>JAZDUH010000098.1:7012500-7612500 GCA_036419115.1 Scarus forsteni
GGATCTTTCTGTCAGTCACATTCAAAATCAGAATGGCCTTTATTGTCATTATACAGAATGTACAATGAGATTGGAGAGCTTCTCCTTTCAGTGCAATAGGTAGTTAAGTTAAAAAAGTATACGAAAAATAGTATAAGTAAAAAAGAAAAATTAACAAGTTGCAAGGAGGCTTTAAATACACAAGATGAGACGTAGACTGCACAGCACAATTGAGGCTCAGTGTACAATATCAGGTAGATGACAAATATTCATGAATGAAAAATAGTCAAATTCCTAGTTCTCAGTATTTTTATGTTGTTTACATAGAATTGCACAGGAAGTAGATATGTATTGCACGGACACTAGAATATGTATTACTTGTATCGCACAGCAGAAAATGTATTAATTTTAGTGCAAATGATGGATGGTACATACAGATGAGTAAATGTCACATGTAATTGTATTGCACATGAAGCTGTTAAAGGAAAAGTTCGGTTCCTGCAGCTTTTACATTGTTTATAGAATGAAGAACAACAATATACTCACCCAGAAGGCTTTCCTGATGCAAACGGTGCTTCGGGAGATATTTAGATCCAAAATCGAGCAGCGGACACCGATATAATGGTAGCCCGTAGGGCATAGATCGCCGCTCCTAAAAACTGCATTAATCGTCCAAAAACTCCTGTTTTTCACCGATATTCCATCATGATTTGCTCCGAAAGGACCGCCATTGCAGCCTGTGTCTCTCCACACAGCGCTGTGTGGCTGAACTAACCTCTGAACTGACGAGCTGTTTACATGCTCTTCGCGCATGCGCAGTGCGGCTCATTGTTTCAGGGGAAGATCAGCAGCTACAAATCAACTTTCTTCTTCCAGTTTTGTGCAAAATGGACGAATGTCTATGGGATGAAGATGTTGTGGAGGAGGACTTTGAATATGATGGACGTCCTTACAGTTTGGAGCCACAGTATACAGATATACAGATAAGGAAGCGATCGCAACGCTCCAGAGAGTACTGCGCATGCGCAAAGAGCATGTAAACAGCTCGTCAGTTCAGAGGTTAGTTCAGCCACACAGCGCTGTGTGGAGAGACACAGGCTGCAATGGCGGTCCTTTCGGAGCAAATCATGATGGAATATCGGTGAAAAACAGGAGTTTTTGGACGATTAATGCAGTTTTTAGGAGCGGCGATCTATGCCCTACGGGCTACCATTATATCGGTGTCCGCTGCTCGATTTTGGATCTAAATATCTCCCGAAGCACCGTTTGCATCAGGAAAGCCTTCTGGGTGAGTATATTGTTGTTCTTCATTCTATAAACAATGTAAAAGCTGCAGGAACCGAACTTTTCCTTTAAATAAATATAAGTGTCGAGGTAGTGCCAAAAAGTAGTAGCAACCGCAGTGGCAGTGATACAAATATTACACATTTTGCATTACGTTAATGACTGGAGTTGTTGTATATCCGAGTTCAGGGTAGTGATGGCTCTTGGGAAGAAGCTGTTTTTCAGTCTGTTTGTCTTTGGGCCAATCAGATAATGTATTTGGCGGGTACTACTGCTACATTTTAATATAAACAATGTGAGCATACTGTAGAGCAAACTCACGTCAAAACATGTCAGAAGTGAACTGCTTGAAATGCTTTCAGTGTTCAGTGGTCCAGATCTGATATACCTGCTACTGAAGCTGTTAGCATCTATGCTAATCTCTGTGCAAGTAGTGGCTTCCTGCTGTTGATTTGCTCGCTACTTCCTTCTTGTCCTGCTTTAATCCTTACATTCCCAATCCCGTCGATGGGATCAAAATACCACTTATTAATAAATGACTGGCATTTACAACCCATTTGTCCTATCCAGAAACAGAAAATACTGGCGTAATAGTTAGATTCTCAAGTTTCCAGGAGTACTTGAATGCATCATAAGTAGAGCTGAAACGATTCCTCAAAATATCTTTGAGGCAAATTGTGTGCCTCGAAGCCTGGTTTAATATATAATTATACATATAAAATATATATCTGGACTACTATACAATGCACGGTGTTTGACACGGACGGTCATTTCTGTGGCACAACGCGCCTGCTACCTCCGCTGCTGCTTGGCTTGAAAAATCATGAAGGAAGAGAAAAGAGAGGGACAGAAAGGAGAGAGTCTGCAGAAGAAATGGCAGAGAGTGTCCCAAGTGTGTGGTCACTACAAGAAGGGATGAAAAGAAAACACAGTGCAGTGTGTCTGATGTCAAACAGAGTTAGCTTAGCACATAGCTTAGCATGATGGCACGTCATGATGGCACGTCAACCTCAACAGGATGACACTTATGATACATCAACAGAAGCAGCTAATGTGATCAATAACTGAGATATAGGCTAGTAAATAACCTACTTCGATTATGGCTCTGTGTAAAGGCTGGTTCAGAACGTAAATCAATGCAGAGGCTACTTGCACAGAATTATGTGTATCTTGTTCACATACTTTTCACATCCAATAACTTTATATTTAATTTGATTGCAGAGAGTAGAAAAGTAAACACTGACAGTGAGTAGAGGAAGCAGGTGTAGGGAATGTTTTCATATGTTATAGAAATGTACAGGAGCTAGTTAAATTATCTTCGTATCTAAGTATGGGATTATTTGGTCCTAGAAATAAAGCAAGCAAAATAAGATCAGCGATATGGTACAGTAGTAAAGGCAATAATTTAGCAAAAGAGACAAGCATGAATACAAATAAAATAAAAATAACCAAACTTGAAAAAAAAAATACAGAAAAAAGCAAAATATGGCCCAGAGTAAAAATAAAAGTATAGATTATGAGATCAATTTATGCTCAAAATAAGAAAAATAAGTTGTTTAACTGTCCCGGCTTTTCTGTTTTGTGTGTTACTAATAATAATAATGTGTAGTGATTCAATGTAAAAAAAATAGCAGTGAGCGCAATGCAACTGTTATCCGATTACTTGATTGATTGAAAAAAATTGGACAGAGTAATCGATTACAAAAAGAATCAATAGCTGCATCTCTAATCAGAAGTAATGCAAAACATATAAATAAAAATATCAAAACGGCCTCCGCGCAAGAGCCACAGCCTCCGCGGAAGAGGAGGCCGTTTCACGGCGCTATGAGAAATAGAGCCTTATTTAGCTGTGTTTTTGTGTGAAAGTAACGCACTGAAAATTCTCTAAATAAAGCGTGAATGCAGACCGATATCAGATTTTTTTGGTGGGAGTCCGTTTATTTGTGTTTTTGGTCAAGTAAAATATGGCCCCGTGTGACTGCAGAGGAATCGGCAGACGAGCAGGACCGGAGGAGGAAGGGGGTGCTTGGTCCTAGCGCCCTGTGCTTCTGCTGCACAGAAACAGCGCTGTAGGGGTAATTTCTGCCCTAAACCTTGTGATAGGACCAAACTTGTTCCATCCTGGAATATCGCTTTAATACTGTAAAAAAAGAAAAAAATCTACTCTTACCGAGTTCAACAAGATCTGAATGATTCACATACTCCCTGAATTTGCTGTTCAAAAAGTCTTTAAATTTCGGTCCAACAGCAGCGTCTTGCAGGAGTCAAAGTCCTGCTCAAGGCCGAAGTCTCAGATATAATCAGTTGTATTTTTAACAGATCCAACGGTTCATTCATGTCCTGAGTTTTGTTAGTGTTGAACTATCGGTTTTCCTCTTCCTGTCCTATAAATGTTGTTACAGAGTCAGATACTCATGTTAAAGACGGGCGAGCATCAAATAATGGGCTCATGCATTTGGAAGTGAGCCCTGCAAGCAATACTTGTGTAGACAAATCAGGTTAGGTATGCAAATGAAAAAATGCTGTTATGTAACAGTACAGGGTGTCTATAAAATCTCTTTACAATTTAACATTTACTACAAAGACAGTTGATGAGATATCTTAACCAAATTTGTTTTATTTTAATCAGTGTTTATTAAAGTTTTCATTCACATTAAAATGTTTTTGTTTCAGATATTCTGTTAAAGGTGTAGTCAGCAATCTTCTAATCTAATGCAGTATTTGTCAAATTCACCGTATTTCTCCTCTCCATCCACAAGATGTCATCACTGATTGGCATGTTGAGTTGTCTGACGAGTTGGGGTTACCTTAGCTACGTTGGTCATGGTGCATTCCAGTTGTAGTCAGAAGTCGGAATTTCCCACTTCCGAGTAGGAAAGTTTATCTGGAACACCCCCCGAGGTCGGAATATCCTACTAGGAACTCGGGGGAACCTGGCCACCCCCGAGTTGACAATCGAAGATGGATGCCCCCGGTGTGAACAGTTATTTAGCTCCTGTAATAATCAATTTATTTGCACTTCTGACCAGTGTGTGTCGTCCTAAGTCAGCTGGACACGTAGTATTGTTAGACTTATATCTACAAAAATGCTGCCATAGTGATAATCACATTCTTCATGCGATATTTGTGAACAACAACGCAGGGCGTGCTAACAACGGCAACAATAGAATGGTCGATCGGCATGTTTTTTTCCGACTTCAACTGGAACGCCGATGGAGATGACGTCACTCCCCTTTCCCAGTTCCCAGTTCTGAGGTAAATGGAACGCAGAATCAGCTACGCAGTTTCTACGGCTGCTTCCATGACGATGCATGTCCATCAGCTTTCTGGGGCGGAGCCAGGGGTGAGGTATGAAGGGAGAGGCGGGTCTAAAATTGGTTAATAAACAACCTCTCCTCTCGTTTTCTCCCACATAGCTGACTACACCTTTAATGGAAGGAAAACTGTGAAATTAACCCCTATAAAATGGCTACTCCTCAAGAGAAAGCACAATGTGTGTCCTGGTTTAGTGAGACAAAATCGGATGTGCAGACTCAGTAAAACTACAGAACCTAGTATGGAAGAGTTCCACCATCGTGTCCTTCAGTTCGTGCATGGCACAAGAAATTTATGGAGACAGGGACAGTGTTGGATACAGGGGGGAGTGGGCGACTAAGAACGTGTAAGGAAAACATCAATCATGTAAGACACACCTTTCCTTCCATTAACAGAATATCTTAAACACAAAATTTGAATGTGAATAAAAACTTTAATAAACACTGATTAAAATTAAAAAAAAAATTCTGGTTAAGATATCTCATCAACTGCCTTTGTAATTAATTTCTAAAATTATAAAGAGACTTTATGGACACCCTGTACGTCCACAGACTAAACAACTCACCAAATACCACCAGTTTATATGTATGCAGCCTGCTAAATTAAGCTCTGTTGTCTAATGTCACATTTTGTGAGCTGGCAGGAAGACCAAATACCCAAAAATCTGTTCAAAAGCCTTAAAAAGTGTTTTTGTCATAATATATTCCCTTTAAATAAATTTAAAATAAGCAACAATAAGACATTAAGGTTATATAAAAATTATAATTTTCATTTAAGAAATAAAGTTCTTTTGACTCCCAAATGACAACCATGTATTAAGGTGCCAGCTGTTTGACACCTTCAAGCAATTAATCGAAGAGAAACTGTTGCTTTGGCAGCGAAGGTTAAAGGCTAGGACACTTTTAAACCTGATTCATCATTGAGCTTAGGAGGACAGGCAAATGCTCTGTTGTGGAAAGAGACCCCTCACATTGGCCACTGCTCTTTAAAGAAATTATTTTTTTAGTTAAAGGACAGAATTTGTTTTCATTGACTGTCAGTGGGTGTAGAGGCAGATGTTAAAGGTCATTAGGAGGCAGTTTAAGTGATGCAGGGGGAGGGGGTGACATGAGCACTTTATAAGATTGTGTTTGAGAAGTGGAGTAAGTGATGCCCGGGAAATTGATTGTTCCCGTGCACACATCCTGGTGGCTGAAATGGTTGGTTAAACGATTCCAGGGATTCAATTAATAGCAGAAATGAGATCATACTGTATGTGTGCATGTAGACATGTGTTTGTTCTGGTGTGCGTTTGTATAAAACCTGATTCATGCGCCATCAGCAGGAATCACAACATTAACACAAAAAAAGAGAGGGGGTCTCTAATGATTAATGATAATTGCTTCCCGTCCCTCAAGGAAGAGCTGCGTAAAATATGATGTAACAAAGAGAGAGGAGGAGAAAGTGGGGCCTGTAGCTACTCAGGTTCTGTTCGGCCTTGCAGCAATCTTCATTTCAGGAACATATCGACCTGTGACAGCAGCAGAACAAGACAAAATGTTTATATAATTACTGTAATGTCTCTTTGTCTGAAAGAGGAGAAAAAGGTGCAAGTTAAATAATGTGAAGTCCATGTCTTTTCATAACCTCCATAGGCTTCTCTAGGTTCTTTTCATTGGGTTTTCTGTCCATTTGTCAACAGTTCATCTTTGAAAATGCAGGGACAGTTAACGGCAATAAATGAAATGAAACAACATGTTCTGACAGACTCAGAGAAAAGACATATTAATTGATTGCTCAATGAAGGACTGGAGTGCACTCAGCAGATACACGACCAAATTTGAAGGTTTCAAAACGAAATTAAAACTTTTATTGACTGAAAAATGTTGACTTTTCTCTCAAACGTAAGACTGTTTTAACTTTTCACTTCGAGTTTGTTTTCTGAAAATATCATGACTTTATCTCAGAAATTCCTTTTTGATTTTCTTGAAAATGTACGGATTCAGTTTTCAGTTATTTAAGTTTCCCTTGTTCCGTGTTTATTTATTTATTGACTGTAATTGATTCGCTATAATAGCTGGGTTTCACGTGACGTCACATTGTCGCATAGCGACAGCGTGCAATTCAGATGGAGGGCAGGAGGTAAAGTAACGTTAGAACTTGCGGTGATAACCTATCAAGATGCCAGTGTTTTGTGTTGTTTATGGGTGCTTTAAGTATATCACAAATTAACGTCCTTGTGTTCTTTGACTGTTGGGCTAACATCGCCGTTCAGATTTGTTGCGTGTTTGTTTCCATGGTTTGTGTACATCATAGCCGCGACTGCTAGCTGCTAGCACCTGATAGCACATAAAAAAGAAGAAAGACTCACCCTTGCGAAGACCAAACAATGACCATCCTGTAGTAGTTTGGTACCGAGGTTGTGGACCCACCCGCTGATGAAAAAGTTGTATGCCTCCATACTTTGGTAGGCTTTCATCTGCTGTTTGGTGTAGTACGACGTTTGAAGAACCACATAGTTTCCGATGTCGATAGCCTCAATTGCAGGTAAATCTTTTGTCTCTGCTGAAAACTCGCTCATCTTCATGAGATATGGATCACGCCCACCGTATCTGTTGATTAACTGCTTATATCTATTTCTTGAAACTGGATCTAGATCAGCACAATACGAACTTTCGCCGGTCTTCTTCATAGACTCCATGTTTACTTCCTGCCCTCCATCTGAAACCACGCCCTCTTCATACGTCATAATAATCACGTGACTGAAACCCTCCTATTGTAAGTTGTTTTTGAACAAATCTAGTAGAATGACTGTCTGTCCGTCCATTATCTACCCAGGGGTGAAAGTAAGATAAGGTTCTTGCAATCACCTAGGCAAGGGCGTAGGTTTGATGTGGACATTGGTGGGGACATAAAAGTACACCAAGATGGCACCCTGAAAGTTGATGTGTTTTGCATTTATGACTGTTTTCTAATGTCATGTAGAGCTGATCAAGCAAACAAGCAAACTATCTTAATCAGAAAAAAACTACTCTAAATCTCTACTGTCTGTTCCTTGACAGAATAATATATTGATGCATGACGCATGAGCAGTGGGACAGTTTGGGATCATTTAGAAATTTTGATGGTATGGTTATAGTTTGATAAATATAGAACCAAAACCAAAAAGGACTACTGATAAGTGTAATCTCTAACAATACGAATGTATAAAGTCATGTTATTAATTCAAGGTATTATTGTATTTTTTCCCCACAAACTTTTATTGTTGGTCTTAAATGGTTGCTGCCTTTCAATACACAAATAATACATGGATTATAAATTTTAAGAAACCCTCTTTAAGTTTCTCTGGCATTAAATAGAAGCATTTTTTGGTTATAAAGTTATATACTATGCTTGTGATTTATGTTAGGGACCATGCGGTAGTGGCATAATATTGATGGGGACGTGTCCTTAGTGTCCCTACCTAATTCTACGCCCCTGCACCTAGGCAACCAGCCATCCAATGAAAAGAAAACATCGAGTTTTTGGTGCTTGTTTGCGGAAGGACTGGTGCTGCTTGCATGACAGAGAGACAGAGAGTATTTCACAACTTGTAAAACCTCACAATTTATTACTTATGGACTTTTATTTTGTTTATTTTGCAAAAATGACTACCCTATTGTCTGGAAAAAAAACACACACCAGTGGACATTGGATTACTGCTATGCAACAGCAAGTCCCTGCCCACCACAAGTTGCAACCTGTCACGGAAAGTGAGTACTGTAGCCTACAAATGATAGCCTAGTGTTCGTCAGGTGCATTAAAACCTTGTTCAACACGTCACAGAAGGCATAGTCTGGAGATGAGTTTTATGTATTCATCAGTTTTACATTTATTTTGGTAAACTTTGCTAAAAAAAAACAAAGGGCTCGCATTGTATGCATGAGTGAAAGTTGCTTTTCAAAGGCATTCTGGTGCGTTCCGGCTTTCACCTCTGTATCTACCACGTTTCCCTTTCAGGGTCACGGTGGACTGGAGCCTATCCCAGCTGAAATGGGCAAGAGGCAGGGTACACCCTGAATTGGTTGCCAGCTAATCACAGGGCCACATAGAGAGACAGACAACCATTCACACACCCACTCACACCTAATGGGTCACTAGTGAGCATGTTTTTGGTCTGTGGAAGGAAGCCAGAGTGCTCAAAGAAAACCCACCTATGCACAGGAAGAGCATGCAAACTCAACACAAAGAGGCCTTGAGGGAGATTGTGTTTGAACCAACAACCCGATTGCTTCGGCATTAGTACTACTTACTGAGCCACCATGCTGCCCATATCATGACAAACATATGTTAAAAAAGTATGGTTAAACCCTTTAAAGAGGACATATCATGCTTGTTTCTCCTTTTCACTATGCCAGACTAGGATGCCTGTAAAGCATTTCTGCCCTCAGTACAAGTCATTTAGTTCCTTCATTGCCCCACAATAGCGTTCTCAGTATCCTCATTTTAGGCCATTATGAAGCGCTTGCTGAAAGGCTTGGTCTCAAGGCTGACCTAAAGTTACCTCGCAATGTCACAGCCAGCTTGTCCTTCTACTTCTACTGTATTTTCCAGCAGGCTCAAAGCAGCAACCGCGTATTGAGTCCCCCTACAGGCCAGAGCTGGTAATGAGGGAGAGTGAGGGAGGGAGGTTTATACCCCTGCTGCTGGATGTGTTCCTCGGTGAGGGTTTGTGGCTAACGGACATCACAGAGGAGGAAGTGTTTTATCAGATTACTCCAATAAAAAGAAAGGTACCTCGTGTCATCATGACGTTTGAAATCTCGCGGACATCTCGCAATGACCTATTTTCAGAGGCATTAGGGGTGAATTCCAATTCCTCCCTTAACCCTCAATCTCAAAAATGCGCTGCTAGTGCTGTCCCGATTCTCAGAATGTTAAGTTGAGGGACAAGTTTGAGGGCTGTACGGCCCCTCAAATTGAGATTTTCTGGCACCACCCTCGGGAGTAATTACTACCCAGAATGCATTGCGTATTGTCACCAGCTTCACCACAACCAAGATGGCGTCCAAAGTGACGAAAAAACGATCTACAAATTTAAGTATTTTTGTCAATATGAAATACATATATATTACGAAAACCATTGTATCATCTTATTTAAGCCTGCATCACGGATTATTGACCTCATTGTTGCATAACATTCTTTTTATTTGATGATGTTTGCCAGCCAGACTGGCGGTCCCGGTTTCAGTGCACAGCTTCATTCATTACCTAAAGTTACGGTAGTGGAGATGGATGGAACATTTTGTCATTGTTGCTGGAGTCAGTGGGAAAGGACTATGGATGACAGAAATGGCTTCTTCTTATTTATTTTTTTAAATTGGCAGACTGAATGCAGCTTGGGCAGAGTGCTGCCCCCACAGTCTGAAGACGTAACTGCATTTAAGGGGTGTCCCATTTGTAAGTCACGAAATAGCCCTTAACACTTAATTTTGAGTGTCACTGAGATTGAGGGTTGAGATTGAGGGTTAAGGGAGGAATTGGAATTCACCCAAATCTCGTTCTAGGATATCAGAAAAAATACAATATCTCATTTTTTGAAAATTAAGGGAGCGTAAGGTCTTGTTTTCAAATGTATTATATATTTTATGTAAGTATTAAATCATGCATCAGCATGATATGTCTCCTTTAAATAAATGGTAAATGGACTTGAGCTTATATAGAGCTTTTCTAGTCTTTGACAACTTACAGCTGCTTTACACCGCAGGTCACACCGACCCATTCACACCAATTCACTCTCACATTCACTGAGTCTGGTTTAAGCTTCTATAACAAAACAGAGAAGCTTAAACTAGACTCAGCTTTTCACATGTTAGTTTTTCTAAAAAGTGAAAATGGAATATTAACTATCTTGAAATAATAAAAATGTGTCTCCCTGGCAGTTATAAACAGATTAATTAATTAATAAATTAAAAAATTGACTACATTGACCATATACATAAACTATAACAATGATCTACAACATAACCACAAAAAGGACATAAAGTATCTCAGTAACTTTATTAAATATGGTTATATTTAAAAACCATTTAACATATTTCTCATAAAGCAGTAAAGAGCTTAATATCAACCTGGCAGTGCTAGCAGTTAGCTTCCTTCTGCTTGATTTTTCAGTGAGTGCTACATTAGCTTACTTGCTGTTGTTATTCAGCCAGATTAAACCTACACTGCTTTATGGCTGTCTTCAAGGAGAATCGGACCAGAGTTCAGATCTTTGGTCCACACCAGAATTTGTGTGAGCTTTCACACCATACTGAATGAACCAGATTTTCCTAAACAGTGAACCAGAGTTTGTTTTTGTCTGGACCAAAGTGTTACACATGAAACTTCCCTAAGGGCGTTTTCACATTAGGTCCACTTGTTTTGAACCGTACTGCGGCACAGTTCGCCCCCCTCCCCCGCAACCTTGCATTCACACTTGCAACATCTAACCGTGCCCGGGCCCACTTGTGTATTTACTCAGTTTGAAACAGCAGGGGGCGATATGCACGTAACTGGTTGCCAAACCTGCTACGGAGGAGAACAAAGAAGAGGCTACCATGGTAACAATTTCCTACACCAAACAACCAATGTTTACTTTTCGCTCTCTTCTACATTTTCCTTCAAGTGTGGTTTTTTTTTCGTGTTTGAGACGGCATCAGCGACCTTCTGGACCCTTGTAACTCATCGTAATCCTCAACCAGAATAAACAAATTGAGTAAGCAAAAGATTCAACCACGGGATTAACAAGAAGTAGTGCATCAAAAGTAGATCGGTTCGGACCACTTTATTTCACACCAGCGAAACCGCACCAAATGTAGGGAGATGGAGCGGATCGAGACCATACCTTCATGGAGGTCTCGGACCGGCTGATTTGGTGCGCACCAAAGTGCGGTGGTTGCATTCACATTGATACTAACGTACCAAACCCTGGGCCAAAACTTCTTTGGTGCGCACTAAATGTGGTTGGTGTGAAAACGCCCTAAGAATGTTTCTCCTTTCATCTTTTTGCCTTCAATTTAAGCTCAGTGGTTTAACCCTGATGTTGTTCTACTGAGCATATATTCTCCTCTTGGCGAATCCAGAAGTGCCCCCAGGTCAGATGGGATATAATCCCCCCGATGAATTCTTGGTCTGCCTCGTGATGTCCTCAGCTGGATGTACCAGGACGACCTTGAAAGAGAGGTGACCTGGAGGCATCCTGATCAGATGCCTGCACCACCTCACTCTTGTCACTACCATAAGATTAAAACCAACTGTCCTTTGGATGAAACTCCTATCAGCTGCTTTTATCTGTGATCTTATTCCTCTGGACAAAGGCTCATTAGCCTCGGTGGGGGTGGGAGCATAGATTGACTTGTAAATTGGAAGCTTTGCCTTTTGGCTCAGCTCCCTCTTCACCTCAGCTGTCCAGCTTATGTCCCACAGCAGTGCTGATGCTGCACCACTTCAGCTGCCAATCACATGCCCCATTGAACCCTTGTTCTTTAACAAGATCCTAAGATACTTGAGACTCAGCTAGAAGTGGACTCTCCCTCAACATGAGGTGAAATCCACCATTTAGGGCAAAAACACTCAATATACTCAGACTTCAATAGAAACTTTATAATTATTTACAAGTTAGGCAAGCATGCATACTGTATATCAATATAGTCTGAATACTCATACAGTACAGACATATAAGGTCTGCATGCTCTCATTTTTAGGATCCAAACACCAGTGGAACAATATTTACCACTGCCTTCTCATGAGTTCAGCTTCCTCTTATTACCCCCCTATTAGGAGGATGTTTGCGGGAGAGTTTGTTTGTCCGTCCCTCTGTGAACAAATAATTAAAAAAGTTATGAATGGATTTTGATGAAATTTTCAGGAAATGTTCAGCATGGGAAAAGGAAGAACTGATTCGATTTTGGTGTTGATCCAGATCAATGTCTGGCCGCCATGATGAAAAATGCGATTTTCGTGAATAACTACTGAACTAAAATAGATATCATCATGAATCCAATTGCTAATGGTATGTTTTCATGGTCAAGGAATCTAAATATTTAGATGAAATAAATGTAGGACCAATATTTATGGTGGAAATCACAATATGGGTGAGGACTGTGGCGCTGGCGGAGGTCTGTGCTCTCCGAGTGCTTTTCTAGTTTTTCATGCATTTTTTCTCTTTTGTTCTTTTTATCAATTGTATTGCCCTTCTTTTTCTTCTAATGAGTATTTCATGATTTTATAATAATAATATACATAATATCTTTGTTTTTAACCCTTTCAAGCATGGTGTCTGCTGCAGTGGATAGATATTTGGAATAAATGTATACCTTTTTGGTTGCAGCACCATGTCCAACAACCAGCTGGTAAATTCCCAAACCCTTGTCTTAACTTTAGTAAAAATATTATATTTTCACATTTTTCCCGTATTGAGATATTCCATCATAAATAAAAAAACAGCAAAGGAAAATTTGGACATTATGCCTATATTCAGATTCCACTTTTTTTTTTTTTTTTTAATTTTGGTAAGATTCACAAGTGAATAGTTTGATTAATCAGCAATAATGCACATACTTCAGATGTATCCCTTTTTAATTTACTTAGTAAATGTTTGTCAAAGGCATTTGTTTGTGGATTTTTATTAAGTTCCATTAAATTACTTTTTATACCATTGATGCACGGTATCCACTGTGGTGGGCAGATGCATAAGTCCCTCAAAATATAACATTGAAAAAAATGAATATGTTTTTTTACTTGTTTGAAAGTAAAAACAAACATTTTTAAAAGTATTCCCTTGTGATTTCGTAATTCATGCATGAAAGGGTTATAAGTTAAATTGCCGCTCATGGCAAAACTCTATTTTCAAACAAAAATCAAGAAAACATTTATAAAGTGAACATCCCAAACCTGCTGGAGGAAGGAAAGAAAAACAAAAACAAACAGCATCTATTTAATCAACCTGACCTGTCGTTATGACCTTCCCCGGGGGGTCAAATGTGGTTTTAAATTAAAGACAGTGAATTGTTTCAATCAGTGAGTTCATTCACAGGGCTGAAGGAAATCTATACGAACCATGAGCCAATTTGCTGATGTCGACCTTTTCCGGAGTAGAGTCCAAACAGGATGAAGCCAGTGCTGCCAGCCACAGTATTTAAGCTTAATACCGACTTGTATTAATTTATTGGTTGTTTTGTAATTAATTGTGTAGGCTTCTGTTCTATTAGTGGCCGAGTTAATGAGCCAACCTGCTAACTCAGCTATGAAAAACTAGCCTAAGGAATGCTCAGGCCAAAGCCCCAGGACCTGATAAAGACTACAGGGGTGTGGTGTGGGTGAAAATAGCTTTATTTGGTATTTAGCTAAATCTAAAGCTGTCAGCTGTAACCTTGGGCAAATCCTGCCTACATGAATGAATGATAATATAAAAACGTGCCTTTGTATTGTATCTCTGAATACATTTTCTTAATATATATAATTAAAAACAGCATATCAGACTGTATTTGGTGTTCTATTTTCTTATCCTATTTTTGAGCTTATTTTTTGTGTGCTTTCTGTGCCTTTATTGATAGTTGAGAAAGGGACAGATGATAGGCTTGTTGGAGGATGCAGGGGAGAGTAGAGGGGGGACACTCTGCAGGCTGGTCTCAGGCTGGATTCAATCTGGGCCATCACATACTATTCATGTGCATCATCTGCTGCTACTCATCTGAAAACACAGAAACACAGTCACTTTATTACACATGCCTCACAATCGCTCCACAGTGCTAGTCCTTCACTACTGAGGACCCCCGTGGCTGCCGGAATACAATGCTGCGTTCCATTAACCTCAGAACTGGGAAATGGGAGTGACGTCATCTCCGACTTATCGGCGTTCCAGTTGAAGTCGGAAAAAACATGCCGATCTACCAGGCTATTGTTAGCTGTTGTTAGCACGCCCTGCATTGTTGTTCACAAATATCACACGAAGAATGTGATTATCACTATGGCAGCATTTTTTGTAAATGTAAGTCTAACAATACTACGTGTCCAACTGACTTAGAGCGACACACCCCAGTCAGAAGTGCAAATAAATAGATTATTACAGGAGCTGAATAACTGTTCACACTGGGGGCATCCATCTTCGATTGTCAACTCGGGGGTGACGAGGTTTCACTGAGTTCCTAGTAGGAAATTTAGACTTCGGGGGGCGTTCCAGATAAAATTTCCTAATTGGAGGTGGGAAATTTCGACTTTTGACTACCACTGGAACGCACCACAAGCTTGCACCAGGAGCATTTAGCTGCCCAGGCTACTGCCTGCCTGAATATATTGTGACCATTTTCCATTTTCTTTGTAACATTGCAAGACATGCTGCAATACAGCGATCTGTGCTTTGTAAATCTGTTATACTCAGTTACCAGACTAATGTCAACAACAAGTCCACGCCATGCCTTAAATGATGCAATATGAAAATATCAGATCAAATAAACATTCCAATTATCATTCAAGTAAAATAAAATAAAGAAAAATGTAATGGGGGGGGGTAGTTTCAATGTAGTCTGTTCATGTGTCCCACAAAGTATATTTTGGTTAAAGCTATCTTTTTTCATAAATATAGTACAGGCCAGTTTGGAGTTTGGACACACCTTCTCATTCATCACTATCTACATTGTAGATTCTTACTGAAGGCATCAAAACTATGAATGAACACATGTGGAATTATGTACTTAACAAAAAAGTGTGAAATTAATGAAAACATGTCTTATATTCTAGTTTCTTCAAAGTAACCACCCTTTGCTCTGATTACTGCTTTGCAGACTTTTGTCATTCTCTTTATGAGCTTCAACAGGTAGCCACCTGAAATGGTTTTCTCTTCTCAGGTGTGCCTTTCCAGGGTTAATTAATGGAATTTCGTGCCTTATTAATGAGGTTGGGACCATCATTTGTGTTGTTCAGAAGTCAGGCTGATGCACAGCCGACAGCCCTATTAGACACTTTTAAAATTAATATTATGACAAGAATCAATCAGCTAAGGTAAGAGAAATGAGTGGCCATCATTACTTCAGTGAGAATCTACAATGAAATTCGTGATAAAAAAATAAAGAAAATGCATTGAATAAGAAGGTGTGTCCAAACTTTTAACCTGTACTGTAGCCCTATTCAATAAGCGGCCCAAGGGCCACATGTGGCCCAAAAGCGACCCTCCAGTGGCCCGAAATCAAAGTGATTTGGACATAGGGCCAGCCAGAAGAACAGAAAAAACTTTTACAAACACTGACAAAGTCTTACAAAAATTCCAGCTTTATTACAGACATTACACATTCTGAAAGGTTGCTGTTAAGCAAGTTTTAATGAACTTTCAAATGTGAACAAAATATAGTGTTTTTAATCTGCACTGTTTTTGTGTGTTCATATGCACCTAATATGTGCTTGTATTTACCTGTCAAAACGTGTTGAAGTTATCTGTCCAGGGCTCCCGAGTGCAACCATTTTGGGCGAACATGCACCCAAAATTTGTGAGAGTGCATCTAACAATTTTTCTTGGGTGCACTGGTGCACCAAAAAAAAAAAAAAAAAAAGGCCACAAAAAGAGAAAAAAATGAAGAAAAAATCATGAAATGTTCTGTCATATATGTCGTTTTTTATATTTAGTTCGGGATTCTTTTTATTATTTAGCTTAGTTTCAGTTTTGTAAATACTGACTATAGTGTGTGAAGTCATATTTAGGTTCAGATTTATTGGAGAATAAGACCATCCAGGTAAATGTTTTGCTGTTTGTTAAAATCTGGATATTTATTTCATTTTTCAGTTCAGTATAGTACCTTGAACATTAGCTCTTTTATTTTGAAATATTTATTTAACTTGAAATGTTTGAGTTTGAAATGTTAAATTTCAGTTCAGTTAAGCACTTTTATTTGGAAATGTTTTATTTTGCTTAATGTTTTAGTTTGAAATTGTAAATTTCATTCAGCGAAGCACTTTAAATGCTCTATTTTTCTTTTAATATATAATTTTGTTTCGAATAAAGACAAGTATTTCTTTACATCTTATTCTTGTTTAAAATCATTTATATTCTATGAAATTTACAGAAGCGATAAAATGGTGACCTTAATTTGTTAAAGGTGACACTCTGAAAAATCTGAGTGCACCTAAATTTTATGCTGGTGCACCTTAAAAAAAATTTCGGTGCACCATTGCAACCAACTCAAGAAGTTAGTCTGGAGCCCTGCTGTCTGGAGTGTTACATTTAAAGGAACAGTATTTCAGCAGAAGTTTAAAGTACTGCTTTTTAATGAGTTTATTCCCTTTTTGTTATCTATTTGTTTCTTTTACGTGGTTAAATTTGCTCACTGTCTACCATAAATGTCCGGCCCAGCTCATGTCCCAAGTCTGAATATTTGGCCCAACAGAATTTCTAATTGAATAGCCCTGCTGTACCGTATATCTTTTTTTCTGCTATAAATGGTGCTACTGTATTCTTAATTTCCCTGACGGAGTCTTCAAAAGCGATCGATGAAGTTCTATGTAATCTAACGATGATACAATCACCTTCCGTGTATGCTTCTGGGGCTCTACCTATTCTCAAACACTTTCTGGGGCTCTTTCCTATTGAACGGTTCACTAGTCATGTCAGGTTCATGAATCACTCCACCACAGAGACCACTTCAGCCCTTTTTGATCAACAACTTAACTTTCACTGTCTGGCTTCTTGTACTGAATGAAACCACTGGGCAGTTTTATATTTTGGCAGATAAATATTCTAGCCATTGGTCTGTCTGGCTCAACATTCTCTGCCCTTGGTCTGGATGTATCTTGTGCATGTAATGTTGTTAACAATGGTGAATCCATCTTTAAAAACCTTTTCAGGTCATCATGCGATCATATCATGGAGAAGCAGTCCTCGCACACAGTCACTAAGCTGCTGTGTTTGAAGTGCTCCCTGTGGAAAATAAAGGCCCCCTCAGAATGCTGATGTAACAATTAGACTACAACACCAGTCTTTCATTTTTCTTTCTCTTTTGCCTGACTCAAATGATCACCAATTAATCCTCTGGGTCACATTAATTAATCTGAAGCTCTCAAAAAGACATTACCCTCTTCTCAGAAATCTGCAGCGCACTTTCTTCTCGGGGTGAAAGTAACGTACTGGAACGATCAAGTCAGCTTGTTTTTGCTGTGAGGGGAATGAGCAACGCTTCATTTATGGTGATGGATTATGCTTTCAGATTGATGCGTCCTCCAGTGGGATTTTGACTTTCAAATTGAAAACCTGTCTGAACTGTAGTGATCATTATGAAAGCATGTTTCTCTGCAGGGCGATCAATTTTGCTCAGCGGTTACAGATGTTTTACTTACTGTAAATCAATCACCCTGCAACAGGTGAGGAAAACAGTGAGTGCGAGATTTGTGAGCATCTCAACAGAAATGACACTTTTTGTCTGTTTTGTCGACAATAACCAGAAATCAGATGAAAAGAAATGACAATACGAGGAATAGATAATGAAATGGAGCATACTAGAGAGAACTTTGAGTCTTTTCTCTTCTTCTGACACCCTCCTATGGAGAGAATTTTGTTTCTTTATTATTCAACCAAAAAGAATAGATTTGAAACCAAAAAAGAGATTTGTAAGCAAAAGAAAATAAGTGGGAAATGAAAAAAAAATTGAGATCAAAACAGAACAGGTTACAATTGAAAAAAAAAAGTTGAGATCAAAACACAGCAGGTTGCAATCGAAAAAAAACCCTGAACATATTTCTTTCCATTTTGCTTATAAATCAGTCCTCTTTGCTTTCAAGTTGAAAACCTTCTCTTGAAAATCACTCCTCTTTGCTTGCAAGCTCCAAAGTTTTGCTTGCAAATTCTACTGCACTTAATGGGCGGGGCCTACGCTGGTGGATGAGAGAATAGTTTCTATTGGTTGGTCTGACCTGGCTTTACCAAGTGCGAGCGCCAGAAACCAATTCCCTCTTACACAACGCCTGGAGGTAAGTTGATAGCCTCTTGCTACAGTCCGCAGTACACTCACAAGAACAACAACAACACGAACAACAAGAACAACAACAAGAACAACAACAAGAACAAGAAGAACAAGAAGAAGAAGAACAACAAGAACAACAACAAGAACAAGGACAAGGACGACGACGATAAGGACAAGGACAAGGACAACGACGAGGAGGAGGAGAAGGAGAAGGAGAAGAAGGAGAAGAATGCCCTACTGCTGCTAGCACGCTAATTAGCATGGTTGTCTCTACTAGTCACGGCCTGAGCATAGTAACGTTAGCTAAGTTAGTGAGTGCAACATTTTGTTCCACGGTACACGCGGTTGCATGGTTCCTACACAACAGTACAGGGTTTCCCCCAGTGTATTATAAGCCTACCTGCCCCCCCATGCCAGGCTAAGCATTGTTTATTAATTTTTTAATTCACTTTTCCCACTCCATCAACACATTATCAGGTGTCTTTTTCATCACCTGGCAACGTCACAACTTCGTTGAGCGTAGTCGCGCATAACGGGACATGTTACAGACGTCACGCTCATCAGACCGCTGCTTCACCAGCTGACCGAGAGGTCTGCACCGAGCCGACCGGGTTGCTGTTAATGAGAACCCAGCCGAGGCTCAACAAGGCTCAGCCAGCCGCTGTAGCATGGCTGCTAGCTGTTAGCACAGAGCTCAAAGCTTCTGTGAGCTAAGATGCTTTCACCACATGTGAAAATGATCTCTCTCTCTTTCTCTCTCTGAGACACACACCTTTTTCCGGTTGGTTGCCATGACAACGTGACACTCACTGATCTACTGTTTGGACCTGAGTGAAAACAAACGCGAGCCCTACGAGCTGAAAAATCAAACGATGGATCATTTTCACATGTGGTGTTGTATTTTGATCTCAGCTTTTTTTTTTTCAATTGCAACCTGTTCTGTTTTGATCTCAAATTTTTTTCATTTCCCACTTATTCTCTTTTGTTTACAAATCTCTTTTTTGGTTTCAAATCTATTCTTTTTGATTGAATAATAAAGAAACAAAATTCTCTCCATACCCTCCAGTCTCATGGTTGATTTATTTAGGAACCCCCAACTTTTTAGCCACAGCCACCAAAATACCAGTGTTCCAGATTTTGGGAGCTTTAGGTGGTTCCGACATCATGCAGCATGTCTTCCTCCAGTTGAGTGTGTGTGCCTCCATTTATCCAATGTTTGGCCTCTGAAAGTACCTCTGAAGACTGAACAGATAGGGGGTCAAATTTATCCCTCCATTCTGACTCTGCAACACCTTTTTCCGTTGTTGTCATGAGTAACGTGACAGTCACTGACAACGTGATCTTTGGACCTGGAGTGAAAAACAAACGCTGAAGTTCTACGAGCTGAAAAAATCAAACGATGGACGATGGATCACATGTGGTGTTGTATTTGATTCTCAGTTTTTTTTTTCAATTGCAACCTGTTCTGTTTTTTGATCTCATTTTTTTTTTTCATTTCCCACTTATTCTTTTTGTTTACAACCCCCTTTTTGGTTTCAAATCTATTCTTTGATTGAATAATAAAGAAACAAAATTTTTCCATACCTCCAGTCTCATGGTTGATTTATTTAGGAACCCCAACTTTTAGGCCACAGCCACCATAATACCAGTGTTCTAGTTTTTGGGAGTTTTTAGTGGTTCCGACATCATGCAGCATGTCTTCCTCCAGTTGAGTGTGTGTGCCTCCATTTATCCAATGTTTGGCCTCTGAAAGTACCTCTGGAGACTGAGCAGATAGGGGGTCAAATTTATCCCTCCATTCTGACTCTGCAACATTCACAGGGGAAACGTAGTACCATCTCCATAAATGTAACAGCTTGAAACAGCAGCGTGAATGAGACTTTTCAGTGTCCAGGAAATGGGGATACCAATTGTTGTAGCTTTGTAGAGGGAATTCTTCTCCATTCTTGCTCAATCTACATCTTCAGTTGCCCAACAGCCTTGTATTTTGCATAATGTGCTTCAAAGCTACACTGTTGTAGCATAAGCAGAATTCAGTTTGGCATTGTCTTGCTGAAAAAATAGGGACATCTTTGAAAAGGACTTCACTTGGATGGCCGCAAATGTAGCTCCGAAACCTGTATGTACCTTTCAGCACTAATGGTGCCTTAACAGATGTGCAAGTTACCTATGCCATGGGTACTAAAACACCCCTTTAGCACCACAGATGCTGGTTTTTGAACTTTACACTGTTAACAATCTTAATGGTCCTTTTCCTCTTCAGCTTGAAGGACACAACGTCCACGAATTACCAAAAATCTGAAAAGTGGACTCATCAGACCGCAGCAGGCTTTTCCACTTTGCATCAGTCCATCTCAGATGAGCTCAGAGAAGCGTGTTGTTGATGTTTGGCTTTCCCTTTATATGGTAGAGTTTTAACTTTCACTTGTAAATAAAGGGATGAACTGTTGTATCCTTTACAGAATGATGTTAGTTTTTAATGCAGCGCTGCCTGTGAAATCAAAGGTACTTGGCATTCAATGATGGTTTTTGGTCTTGCTACTTATGTGCAGAGATTTCTCCTGATTCTCTGAATCATTTAAAGATTTTATGGACTGTAGATGAAGATGTTTGTTCAGAAATTTTTTTAAAGGTGCAGGGGTAGAAGTTGACACTTTTGCAACATCTAGTGTTCAGATTTTGGAATGAACCCACCAGATACTAAAACATCACATCACCAAGTGACAAGAGCTGAAGAACAAAGGATCTTCAACAGGGCATCAGTTGAATCACTTTCCTCAAAACCCACCAGTAGACAACATGGTGGATTATTATGTCAGCCTCCACAAAGGGGAGACTTGCAGTACATAAATATAAAAAGCTTTTTTGGTAACACTTTAGAATAATGATAATTTGTAAGCCATTTATAAGCTATTAGTAGATATCATGGATGTATTATAAGAACTGGACAGCGTGGCTCCGCCTTCCACCATGTAACGGATTTGAAGCCTAAATATCCCCCGTCAGGGCGCCGCCATTGTGCAGCCAGTAGAGAATTTGGGCCATCATCCGGACGCAGCTGTCGTAAACGGTCGCAACACTCCGCAGCATACACCGTACACAATCATTGTGAAACTGCCGTAAACCGCGGTTATTTTTAAACTCTAATAACTGATGAAAAAGAAACTTTTCAGAAAAAAGAGGACTTGGAAAAAACACAGCCCAATAATACTTTCATATCACCACAGCATACGGATGGGAGAAATATTTCTACGAGGTGTAATAATTTTTTGAAGTTTCACTAGGGCCCGTCCAGATGAAAGGGGGAGACGGAGATTTGACCTATACTGCAGCCAGTCACCAGGGGGAGCAGTTTTCGTGGAGGCTTCAATTTGAGCCCAGCGACATGGCGTCCATGTTTTTTACAGTCTATGGTAGATATTAGTAGATAGTTAATCAATCGTGAACAAACTAAATATATACATTTGCAAATGATTATTAAATCATTTACAACTTCAGTTACAATACATCTATACGCTATTAATAGGTATTAGTAGATAGTTAACCAATCATGAAAAAATGATTGGTTAACTAACCCTAACCATAACCCTAATGATTTCATAACCCTTCATAAATGCTTTAATAATAATTTACAAACACACACACACATATATAGTTTATTCTTAGATAGTTCAATATATAGTTAGAGCTTATAGATGTCTTGTAACTTAAGTTGTAAATGATTTCGTAATCATTCATAAATGATTTGATGATCATTTACAAAAATATATAAGTGGTTTGTTTATGATTAGTTAACTATTCACTAACATCTACTAATAGCTTATAAATGTCTTCCAAATGATCGTTATTCTAAAGTGTTACCGCTTTTTCTAACTTAATATAAAGAAAAAGTTTTAAGAGGATGACTGTAGGCCTATTTCGACAAATATTTACGTATAAATGTAAACTTTATGTGGTATATTCACTGTTTCTGTTTGGTGAAATGCAGCCAAATTCTACATACTACACCTTTATTCTGTTGGACAATCCAACCCCCTCCTAGTTTGCGATCTACACAGCATCTTTTGGAGATGCTCCTTTTATACCCAAACGTACCACTCACCTGTTCTGAATATTCCAGACATTTTTTTATTTTATTTTTTCTTTTTCCCCTCAACTTTCCCAGTCTTCCTCAGCCAATTTCCCTGCCTTGTTTTAAGGAAAACAAAGAAAAAAGCCACCAAGGTCATAACTATTTGCAAATCAATGCATTCAGTTTTAATTTATGCTGTACATAACATCCAAACTTCATTGAGATTTGAGTTTGTAATTTTAATATATTGTACTTGTATATCTCTGTGTTAAAGGTGCTATGGGGAGAATCTAATACTAGCGACATTAAGACTCTGCTACCCATGAGCATGTGCAGCGACTGTTGTAATGCTGTGTTCCAGTAACCTCAGAACTGGGAGTGACATCGTCTCCGACTTATCAGCGTTCTAGTTGAAGTCAGGAAAAAACATGCTGATCTACCAGGCTATTGTTAGCTGTTGTTAGCACGCCCTGTGTTGTTGTTCACAAATATCACATGAAGAATGTGATTATCACTATGGCATCATTTTTGTAAATATAAGTCTAACAATACAATGTATACAGCTGATCTAGAGCGACACACCCCAGTCAGAAGTGCAAATAAATTGATTATTACAGGAGCTAAATAACTGTTCACACTGGGGCATCTATCTTCAATTGTCAACTTGGGGGTGGCGAGGTTTCACCGAGTTCCCAGTAGGAAATTCCGACTTCGGGGGATGTTCCAGTTGCAGCTTCTTCTCGGAACCCATAAATTCCTACTTCTGACTACAACTGGAACACACCAAAAGACGACTCAAACCAAAGCGTGCATGTGTTGTGATGCTAATGAATGCAGCTCGGACCTTCCTCAGAACTCTGTATTGCTTTACAACTTCTTTTTTCAACAACTTACAGGATGCAAAGCGACAAGGTAATGTATCTCTTTCTAGTTACATAGTGGTAGTTTTTGATGTGTGACAACAAGCAACATTTGGAAAAATTAGTATGGTAGTTTTGTAGCCGGCTATATATCACTACTTACAGCCCGGTGCTCTAAGACGTGTCCGAATAATATAAATTTTCTCTAGTTTTAATTGTCTTGTTCCCGAAGTTGAGTATCCAGACCAGTCCAGCCCTGTCCGATCCGACCACGAAGCTAAGGAATAGCATTTATAGACAACCTATTGTGATGCTATAAATCTCATCTTAAAGTGTGTATTTCCATCAGGCATATATCTAAAAGTGAGACTTTCTTGTAATTACTTAGAAACTCCTCACAGTACCTCTAAACAGTTTTTATTTTTTTTTTACACCTGTGGACCAGTGCATTCAGCTCCCCCGTATAAATCCAGACTCCTGATGCACCACCCTCCTCTGGTGCTCGCTTGTTGTCTTTGTATTAGGAGTTTTTTCAGTCATTGTGGAAATGTGTGAAACAAGCTAACAGTTAACACATACAAAGGTTCAGTGAGAGGGCTCTGGCTGCACACTTGATGTGGGACTGTGCTGTTTTTTTGTAACAGGCTCACACAGCGGCAGGTTGGATAAAAGGGGTGACATTTTAACAGACTCCTGGCAACACATTTCATGTTTAATAAGTGGATGAGGGTTCTGTTAGATGTCAGTGTCACTGAAAATAACAAAAGTACAAAACTGAAGTTATTTTTTGTTAAATATTTATTGTGTTGTAAAAACCTGTTCATTTTGTTAGTTTCAGAAACGTGGATGCAGGCAGTGAAGGTTGGACTCTGAGTACTTTTTACTTCAGTCAAATGAGGTTAATTCAGTATGCTGCAAAGCCTTGTTCTGCTTATTGTGAGTTCATTATAATACCAGCCAGGGTGACCTGACTGACACCATCACTGTTTGGGTTGACTGCAAAGCTGCAGTTTATGTTTTCAGCAGCCAAACAGTTGGTTTGTGCGTGGGTGTCTCATTAGTCGACTAAGTGCTTCCCTGGTTGACTACAGCACTCCTTTTCTGTGTGTCATTACTGATTTTTTTACGCTACATTTTCAGTTCTAATCTTTCCATTGCCCTCTCTTTAATACCAGAATCCAGCAGCCATTAGAATAAATACGATGGTTTTATGTTGTTTATGTTGCTCCTGTAGGTCATATGGAGGCATCAGTACATCTGAGACTGTTCCCTGACCAGTTCAAACCTCCACACTGTGGGTGCAGAGCTTGTTTGCAGTTGTTTTTCCAGGGTCACCGCAGAGCTTAAGATTGGTGCTGTTATTTTTTACTTCTCTCTGTTTTTTTGAAATTCCAGAAGCTACAACAAAAGGTTGCTTGGTGAAAAATGTAGGAGTTCAAGTAACATCTAACCTTGCAAGCCGGTCAAACCAGAGCGTCAAGACTCTGCAAGACCGCTGGACTGATTTAGCAGCTCGATTTATTCACCTCACACAGCCTTGGACTCAACTACATGGACATGAGCCACAGGGCAGCTTTTAACTGACAAGCTGTGTCTCGATAAAGACTGGGTATTTCTCTGTTTTTGATTGGGTACAGCAGCCCATCAGCAGTTTTTTTCCTTAAAGTAATATCTGCATAATGCATTTTTTCTCACACATCCTGCCTTAAGTATGAGAGAGCTGTGCAATAAAGAAGCATAATAGTAATGTTAATCCACAGTGGCAAGTATGTCTGCGATTCCTTTACACAAAATGTGTTTCATGCAGAAATAAGCTGTTCTAAATGAGCATAATTCATGTAAAAAGTTGTTTTTTACTTCACTCAGTTCAAATTGTAGGATGCCAGAATAAAAAGATATGTATGTAGTTTGGTTGCATCTCTTTTTGTGTCTTAAATGGTGCTGGGACGAGCTGTTCCTTCACCAAGGAGGCTGTTTTTGGCGAAAGATTTCAATTAGTCAGTTTGTTGTTGGCAGGATAACCCAAAAATTTCTGAATGTACTTTGATGAAAATTTCAGGGAATGTTGGTCATGACACAAAAAGAAGTGATTACATTTTAAAAGTGATGTGAATGCAGGGATTTTCAAGGAATTGTTTATGGAGCAATTATCTATGTTTTTTTTTTACTAATAACCCAAATTCTCAACAGATGTTTGTCAAATTATTTAGTCATGAAATTAGGAAAAAGTAGTTTGATTTTGGTAGTGGTCCAAATCCATATGTGAATTCAGGATTTTTTAAGTATTTGAAAGGTAGGGCAGTGTTCTACATTTCTGATAACTTTCCTGACATTGTTGGAAATGCCTTGGTGTTAGCTTTTGCACATCTAGCTACAAACTAGCTTTTTTTATGTAGAATACATCCAACTACACCATACATTTTTTTGGTCTGATCAGTCCATACTCAATGTCATAAAACAAAACATTTGCCGAATAATTTTGCTCAAGATTAATTTCTACCTTAGTTTTGTGAAATTGAAAAATTTATGCCATGGACATGTTCTGTGCACTTGAGCCATGTGATCATTTTTGCTTCTTTTCTTTTCATGTACAAAATAAACATCAACTCAAAAAAAGCTTTATCAAGCATCAGGTGGGATTGTTCTGCTCAGATTGAAATATATTCAGGACACTTTAAATGGACAACCTTGGGTAAAATTGTATTCACTGACATTTATGTTAACACAGTTATCTCCTCGCCCACTTGGAATCTGATGCTTGATTGAATCAAAAAGACTAAGAATGCATACAGCGATCATTCATTCAACTCATGGAACATCCATCTGTCCATTCATCCATCCATTATGTATACCATGTTATCCCTTTTGCAGCCATAGGGAGCTACAGCCAATCCAATCTGACATTTGGTAACATGCTTGATATGTCTTGGACTATAGTCATCAACCAATCAAAAGGGCCTTTAGCAACAGTCAAAACATGAATAATATTTTTGATCTGATTTTCTCAATCATTTTGTCTCTTGTCTTTCCCTCATCCCTGTCTCATCCCTCACTTTACAGTTTTATTCTGTCAAAAGGCTCAGCAGTAGCTCATCTCTTTGATAAAAGCCCTGCAGGAGAAGAAATAAACATAACCGTTTGAGACTTAAGAAGTTCAAAAGAGCCTCAGAGCCCAAGGCTGTTTAACTCACAAATACTAAACCCCTGTCTTTTTTAAAACATTGAATGTCTCTCATGGTTTCCTGATAATAACGTGTAGAGATGTTCATTATTTAAATGTTCTTAGGCTGTTTGACTTTTCAATCGTCCAGCTGTGAGTTACCCAAGGGTTTAATTTTTAGCTTTTCTTGTATTTAAGACCATTTGTGAAGGTTAATGTTTAATTACAGCTTTATCGTTGAGCTTTTAAAGTTGTCCTGCCTTTCCTGAGCTTATTGGGAAACTTTTGGAACAACAATCCAAATAATTCTCTAACCTAAAGTAATAGTAGAATATATCTAACTTGATGGTATAACATAAAGTATATTCCCAAAAGTTGATGCCAGACAGCATTGAATGATTAATTTATAATGTGTAACTTTATGACCAAAATAGAGGGCAGAAATGGTGGGTCAGTTCAAACGACCACTTTGTGGAGCTGTAGCACAGGCTTTTCTAAGTTTTGCATAAACAGAATGGCATATATTTACACCCTATCAAAATCACAGGAAAGTAGAAGTATTAATATAGACCATTTTTGTGTAGACAATGGTGATGTACACTTAAAGTTGGCCAGCAATATCTCGCTGTGAGACCAGTTCATGGAGTCTGGACCAGGTGGATGCCATCTCTGTGTACGTAGGTAGTTTGTCAGCAGTAGTACTTGTCCATCAATTATCCACAGATAATTGATGTTTTTGTAGGTCAGCTCAGAAGTTAGCATTTAGCTGTTTGCCTTGACTGCAAGCCCACTAAAAGACTATTGGATATTTAACTGTGTTTTGGATCACTGCTAATAATAAGCTATTACGGAACGTCAACAAAACACTTTGACTTAGGAGCAGCTAAACTATTTCCAACGTAAAATATTTTTTGTGAACTCTTGTTTGAGAGTGTCAGTATAATCGAGTGACCCGATCAAGTTGGGTCTCTCGATTATATTAAGTTGGTCAAGTTGGTTGTGGCAACAATGTATGAATAAATGATTATAAAAGAACAAATGGAAATGTTTGCTGTTGGGTCCTCAAGCATTTTTGTAGTCATTGTTAGCAGTTTGTTGAGAGGTGGGGTACATGCTGAACCAGTTTCCAGCCAAGCACAGG
Source organism: Scarus forsteni (assembly GCA_036419115.1). Classification (NCBI taxonomy): domain Eukaryota; kingdom Metazoa; phylum Chordata; class Actinopteri; order Labriformes; family Labridae; genus Scarus; species Scarus forsteni. The sequence continues at coordinate 7,040,255 of JAZDUH010000098.1, forward strand.
GCTGCATAGAGAGAAAGACAACCATTCATTCATGGTCTCCGTTCTTCACTATCGGACTCTGTGACAGAAACTCTAATCCTTGCTTTCGTAACATCCCGGCTGGACTATTGCAATGGAGTCCTGTCCGTGGTTCCTAGCAAAACCCTGGACAGGCTCCAATATGTGCAAAACTCAGCTGCCAGAGTTCTTACTCGCACGAAACCCTGGCAGCACATCACCCCCACTCTCATTCACCTCCACTGGCTTGGTCAAGTTCCGCATTCACTACAAGCTCCTCCTACTCACCTACAAGTCCCTTCAGGCACTTGCCCCCCAGTACCTGGCTGATCTCCTCCACCAACACATCCCTTCCAGGAGCCTGCGGTCATCTGACGCTGGTCTCCTCTCCATCCCGCGGACCAAACTTAAAACGTTCGGTGACAGAGCATTTAGTGTGGCTGCCCCCACCCTCTGGAACTCTCTCCCCCCAGGAATCCGCAACTCTCCCACTCTGGAATGTTTCAAATCACTTCTCAAAACTCACCTGTTCTCCCTGGCCTTCCCTGTTTCAATGTTTAGCTTAGGTTCAAATTTGTTGTTGATTCTTTTGGTCTGTCCCCTCTACTGTGGTAAGCGACCTTGGGTTCCTTGAAAGGCGCTATTTAAATTTAAGTTATTATTATTACTATGCTCACACTCATACTTTAAGGATAACTTCGGTTCCTGCAGCTTTTACATTGTTTAAAGAATGAAGAACAACAATATACTCACCCAGAAGGCTTTCCTGATGCAAACGGTGCTTCGGGAGATATTTAGATCAAAAATCGTGCAGTGGACACCGATATAATGGTAGCCTGTAGGGCATGGATCGCCGCTCCTAAAAACTGCATTAATCGTCCAAAAACTCGTGTTTTTCACCAATATTCCATCATGATATGTTCCGGATGATCCACCATTGCAGTCTGTGTCTCTCCACACAGCACTGTGTGGCTGAACTGACGAGTTTGTTTACGTGCCCTTCGCGCATGCGCAGTGCGGCTCATTGTTTCAGGGGAAGACCGGCAGCTACAAATCGACTTTCTTCTTCCAGTTTTGTGCAAAATGGACGAATATCTATGGGATGAAGATGTTGTGGAGGAGGACTTTGAATATGATGGACGTCCTTACAGTTTGGAGGCAGATAATACAGATAAGGAGCTCATAGAAAGGAGGAAGCGATCGCAACGCTCCAGAGAGTACTGCGCATGCGCGAAGGGCACAAACAAACTCGTCAGTTCAGAGGTTAGTACAGCCACACAGCCCTGTGTGGAGAGATACAGACTGCAATGGCGGACCATTCTAAGCGAATCATGATGGAATATTGGTGAAAAACATGAGTTTTTGGACGATTAATGCAGTTTTTAGGAGCGGCGATCCATGCCCTACAGGCTACCATTATATCGGTGTCCGCTGCTCGATTTTGGATCTAAATATCTCCTGAAGCACCGTTTGCATCAGCAAAGCCTTCTGGGTAAGTATATTGTTGTTCTTCATTCTATAAACAATGTAAAAGCTGCAGGAACCGAACTTTTCCTTTAAGGGCAATTTAAGATGACCAATTAACCTAATTAGCATGTTTTCAGAGAAGCACTTGCAAACCTGCACTCATCTGCAGTGCCAGCACACTGCCCAAATTCAACAGTGACAAGCTAACTTTTGTCAAAGGGGAGAGCGTATTGTTGTTGTTTACTTTGTTGACTCAGTGGATCAGCCACTGACTGAGTTACAGTAAACAGACATGTTGTTTGTGAGAGAACCCCAACGAAGATAATATATTGTAGTAAAAGATAATGCCTCCCCTTCTGGCACTGAAAGCTGAAGTGACTAATGTGACACAGCATCTTTGATAATGAGAGAGAATACAGCTAGATCAGGGTGTGAGGAACAATTTGACTCTTGTATATATTGTATATAGTTTTTCCTTATATATTTGAACTATCCTGAAATGCTGTAAAATCATTGCTGAGAGACATGACCTAACATGACCTGTACATGACCTTACATAGCCCCCTCCTTGCTAGAGACTGCTTTCCCTCACACTACATGACCGTACATAGACCTCTTGGCCCTCTCGTTACCTTTTCTTCCCACAAACTCAGTGAACTCGCTGAACCTCTTGCACCTGCAAGGCCATCTTTCTCACCAGAAACACGCTCACGTGACCACATGCAATGCTATAAAAGGAGATGACACTGTACTAGTTTTCAGTTCAACTCTCAGACTGCTTTGGCATTCTTTGGTTGTAACTCTCTTGTCCGGACAAGAAGAAGAAGGGATTAAAGCTCCATTTGATTGCATCCAGCTACTTTTCGTCATTTTTATTTTGAATAAATGTCAGGTAAAGGTACGAACCAACTGAGCTATTTTAGGATTATAAATGGAAAATTCCTGACACAGGGGTACCTGGTATTAGCCATGCAGAGCAGACAGACCTGCTTGATTCTGAAATCCTGCAACTCTGTCTTGCAAGCCTCCGTTGTCCAACGAATTCACGAGGCTGAATTCTTAACGGCCCAATCAAGGAAAAGAGGCGGGAGCTGAAGAATGCAGACGTGACGACAACTGGAAGTTGAAAACCGGAAGTTGAGAACGGACATGACGATTAGCCTATTGTCCTCATAGATACTTAGTAAAACTTGCTGAAATCTGCCCTCCTCAGAAGTTTACTTGTAGGGATTGTCTTTGACAAGGTTCATGTCACATATAAGTGTTAAATGAATCATCTGTGTGGTACAATTTAGTGTAAGACGATAGTATAAGGCTGTTAGCTGTTTGCAGCTAAGTTAGCGGCTAACGGCTAACAGTCATTTACTGTTGTTAGCTGTTAGCAGCCAAGTTAGCGGCTAACAGCTAACAGTCATTAACTGTTGTTAGCTGTTAGCGAATCATCTGCGTGGTACAATTTAGTGTAAGATCATGGTATAAGGCTGTTAGCTGTTCGCAGCTAAGTTAGCGGCTAACAGCCATTTACTGTTGTTAGCTGTTAGCGGCTAAGTCAGCGGCTAACAGCTAACAGTCATTAACTGTTGTTAGCTGTTAGCGGCTAAGTTATCCGCCATGTATGCTACTTTTTTTTTTCAATTCTTAATTCAGCCATTTCAAGTAACAAACAGGCACATTTTGCATCATACAGTCTTCAAAAATCACTGAGCAGCATCAGCAACCAATATAAACAAAATAATAAAATAAAATGTAAATATAAAAGAAAAAAATGACAAATTCAATGAAAACATTGCTTCATTATAGGAGGCAACCCTGCTTGATGTGGATTGGTCTGTGATGAATGTGATGAGCCAAATGATTATCCAATCACAAGCTTGTGTTTTTTTAAACGTTCTGCCCCTGAAAACAAATTCAAAGGGCTCCTACCCAGATGGACTAGTGCAGTGGTTCCCAAACTTTTCACAGCCTGTACCCCTTCCGACACTTGACCTCCAGCCATGTACCCCCTACTCTCATGCACTTATAACACCGAGAAAAATAAATGTTTAAGCCTGTCGCACTCCGACCTCCCACATTTTACATGCATAACATACAAATAGAACCTTTTAAAGTGAATTACTTCTAACTAAATAGATTGATTTACCAGCAATGTCAGTGGGCAACACCAGTCCACTTTTGAAAAAGAAATGTACATTTCTGAAACATTTTCATTAATGAACTTAAAGCTTTAATTAAAAGGCTGTCTGACTGAACTTACTGTATGTTATTCTAAGAATCTTAGATAATTTAGGACAGATTTCCTTCTCCAAGATGCCTCAGCCTCTCTGCCAACACTTCAGGCCTTTATCAAAGCTCACAATACAAACATTTATCAGTTTGAACTTGAACTACTGAAACAACTGTTTAGACCTGACAGTTTTTCACGTACCCCCTACATCACTTCGCGTACCCCTGGGGGTACATGTACCCCAGTTTGGGAACCACTGGACTAGTGAAATATTTCTGTGGCAGATATATGGAGCTGTCCATCTGGCTTGTCAGGTTAACCTGGTATGTGAAGGGTATTTTAAACAGTGATTGTAAAGTTGCTCTATCAGTTTTCAAAACTGAAGGAATCAGAGTTTAGGCACAATATTCCTCCTTCGTCTGAAAGAGGCAGCAAGTTGCATGCCAAAGTATGAATGTACCTTTCACTAAAATATTTTCTTTGACTATCATTGTTGTTACCATAGCCATTAAATTCTAGATTTTTATGGGTTTGCTCAGATGTTTTGATAAGTTGATTTCCACATAAAGGCAGATAACTCACGGTCACTCAATAAAAAAGTTTGATTACAGCTGGAATGTCTCTCTTAATAAAATGAATAACTAAAAAACAAAATTGAGACCTTGTTGAGGTTTTGAATTGAGTCAGAATCATCCTCAGCATGCATCACAACGGATATAGCTGAACTTACACTTGTGCATGAGGAAGTGAGTGAAGGCTGCTGCAGTTTTAGACGGAAACACATGAATTCGAAACAAGCACACTCATCGCCACAGGAAGCTACGAAGGCACCAATTGAATTTTACTCTAAAGCACTTGCCCTGTGTGACGCATGTTCAAATCTGATAAAAACATCTCACCCACTGTTAAATGGAGGCTCAAGGTACCAGAGATGTTTTCATACTTCTCATGAAAGTGCACCATCCAGAGAAAGCTCAGACTGGCTCTTTCGTTGTAATGACAATCCAATTTAAAAGATTATATCTACTCAACAACCACTCTATGAGGGACATATTGCTCCAAGTTTGAACCACTTTTGCCTTCAGAACTACCTTAATTCTTCATGTCGTAAATTCAACAAAGTGCTGGGCACATTCCTCAGAGATTTTGGCTCATACTGACTTAAAAACATCAAGCAGCTGCTGCAAATTTGTCAGCTAAACATCCATCAATCAGTCTTTATTTGTATTGCACCAGTATATAACAAATGTAATCTGTAATCTCAGTTGCTTTACACACAAGTGGGTCAATGCCATACTCTCCCTTTAAAAAAACACATTAATTTTTGAAGACTGATGTAGAAAGATAGAGAGGCAAGCAGAGAAAAGGGGACTAACAAGAGAATTAATTATAATAATAACTTTATGTATGTCCACATCATAAACTTGTCTTTTATCATATTTATAAATGTACTGGATGTTGGCCCATTGAGTTGAGGCATCTTGTTCTTGAGAGGGTCCTCCTCTCTCTATGGCTGATATAATCCATAACAACCATGGAAAGAGGGATCATTCTTTTATTATCATTACAGCTATAATGATTATTCACCGGAGAGGACTGATCTGGTAGTCATGGCTTCAGAGGCATGTGCTATTTGCAGGAACTACAGCGTTTAATAATAGACTGCTCATCCTGAAGCTAATAGCAGGAACTGTGGTGATAATGGAATGGGCTAAAAGAAAGGCCATATGTTTGTAGCTGTTTAGTTGAAGCTATTTTGGACCACAGCAGCAGGCTGTCAACACCAACAATCCAGAGCAGGTTACAAGACAAAAATCAGAGACAAGAACAGATGCAAAGAAAATGAAGGACAATGAGAGAAACTCTCACTCTCTCACACTACTTAAAGGAACTGTGAGGAGTTTCTAAGTAATTACAAAAAAGTCTCACTTTTAGATATATGCCTGATCCAAATACACACTTTAAGATGAGTTTTATAGCATCTAAATAGGTCATCTATAAATGCTATTCCTTAGCCTTCCGGTCGGGTCGGACAAAGCTGGACTGGCCTGGATACTCAGCTTCTGGAACAAGACAATTAAAACTGGAGCAAATTTATTTTATTCGGACACGTCTTAGAGCACCGGGCTTACGTAGTGATATATAGCCAGCTACAAAACTACGATACTAAGACTTCCAAAAATTGCTTGTTGTCACACATCAAAAACTACCGCTACGTAATTAGAAATAGATACATTACCTCGTCGCTTTGCATCCTGTAAGTTATTGAAAAAAATAGTTGTAAAGCAATGCAGAGTTCTGAGGAAGGTCTGAGCTGCATTCATTAGCATCACAACAAACACACGCTTTGGCTTGTGGTGCGTTCAAGTTGTAGTCTGAAGTAGGAATTTCTGGGTTCCGAGTAGGAAACTGCAACTGGAACGTCCCCCTAGTCAGAATTTCCTACTGGGAACTCGGTGAAACCTCGCCACCCCCGAGTTTACAATCGAAGATGGATGCCCCCAGTGTGAACAGTTATTTAGTTATTGTAATAATCATTTTATTTGCACCTCTGACTGGGGTGTGTCGCTCTAGATCAGCTGTATACATAGTATTGTTAGACTTATATTTACAAAAATGCTGCCATAGTGATAATCACATTCTTCATACAACAACACAGGGCGTGCTAACAACAGCTAACAATAGCCTGGTAGCTCGGCATGTTTTTTTCCGACTTCAACTGGAATGCCGATAAGTCGGAGATGATGTCACTCCCAGTTCCGAGGTTACTGGAATGCAGCATCACGGCAGTCGGCATGCGTGCTCATGGGTAGCAGAGTCTTAATGTCGGCGGAAATGGATTCTCCTCACAGTCCCTTTAAGGGGAAATTTAACGTCACCATCCTAACAAGCATGTCACTGGTCAAAAGGGAGAAGCACCTGGAGAAAACCCATGTCTGCACTGCCTGCTGTGTCACCATGCCACCCTTCTCATCACACAGGGCTCTGTTTAATTGAGGTCTGGTGACTGTGGAGGCCACAGAAGTACAGTGAACTCTTCATTTTCAAGACACCAGATTGAAATGTTTGGAGCTTTGTGGCATGGATCATTATCCTGCTTGGGAGTAGCCATGAGAAGATAGGTACACTGTAGTCATAAATGGATAGTCATGGCCAGTAAGAATATACTTAACTGATGCTGAATTTGTAATAGGGATGCAACGGTTACTGGTAAGATGATAACCTGTGGTAAAATTTCAGATGGTTAGTATTACTGTTCCCAATTTTATTTACAATAAACTGTTTGATTTCCACAGTGTAAATAACTCACAGCGATGCTGCTTGTTGCCTGGAAAAGCTGGAACTATTGTGTCGGCTCCTCTGCAAAGCAGTTGCAGTCCCTCAGACAGAGGCATGCATGTGCATTTTGCAAAGTTTCGCCTCTGAAAGCGAAAGTATGGTGGTTGGTGCCTGCACAGACACTGTACTGGAGATATTTCCCACCCTGAAAAGGACAAAGTTTGAAATCTGGTCGAATTTTGGATTTTTTTTGAGGATGCTGAGGGGAAATTGATTGAAGATAGTCACCCTGTCTAACACATGAAGTTGTTGCCAGAGAAAGAAAAAGACGCGTGATTAAAACTACTGTAACTCCTCCAGCAAGTGAGTTGACCGAGCCGGAGAGAGAGAGAGTGAGAGGATTCAGTGAGCCATACTGGAGAGAATTATGGATGGTTCATTAGTATTTTCTGTGTAAATAATGCATAAATGTTGTAAATAAAAGCGTTAGTATCTTTCTGGAGTGTATTCTTCATGTTCTCTTGCGGTCTACTTGCTGTGTTTTGCTGTAATTTGTAATTCATAGCCTTTTCCATCAATGTTTGTGTTTATGGATTTCATCAATGGTAATTTGGAAATATTGGAGGAGGAAATGTGGAGGCGATCTGTCAGGGAAAGGGGAGACCAGAGGAGAGTCATGAAGGGGGCTAACTGAACAGTTGCCTTAGGGACTATCATCAGAAAAAAACGCCTGGACCTGCTCTAATATAAGGCGCTATCACATGGACACTAAAGCTGTAAGCAAACAAAATGTGTGAGTATATATAAAATGAGTTAAGTTTATTTTTGGTAATCTCAAAAACTTTGAACATGTTCTTTGTAATTGTTTATGAAGAGAATCCTGTTCGAAGTTTAAATCCTTTTTCTTTTCTAGTAACCACTGTTGAAGCATTTACAACATAATTATGACAAATACTTGCCAGAATGGTTTGCTTTTATTTCTCATGAACAAAGAGGAGAAAAAATTTACCCAAAGGACATTTCTTGATCCATTTATTGACATAAAAGGCAGAAAGGACCGGGCAGCTTGTTATAATTATATCATTAAAGGGGTTCAATGATTTTAAGTGTGTGTAAAAGTACTTTCAGAGTATTTTGAGCACACTGCAACCAAACCACAATTATCATAATAAATGTGATATTTCTGGTCACTATAACCGAGATGTTAAATTTTCATACCGTTTCATTCCTGATTGGTAGTGAGGGGCCTAAAGTGTGCCAAGTAAATATCCCCCACATTACACTACCACCGAAATTCTGATGTGTGCTGTAGACTGCAGCACAAATGGAGAGAAATTCAACCAGGCAACATTTTCCCAATCTTCTGTCAAGTTTCTATTCTTAGTTGACAGGAGTGGCACCCAGTGGTCTTCAGTTGCTGCAGCCTATCTGCTCCAAGAACTGACATATATGATCTGCATAACTTGGTTTTAACTAGTTTTTATTTGAGTAGCATGTCCTGTCATCTGTCATTAAATCGCTGAGGCTATTCTCCTCTACAAGGCATTTTCACCAAGAGAACTGCTGGATATGTTCTCTTTTTAGGACCATTCTCTGTAAACCTTTGCAATGTTTGTATGTGTAAATCCCAGTAAAGCAGCAGTTCCTGAAATACTTGGAAAAACCCTTGTGGCACAAACAACCATGTCATGTTGTAAGTCAACTAAATCACCCTCTTACCCTTAGCTTCATGTCTAAATACAATAAGTTGCTGCCCTGTGGTTTGCTGATTAGTTATTCACATAAATGAGCAGTTGAGAGGATGTGCCTAATAAAGCATCTGATGAGTGTGTTTACACAAGCTTTGGTCTTAATATTAGACACATTTGGTGTCATGGTTAATTCAAAGGCATTATTTTCAAAGAGGAAATAAAATCCGTGTTGTCTGATCTTGGAGGACTGAGAAAATGAACAGCGCTGCTTAAACCATGTCATAAGAGATACAAAGAGGGTTTAATAACAGGATGTGATGTAAGCCTATCCGTCTTAACACAGATTCAGGGGGATTTGTGGAAGGGCACATCAATGATTTAGACTTAAAAATGGAGCTAAATAATAAATGTTGTGAGCTGACTCATAACTTCAACGCCAACTTCTCCAGAAATCAATATTGCAGAGGATTTCTGTTGTGATTGCGGGCGACTTACTTTGTAGCTTAACTCTGAGAAGCTGCTTCATCAAATAACTCTTTCCTCACATTGAGAAGTTAAAGAGACTGTGAGGAGTTTCTAAGTGATTACAAGAAAGTCTCACTTTTTGATATATGCATGATCAAAATACGCACTTATTGATGAGTTTTATAGCATCAAAACAGGTTATCTATAAATGCTATTCCTTAGCCTTCCGTTCGGGTCGGACAGGGCTGGACTGGCCTGGTTACTCAACTTCTGGAACAAGAAAATTAAAACTAGAGCAAATTTTGTATTATTTTATTATTTATATTACACGTCTTAGCTGTAAGTAGCGATAAATAGCCGGCTACAACTACGATAACAAGTTTTCCAAAAAATGCTTGTTGTCACACATCAAAAACTACCGCTACGTAACTAGAAAGAGATACATTACCTCGTCGCTTTGCATCCTGTAAGTTGTTGAAAAAAGAAAGTTGTAAAGCAATACAGAGTTCTGATAAAGGTCCTTATTGCATCCATTAGCCTCAAAACATACACACGCTGTGGATGTAAATGTCTGCGGTGCGTTCCAGTTGTAGTCAGAAGTAGGAATTTTGAGCTCCGAGTAGGAAACTGCAACTGGAACGTCCCTCAAAGTCAGAATTTCTTCCTGGGAACGCGGTGAAACCTCGCCACCCTCGGGTTGACAATCAAAGATGGATGCCCGTAGTGTGAACAGTTATTTAGCTCCTGTAATAATCAATTTATTTGCATTTCTGACTGGGGTGTGTTGCTCTAGATCAGCTGTTTACATAGAATTGTTAGACTTATATTTACAAAAATACTGCCATAGTGATAATCACATTCTTCATGTGATATTTGTGAACAACAACGCAGGGCGTGCTAACAACAGCTAACAATAGCCTGGTAGATCGGCATGTTTTCCGACTTTGTAACCGGAACGCTGCTCTGAGATGATGTCACTCCCAGCTCGGCGGTTACTGGAACGCAGCATTAAAACAGTCGCCGCACGGGCTCATGGGTAGCAGAGTCTTTTACGTTGCCGGTATTAGATTCTCCTCATAGCACCTTTAAGTCAGCAATGAGAAGTTTGAATGTGGAATAAATAGTGATCCCCTGTTATGTTAGGTTATTGAGTAGCTAAAAAAACAAGGACAAGACAAGCATAAACACGCCTTTGTGCCAAAGTCAAGAAAGACTCAGAGATTCTTGTAAAAGGTTCAAAATAGTCTTAGGAGATGAAACCTTTTATTTGCCATTTCCCACAACTAGCGTGCAGTGCCACCTAAGGAGTTAAAGATCCCATATTATGCTCTTTTTCTGCAGTGTAATATTGATCTTTGATCTCTTCATGAAGCCTTAGTAGCATGCTTTGGTCAAAAAACTCAATAAAACACGCCCAGCCGTATCGTCTCGATGCCTTCTAGGAGCCTCTCTGAACAACACTCGGATTTTGTGGGCGTAACTATATGTTAATGAGCCCCCGCTGAAACCGCCCCGCACTTCCGTGTCGGCGCATGCGCATGACTATGTCAATAGAGCTCTGTGTTAGCGTCTGTGTTGCTACATGAGGAGCGCAGCACTGAACGCTATAACCGAGTCAGAACCCGAAAATAAGAGGAACCAGGAGAGAGTCGAGGACCAAGGATAAACCGGGATGTTTCTCAGCGGTCTGTATATAAAGTTTGTTTCTTCAATGCTATTATGTTGACGAATCAAAGTTGTTCTGCCATTCCTCTCCCCCTCCCCCTGTTGTTGTCGATGTTAGCATGTCTGTTAGCAGACGTGCAGTGCTTAGACTGGCGTTAAATAGAGTCTAGTAAGAGCTAAAGTAGAGTGAGCGGGTTACTACAGAGACGTGAATTAACTTTCACTTCTAAGTAACACTGAAGGGGCCGTTGCTACTGATAGTGAAATAAGACAGAGAGAGGGGGTCTTCTCTGTTGTTGTGATGTGTAAATAATGTCTGGGCTGTTCAGGGCCGATCAGAGTAACAGTCTGTTTTACAGAAATAACATTAGTAATGTGACTGATCCATCAGAATACAGCATTTAATAGAGCCATAGCCTTTAGTGACAGTAACAGTAACTGAGAACGTTTATTACCCGTAACTCTAAGCAGCCAGCAGTTTTCTGTGAGCCTTATTTTAAAAGGTTTTCTTTTCTATATGCCACACAGTAGCTGTCTTAAAAACCTCTTCACTTGCATTATTGTATGTTATGACAGCTCTGTGTATATTCTTATACAATAACAGAACATTTCCTTTATATAAAAATTCTCCTGAACATCCTGTTTTCACTCTTCTCCTACATAGGTGCTCCTGTGGCAATTATGTGAAATTTCCTACAGCCTGAAAATGTTTGTTGAATGGAGATACCAAAGGTATTGTGAAAAATTAGTGCTAAATAACAATATAGTACATTACCTTTCCTGTACTATGTCACTGACTTACCTGTTTAAATTAAGTAGGTCAGAGGAAAACTGCAGGAACTCCCAGTCCAACCATCCTGGACTCTGACTCTGAGTGTGTTTTTCACTACAACATGCATTCTATATTTATAGAGCAGACTATGAGCCTTTACATCTAAGAGGAGTAATGCATAAGTATTGTGATATAAACACTTCCATGACTGTTGAACAAAAATAGTAAAGATTAAAAGAACTGTTTCCTCCATCTCATTTTTTTGTCTTTCTTGTTATTTAATTATTAACATTACATGTAACATATGGAAAACTGAAAACACACAAAACAGTTCATGTAGACTTTTTATTGTGAAAGATATTTTGACATATAAAAACACCAAATGTACCGGCTGGTACTGTAGACATTTTTACATAAAGGAGGTAAAAAAGACATGAAAAAAGAAAAGGAATTTTTAAACACAAGCCATAGCCATGTTGATAAAAATATGAACATATAGATAAAAACACCTATGACAGTAAGTTTCATTTCTGACATATTCTTATCATGTCCAGCCCTTACAGATGCCTGGCCTACAGAGCCTTTGTGAGCTGATGCTGCCTGTGTTGTACTGTGTTGTTTCCTGATGCAGAAGACCAGTATGAGGGGTTCAGCGCTTCCTGGTATTTGGAAAAGGAGCATATGGTCTGGTATTTTCTGCAGCTCCTTCAGGTGTGGAGCAGGGTCCTGGAAAACCTTCCCAAAGACAAGGTCCAACAGTGCATCTGCATGATCTGAAATACAAGACACAAAAATATATGTTTACAAGAAATGAACCAAAACACCTCACTGCAGTGTTGTAATTTTTTTACATAGTCTTTTATTGTCACAATATCCTTATTGATTATATATTCTCAATTCCATGTTGATAACATTTTTATTCCAGTTGCCTTTATCTTTTCCTTTCCATGCTATGCCTATTTGCCAATGTTTTTAAATGTGTTGATTTTAATAAAGAATTGTTTAACTTACTGAAAGCTGGCTCTGCTCTCACTGGCTTTGCTGTACATCCTTCCTCCTTGGATTTTGAGAAGCTGACTGTAACCAGCGGTTCACCATCAGAAGATGCTGCCTGAGGTCGACCAGCATAGACACAAGAAAGAAAAATATTTAACCTGTTAGTGCATGAAAACACAAATTAGAGCCATGCATTTTTACCTTTTTTTTAGACAAAATGTTTATTTCACGTTGTACTAAAATCTAAATAAATTACATGAGATGTTACAAATAGTTACTGTTACTCAATAGATACATTAGGTATTTCTGGCAAGTGATAATTCAGCTGAGGACTTTTATTTTTATCATTTATCTGACTGTATTCATTTGGGTTTTTTGTGATATTCTTTGATAATTTTGATCAGACACATACCAAAAGTAAGTCTCAAATAAGATACAAGCTTTTCAAGGGTTAATGAGTTTTTACTTACAAATGTCACATTATGTGATGCATTATAAAATGTCTATGCCTATATATCGTTAGTAAATAAAACGGGAGGATAATTAAATCAGACATCTTATTTGCCTCCCTCCGTTTTTCGTAAATCACTGACCTGTTAGTAATTGTAACTTATCCCCAGTAACACAGCTCGTATGGCAGCATTCTGTGGGCATTCCTGAGTGTTTAAACTCACAGAAATCTGATTAAATTAGTTTGGTGATAACGACATCTGCAGCGTTAGCGTCACACGTCATATACACTCTCTGTTGTTATCAATATTTACATGATCTGCTGTAACATACAGAAGAACAAAGCCTGATCGTTTCCCTCATCCACAGCTTAGACACGAAATGAGTTTGGATACCTTCTGAGATAATTTATCGATTACATTGCCTGTATTACAAAACAGCGAAGCTCGTTTCTCGTAGCATTACAGGCTAACACAACAGGCTAACCGCAGCTAAGCTTAGCCCCCGAGAGCTAACACAGATGCATCGGGGAGAGGAGGGCTGTACAAGGAATAATAATAATTATCCTCCAGCTGTTATACTCCTCTACTACTGTGAGAATATTCAAACATCTAAATCTGATTAAACCTGTTGGTAATGACGATGCTGTGGCCAATAAAGCCAGTTATCACATCTACAGATACACTGTTTTGAGCCGACGTTAGCGTAGAAATATACTTTCCCCTGTTATCAATATTTACATGCTGTGCTGCAAAACACAGAGAGACACAGCCTTCACTGGTCGTTTCCCATGTCCTCAGTTTGGACACGAAATGAGTTTTGATACCTTCTGAGATAATTTATTTATTACAATGCCTCAGAGAGAGTAGCAGGCTTCTACTCACACAGCGGTACATCTCACAGCAGCAAAGTAATAGACAACAGACTAATATTATGGCCTAGAAAAGACACGATATGGTTAGAAAACAGCAAAGCTCGTTTATTGTAACATTACAGGCTAAAACAACAGGCTAACCGCAGCTAAGCTTAGCCTCCTGACGCTTTATTGAGGGAATTTTGTGAAGGGAGGCAGCTTCACCCACGCAGCTAGTCACTTTATACTCAGAAGAAAGTAAACATTTTAGTCAATTTAAAGAAAATCCCTGAGAGAGCTATTAAAGGATAAGTTCGGTTTCTAAAGCTTTCACATTGTTTATAGAATGAAGTAGAACAATATACTCACCCAGAAGGCTTTCCTGATCCAAACAGTGCTTCAGGAGATATTTAGATCCAAAAACGAGCGGTGGACATCCGTATAATGGTAGCACACGGGGCATGCATTGCGTCGCTCCTAAAACTGCATTAATCGTCCAAAAACTCATTAGTTTCTTCAATATTTCATCATGGTCCGCTCACGCTACTCCTCCAACACAGTCCGGGGTGACTCCACCCATGTTTTTGTGACTGTGTTAACCTCTGAACTGGAAACTTTCTTCACAGCTGCCGCGCATGTGCATTTTGGCTTCCTCCTTTCGATGAGCTCCTCATCTCTAAACTCTGGCTCGAAACTGTAATTACACCCATCATATTCAAAGTTCTCCTCCACAACATCTTCATCCGATAGATATTCGTCCATTTTGCACAAAACTGGAAAAAGAAAGTTGTTCAGTAGCCGGTGGTCGCCCCTGAAACAATGAGCCGTACTGCGCATGCTCGGCAGCCATGAAGAAAGTTTCCAGTTCAGAGGTCAGCACAGTCACAAAAACATGGGTGGAGCGACCCCGGACTGTCTTGGAGGAGTAGCGCGAGCGGACCATGATGAAATATTGGTGAAACTAATGAGTTTTTGGATGATTAATGCAGTTTTAGGAGCGGTGCTATACATGCCCCGTGTGCTACCATTATACGGATGTCCGCCACTCGATTTTGGATCTAAATATCTCCCGAAGCACTGTTTGGATCAGGAAAGCCTTCTGGGTGAGTATATTGTTCTACTTCATTCTATAAATAAACAATGTGAAGCTGTAGAAACTGAACTTATCCTTTAAGATATTGTCTTTACAAGAATGGGACTGATATAATGTTTGTATCCCTTTTCTTTCATGGCATAATATTGTTGGTCTTGTTAGATTTTGTTGGTCTTACACACTATAAATAGTCTGTAATCAGACAGATTCATCTTGCAAAGCTCTAATCTACAATAAATGTGTGTTAGTAGCATTTTTATCAGATCTAGATGGCATATCTATAGTTTGTATTTTACGCTGCAGCACTAGCACCCCCTACAACATACCTGATTAGCTTGTTATAAATATTGATAGACCAATCACCAAATCACTTAGTCTCTCTCTTCAGTATATTGGACAGTCCATTTGGCCTGTCAGGTTAGTTCATGAGGAGACATCAGTTTGAATCATAAGGTCTGTTTCCCAAATCAAAAACTCCCTCTTTAGATCTTCAACATAATTTTTTTCATCCAGCATAACAAAGTCTATGTGCTGCTTGTTTTTTTGTTGAATGTCAGATCTAATTATTTTCCTATCAAAAACAAACTCTCTGCTTATAAATGAAACTCAACATGTCACTCTGAGGAAAAGCACATTAATCCACTGTGGAGAGAATGGCAGCAGGGTTCGCATAAATTCTTACAAAGTGGATTTGATCAAAATGCTATATGACAGGGAATTATTAATTCACTGATACTTAGCATGGACTCTACTCATACAGGTCCACGGCATTTTAATTCCACTGCTGATTTAATTAAGTGGAGATGCATTTTCCTCCATATATCCAGAGTCACGTTTTATCAGGAGACAGCCTTTGTTCACGAACCATGGGTCCATGGCAGAGAGGCCTCGGAGCTCCACTCTTATCAGTATTAACAAAGAGGTGTGGAGGATCAATACTGATACCTTATTCTATTATTCCACCCAATTTGATTAGGCTTAATACATTTTTCTATCTTAATAGCTGTGGTTGGGGGTGGAGCTGGTTATGTGTGCTGAATGCATAGCTGCCCAGTTCTAAAGGGCAGGGACCATTTGTCACAATAAATGTCCATTATGGTTTAAGACTGAAGGTTTCAGGGAAATGCTTCTTAGCCAGCAGTGGTTATTATTATTACCGTTGCCAAGAGGGTAATGTTTTCACCAGAGTCTGTCTGTTTTTTGTTTGTTTGTCTGTTAAAACTACTGGATGGATTTACATGAGAATTTTTCCAGATGTGTGGTTTGGTCCAATAAAGAAGCCGATTCATTTTGGTGTTAATCTGATCTAGATTAATGTAACAAAAAAGCATGGAAGTTTATGATGGAGTCCCATTACTTAAAGGATAAGTTCGGTTTCTACAGCTTTCACATTGTATATAGAATGAAGTAGAACAATATACTCACCCAGAAGGCTTTCCTGATTCAAACAGTGCTTCAGGAGATATTTAGATCCAAAATCGAGTGGCGGACATCCGTATAATGGTAGCACATAGGGCATGTATAGTGCCGCTCCTAAAACTGCATTAAACGTCCCTGAAACAATGAGCCGTACTGTGCATGCGCGGAGGCAAACATTCTTCTTCTTCAGTTCAGAGGTTAGCATAGCCAAAAAACATGTCTGGAGTGACACAGACTGTAATGGAGGAGTAGCGTGAGCGGACCATGATGAAATATTGGTGAAACTAATGAGTTTTTGGACGATTAATGTAGTTTTAGGAGCGGCGCTATACATGCCCTATGTGCTACCATTATACGGATGTCCGCTGCTCGATTTTGGGTCTAAATATCTTCCGAAGCACTGATTGGATCAGGAAAGCCTTCTGTGTGAGTATATTGTTCTACCAAACCAAACTTGTCCTTTAACACTGGGTCATATTTTGTCCCACCCACAGCACCATCCGATCAGTTACATGTTCTGGTTACACGCAGGAGGGGAGAAGAGGGGAAAAAAGCAACTCCAAACTAGGCTCCTGTAGGCTCCTGGGGGCACAGTCTGGGATTGGAAAAGTACAGAACAATGCATTACTGGGGCGTCAGTGGAGCAGTGGGATGGTGCGCCTGGTCAGTGATTTGGAGGTTGCAGGTTCAAGCCCAGCTCCGGGCGACACATGGTGATGGTTCCTTGAGCAAGACACTTAACCCCAAGTTGCTCCCACTGCTGTGTTAGTGGTGTGTAAATGGGCATGAAAGGGCGTGAATATGTTAGAGATACTGATGGATAATTAACATAGAAACTCTGAACCGTCAGTGAGTGAATGTGAGAGCGAGTGGGTGTGAATGGGAAAGTGTCACATGCAGTGTAGAGCAGCTTTGAGTAGTCAAAAGACTAGAAGTTCAAAGTCCATTTACCATTACTTTGCACCTAAGTCTAATTAAGACAAAAGTAATTAGGCTTTGGTGCTAATGTGAATCTGGATGTGTTTCCAGTATTTTGTTTTCACGGATTTGTTAACAGTGTGAGACAGGTCATTTTCTACAGTTTCGATCATTAAGCTGCTTTTCCACCAAGCAGTCCTGCTCAGTATGACCCGGTACACAACGAGGGGTGTTTTCACTGTCAGACGAAAAGAAAAGGTACACAAATAATCAACCCATGCTGTAGCAAACTGATTCTAAAAGGTGGAGCTCAGAGCGATGGGTCAAACTAATTATCAGTTCCCATGCAACAGCAGCCAAAACAAAAAGTCATACCACACTCCGTGTAAGCCGTGGATTGAGAGAAATTTGTTCACAGCTGTTTCTGTACACATGAAACAACACTACAGAATACTGGAGTGCTGGAGGTCCTCCATTATTACACATCGGGGGAGCACTAAGGAAATGTGACTTCCCTAACTGGACTACACCAAGACCTCCAAGAAATAAGATACGAACAGAGAGGAAGAGAACGAGTGTCACAATGTTGTTCGTCCCTACATGTCTGAAGTAAATGAAAAACTCAGGAGGATTTTTCACAAACAGAACATTCTTGCACACTTCAAACCCTCTTGTACTCGGAAAAAGAAACTTGTTTACCCCAAGGACGAAATACCCAGACACAAGCAAAGCAACATGGTCCATGGTATATGATGCAGCAAGGAATGCAACAATCTGTACATCGGGAAACCTAACAACCTTTATTCTCTCTCTCTCTCTCTCGCCAGCCTTACTAACTCTGGACAGGACTCTGACATTTACCAACTTCTCAAACACAAGGCATTCCTGGGATGACAACACTCTAGTTCAGAGAAGACAGATGGTTTGAGACGTGACAAGGAGGCCATTTTTGTCAAGATGGGGAAACCATCCCTGAACAAAGGATAGAGGTGGGGGACTAATAACCTTTTATCTTCAATATATAATACAGTTTTGGATTCCTTTCTTAAAAATCCAAACAAAACCTCCACCAGAGAACAAAAGACCAGAGAACTTATGACCCAAACAACCCGAAAGAACATTCAAATGAACCCTAATTTTTTGTTACTGAATCTCTCAATTGAAGGACTTAGTTTAACAAAAACTCTTCTGTGAGCTCACTCTACTAGGCAGAAGATCTGTGCTATTTCAGTAGATTAAGTCTAGACCTCCAACTATCCAACAATCAGTGTCACAGGGACATATTTAGTTCTACCTATTGAGTGCCTAGGTTCAGTGTTAAATGGTAAAGAGAGAATTTTCGTTTAGCTGTGGGTGCCATTTCTGAACCTTGTGGGACCCTTGGCGGTTTTTTGTTTTGTATTGTTGGTCTTGCCTCACAGTACATGCCTTGTATTTTTTCACTTTGTCCCTTGCTATCGTGTTTTTAAGTCTGTCTTTTTTAAAAATACAATAGGATTTTGTAAAAAGAAAGTAAACAGAGCAGGGTTAACCACTTCCAACCGTACTAACCCAGACCACTTAAAAGAGGATAAACTCACCGAACAATGTTGGGGAAGCCTTGTCAGAAGGTTTGTTCTCTGGGAGCAAGTCTAGTTCTTAATTGCATATACTCAAAATGTGCTGGAGTCACTCCTCAGAGATTTTTGCCCATATTAGCATGATAGCATCACACAGTTAGAGCAAAGTAATTGACTGCAGAAGTCTGCTGAGCGTTTATTACAAAAATATAACTGAGCTCACGCTTGTGCATGAGGAGGTGAGTGAAGGCTGCTGCAGTTTTAGTTTAATTTTTCTTTTAAGACAGCAACACACAAATTCCAACCAGGGACACTTATCAGCAGAGGAAGCTACAAAGGGACCAATTACAATTGGCTCTGAAGCACTGTTAAACAACATCCTGGTACATACATCTTCTCCATTAAGAGACTCAAGGTATCAGAGATATTTTTATGCTCATTAAACCCTACCATCCTCCTTTTTTTAGACAGCTGCAGGTTTCCACCATTTAATGTACAATATCTTGAAAGATATGTTAATTGGAACATAGGCAGCAAAGGCTCAGACTGACTGTTTTAATGTAATTACTATTCTGGTATTTTTAGAAATATATTCACTCACCCATCACTTCCTATTTTTAGGCTGGACCCTCTTTTTGATCAGAACTGCTTTAATTCTTTGCGGCATCGATTCAACAAGGTGCTGGAAGCTGACATGACATCAAATCACATTTGCTGCAGATTTGCCAGCTCCACATGCATGACACAAATATATCATTCAACCACATCCCAAAGGTGCTCTGTTGCATTGATATCTGGCTACTGTGGAGTAAGGCAAACTCATCGTCATGGCGAAGAATCCAGTTTGAGCTGATTTGAACTTTGCGACCTGGTGTGTTAGCCTGCTGAGAGAAGCTATTAAAAAATGAATACACTGTTGTCATAAAGGAATGGACTTAATAGGTACTCCGGGGCCCAAAGTGTGCCAAGACACCATTACACCACCAGCGCCTGAAGTATGAAAACAAGGCAGAATGGACCCATGCTTTAACGTTGTTCAGGTGAAATCCATACTTCACTCCATTGTCCAATTTTGGTGTGAACAAGCAAACTGTAGCTTCAGTCTCCTGATTCTTAGCTGACAGGAGGAGGGACACAAAGGGGTCTTCTGCTATTGCTATATAGCCCATCTGCTTCATGAAATTACATATGCTTTCAGAGATGTTTTTCTGCCTTGGTTGTAAGATTTTTACTTACTGTCGCCTATTTATCATTTCAAACCACTCGGGTCATTCTTCTCTGAACTCTGGCATCAGCAAAGCATTTTGGCCCAGAGAGCTGCATTCATTGGTAGGGGTGCAACGATACACATAATTCACGGTTTGGTTCGGTTTGATACGTTTCTGTCATGGTTCGATACTTTTGTTTTTACAAAATATGAGAAATTTCAATCCCTTTTCTACTTTTCTACTACTTAACCGACATTTGTTTCAACTCAGAGTACATTTTTAATTATTTAAATGACAGTCTAAATGACCCAGGTAAAGTCTGTAGCATGTGTGCTGCTTGTTGTTTCTGTCTGGTTCCACTTGTTTTAACACCGGGATGATGTCGGAGTTGATGTGTTGTCATGTTTGTTGTATTTCCCCGGACGTAGTTTAGCATCGTATTGCACTTCCGACATACTGTTGCGTTTTTGTCCACAACACGCTTACCATCAGGGTCATACTTAGCAAGAAAGCCAAAGTAGTCCCAAACGCCAGATCTGAATGATAGTTGAGGGGAAGTTACTTTTAAGACAAACTGCCTACCACAGTCATGTTTTGCTTTATTGTTAGGAGCTGGAAGATAATCAGGGGGTTCACACGGACAGAAAGACCCCAAGAAACAACTGGACGTTTAGAAACAAGCCCAAAAAAGCGACCCCCGGCTTCTGTCTCAGAAGCCGGGGGTTGATAAATTCAATAATAAATAAATACAAAATTGCATATTGTTTGGTTCATATGGTGTACCGAACTGAGGCCACTGTATCGAACAGTTCAATACAGATACATGTGTTGTTGCAGCCCTGTTCATTGGGTATTTTCTCTTTTCAGGACCATTCTCTGTAAACTTAAAACATGACTTTGCATGAAATTGTGTATAATTCCATAATCCCCAAACTCCCGACCTGATATTTTGTACTGTATGTTGTTTAGGTTGTCGAGGGTTTTGTGTTTGTTGCTTGCCATTTAATAAGATCAGTGGGTTTTATTTCTATTATTACCACAGCCAAGGACTTGTTGTTTTTGCCAGAATTTGTTTGTTTGTTTTTTAGCAAGGTTACACAAAAACTACTGGACGAATTTTGCTGAAATTTTCAAGAGTTGTTGGTAAAAGCCCAACTTTAAAACAATTCCATTTTGGTGGTATTCCAGATTACTATCCAACTAATAATGATATCAACGTGATTCTAGGTGTGTATTTTCAGTGTCAAGGAATCATATTATGATGGTAACTTTATCATGGAACTTTTGCTTATCGATGTAACACTGCTATGTGAGGTACTTTGGTAGAGGTTTGCGCTCTCCAGTGTTTTCTAATTGATGTTTGTTTTTGTTTTATGTGTTCACAACAAACTTACAGTGGTACTGGGGATGGACATTTGCCACTATAATCTCATATATTTTCATGTAAATATCCATTAATGCATACTGTCCCATTGTTAAAGAAATCAGTGAATCTCAAATCATAAAATCTTGGTAGATCAGCAGGTTCCAAAATATACCTGAAGCACTTTCTTATCATTTTTCTTCTTCATCCCAATGCTTGGTTTATGCCGAAATGCACCGAGTTGCTGTCATGTGATTTGCTGATTAGCCAAGCAGGTCAGGTCAGGTATGGGAGCACATGCCAGGTAGGCACTGTGCAATTAATCACTCTCGATCACACTTTTGCTTTTAATGTCAGCCAATTTCATTTGTGTCAATTTAAAGGGCGCAGGCTGAACCTTACACCTGCAGGCTCCAGAGGCAAAAGATGACGACACTTGTAGCTGTGTGAGCAACAGCGGCAGCTGTGCAGGAGGTCAGGAGGCATGACTGGGAAATAACTCCACCATCCTCTGTTCCATAGCTCAAGTTTTGACAAAGTGAGTTGAACTGACCTTGAGCAGGTGTACCTTATATACCGTTATAGTTTTTCCACTTTATTTTCCTTTACCCCCCCCCCAAAAAAAAGCCTACTCAGCATTTCTTGTGCCAATGAGCTCACTAAAAGAAGTTTCAAGCTCATTAATGCTTCAAGGAGGACATGCATGCAAATATATTGATGCAGCCGCCTTTTTGCATGCTCTGCTTCTCAGTGCAGGACGAGTTGATGGATCAGTGTTTTAGAGAGGAGGCAGCAGTGTTGTCATAACCACCAAATTACCTTCCATTTATAATGCCATGTTACTAGCTGGCTATCATGCACCATGAGCACACTAGACAGTAGATGGTTGTGTATCATTAAGGAAAAAATGCCTTCAGAATTCATTGCAGTATCTCAAATAAAATAGCTGTTTATTGAACCCTTCAACCCACACCTGGCTATCTCACGTGTCTCCAAATGCAGCACCGGTGAACACTTGTGTTCTTAGCTCACTTTTTTGCTTCAAGTGTAAATTAACAACGAGCCTCATTCATCTTCATTAGACATCTGAAAACATTAAATGATTATGACAAACTGAGGCACAGACGGAGAAGTGTGCACGCGTAAAACAGAGAAGGCCAATGAAGACGAAATGGTGCATGTAATTAATAAACGTCAAGTTCTGATGCATAGTAATCCTTCCTGTGCTGTGTTGATAAAAAAAAGCAAAGGCTGATGCGTTTTTCTCCAGGGTGGGACAAAATATTTTCATCATTAGACCGGGATCGACGTCTTACTTGGTTAGCTTCATGCTAGGAAGGAAACAGCTGTTCATGGGCTAATGCATTTAACACCTTTCTGGTGTAATTTTAGCGCAGCAAACAATCAAATGTCCTTAAAAACTGAAGAGACAATACAGTGTTCTAATTAAATGTGATGCTGGTGATCGTCAGCAACAAAATTAAGCTTATTTTATGGAACCATATGAGAGCGCCCCTACTGCCCTTGAACAGTGTGAGTTTGCCTATCAACCACAGGATGATAAAAATGGGCCCTTGAAGAGTGAAAACATGAAACAAATTGATTTATGATTTCTGAAGACAGCTGTTCCTAACCTAAAGCTGTGGAAAATACTGGCATCCTTACCCAGACATGATGCTGTCAGAGTGATTAGTTGGGCAAGCCAAGCTGCAGCTTCACTGCTGAGAGTGATTGACACATGCAGACAAATCAGAAGTAAACTTTATTTTTAAACCATATGCCAAGCTATTTCTTGCTGTTTTAGTCCCTCTGGAATATTTTGTATTAGTTCAAGTAAAACCTCTACCCCCTGGATCATAATCCAGTTAAAGACACACTTTGTTTCCTCAAGACAACCTGGGCTGTCCACTGGGGACATCACAACATGATAATAATGCTGTGATGATGTCAGATTGATTTGTTAAAAGGTGTCTGACCATTATGAAAATAAAAAGAAGACTTTAATCTCAAAAAAGTTATACAAATAATACAGACACATTATGAAAAAAACATCACATCTTATCGTCGTACCTGCCCTCTGGTACCACAAGGACAGGCTGTTGTAGTACATGCAGAATATGTCTTGGCGTTCTTGCTGAAGTACGCAGGGATGTTATGAAGAAAGATGTTGCTCACTTGGCAGCATATGTTGCTCGAAAACCCACATGTACCTTTTGGCATTAATGGTGCCTTCACAGATGTGCAAGTTACCCATGCCATAGGCCCTCACACACTTCCATCACAGATGGTGATAATCTGGATGGCTCTTTTCATTATTAGCCTGGATGACATCTATAAATTCCAAAAACAAATGAAATGTTGATTAATTGCACTTTTTTTCTTTGTGTCAGCCATCTCAGATTTGGCTCAGGCTCAAAGGAGTTGGTCCTGTGTCTGGGTGTTGTTGATATAAGGCCGTTGCTTTGCTTGGTAGGGTTTAAATTTTCACCAGCGGATGAAGCCATAACTTGTGTTAAAGGGGTGGTTCAGTTTTTGAAGTGGAGTTGTTTCTCTCCTCTTCTTCAGTAAGCCACAATGTTTAAAGTATGTTACCAGCTGCAAACAGGGAAGTATTGTACCAAATACAAAAGCGTATTTTCTCTGCCTACAAGAGCTCCCATCAAAACATAATGCAGCAGTTCAAGACCTATTAATATTATTAAATTAAAGGTGCTATGAGGAGAATCTATTACCGGCGACATTAAGACTCTGCTACCCATGAGCACGCGCGGCGACTGTCGTAATGCTGCGTTCCAGTAACCTCGGAACTGGGAGTGACATCATCTACGACTTATCTGCGTTCCAGTTTAAGTTGGAAGAAAACATGCTGATCTACCAGGTTATTGTTAGCTGTTGTTAGCACGCCCTGCGTAGTTGTTCACAAATATCACATGAAGAATGTGATTATCACTATGGCAGCATTTTTGTAAATATAAGTCTAACAATATGATGTATACATCTGATCTAGAGCGACACACCCCAGTCAGGAGTGCAAATAAATGGATTATTACAGGAGCTAAATAACTGTTCACACTGGGGGCATCCATCTTCGATTGTCAACTCGGGGGTGGCGAGGTTTCACCAAGTTCCCAGTAGGAAATTCCGACTTTGGGGGCCTATCCAGTTGCAGTTTCCTACTCAGAACTTGGAAATTCCTACTTCTGACTACAACTGGAACGCACCAAAAGACGTGACCCAAGCCAAAGCGTGTGTTTGTTGTGATGCTAATAAATGCAGCTCGGACCTTCCTCAGAACTCTGCATTGCTTTACAACTTCTTTTTTCAACAACTTACAGGATGCAAAGCGATGACGTAATGTATCTTTTTCTAGTTACGTAGCGGTAGTTTTTGATGTGTGACAACAAGCAATTTTTGGAAAACTTCGTATCATAGTTTTCTAGCCGGCTATATATCGCTACTTACAGCTCGGTGTTCTAAGATGTGTCAGAATAATATAAATATGCTCTAGTTTTAATTGTCTTGTTCCCGAAGTTGAGTATCCAGTCCAGTCCAGCCCTGTCTGACCCGACCACGAAGCTAAGGAATAGTATTTATAGATAACCTATTTAGATGCTATAAAACTCATCTTAAAGTGTGTATTTCGATCAGGCATATATCTAAAAGTGAGACTTTTTTGTAATTACTTAGAAACTCCTTACAGTCCCTAAATTAACTTTTCAGAAATGTAAAGTTTATCTGGAACTAACTGACTCACGTCACATATTTCGACGGAGCATCGAAACATGTAAAGGTATGATTTAAAAACTTTACTCTTCTGTTAAAAAGAAAGTAAAAGCATATTATCCACAAAGACATAATGAGCTTTCTTGGAATATAATTATAATAACAATAATTGAGATTTAGTTGAGTTAAAACTTTTTAAATTATGGCTCTGTGTAAAGAAAGATTCAGAATGTGAATAAATGCAGTGGCAAATGTATTATGTGTATTTTGTTCAGCTACATTAGCTGGTTAAATTATCTTAGTATCTAAGTATTACAAGCTAAATAAGATCCTCAATATGGTAATTAGCATTGTTACAACAGTAAAGGTAGCAATATAGCAAAAAGAGCATGAATAAAAGTAAATAAAACAAAAAAGGCAAGATATGACCCAAAGAAAAAAATAAAACTGCGAGAACAATGTAAACAAAACAAATGTAAAAGTTCAAAAATATTTACATCATTACACATGGGTAAATATCATTACCTCCGCCAAGGAGGTTATGTTTTCGTGAGAGTTTGTTTGTCCGTCCGTCTGTCTTTGAACAAAATAACTCAAAAAGTAATGGATGGATTTTGATGAAATTTTCAGGAAATGTTCAGCATGGAAAAAGGAAGAACTGATTTGATTTTGGTATTGATGCGAGTCAGCGTCTGCCCGCCATGGCGAAAAATGTGATTTCTGTGAATAACTACTGAACTACAATAGATATTATGAATCCAATTGCTAATGGTATATTTTCATGGTCAAGGAATCTAAATATTCAGATGAAATAAAGGTAGGACTAATATTTATGATCAAAATCACAATATAGCTAAGGACTGTGGCGCTGGCGGAGGTCTGCGCTCTCCGAGTGCTTTTCTAGCTATCATTTGATTAGTTGTAAATGTTTTAGTGGTCACCATAGAGACAGAAATCATTTTAACTAAAGGGCCTGTTCATCCATCTAGGTTTTTATTGTATGTTTGAGTTGTGATATTTTTGAGATATCAGCTGCAGAGATGTCTGCCTTCTCTCTGGTGTAACTGGCAACAGTCTTGTGATGCTCAAAGCAGCAAAAATACATTTTAAAAAATTCAAAACCTGTGTCTCCTTCTCATAATCAGGATCTGGTTGCTCAAAATAAAACCTTGGGAGCAGTTTCGTGTAGGAACAACTTTGATTTTGGGATGCAGTTAATGCACAAAATGTTCAAAAAACAAAAAATAAGTGTTTCTTTTTAGAGACCTGTCTTATTTTCTGTTTTGTATATTATTGATGCTTTTCAATATAGCCGAAGTGATTCTATGTAAAAACCTGCAGTGAGCGCAAAGTACCCATTATCTGATTACTCAATTAATCAACAAATTAATTGATAGGGTACTCGTTTACAAAAAAGAATATAGTTGCAGCTCTAATCGTCATGCAACTTCCCTCTTCAGAAATTATAAACTATCCTTTTAAGGCAAGAAAGTTTCAAGTTTTTTTTTTCTTTTTACAATACATATAACAGAAAGAAAATTTGGAAATCATGACCCACCCCAAGCTGTTTCCTCTCCCTCCATTTCTCTCTCTCACACAACCCTCCTGCTGATTGAAAAACACTTATCGATTAATCCTAATCCCAACTCGTCACTATTGTCGAAACAGTGGCGGTGGAATGGCATCGCAAACAGGTCAATACCCCATTAATTGGCCAGATCATCATGGAGAAGCCAAAGTCCATTGCATTCTGTCTGTGATGAAACGAAGAGCCCTGCCGCGCGAGGTGACACCCGCTTTTTTGATTGATTGCTCGGTTTCAGAGGTGTCTCAGGTGCTGGGCGGCTGTGCGTGCGTGCGTGGGTGCGCCCGCTTGCGTGTGTGTTTGCTCAGTGTGCGCGTGTCAGCAGCTGCTCCCTCCTTTCCTCTCATGTTCCCCTCACTCAGTCCTGCAGTGGCGCACGCGGAGTCGGTGCTCCCACCGGCACGAGCGCGGACATCTGAGGAACCCGTTTAGTGTCAATGAAAGCAGCCGACAGAAGCACAAAGAGCGCGGGCAACAACAAACCCTCCCGCTGCCCTCACACAGAAAAGACGGGTTATAAAGCACCCGAAAACGATTCCGGAGAAACTTTGCCGCCGTCTCCGTCCGGTCTTTTTCTTCTTTCATCTTCTTTTTCGTCTTTTAATCCCTTTTTGGCGCAGCTCCTCAGTCAACACCTGAATGCCTCCTCAGCATCTTCAGGCTTTCAGCATGAGAGAGGATCCGCACACAGTCATGAAACAGTCCCCAAAATGTGGCCGAATTGCTCTCCTTTAAAGGTAAATTCATCATTTCATTTTATTTTCTCACTACAAACACTTGGTTTTACCTTTTTGCTACTTAGTGCTTAAATTGGTCTTTTGTTGCATGCAGTTTGGTAGGCACAGTTTTAAGTTTCAGATTATCTTTCTATTTAAAATACCAGTCAAATTAACTTGCTGCGATATGCTCTTTAGGTTCATATGCATATTTCCGGTCATTGTGACACTCACATTTGTTTAAGGGGAAGGAAATATTGTTAACACAAGGACAATAAATCTTTTTTTTGCCACACTGCAACCAGAAAGGCGCAGGGATCCCTCTTTCTCCAAATACAAATGAACACTAGATGGTCTGCCCTTTTTCTGTTATATTAGCATCCCATTTTCATAATAAAAACACCAGGCACTAGGTAATTTAACCATACAGCCCTGTTATTTCATATGAAAATTAGATGCATATTTTATACATTCTAATAAAGCTTTCTTTATGTGTTTTCTCGAACAGGAAAACATTCACACAGCTCTTTATCTCACTTGTAAAAGAATTCCAGCAACAGACACAAGCATTTGCTTCAAAGTCATCATGGTAATATAATGATAAATGATGTTTCTTCAGGGTTTACAATGCTGCCTTTTAATATGCAAATAGGACTGCATTGATACAAAGTGTATCAACAAAAGTGAATAAAACACATCCAGTGACACACAATGATTTAAAAATACATGAATAAATTAAAGCCTTCAAACAAGTAATCTTTAATTTGGCTTTGTCATTCTATATTTTAATTCTTTGCCCATTATTTACTTGGTGTTAAACTGAACCATTTGTAACATTTGGTTGGCACAGTTTTATATGTCCCTATTTTTAGACTTCATTAAACTGCGCTGTTAATTATTGATTATTTTTGTCACAAAGAGGGGATATGCCAACAGTATGGATGTAGTAGAGCTGGGCAATTTATGGAGGTGTAATCTCAATTACAATCACTGCCCCCCACAGTTATGAAAAGTGAATAATCGAGATTCAAAGACAAGCATGCCACTGGACAGAAGGGCTGGGACGTTTCACTTTTCTCCCGATTCGATTTTTTTATGATTTTTTTAGGTGCTGATTCAATTTAATTTGCGATTCTACGATATTGCTGTTTTTATGCAATCTTTAGTTAGCTTTTTTAACACCAGTGAAACAGATGAACAATGATGATGCCTACAGACTATATCAGGAAAAATACACATCACATGTGAGTCCACTTTTAGGATTTATTCAGATATATATTTAACCAGCTGTTTAATACTCTCACTTCAAAAGCCTGGACTTAATTTGAAAGTGGCGTATTAACACAGACTGAAATGAAGCATCAAAATTTTGGGGGGGGAAAAAACTATTTTTGAATTAAAAAAATAGATTTAAAAATCATCAAACAAAAAATCCATATACTTATGTGAATCGATATTTTCTCCCACCCCTACTGGACATGCTGCACATTTTCCACCGTTTCTTTTTTCGTAAATCATTTGTGTTTTTTAGGTTGGAAGGTATAAAAAGCGGTGGGATAGCTGTATCAGCTGATATTTTTGATACTTTCCTCAGTATTTTGGCTAGGTAACGGCTGACATATACTCATGTTGCTGCACCTTATCGTTATTGCATGCTTTCATAAACAATTTAAGAGTTTTGTTTTTTCAAGACTCCAATGTAGTATTCCTTCTTTTCCAAATAGTCTGCCACATTGAAAGAAAAAAGTACATTTTCATAAAGGAAAGAGCTTGTGCTCTTGACCAATATTTTGGTAATGGAGATTACGTACAAACTAAAAAAAAACAGCATATCAGATATCTGCAAAAGTCCAATATCGTACATCCCTAGTACTGTTCCACATATGTTTTCATTTGTTTCCTGCATTTTGATATTAATAGTTATAGTGTATGGACTTCGATGCATTGTATGTACGTGGTGTGTATTGTGAAGTCAGGGATTAATCGAGTTTTGTAATCATTAATATCTATGAAAGAATCCTGATGATGATTTCTGCCTCAATCGAGCAGCCCTAGAGCGCAATTCATTGAAAAGTGACCTTCTGTTATCTGAACATAAATGAATATGAGACTCATATGAGACAACCCTATTCAGTTTTATTTCCCTCAACAGACACTTTTATTATATATTATCTACTTGTCTCTAAAATTAACCTGTTTCGCTTGTTGTTCTGTCAGCACAGTTTCAATATTTTATGTCTGTCTTCTATTTCAGATTTCAGACAGCTGGCATTTATGGTTTATAAAAAGAAAAATATGCTTACAAAATGGAAGTTATACATCAAGAGTGACAGTCAGCTGTCTGAATACATAAATTATTAATATTTGTGCCACATACTGACTTTGTTCTTACCACTGCTCAGTTGTTCAAATGGCTCCACATATTAACTCACATTTCTTCACTTTACTCTTTGCTTTGTGTTCTCACGTCCGGTTAATGTAGGCTCGCTCATGCTGGCTAAGCTTTTATCCAAACACCTGCAGGAGGACATGTTTGAAGCTATTTTTTCTTGATTGGGATATTTGATGTTTTGTTTACTGCAGATCTGTGGGTGGAAACAGCTTTTCGTTCTCTGCACTGTTTCAGCAAACAGATGTGATTACGTCTCGTTGGAGGACTGAAGGTGTGGAAGGAAGTGAGAGTGAGGAGGAGGAGCGAGGAGGTTCGCCTCCCCTGAAGGTGAGAAAGTCTATTAACAGCTGCTGGAGGATTATCAGGTTCAGACTGCCTCTCCCAAGAGGACAAAATGTACATATGTTACATAAAGACCACGCTGGGACCAGTGATGAACTGGGGGACGACTCCGGCTGATTAAAAGGACTGATATGAGATTTGGGACCACGGCCTGTACCCTGGGATTTTAATTCTTGTTAACAGGAGGAAAAACTAAACTGGACATGATGTATTTCAAGAGGATTTACCGCCTGTTTGGATTCAAGTTTTCACGGAATTCTTTGCCTATGAATGGATTTTAATGAGGAAGAGGGAAATCAAGCGCAGTCTGTTACATGCAGATTCTTTGCCCTTTAACAACATTTGAAGCCTTGTTGGAGCCAGAATCGCCTCAGGGCCGTTATCAGTGAGACTTAAGGGGATGATACTGATTTAAAGAGGGTATCATCACTTTTTTAAAGGAGGTATTGTATGCTTGCTCTGTCTTTTCAACAGAAAACCAGCTTCACAAGGAGAAACTAGGACTGAAAGAAGTTGAAATGTCCACAGGCTCCTTATAAGATTGTCTAAAAAAACTGAAAAAATGTGTAAAGCATAAAACAAACATCATGAAAAATGTAGCTTAAAGGCTAATTTACGCTCCTTTTAAATAGACTGCATGTTACAAGCATCACTTTCCTCTTTATCACGTTCGTCCTGTGCGTTGGGATGGACGTTCCACACTTTTTTCCACCGGAGAGCACAGTCTCACATATAACTGAAGTTCTTTTTTGCTCTTCAACACTCACTCTGTTCCCATATGATTTTCTCCCACAGTTTCTAACAGCTCACATTTTACCGAAAAAGTCCCACCAATTTCCAAACTTCTTCTTTTTGTTGTGTTTGCTAGTTTGGCTTGAACTGCTAGCATCACTTCTCAACACTGCCCCCATGTTTACTAGTAAAACCGTGGTGTTTGGTGTGCATTTGTGTGTTTCCTTCTATTACAAAGTACAGATGAAGGGCTTAATCCACATCTGTGTGTATCCTGCATAGTGTATGAGTGAGCTGTCAGACTGATTTTGTCAGATTTGTTTTAGGTTGATAGTCTATAGGCCAGCATGTGTTATAGCTCATATAAGGATTACAAGGCTAGATATTCTATTTCCTAAAGCATGAAGAAGGAGCTGAATGACAATAACTGTGGATGTGAAGGAGCCACAAGCTACAGAAGGGTCCTGACAGAGTTGTGATGCAAGACTTTGGAACTGATATTGCAGTATGACGGGTAACTTCCCTGGATTACACTTAAATCTAACTTTATTTAAACGGGAGCGAGGGATGTAAGGCTTCTTGTGAGGTATCAAATACTGTGAGCTATCCATACCTCATTTTTGCCACTTCTGCTGGAGCGTTGTCCCAGCTGGGAGTGCAGCATGGATTTGCCCCAGGACCAGCATTCTGGCTGGAGCCCAGTGCGGCCCAGCCTCTCTCCACTGCTGCAGTACAGCAGCCCTCAGGGAAGATTCAACCGCTCCAACAGCCTGCACAGCTCTATAATGCTGTCCTCCACTCTCAGCTCTCCAGCTACCTCCATCCATCAACCTCTGCCCTCTACCCTTAACCCCAACTCCTCTCTTATCTCCCCTTTACTCTCCACTTCAACCTCATCCTTCTTACAAGCACACAGTCTCCCCCAACATGCCTCAGCCTCCCCCTTTCCTTTCTCCCTGGCCAGTTTTTCTCCCAATGACTTAGCCAACCTGGAGAGCATGCTCCTCTGGACTCTGCACGAGCCCAGCACCATCGCCCTGACTGTCATGTACTCTCTGTCTTTCATCTTGGGATTTGTTGGGAATTTGATGTCTCTGCGCGTCCTCACCAACCGGCGGAGCAGGCGCTTAGTTGGAGTCAGCGCAACACGTAATCTCCTTGTGAACCTGGCAGTGTGTGACCTGGCTGTGGTGTGTGTGTGCATGCCCATCACCTTGGCCAGTCAGATCTACACCGCCTGGGTGTACGGGGACCTCCTGTGCAGAGCCGTGCCGTTCACGCAGGCTGTGTCTGTCTCAGCCAGCGTGTTAACACTGACCGTGATCAGTGTGAACCGCTACTACAGTGTGCGATCCCCACTCAGAGCACGCTCCATGTTCACCCGCCGTCGGATCCTGGTGACCGTCGCTGTGGTCTGGATTGTATCTTTTATCATATGTGCTCCTATCACGGTTATGAATCGACGACGGGAGATCAGCTTTGGGACGTTTGCCATCTTGGTGTGTCAGGAGGACTGGCCTCAGCATCGCCTTAAACAAGGGTAGGTACTCCAAAAGAAGAAAGTTTTATGAACCCAGTTACCTGACTTTACTAACTTGTTGATGCAGTTTGTCAGCTCTGTATCTCTATAATGGTTTTGACATTTAAAAACATGACAAAACAACTCATTTCAGCTTTTGTGTGCGACTTATGCCATTAAAGGAACAATCTCACATTTTTTATTTTTTCGTGTCTAATGTCCCCGTCCCACATTCCTGTTTCTCATGGCGATTGTGCATGACTATATATGATTGGCGAGGCTGGTCTGATTGGCATGATACAAGGAGAATCGACTGTCTCTCCCTGTGCACACCCTGTTAATACACCGTCAGTAACACTTCTAAGTGCGTCTACAGCACTTCAGGGGCGTTTGTCCAGCTTCAGTTAGGTCAATACAAATATATGACAATGATTCCATGAATTTCCATCCCGTTGACTTAAAGGATAATTTCGGTTCCTGCAGCTTTTGCATTGTTTATAGAATGAAGAAGAACAATATACTCACCCAGAAAGCTTTCCTGATCCAAACAGTGCTTCAGGAGATATTTAGATCCAAAATCGAGCGGCGTACATCCGTATAATGGTAGCACATAGGGCATGTATAGCGCTGCCTCCACTTCCTCCTTTCGATGAGCTCCTCATCTGTAAATTCTGGCTCGAAACTGTAAAGACACCCATCATATTCAAACTTCTCCTCCACAACATCTTCATCCGATAGATATTCGTCCATTTGCACAAAACTGGAGGAAGAAAGTCGATTTGTAGCCGCCTGTCTTCCCCTCAAACAATGAGCCGCACTGCGCATGCGCAGAGGCACGTAAACAAACTCTTCAGTTCAGAGGTCCACTCCACACAGCGCTGTGTGGAGTGACACAGACTGCAATGGAGGAGTAGCCGGAGCGAATCATGATGGAATATTGGTGAAAAACATGAGTTTTTGGACGATTAATGCAGTTTTAGGAGCGGCGATCTATGCCCTATGTGCTACCACTATTCGGATGTACGCCGCTCGATTTTGGATCGAAATATCTCCCGAAGTACTCTTTGGGTCAGGAAAGCCTTCTGGGTGAGTATATTGTTCTACTTCATTCAATAAACTATGTAAAAGCTGCAGGAACCGCAATTATCCTTTAACATTAGCCTCGTTCAAGCCCAGTTTGAGTCACCCATTGTTTGCATAGCCTTGATCAGGACACAGTCGGGGCACAAACTGATATGTCCTTGTCGGTCGTCCTCAGAAAGCTTTCAGAATTGAGCCAGTATTAGCCCAATTGAGCCCCGTACATGCCACGCTAATACCGTTCACCTTAGAACTGCATTGGGCTTCCTGCCCACTATACTGAGAGCGGCGATTCTCCAAGACAGTTTTGAATAGTTTAAAACCATTGGGACCCTTCCCTGTTCCCCGCCATCCACGACTATACTACGCTGATCCAACTCAAGTAACGCATGCACCATGACCAAAGCACGCTCCATCAGGATTACGACAATCGTGCAAAATCGCCATGAGAAGCAGAAATGTGTGACTGGGGCTTTACGTCAGTTTCCAGTCCATGACAAGCAGGTCGACAGCATTCTTTTGACTGTGTGTCCATTAGCTAGATAAGATGGACTTAGAACGCCAACAGCTAGCTTAGCTACGTTCGAACACCCAGAGCGTATGGGTAGTGCTTAATCCTGTCTCTGTCTACAAACATAAACTCTAGACAGTCCTGTGTGGTTATTGTACTTTTTATTGACCTTGTGATGTTACGTTTTATCTTTTAAGAGTAAGATTAGCATTTATTTAAACTTTGAAAAAGTAGCACTACCCATATGCTCCCGACGTTTGAGCAAAGTCATGAACTGGTGACTGAGGTAAGACACGAAAACATCAGAAATGTTGGAGTGTTCCTTCAACCTGCAGATAGATGGATAAGGCCTAATAATATAGTGTGCTGTGGAGTGTACTTTTGAAATGATGGAGAGAAACCTGATCTGACCCACCTTTAGCAACAGAGCAGAGGCAAGGGGTATAACAATGCTTTAGTTTGTGCCAAGCCATTCTGCTCACTACAGACGTCTTTAAAATGAATACATGCATACATGCAGATGTGTACTTCAGTGTGGTGTTCTACATGCACCTGTGATGATTGTGACAAGCTTGAAAAATCTGCTATCTTCCAAAGATAGATAAACTTGAGACTGATCACTTACTTGCTTTTTGCAAAGTGTGGATCTGCAGAGGGCTCCAGGTCAGATTTACTCTCTTTGACAGGTTCTAATCCAGCTTCAAAATTCTTTTTGTTTGGAGATTTACACTTCAAATCCACAATAATAACTTCTTGACTGTTTGATTATTTTCCACATTTTCATAATGAAAAGGGTATCAAAGTTTTGTTTTCAGACCTTATTGTGGAATTTCAAAGGATGTGACAATAACTTCTGGTCACTCTGTTGACCAATTAGATTCCACAAATTCTTATTCTCTTATTTTCTCATCAGTAGCGCCCGGTTAGTTGTTGCCAAAGCTTAACAAGGGACAAGATAATTATCTTTTATAAAGTACAGAAAAGCAGTCATGTAAGCCTGGATAATTATGGAAGCAGATGTGTTTGCTGTTATTGATTTCTACATACAGTATATGTTTGTGTGGAATTTGAGTTAGTTTTGTGGAGTAACTCGGCACTCGTTGTGCATTAAACTGTTTTTTTATGGGTGCTAAAGGTGCCATCCATAAAAAGTTTACACTTTGAAGAAAGCAAAGAGCTTATTTTAGCACTAGAGGGCAACACAAAGGTGGATTTACTTAACACTTCTGACCCAGTGTCAAGAGCAGAGGAAGAGGACACCATCAGTCCAGCCTCTCAGAGTGAGGCAGTGTGACTGTCCGTCTTGTTCCAAACAGCTTCTAGGAGTGGAACAATTAACAATATAAGTCAAATATACCAAGAGGAAAAAGTGTGAACATGTAAATAGATTTTTTTTAGTTTTCTTGCATGTTGGTATTTTATCCTTTTCTCCTAAAGGCTTGGGTAAAGCACATTAAGATGTGAAAAAGTGTGTTCATTCTTGATTCCTGTGTGGTTTGTCCTAAGTCCTGTAAAATTTGAATTCCATATTGTTTTTTCATTAATCTTTTTGGAAAAATAACTATAAGAACATTACTTTCACATATGTATTGCCTGAATACTCTAATAGCCTAAGTTTTCTTGATAAACATGCCTTTAACTTGATTTACCTGAAAGGGTTGAGGTTTTACATGCAGTTTTATTTTTGCAAAAAAGGAAACAAACTACCAAAAAAGATGTCTTCAAGCTATGAGGGTTTAACAGATGTTTACATTGGATTTATGGACCTGCTTTGAACCTCCAAAAAACACTGTTATTAACAATGTAGAGGTTATTCTGTTGTGTTGTTGTGGCTACTTTTTATAGATTTACAAAAGCATAATAAGCCCCACCATCTCTCATTCGAAGATCACTTAATGTGAAACTTTGAGTGAAACATCTTAATCCAGAAGGGGTTTGCAGAGGGAGGCAATGATGCCAGTGAGATCCAGAACTGAGTGCTTTAAAAATGTGTTGAATAGTTTTAGTTATTATTTCCAAGCATAAAGCTTGAAGTGACTCAGTCTGCAGCGTTCTCCCTCTGCTCGTTCAGTGTGCAGCAGACAGGTTTATGTGTGTTTGAGAAGCATCATCTCTGGGCTGTCAGTTAGTTCCAGTTAGATCTCAGGGCAGGACAGCTTTCTTAGTCCTACTTCTGCCCACCACCGCTTGAACCTGAGCATCACCACCCACTCCTGCAATGTGCGACATTTACCCCCACCCACCCCCGCGACATGTGTCTCTGCTTCCACCAGCAACTGCAAAGTTAGGTAAAATGCTCAGAGTAACATAGATTCTACCTTCAGATGCCCCAACCCAGATGACAAGGCTTAAACAGAAACCAAAAGTGTTTCACCACACAAAAGACATCAACACTAGTTTGTCTTATAAAGCTTGAATAATATTGAATCGATCAGAGGAGTAGGAAACTATTCACAAGTAAGTAATATCCTGTCACTCCAGCTAACCATTGTGTGACTCAACTATGTAATAGTTTAGAGACAAATTAAAGGTTTAAAATGCAAAACTATGCAAAGCACACAAAAATACAGATGTTATTTTTTTTCTAATTATTTTCTTGAACAATAAAAAATCTATGCAAGTCAAAATGGGCCTCATTGATCAAGACAAATGATTACAAAGGGGAGGAGAGGAAGTGCGGAAAGTGATTTACCCTTTGTTATGTAACTTTAATAACGAAGGGTAAATCACTTTCCGCACTTCCTCTCGCGCGATAGACAGCAATTAAGCAAGAGCAGATAATAATTTCCCTTTCTTTCCCATCCTGTCCAGTAAGCAGATGATAATTAGTCGAGGTATCTTCCTTGCATTTCTTAGTTGTTTTTTTGCTGTTAAT
The DNA here is from genome assembly GCA_036419115.1 of Scarus forsteni. NCBI lineage: Eukaryota > Metazoa > Chordata > Actinopteri > Labriformes > Labridae > Scarus > Scarus forsteni. The sequence continues at coordinate 7,077,149 of JAZDUH010000098.1, forward strand.
TCCAGCACTTGTCCTCCTTTCCATGACATTTGTTGATTCCACATTGTTAGCATTGACTTTTTTTTTTCTGACAGCCCACTACCGCTCCTGCTCTGATGCTGTGCACAATGATTTATGCACAATTGTGGCCCAGCCTGACAGTTGTGGGGGTTTGGTACCACAAAAATCTGTCATTCCGTCTCTTGCAGTGAGTCACAATGACCAACAACAGATCAGTGTGAGATGCCTCACAGCTCCACGACAGAAAGCCTATCAGGTTTGATTTTTGTCCTGCCTCCTGCGATCTGTTCATCCATGTCGGAGACTTAGACCAAGGAGAACACTGGGAGCTCTGCATGTGCAATGATCACAGATGTAAAAGCCCCAGTCACACATTCCCATTTCTCATGGCGATTGTACATGATTGTCATAATCCTGATAAAATGTGCTTTGGTCGTGGTGCATGCGCTACTTGGTCTGGATCAGCGTTGTATAGTCGTGGATGAACGACGGGGAACGTGGACAGGTCCCAACAGTTTTGAACTGTTCAAAACTGTCGTGGAGAATCGCCGCTCTCAGTACAGTGGGATGGAAGCCCAATGCAGTCCTAAGGTGAACGGTATTAGCGTGGCATGTACGGAGCTCATTCGGGCTGATCGTGGCTCAATCCTGAAAGCTTTATTAGGACGACTGACGAGGACGTACCGTTTGTGCCCGACTGTGTCCCGAACTGAGCTCAAGCAGGGCTAAAGTCATGTCAGCCGGATGGAAATCGTCATATTGTTGTATTAACCTGACTGGAGCGGGGCAAATGCCCCTGAAGCGCTGTAAAAGCGCAACTGATGGTGTATTTACAGGGTGTGTTCAGGGGTGAGACAGTCATTTCATCCCGTATCATAGCAATCACACCAGCCTCGTCAATCGTGTACAGTCGTGCACAATCGCTATGAGAAACGGGAATGTGTGTCTTAGGCATAACAAACCGAGGCTCACTCATTGAGAGCCACGAGACAGAGAAAACTTTTGCAACGCCCTAAAAACAGCATGCTTGGCCTTATTAAATGTTTTAAAGGAGCTATGAAAGACTGTAAACGGAGAAATGATAGAGAGAAACGACACAGGAACATGGTGTGTGACTGCTTAGATGCATCAGCAAACCTCTTGTTCAACATCACGTTTGTAGATACCAAGTAAAGTACTGTCCTCGTTCATCCTTCTTCCACCATTATCACATCAGTTGTTACATGCAATCAAGTCATGTAGTCTGTCATGCTCGTCAGGCAAGTCACAGCACAACTCTACATCTCCGCTGTCGCCTAGTCTGACATACGGATCAACCTTACCAATGAAAAAATCAGCATAAAACAGCCCACCCCTATGAGATTTCAGCAGGACCCCAGTGTATCCAGCTCCCAAGTCCCAATCCCCCACTGAATTTGAATTACTATTACAATTGTTTTATAATAATATATGTTATATATGATTTATTTCTTTGTCTTTTGCATGAATACATGTCACAAAATAATGTAATAATTTGTATAAAAGGTTCTTTTTTGTCTTTCTTTCTCATTTTATTGAAGAAAACATTATTCTTTACACTAACTTTGTTATATACAGCATTACTGGAACTGCAACATTACTGATGCATAAACTCTGTGGGGCTATGAAAGGGCAAAAATGGTCATTTTTCAAGTCTGTATGCGTTCAAGTGAATGCATGTACCATTAAACGAAATATTTTGAATCCCCTAAGCTGGTTTAAAAACCAGAAGAGGACACACAACTAAATCATCATTCTAAAATTTGGCCAGAAATGCTCAAATCTGCTCAATAGAAATATTAATAGAGCAGAGGAAAAGCAGTTTCTCAATATGGTAGACTTCCACACCCCAATTAATCACTGGTTTTAACTATAAAAAGGTAAAGATGTGAATTTTCCATGCAGTCAACAATTTGTTGTTCTGTAAGACAAACATAAGTCATAATAATAAAAGCCTTTTGCTGTTATTCACAGTTCAGTATTTGTGCATTTTGAATAGCATTTAAGTTTGATTCTGGTTGGTGATTTGGAAATAAGTGCAAATATGAGTGTAGACAATTGCTAAAATTGAGAACCTTATACTGCCATACAGCAAAAATGATAGTTTTTTTTGTATTTCCCACCCCTACCTTGAAGTAAATCATACCACATATGCTCACACTGGCAAAAACAAACCGCTCCACACTATCATTGAAGTCTCCTGTTGGAGAATAATTGGATTTTATTTGAAGAGCAACAATGAAGTAGGAAAAGGCATTGAGCACTCTCTACTGTGACTCACATACAGTGAGCTGGCCTAGAGGAAACTGTTTGTGAATGTGGTCTTTTTGTGGATCATTTTTAATAAGCAGTAGTGCGTGTTTATCATTGTGTTTGTGTGTGTGCATTCAGCTGTGAGGACACGTGTATGAGTCATAGACTGGAGAAAATGTGAAGTGTGATTGTGAGCAGGGATTCAACAATACACTTAGCCCAGGATTGGGCACACACCTCGTTTTTTCCTCCTGTTTTTTGGGTTTGGTTTGGACAACTTGGCCATTTAAATTCTTTTTATCTAAAAACTTTTGCTTTCCAGTCTTTGGCATTTTAGGCATTATTTGCAGAACAGCGAGGGGCTACTGAGAAGAAAAAGCAGCTTTTTTCATTTTTAAATTGTGGGCTCAAGCTGCTTTTCCGTGACTGGAAAACAATCTTTGGACTTCACACTGGTTGGGTGTATTCAGGGGGGTTTGGAGAAAGAGCCATCTCAGGCAGCTACTGACGCTGTAAACAGGGAGGTGGAGGAGTCTTGTCCAATGCATAGATGCACTTTATCACATGTTAAAGACACTAAAGGGCATTTAAAACTCATAAAGAGCAAAATACAGGTAACTTAAAACTAAATCTTAGAAATAATTTTGAGACTTAAAATCTCTCTTGTTGTTCAAGAGAAGCAAAGGTTGTTAATCGACTGTTGAATCATAACCCACATGTAAAAGCGTAAAATTATTACTCTGCCTTTAACTCTTTTGACTTAGTGTGTGACGTCTTAGGATATTTAGGCCAAGCTGTAAAAGCTGGGCGCTTGCAGAAGATGACTGAGGAAAGAAGGACATGTTTGCTGGCTGCATTTGAAGGAACCTTAACTTTTAATAGGGACAGACTTCAGTTACCGGCTGTGATGCAAGTGGTCTTAAAATATCACCTCAGAAAGATGCAGCATCTGGTATGAGATACATTAAGTGTTTCAGCTGGAGCTGGCGTTATGACCTTGCCATCTCATGGTAGCAATCATAAACTGTATGACTGAACACAACATTTCAGACTGCAGTTTAGGTGCTATGCCAGATGAATTATGTATTAATACTGTGTTATAATGATTATCTCTATACTCAATTACACCTGAAACCAATTCTAGTTAAAAAAATAATAAAAACTAGCTCAAGAAATCAGTATCATAAGTCTTTCAGTTTAACAATTCCCTTGTCAATTTTGGCCACTTTATCCTGGATGCATGACAGTTTAGGGAAGTGATGCTCTTGTCAGAGGCAGTCAGCAGAAACAACAACAAAGATATAATAACTTTATTTATATAGCATCTTTAAAAACAGAAGTTTGCAAAGTGCTTTAACAGACAGAATAAAGGCAGAGAAAAGCAGAATAAAATCATATATAAATCAGTATAATAAATCAGTTCACCATAGACCATGAGAGTCAGAGGAAAAGGCACAGAGGGTCATGTTAACTAATGCAACAAAATGGGAGAAACTATTATAAACTGGTTGGATTGAAACAGCTGGTAAAATGCATAATGACAAGGAGATAATCAGACAGCAGGCAGATAATAGATTTCCAGACACATAGATTAATTCAAGACTGTTAAAGGTTGACTACGTCACATCAGGAAGATTTAAAATAAGAGGGCAGATAGAAGACTGGTAAAAAGGGAAAATAGATAAATAAATAAAATAATAATAAATACTAATAATAAATCAATCAATACATAAAATGAAGTGAAATAAAATAATGATCATAGAAACTGAGTATGTCAAAACAAGAAAAGAGTGTAAAAACAGGAATAGAATAATGAGAAACCGTAAGACAGATAAAAGCAGCAGATAAAACAAGTAAGTTAATAGAGTAAAAAAAAAAAAAAAAAAAAAAATAATAATAATAATAATAATAATAATAATAAAGAAGAAAATCATGTAAAAGCAAGTCTAAAAAAGTGGGTTTTAAGATGTGATTTAAAAGATGTCACTGATTCGGCTCGCCTTATCTCCTTGGGCAGGGCGTTCCAAAGTCAAGGAGCTCTGACAGAAAATGCTCGATCACCTTTAGTCTTCAGCTTCGACTTGGGAACAGCCAACAGGCCCCCGCCCGAGGACCTAAGGCTGCGGGTTGGCTCATAAGAACTTAATAATTCAGAGAAGTAGGTTGGAGCCTGCCCATTAAGGGCTTTAAAAGTGATCAGTAAAATCTTAAAATCATTTCGAAAGTGGACAGGGAGCCAGTGGGGAGAAGCAAGGACGGGGTGATGTGATGTCTGTTAAAACCAGTGATCATAATAGACAGGAAACAGAAGGCAGCAAAATGGCAATGACTGCAAAACTTCCACTGTCTGTGTGATGGGGGGTAAAGGTAGGATCACAGGCAAGGTAAATATCAGGAGTGACTTGCCTATGAGGATCTGTGTAGACCAACCTTTTCCATGCAGAAAATCCCAGGAATTGATAAGGGAATTTTAGAAGAGTTGGATAAGTAAACAGAATCAATGATGGCATTGGTATCAATAAAATCTTTTCCTGTCCCTAAATAAACAGTGATATTCATGCATTAGTTCAATAATATTATTCACGAGGTGTGTCTATCATATTGTACCAATATTTGTGCAGTTGCTTGGACCTTAGAGAACCCATATTATACTTTTTTGACTTTCGTATGCCCTGTATTGTGTTTTATGTGTCTCTTGTTTGTGATAGAGAACTTCTGTTAACAAAAAGTCATCCCACCTTTCATCTGCAGTTTAAACCCATGGGATTTGGCTGGCAAATAAAGTGCAGAACATGAAACTAGAAGTAGAAAAGCACTGGGAGGGTGCAGATCTCTGCCAAGCAGCTCAATTCCACCCATAAACTGTAATTTCCACCCACCACTATAGTCCTATGTTTATTTTGTATGCACATTGTGGAATGAAAATATCAATCTGCAAGAAGTGTGATTATTATAGACATAAATATCATCCAATAGAGTGACCTAGTAAGTAGTGGGTCTTGTTGACTGAACCAATTTGCTTTGGGGTTAGCTTTTTACACTCACACACACACATTTCTGCATTGGAAGACTGTTTCTTGTTTGGAGTGATTGAGAGCCACGTCTGGCAGGACTGCAAGCGAGCAGAGCTGCCACATACGTATATAAGGTTAATGGACTCACAGTAAAGCCACTAGTAGTTATGAGTTGTAGAGGACGGGGATGTTTATTACAATTTCAGGAGAGTCTTCCGCCTTAATTTATCCTGGAAATCACGGCTCCAGGAACAGCGCCAAGCTTTCTTCATTGGCAAAACTTCATCTTCTCTGCTGTGTCTATGAGCAGAACTTTGCATGCTAAGCTTTCAGTGCTGATTGGGTGTTTGCGATGCTCTGCATGTCATCAGAGTATGTAATAAATCGGATGGTGCTTTGGGTGGGATAATGCTGGAGACAGAGTAGAGACAGCAGAAGGGACGCTGAGGAGAACTCTTCCGTGGCATTGCAAGGAAAACTGGGAAATGTAGTGACATAGGCTTGAAAAACTTAATGTCAGTTTGCAAATAAACTGCAGTTCCCTAATGCTGTAAATGAATAGGATTTGCTGTTACAAACGTATGTTTTTGTGATGGCAATCTGGATTGGATCAGCACCAAAATGTATTGGCTTCATCCTTGGACCAAACCACACCTCTGGTAAAATTTTCATGTAAATCCATATGGTAGTTTTCATGTAATCTTGATAACTGACAAACAGACCCTGGTAAAAATATAACCTCCTTGGCAGAGGTAGTGATAGCAAAGTTGTTGACAACATGATGTCAAGCAGTACTGATTGGATTACTAACCACAGAGCAGATCTGTCAGCTTATCAGAGTAGACTGGGCCCATGTTGGGAAGAGGGTCTTACAGTGACAGAGCATTTCAGACAGGCTGAGAATGCAGCTGGATTAGGGGTACTTCTTATGTGAAAGCTGGATTTTTTTTCTTTACCTGAGAAATTTCTTAACATTCTCCTTCAGTCATCAAATCATATAAATTAACCAACTTAAGGCAAAATCTAATGTCCTCAATAGGCAGCATGTAAAATCAAAGGAGGCTGCAACAAGCTTTGATTTTCTGATCAGCTTTTCAGTCCATTTTAAAAAGAGTTTCTGTTTTCACCTGAAGAAGACATTAGATTACTCATGCAGCAAAACACAAAGTGAAACTTCTGCCAATTAGAACTACTTACTGATTTACTGCTAGAAGACTTCTCTGACAGCCTCTCACAGTGACAGGAAGATTAATGTGGCTCTCACACTTCGATTGTTTGGGAGAGTTGAGTTAATGTCCGTTTGATTTTGAACATGAACATTAGAATCAAACTCTGTTTTCAGTACAAACAGCTGATAAGTATGCTCATCTGTGTAATCAGTCATTACACATTTGACCTCTTCTTTTGAACAACTCATTTTCAGCCTGCTAGCTTCATAATGCTGAGCCCAACTCTTAGCTAAAGCAACACCAGCTGTGATGTATCGATGTTAGGCCTTCTCTTTTTGTATGACTTGGTCATTTTGCCTAAAAGCAGTGGAAATGTTGTAACAAGTTTATCAACTTAGAACTGCAGATGTGAAGAATTCTGTGATGCTTTAGTGCATCAAAAGAGGCACAACTCTAAATGTCTGCTTTTTCGCTGTCTAATTGATTTTTTATTTGATTAATGAGGCAAGATATAGCTATGCCCTTATTAAAGGATAAGTTTGGTTTCTACAGCTTTTACATTGTTTATAGAATGAAGTAGAACAATATACTCACCCAGAAGGCTTTCCTGATCCAAACAGTGCTTCGGGAGATATTTAGATCCAAAATCGAGTGGCGGACATCCGTATAATCGTAGCACATAGGGCATGTATAGCGCCGCTCCTAAAACTGCATTAATCGTCCAAAAACTCATTAGCTTCACTAATATTTCATCATGGTCCGCTCGGGCTACTCCTCCATTACAGTCAGTGTCGCTCCAGACATGTTTTGTGGCTGTGCTGACCTCTGAACTAAAGAAGAAGAATGTTTCCCTCCGTGCATGCGCAGTACTCTCTGGAGAGCTGTTCTTCTCTTTGCCTCCGCGTCCTCCTTTCAATGAGCTCCTCATCTGTAAACTCTGGCTCAAAACTGTAAGGACACCCATCATATTCAAAGTTCTCGTCCACAACATCTTCATCCGATAGATATTTGTCCATTTTGCACAAAACTGGAAGAAGAAAGTCGTTGTGTAGCCGGCGGTCTTCCCCTGAAACAATGAGCCGTACTGCGCATGCGCGGAGCAAGCGCTCTTCTTCTTCGGTTCAGAGGTCAGTACAGTCACACAACATGTCTGGAGCGACACAGACTGTAATGGAGGAGTAGCGTGAGTGGACCATGATGAAATATTGGTGAAACTAATGAGTTTTTGGACGATTAATGCAGTTTTAGGAGCGGCGCTATACATGCCCTATGTGCCACCATTATACGGATGTCCGCTGCTCGATTTTGGATCTAAATATCTCCCGAAGCACTGTTTGGATCAGGAAAGCCTTCTGGGTGAGTATATTGTTCTACTTTATTCTATTTACAATGTGAAAGCTGTAGAAACCAAACTTTTCCTTTAAAGGATCCAGAGTCCATGCATGAGAGACTTCAGTTTTGAATTCAGCAGAATTTGTACCTCACAGTAATAGTGGCAGACATTTGTTCTATATTTATGCCTCACAGGTTTTGTGTTACTCAATCACAAGCTGTGAATGGACTACAAACAAGTTATCAAGTGTACTTGCTGTACTTTTGTCTTTTTGGCAGGTATGTGATTACACTTCAGTTGAACACTGAAAGTTTGTGCTGTGGGGTGTTAGAAACAGTGTTGATTATGAAGTGATTGTGTTGAAGCCATATTCTCTGTGGGAGCTCAATACTGATCAGACATTAAGGATGTTGTCATACTGAGATTTCTATTTCGGTGATGGAAGCAGGAACAAATTAAAGAGAGGTGATGAGGGCCTGTCGTGTTAATGATAACAGTACTTTGACTGTAATACATAATTTAACACTGAGGATGAGAAAATTAATATATTCTTTGTGGAAAACTTTCATGCAAAGGAGAATGGTGACAGTCCAAGCTATTTTCAGGGTTCCCACGTGTCCTGAAAAACCTGGAAAACCTGGAAAATGACTGCCCAATTTTCCAGTCGTGGAAAACAAATGGAAAATGAGGAAAAAAGTGAAATGTCCTGAAAAAGCTTAAATTATCCTGGAAAATGAACAAGTGAAGTAAGAAATGAAGTAAAAATGTATTTGGTAACTAATGTACACGTGGCCAGAAAATGTGAGTAGGTAAATAGAGCAAGTTAAAACTCAATCAGTGGGGATAAAAAGAAATAATACAAAAAAATGACAAGTAAAATTTAGGCTAAATTAACAAAATCTATTCATAAAAAAACAGAGTAAGTAAAGATTCATAAATATGTATAACCATAACCTTATAATAGTAAGACACATAAAAGGCGGACTAAACAGATAGCTAACAGACAATGTATGTCCTGGAGAGATAGAAACAGAGAAATTCTAAGATCAATATGATCAATAGTTGGATATATTTTTCATCAACCTCTAATCTTGTTTTTTAGAAGGCTAACTAGAATTGAAAACTGCCCACAGCAACAATGTAACTTCAGTTGGTTATGGAAAAAGTCCTGGAAAATGATTTCTAGAAAAGAGTGGGAACACTGTGTTTTATCAGCTCTTACATCCGCTGCTCTGACACAGAAATACAACTGTTGGATGAAACCCTGAAACACATCAGAAATGCCTTTTACTCACAGAAAAGACAATGCAAAATAACTACAATGACCACAACCAACATGCAAGAAACCACAACGTAATGTACAGAGCTGCATTACTAAAAAGGAAGCCATCACAGAAACACACACAAGTGGTCAAAACAGAGTTGCAGGTAGTCACACAACAAGCATAAGTTGAACAGCTTGAATGCAGGTAACCAGATCAAAAACAATATACCCATATCACATAGAATAGCAGCTGCAGTCCAAATTCAAGGGGCCAAATCCTAACACAAGTTGCAGCAACACAAAAACTTGGGTGGTCACAACGCAAATACAAATAGCAAAAACTTGAATGCAAGTGGCAAATCAAAAAAGATTGCTACTCCACACTTGCAGACAACTGCATTGAAAATACAAGTAGTAACAACTCAAATGCAAATGGCCACATCTACTGCAAGTTGCCACAACACAAATACAAGTAGTCACATTATAAATGCAGATAGTCACAACTGAACATAAGCAACAGTAATTTGAATGCAAGTGGCCAGATATAAACATATTTAGCTGCAGCACAAAAGCTAACAGTCACATTACAAATGCATATAGCCACAATCCGATTGCAAGTTGCCACAACATAAAAAAGGAAGTGGTCATAACACAAATGTGTCAAGAAGCAACCTGAATGGAAGTGACTGAATGAGAAATGTAAAAAGCTTTCCCACAAATGCAAACAGCCACAACCCTAATGCTTGCTGCCTCAACTCACAACTCAACATAAGAAACAACAACTTGAATGCAGGTAGAACCTCCAGCCTCCAAAAAAGATAGTTGTTCCACAAATGCAAATACCTACAATACATGTGTAGGTAACAACGACAACCTAAAGTTAAACTTAAATGGCCACATTTTGAGACAAGTTGCCACAACACAAATGTGAGTAGCAACAACTGGAATGCAAGTGGCCAAATGGAAATTGTGAGAAGTATAGTTGCACACTGCCACAATACTAACTGACGTGTCCACAGTTCATATGTTAGTAGCAACAACCTGAACACAAATAGAAACAACAGTAGTAACAAGACTAATAATGTTTCTGTCTGTATATAAAAGGTTCAAATAAAATTGTGGCACATTTGTACTGTACTGCATGCTGTGTTCCTTACTGCTGTGAATACTTACAATTTTGTTGTAGCTATTTGCACTCATATTCTCTGGTATTGATATGCAGTTTTCAGAGTGGGAAAGTCACCATTTATATTCAACTTCTTGCTAAAAACGTTTCATACGTATATTAACTTGTCTTTTTGCTCTCTTGCCTCCCACAGATACAATGTGCTGCTGTTTGTGATGCTCTACTGCCTCCCTGTGACCTTCAACCTCTCCATCGGCTTCCTAACTGGCAGGCGTCTTTGGGGAGGAAAAAAATCAACTTTTGCCGAACTGGATCCTCGCAGTCAAGCTCTGCATATGTCCCGCCTCAAGACACGGCAAAAGATCGCCAAGATGGTGGTATGTCTGGTGCTGCTGTTTGCCGTCTCTTGGCTCCCACTTTACTTGGCCGACCTTTGGATCGACTACCACCAAAGTCCACCATCATGGCTCCTGCAGACACGCCCTTTTGCCCAGTGGCTCGGCCTGACGAACTCCAGCCTTAACCCCATCTGTTACTGTTTCATTGGGGATCTGTACCGCTCAGCGAAGGTGATTCGAACCAGATACTACCAGAAGATGGCCTCTCTATTCGGCTCATCCTCGTTCACTAGCTCGGTCGCAGTGACATCTCCTGTTGCTGTGATTTCAGACTCAAGAGTAACTTCTGCCGAGCGTCAACATATTGCCGCGGCTGCAGCTGTCGCAGCGTCAGCATCAATTGTGACTGTTCCCAGGCTGTTGAGCTTGGCGAGAGGCCAGGGTTTGGGCCAGACGGTTGTAGACTGCTCAGATAGCCGAGGAGGATCCGACCACAGTATCTCAGACTGGTGTCGTTCCAGTCAAAGCGTTTGTGACAGCTCCTTGTTCCCCTGTCAGCTTCACACACTTCAGGACTCCATGCAGAGAGGAAACTTACTGCCCAAGAGAAGACACTCAGTGATGGAGAATGTGGGATCATTACCTTTGACATCAGTGGACATTGTACCTGTGAGGAGTTATTCAGGTGACAGAGTACATGGTCTGTCAAACAATAAGAGAGACATCATTACCATGGGCAGAGACACTCTGTGTTACACCCTGCAGCACAGAAGCAAAACATCACAGACCGACTCTTTGGTGGGAGACAGGGAGGATGAGGCGACCCACATGACCAGCCTGTGAAAGCTGCAGATTAGAAGATACATCAGCAGGGATGACTTCTTTTCTTTTAGTCACACATACACACCTCCTGATTCACAGTTTGGAGTTGGCCTTATGAGTTAATCCCCTGGAAGAAAAACACTGTTTGACTCGAGGCTAAACTGACCCAGTCTTCACTCCAGTTCTGCCTCTTGTTTTTGTCTGAGTGGCGTGGAAAGCACAGGGGGCTCGGGCTGCTGTTGGCACCAATGAAATCAGGTTTTTGAAGGCAGGTAGAGGGAGCAGAACCCTGCAGGGGAAGAGCTGGAGTGTTATTCAGCCACGGGCTAGAAAGGCATTTATCAGCTAAAGGGATTGATGGCAGCAGCGGTGTGCCATTAAATGCAAAGCATATCATAAGTGATTCAGTTGCTCCTCACAGCTGGGTCTAATTTCAGCTTGAGGCAATAAAACAGCAGGATGATACTGAGTGATACATTTGTTTTCTTCTCTTTTCTTTCCTAGTGCATTTTTAATGGTTTCAGTTGAATCAAATGCTCACTAAAAGGTCAAATCCCATCACAGTGTGATGCCGGAACATGAAACACACACACAGATAAAGCATGCGTCAAGGGTGTCTGACATGTCTTTGCTGGATAATGTCACCATCAGTATCTGCAGTCTGAAAAAGAGACAAATTGGAGCTGCAGTTGTTCATGTGTGCAGTTGAATGTTATCAGGGAAAATGAGAAAAACTGTACATGCAGAAAATCAAACAGGTTAAATAAAGTGAATGATTTTGTTTTGCTCAAAGAACTTCTCTTGTCTTATTTTCAAGGAGAAAAATCAAAACAAGTACAAGCAAAAAAAAACAAGCAGGATTAAATCAGTCTATGAAAAAGAAAGACAAAAAGTTCTTCATTGTCATATATATTTATAAAAAGTGCAAAAACAGTGAATATCAGCTGCCTTCTCTCTGTAACACTGCAAGTGGTAGAGCCAGACATTTATGACGTTGCTATCCAACTGAACTAGAAACCTCAAGGGTATAAATGTATATGTGATGGGTTTGGATAAATAAATCTGCTATCCTGGAAGAAAGTTACGCAGAGCTGATTATGTGGGCGTGCCTATGAAAAGTTTGCTATCAAACTTTTATCAGCACATGGGGGTACCAGCTCAAAACAAGAGTCAATAGCAAAGCAAAAAGCAGCAAAATTGTCATGGGAGCAACCCACATACTCGGCTCTGCTTCTCATCCTACAAATGCATGTTCATCCCATCAGAAATTGACCGTCTGCCAATCAGTGCAGAGCTCATAAGCATTTCAGTTCAAAACATTTTCAAAAGGGCAAAGGGTGCATCTGATCCTCTGCAGAGAAAAAAAAAATCTGTTTAAATCAAACCATTGCTTAATAGACAACCATGGCATGATGCAAATAGCCAAACACACCAGGACCTGGGACCTAACCTGACGCGCCAGACAGACAGTTCCGTATATCCGCCTTGGAAATATTTTACCAGTCCATCTGGAAAAGAGCCTGTAGAAAATGTTTTCAGAGGGAAGAACCTTCAAAAACAACTGCAGCTGGTATGATCATTTTGCTCATCACAGACCAATCCACATCAAGCCACAGTATGATGTAGCAGCTAGACCCTGTTGTTCCCAGTTAGCTTAAACTACGTTTCAGTGCTTAGACTATCATATTACATTAAATTATACCACACAGATGTATCACTTACCACAAACACGTGACATGGAGAGCATATTTTGCCAGGTATTATTGAAGAACCATGGCTACCATAGACTAGGATCGTAAGAGCAGCATTTCTGCATTTTCTTCCAGTTTCCCAGCAGTGATCCTTGGAGAAGAGAAAAACATGATTTCCTGTAAGAATATATTTACTCTAAGTGTAAAAAGGTATTTAAAAAATAACATTAACTTAAAAAGTTTATCAGCTAAAGTGCATCTTAAGTAATTAAGAAAGATATAGCAGACATTGTTACTTAATTAAAACCAATTGCAACTTGTGTGGCATTACTTTAAAAATACAACCCAAACTAGGAAACTCTCAGAGAGTGTGAACCTCTGCCAAGGTGGCTTTAATGTTGCTGTTACATCCATAAGCAATGCGTCCATGATAAAGATAGCATCATTATATGATTCCTCGACTTTGAGAACCCACACCTAACATTTGTAATCATGTTGATATCATCATTATTTAGACAGTTATTGAGCAAAAACAACTGTTCCCTAACAGCGGTTATCTGGATCAGCACAAACATCGAATCATTTTTAAATTGGGCCATTACCAACATCTCCTGAAAATTTCAGCAAAATCTGTCCAGTAGTTTTTGCGTCATCTTGATACACTTAAGTACACTGAGTGGAAAATGTCGAAGTTTGGACCCGTGGTGGTACTACATATGTCACTGATCAAAGAGAGGATAAGAGATGCACCCAACATCTTCATTTTGAATTCCCAGTACATGCATGTAACGACTGGATGGTGGAGGAGTCGACTGTCTCTTAGATGAAAGGCTAGAAGTTTGATCTTCAGCTCCTGCAGTCATGTGTTTGACATGTCCTTGTGCAAGACACGTTTCCCTAAATTACTCCCACTACTGCTTCAGAGACGTGTGAATGGGTGTGAATGGGATTGGATAATACTGTTTGACACTTGAGACAGCAGCCTCTGCCACTAGAGTGTGCATGGGTGTGAATAGATAAGTGTGACCTTTCATACAACTTGAGAGGCACTTTAAAAACTCAAGTCCACTCACCAGTGTGAGTCGTTTTCAATCAGGCAAGGCTGTCACTGAATTTGTTTGATTTGGTTTGGTTTGTTTATTCAAGTCAAATCTAAAATAAACTAAATAACATTAACATGAACATGCATGGTGATGCAGCAGGTAGTGCACTTGCCTCACAGCAAGAAGGTTGCTGGTTTGTTTCCTGGGTTGGGCAGAGTCTTTTGGTGTGGAGTGAATGTTCTTCCTCAGCCTAAAACATTCTTATTAGATTCTAAATTGCCCTTAGGTGTGATTATGAATGATTGTCTAAGTAGTACAGTAAATGAATGAATTAATGGATGAACCTCACACAATTACACACAATTATACATATTCATGAAATACATTAAAACAAAAACAGCTTTTAAACCATTATGTTTATTACCGCAAGTATTGCCACTGGATGCAGGATTTTACTCAAGAGCAGAAATAAAGCGTCTGTCTGTCTACCTGCCAACACAGCATCCCCATTTGAAAAGGGACGGAATGAAGTAGAACGATTAATCAAGTCCTGCCACTTCAGAATCAGAATCGGGTTTTATTGCCAAGTATGCAACACATACAAGGAATTTGACTCCGGCAGTTGTTTTCTCTAGTACAAGGAGGTAGACACAACAAGACACAATAAAATAAAATAATGTAAGTGTAAAAAGAGAGGCTGGGATAAAATGTGCATAAGGAATAATTTTCAGCATACTGGGATATTTACAATTGAAGGAGGAAAGTGCAACTGTGCGGTCTATAGTGCAGCTATTAACTGTTTAAAAAGGAGCCAGTATTAATAACAGTTTTTATTATTTAATATGGAGACTGCAGACGGATAGAAACTACTCCTGTGCCGGCTTGTCCTGGTCCGCAGGGCTCTGAGGCTCTTGCTGGATGGGAGCAGTTCAAAGAGTCTGAGTCTTCTTACAAAGTTTGATTACAGTATTGAAGACAAAACTGTTAAATGACTGATTTGTTCATATGTATTTAGCTGAAGGAAAGTTGTCTTCAGTAAGATGTGTGGTACTATCTGAGTTGTTGATTGATGCATTAAAATCTTTTGCATGATTACTATATTTCTTTCTTTCTTTAAGTCCTCCCTGTACTGTCAGTAGATGATCCAAACTGATGTCTAGATCCAGAATGTCTGCTTACGTTTCTTTTAATCCATTTTTCTCACATCAGTTCCCAGTACATTTCTTAAGCCTGGTACGCAGAGCTAAGCTGTTGTTTTCATCCCTAAGTAGACACTAGCTTTGCGCAGCAGTTGGATCCGCCTGACTTATTGCCAAGGTTCAATCTACAATGCCTGTGAGCAGCCCAAAGTGCAACAGCTCCGTCAGCTAGCTTAAAGCAGGAAGAGGTAAGAGGTCCGACTGAGACAACAACAGGAAAGTGACGATGATAGAGATGTTACGCAAGTTAAGTCTTTTGAATGGCTGAATTTTTTTGAATTTTCAGTGAACGATCAGAACCGATTTGCATTTGTGAGATAGCCGTTCAATGGCAGTCCTCTCAAATTGCCCACACTGCATGAGTCCGAGCTGCTTTAGGATTGCTGACTAATGGCATCTATGGGTTTGAGTTGCTGAAGACATTTGCCGCAGTATTACCAGAGTGGAGGAAGAGAGAAAGTAATGAGTGCCCAGCACTGCCCAAGTCTGACTTCCTGGACTGGATCCAGCATTTACAGCGATATCAGGGTGGAGGAGATTCATTCATTCATTTTTTATATTGGCTATTCCTTTCAAGAAGAGCAAGAAGCAGGGTACACCCTTAACGGATCACCAGCCGATTGCAGGGCAACACAACCATTCATGCTCGCACTCATACCTAAGGGCAGTTAGCCTATTGAGCATGTTTTTGGTCTGTGGGAGGAAGCCGGATGCCTGGAGAAAACCCACAGGAAGAACATGCAAACTTCACACAGAAAGGTCCTGCCCAACCTGGGGATTGAACCAGTGACCTTCTTGCTGTGAGGCACATGCACTACCTGCTACACCACCGTATAGCCCAGAAGGTTGAGATAGCAACTCAAAAACACCCTCAAAGTAAGTCTGGGTTAGAAATGTAGCAACATTTGTATTTCTCAGGGTACAAAAGGCAAGGTAAAGTTTGTTATATGTACATATTTAGAATTGAAACTTACACTACCATATAAAGCTACTGAAACGAGTTGTTACCACGCTCACATAAAATGATTTTGAGTTACAAAGATTTGCATGAAACACATGATCTGGAAGTGGTGAACGAATAGCTCAGAGACATTACAGGAGAGGATGGAAATGGAGGACTGTGATGCTCGACAACTTATCTACGGCTGGTACCTGGCGAACATGGTAAAAGGAACAATTTGTGTTTCTGTCAAGACGGACGTGAATGGAAATGATATGGTTACTAACACTGTTACTGTTTCTAGTTTTCATGGTGTTCCATGAATCTTCAGAGAGGGGAATTAAACATGATTGTGGACATCAGTTTTTAGCAAGAGTCTTTCACACCAGGGCAGATAAACTTATCTTTCTGTCCTGGTCAACAATTACTCCACACCGCCTCACAAAAAAATTCAGTACCTGACAGCAGTATTAATGTCAGATGTCCGACAAAAGCGGACTGACTTCAGCACTATTGAGAGTGACGTCTCTGTCAGTCCCTCCATCCCCACTGAATCTGCTAAAGCTGCCTCCACATCAAGTGGTGTTAAGGCGCCAGGCCAATATTCTGTCGATCACCAGCATCACCTGACACTCCCCTGGCAAATGAGTCAGTCTTTTGAACAGCTGTTTGAAAGGAGCGGCCTCTCAAGATTTGGCTCCTTTTACTTAAAAAAGAGAAAAACAAGAACAGTCAAAGCATTTCTCGGTAGAAATCCCATTTTGCTAAACTCAAATATGTCTTGGTGAGAGTTTGTTCTACAAAGTGACTTACCTCTTGTATGTTACACTCCTGCAGCACCTGCACTATCTGATTAACCTGTAATGAATATGACTAAAGGAAAGACTGTCCAATCAATTTCTGGATATGCCCTTGAAAGGCTCTGTCCATTCCCAAAGATTTTCTTTGTTATTGCCCAGATGGACCAGTGAAGTATATTGAACAGTTCATTTGTTGTGTCAGATTGAATAGATGCCTCAGGAGTTCAAACCAGCGGCTACTTGTTCTCCCTCTGGGGGTCCTTCTGAATCCAGTGATGCTTTAATGCTGATGTGTGCCAGCTCTGGCTGAAGATGCCGTGACTTTTAAGCTAGGTGTGCTTGTTCATCTCTCCTGCTGTCACAGTTTTTTTCTCCACAGTTATCACCCCAGTAACAGGCGTCTATGGAAAGCTTAGGAAGAACCACATTAAAGGATAAGTTCGGTTTCTGCAGCTTTCACATTGTTTATAGAATGAAGCAGAACAGTATACTCACCCAGAATGCTTTTCTGATCCAAACAGTGCTTCAGGAGATATTTAGATCCAAAATGGAGCGGTGGACATCCGTATAATGGCAGCACATAGGGCAGTGATTCCCAACCAGGGGTACGTGTACACCAAGGGGTACGCGAAAACATTGCAGGGGGTACGTGGAAAAGTACTGAGTTAAGCCTGTCAATAGAATTGTATGTGTGTGGTACAACTAGTTTTCCAGAGGAAACAATAACCAGAGCCGAGCTAAAATGAAACCAGCTGCTAACCTGCAGCTGAAACATCCAGTTGCTCTGGATTCAGGAGGGGATTAAGAGAAGCCCACAGAGAAACTATTTTGAGTGTTTTGTTCCAGAGTTTTCAAGTTTAAATGCCAGTTTAAAGGGGTCTTAATTAAAGAAGCACTGGTGTTTTGTGGTAAACATTACAACAGTTATATACAACAAAGGCAGGATGATTATTTATATTTGGTTTCTCTTTGTTTAGATTACATATTTATTTTCAAGACAAAATTGTATATATTATTTTTTAATTTGAATTAAAAGGAGAAAATTTCTGAGAACTAAATGTTCAAATTAAGGAGATAAAATAAAATATTTTCATTTATTAACCAGTTGAGTTACTTTCTGCTTTAGAGGAATCATGAACGTATGAGTGAAGGGGTACTCGTGGTATGACAAAAGGCTCAGGAGGTACACAAGACAACAAAGGTTGGGAACCACTGACATAGGGCACACAGCGCCGCTCCTAAAACTGCATTAATCGTCCAAAAACTCATTCGTTTCACCAATATTTCATCATGGTCCACTCACGCTACTCCTCCATTACAGTCTGTGTCACTCCAGACATGTTTTGTGACTGTACTGACCTCTGAACTGAAGAAGAAGAGCGCTTGCTCCGCACCTGCGCAGTGCGACTCATTGTTTCAGGGGAAGACAGCCGGCTACACAACGACTTTCTTCTTCTACTTTTGTGCAAAATGGACGAATATCTATTGGATGAAGATGCTGTGGAGGAGAACTTTGAATATGATGGGTGTCCTTACAGTTTCGAGCCAGAGTTTACAGATGAGGAGCTCATTGAAAGGAGGACGCAGAGGCAGCGCTCCAGAGAGTACTGCACAGGCGCAGAGGCAAATGTTCTTCTTCTTCAGTTTAGAGGTCGGCACAGTTACAAAAACACGTCTGGGGCAACACAGACTGTAATGGAGGAGTAGCGTGAGCGGACCATGATGAAATATTGGTGAAACTAATGATTTTTTGGACGATTAATGCAGTTTTCACTAGCAAGGATCCCGCCACAACAATGTGAAGTTAAGGATTTTAATGAATGAGTTAACATGAAAGAATGTTTGAGGGAAGGAACAAAGATGGATGGGGGATGTTAACATTAGTGAATGGGTTAACATTGAAGAATGCTTGAGTGAAGGAACAAGATTGATGGAGGATGTTGTCTTGAGGCTTGTCCGGCTGGTCTGCTGGATGCTGGGCAGAGGGAGACTCAGTGTGGGGGTTCTGTCTCAGCGTCTCTTCGCCCAAGCTGATATTGGACCCCGGACTTATCCTAGAATGAAGGTTGTAAGGAGATGACATTTATAAGAATGAGAGGAGTCATGATGATGCAAAAGGGGGAAAAAAGGGGTGGGAGGGTGGGTTGAGAGATCTGAGACTGACGAGGCCGGAAGGGTTACCCAGGAATATGTAGACTTGTCAGGTGATTAGAGGCGTGGTTGAGGCGACATCCTGCTCCCGAACCTAAGTTAACATATTAACTTCATTTCACTAGCAAGGATCCCGCCACAACAATGTGAAGTTAAGGATTTTAATGAATGAGTTAACATGAAAGAATGTTTGAGGGAAGGAACAAAGATGGATGGGGGATGTTAACATTAGTGAATGGGTTAACATTGAAGAATGCTTGAGTGAAGGAACAAGATTGATGGAGGATGTTGTCTTGAGGCTTGTCCGGCTGGTCTGCTGGATGCTGGGCAGAGGGAGACTCAGTGTGGGGGTTCTGTCTCAGCGTCTCTTCGCCCAAGCTGATATTGGACCCCCAAAGAGTCAGATTTATAAGCTCAACTGGACGTGAGCTTGACGAAGATCATTGAGGTTATTACGTATGTATGTGCGGTAAGCCTGGGAGGACCAGCGACCAAGGACCTGGATGGTTTGATCGGAGACGCCCATTCTGGCTGCGGTGGAGGCTGCGCCGATGCGGAAAGAATGGCTTGAGTAATATTCGGAAGTGATGCCAGAAATGCGAAGGACTCTATGTAGATGTTTTTGAAACCAGAATCGGGTGGCCATTTTTCCTGTTTCGGTGATAAATAATGGGTGTTGTGGTGATGCGCTAGAAGCATACCTGAGATGAAGATATTTCGTCAGTGGCTCGTAGGGGCTGAGATAGGCGTTAAGGCGAAAGAGGTAGATGGGGAAGGAATTTCCCAGTTGATCGGTTTTGCTTCTGCGAAGCGTGAAAATGAGAGAGTCAGAGGTATGGATGGTGAGGTCAGACATGCATGGATGGCGAGAGGGGTCGAAAGAAGAGGAGGTCGGGGCGAATTCTGAGCATCTCAGGAAGCCAAAGAAAGCTAGAAAAAACATGGACTCTAGGGTTGAGTCGATCATCGGAGACATGTAGCCCGAGCGCAGGGTGCGGATGCATAGACTGAGAAGGTCGGACGTGAGCGGCAAGCGTCTGGTTGGGGATATGGGCTCCTGTTTTCGCAAGCCTTTAATTAACATGGTTACGTGGGAATGAGAGGTGGCTGGACAAGGGGAGCCTGTGACTAGTTTATGGAAGAAGTTAATTCCTGCTATGTAGGTCTGTATACTGGATGCCCGTATGTTTAATACAGAATGAGCATGGGTGATGAAGTTGCAGATGGATATGAGGTCAAGAGAGGGAAAAGACAACTGGTAGGAGGTGTGAAATGCTTTAAAGCAGTTCCAGCCCGTTAGATAGGCAGAGAGTGTGCTGGGAGCGAGGCTGTTAAATATGGCTTCTTGTGAGGCAACAGAGAGGTTCCTCATCTGTGGAGTTAATTGAATACTGTGGTTGAAAACGGTGGGACTGAGGCGGGATGAAGATCCGAGTCTGGAGCCAAGCGTCTGAATTTCTGAAACGAGAAGCGAGATAAAGAGTCAGCGATACTGTTGTGATGACCAGGGACATGAGCTGCTTGGAGAATGAATTGTTGTTGAGCCGAGATTAATGTGAGTCTGCGCATGAACTGCATGATGGTAGGAGAACGAGATCGCCCTTTGTTAATGATCTCTACAACAGCTGTGTTGTCAGAATGGATGACTATGGACTTTTTTGACCATTCGTGCCCCCAAAGAATGGCAGCTATGATGATGGGGTACAGCTCATAGAGCGCAGATGAAGGACAACGGGACTCAGAATCGAGAGCACTAAACTCTGGGGGCCAAGTTGAAGCGAACCACCTCCCTCCGTAGTAGCCGCCAAAACCTATGGAGGGAGCTGCGTCTGTGTAGAGATGGATATCCTCAGGTTGGGTGAGGTAGTTATCATAAAAGAACGAAATACCATTCCAGGAGGACAGGAAATGCTGCCACATGCCCATTTCCATTTTGCAGGAGTTGTCGAGGATGACTCTGTCATGGAGTGAAGGAACGGATGTTACCGTAGTCAGGAGGTTAGAAAGAAATGATTTTGCCTGGGGAATTATGCGAATGGCATAATTAAGGTGGCCAAGGAGGGACAGCAGCTGGCGTTTGGTGCATCTATCTGCCAAAAGAAAGTTGGATAGGAGCAAAGTGATGCGTTGGATTTTTTCTGCAGGCAAAGAAGCTTGAAATGAGATTGAGTCAAGTGTGATCCCCAAGAACTCGATTGATGTGCCAGGCCCAGAGGTTTTCTCATCAGAAAGAGGAACACCTAGTTCTGAAAAAGCTTTGATGAGGGTAGAGAGCCCGTGGCGAGGGGGCGATGATGGTGGAGTGACGATGAGAAAATCGTCGAGGAGATGTAAGACATGAGGGAGTTTGTGGTTATTAACTAAGATCCAGCACAGGGCTTCTGAAAGTGAGTCGAAGATTTTTGGACTGCTTCTGCATCCAAAAGTGAGGCGTACTGAAAAGTAATAACTACCTTTCCAGCAAACTCCGAAAAAACGCCAGTACTCTGGGTGAATGGGCAGGACTTTAAATGCGTTTGTGATGTCGGCTTTGGAAAGCCAGGCTCCACGGCCTGCTAAACGGATGAGGGTGATGGCGTGATCGATGTTTGCATAGTTCATTGAGAAATCTGGGCATGGAATAAGGCTGTTGATGCTAGGCGTATGTGAGCCATGAGGTGATGACAGATCAATGATTAATCTCTTTTTTCCTGAGTACCTCCGAGTTGCGATGCCTATAGGACTGACTCGGAATAAAGGAAAAGGGGGGCTGTGGAATGGCCCAATCATGAAACCCTCTTTGACTTCCTTAGCTAGCAGGGTGTCAACAGTGTGTGGCTCAGCGAGAGCGGACTGGAGGTTGTGACAGGTGTGAGAAGTGTCAGGAAGTACTTCAATCCCAGGATGGAAACCATGTATGAAGCCATTGACAAGAAACTCGACAAACTGTCTATCAGGGTGATGTTCTAGAGCAGTGGCGAGAATGTTTACCTTGACTGGTGTGCTGAGGTGCCGTGCTAGTCATGCTGCATGTGTGGTTGGGTTGTGAGGGCAGGTGATCCTGGCGTGTGCACCTCCACAGAAGGAACAGACGTGCAGGAGACGGCAGCTGGAAATGGAGCAGCCCAGGTGGTTGAAATTATTGCAAACCATCCTTCCCGCTTGAAAGAGGACTGGGCGCCCTCGCCTGTCTATGCCTTTGGGTACTGGAATGTTGACTAAGGGACGTGGGTCTGCGGGCTTGGGAACGATGGAAGGTGGAGGTGCAGCTACTGACAAGCGATTGAAAACAGAGGTGTCGCGTGAGGAAGAAGGACGTGATCTATGTGGTGGGACACTGACTGTGCACGCAGTGGCGGGGTGAGAAGGGGCTCCGCACAACTCACAAGAGAGGGAAGTGCGAGCAGCAAAGATGCGGCAGTACAACTCTGAGTCGAGAGTGCCCCAGTATGTTCCCTGATTGAACTGTTGTAAGCGGCCTGCTGCTTGATTAGCAAATTGGACGTGATAAGCGTAAAAGCCTGTCCCTCCAAACCTTAATGCCATGTCCAACACTATGGACAGGTAGTCGTCTAGCTCAGGTCTCCGCGTGGGGAAGGCTGAGCAAATGACATCTCTGTACCATGAGAAAGCGAGGGCAAATTCAGTGGGAGTCAAATCTTTGGATCGAGAAGGTACGGGGAAACGGAGCTGCATGGAGCCAGAATGAGTAAGAAGTTCTCTGGGCTGACTGGTATCGACGATGGATGGCTGAAGGAGTTGGGCTAGATCTACATAATTACCAGTGAGGATTTGCTGTCGAAGTGTGGGAGAGACAGGAGAAGGGCGATAGAGTGCAGAAGCTGGTTGACTGGGTGGAGCTGCTGTGGCAAGAGAGTAGTTAGTAACACAATCAGAAAAAACATTTGGGTGTTGGGGAAGGGATGGGGTGGGGTGGGGGAAGGGAGGGGGGGCAAGGGATAGAGTAGTTGGAAAAAAAGAAGAAGAAGGCTGTGCAGCTTGTGATGGAGCCCTCTGGTTTGCCGCGTTGAACTCATGACCTGCTGTGCTGCTGGAAAGAGAAGATAGAGGATTAGAAGCCATGTTGCTTTGAATGGCTGAAGGAAGGGTAGAGGAAGGGATGATGGGATGAAAGGATGTATGTGCATGGGATGATTGTGCAGCCTGCGAGGACAGGGATGAAAAGAAAGCTGAGATCAGCTGAGATAAGTCAGACACGGAGGGAGCAGGCACAGGGGGATGTATAGCCTCTCCCCCGCTAGGGGGAGCTGATGTTGCAGGCTCTGGTTGAGACGGGGAGACCTGAGTGACGTCACGCCTGACGATGCTGGCTCTGGTTGGCTCGGGAGTCGAAGCCGGAAGTGCAGGATCGGCGATGGTGGCTGTGTACAGGTGAAGCAGTGTGGCTTTGTTATCGGTACGATGAAAGGGGATACCTCTTTCCCTTAAGCTCCTTTGCAGGCGGGCGACTGTCCAGTTTCTTGCGTGATGTGGTGATTGTGTGCGTGGAGACTGCCGGGCTGGAGTTGGAGACGGAGTGCGAGGGTGACGGGAGGCTCTTCGCCGACGTGCGGGAGGCTGCCGCTGAGTAGGAGGTGGAGAGGGGTGACGCCGGCTTCCTCGAACCCGACCGCGGCGACCGATGTCACGGATCCTCGCTGGAAATGGGGATGGGACCCGGTTTCTGCTGGGTGTAGGAGAGATCTCGTTACTGAGGCTCGAGCGGCGGGATTGAGGTACTCTTACCACCGAGCGCATGCGGCTCCTGCGGGATGATTGTCAACGGTCCGGTTGCTGCTCCGGGGGAGGAAAACCAGTCTCAGGCAGGTCATCGAAAAGATTGCTGTCGGAGTCTGGTGGGTTGATCTGCAGTTCGGCTTCCATGGTGAGTAATGACTAGTAGCCTACTTACTCTGAATGACTCGGAATGAGTGTTTGCTAGCTGTGCTTGCTATGCGCTGTCTGTCAGAGGCTCTGTTGAGAGATCTGAGACTGACGAGGCCGGAAGGGTTACCCAGGAATATGTAGACTTGTCAGGTGATTAGAGGCGTGGTTGAGGCGACATCCTGCTCCCGAACCTAAGTTAACATATTAACTTCATTTAGGAGCGGCGCTGTATGCCCTATGTGCTACCATTATACGGATGTCCGCCGCTCGATTTTGGATCTAAATATCTCCCGAAGCACTGTTTGGATAGGGAAAGCCTTCTGGGTGAGCATATTGTTCTACTTCATTCTATAAACAATGTGAAAGCTGTAGAAACCGAACTTTTCCTTTAAAATCCCATCAAATGACTTAAATGATTGAATAACTGACCTGGAAAATCAGAAAAAATCTGAATGAACAAAGACATTTTCACCAGAGAGAAGGCAAACTGAGTGTTAACTTTGAGAGGTACAGAGGAAGTTGAGTTGAACAGTTAAAGTTCTTTCTTAGGTCAAGTATAAATACCTGCTGGATTAAAGTAAACATGGCTCCCAATTTGCATGTCTGCTGTTGCTGAGGCATGTTGACATTTTTGATGTATGAGGTGTACTTGAGATCACCAGCTTAGGCTATCCATAAATGCATTTTTTTAAATGGAAGTTCTACATTTTCAAAAGTATCCTTTTCCACAGGAAAAGACAAAAACACACACATGCACTACTACATGTAAATTGCTGCCTTGTAACTGTGTCCATGACTTAGGCATTTTGCAAGAGCTGTTTTATTTTCAGATGTTTTCTCGTAACCATGTCCTTTGTTTGTATTTCAATTTGAGACATATCTGATACTCATGATTAAATCCTTTATGAAAATCTGTTTGTCTCTTGATGGTTTAAACAACTGTTATAACCATGGCAACCACAGACTAAAGGGGCAATGGAACACTAGTCAACATGGTTGTTGTGAAACTCTAGCTGTCTTCAAAACCATCAAGTCATTCACTCACTTTGTATTAACTATGTAGTGTAAATGAAATAGTGAACTACAAAGGGAATGACCAAACAAGATTTCAGACACTACACTTAAAATTTTCTAAACGTCATAGCGTCAGTACATGATCAGATATTCTTGTGTTGGAAGTGGATGCACCAAGAATCACGTAAACAACCGGGCACTTAGGAGGACAAGTGGCAAATTTTGCAGCTGTTACAACCGTTAAAAGACTGAAACTAGAAAAGCACTTGGAGAGCGCAGACCTCCACCAGCGCTACAGTCCTCACCCATATTGTGATTTTCACCAAAAATATTGGTCCTACCTTTTTTTCATCTAAATATTTAGATTCATTGACCATGAAAACATACCACTAGCAGTTGGATTCATCATGTCTATTTTTTTAAAATCTATTTTAGTTCAGTATTCACGAAAATCGCATTTTTTGTCATGGTGATTGTACGCTGATCCGGATCACTTCCCAAATCTAATCACTTGTTCCATGTCCCAATCTGGTAATTTCCTGAAAATTTCATTGAAATCCATCCAGAACTTTTTGAGTTATGTTGCTCAGAGAAACAAGCAAACAAACAGGTGCCAGCAATAACATAACCTCCTTGGCAGAGGAAAAAAATCTACAGTAGAATGTGTTAAAGATACATTAATGTTTTCTACGTTTATAAACGAAAGCAGCGCCAATTTGTGCCTTAGCAGCCGTCTTTTCCTTTTTCTTCTTCCTCTCTAGAAAAACACAACTGCATTGCATAGTGGTATATGGGTACATCGTATGCACACTCACATTGCTGTGCATTGTTGGTATTTTATAGTGCACTATATAGTGAATGAAATTAACCTCGAGAATTCGAACAACACTACAAAATGGCAAAAATACTACATAGTGCACTATATCCATGATGGGGAATGATTTCGTACACAGCTAAATTCACTAATTGTTGTCCAAAGCATAAGTGGCGTTTGTATTGACAATAGCTGTGTTCGAAATTGCTCACTATCATGAATATAGTGCACTATATAGTGTGTTCACCATTTTGTAGTGTTGATCGAATTCTCAGCAGTTAATTTCATTCACTTTATAGTGCACTACAAAATACCCACAATGCACAGCAAAAGTGAGTTTACATACAGTGTACCCTATGTTGTACTTCCGTATACCACAATGCAATGCGGTCGTGTTTTCCCATAGAAGAAGAAGAGAAGGAAGGCTGTTAGGCGCTGCTTTCATTCATAGATGTAAAAAAAACGTTTAAGTATCTTTAACACATTTGTAGCGTAGCTCTTTAACGTCTTTAAGTGGCTGTGAACGGCTTCAAAATTTGCTACTTATCCTCCCGAGTGCCCGGTTTGTTTACGTGGTTTTTGGCGTGCCCACTTCTGTCACAGGAATATCCGGCTCATCTACTGACGTTATGCCGTTTAGAAAATTTCATTGTAGTGTCCGAAATGTCGTTTGGTCATTCCCTATGTCGTCCACTATTTCAGTTACACTACATAGGGAATAGTGAGTGAGTGAATGAGAGGACGATTTCGAACACAGCTAATGTGTCTTTTAAACCAGCCTCATAGTGATGGAGTGACAGAAATTCTGTTACCATGGAAACAGTCAACAGTAACAAAGTCGGCATCTAAACAGAGTGAATGTCATATAGAGTGACTTCACCCTGAGGTGAGGTCAGCACAGAGTGGCATTTGAGGCAGAGAAAGATTTAAAAATCTTCCCCTTGGCTGGAGTTTTCCAAAATATATGTTTTCAGTGACCTAAAATGCAGTTTAAAGGTGCAGTGTGTAGAATGTTTCATTTTATACATCCACGGCATTTCGCCAAACAGAAACGATGAATATAGGAGATATATGTTTCTATTTGTATTTAAAGTCCGTCAAAATAGGAGTACAATCATCCCCATAAAACGTTTGTTTTATTTTTGTTAAGTTAGAAATATCTTTATAAAAAAAAATTACATTACCACGGGACGCTGTTTCGTGTGGGCCGACATTGATCTGCCGTGTTGTCTACGGTGGTTTTTAGGGACAAAGAGAATGAAACGCGAATCTGTCCACCGGTTCTGAAATGTACCTGGAATGCAGGCGAAGTAGAGGAGAGGATCGTAGTGGATGCATAGAAAGTTGTTACTCTGTCCTAGGGATTCAAACTGCGTGTATAAACACAAACACAACTTAAATTGTGTGCTGTGTTCAGGATCCTTTTTGGTCTTCACAGGATTCTGTTGCTCAGCGATGTGACGTTTTGGCTACGGTTAGGTTCATTCTAGAATCTGAACGCTAGATGTGGCTAAAATGCCAAGTTCCACACACTGCACCTTTAAGTGTGGACAGGAGGAGAAAGGGCAGAAAGAAACCCTCCTACTTGTCTGGACATAGCCATAAGCTGACATTTGAAATCTCTGACTTGATAATGTGCCCTGGGAATTGAAAAACAGTAGTTTTCGTTGACGGAATTTCACATTTTAGTCGCTGAAATCAACTGTAAATTTTGTCTACTTAAATATCTGGCATTTTTCATCTTTCCTTAAATTTCTGAAGTCATGTTTTACACATGAATGAAATGAAACATCTAATTATCCTTTACTGAATGCTAGTAAAGTCTGACTTTATAAATTAACAGACACAAATTAAACTTCTCTGTGAAATGCAGTCACCTTCATTTATGAATGATGAATAATTGCTTTGAAAAATTAAAAGAAAATAATCAATGAAAGGATGTTCGGACAAACAGAAAATCTAGGCTAACTGGCAGAGTATCTCAGTTACAATCCCAGAATTGAAACTTGCTCTACATGAATATATCAATTTGTAAAGGTTGAGCTCCGATTGTATTGCTCTACAACTTATTAATCAATCAAACTTTATTTATATAGTGCTTTTCCTACAACATATGTAACTCAGAGTGCTTATCCTGCTACCACAAGGCTAAGGCAGTTGCGGTTGGATGTCCCTCTTAACAACCAAAGAATCTGTGATTGGATAATAATCCTAACTTGCCCTTACTGTCTGCATGACAAAATTAGGTCTGACTGGATTAAGTCTCTGTCAAAGATTTTAGTCTAGTTTTGATTTGTTAATAAGCATGTCTGTAAATTTAGTTTTGTTTTTTGTCCATGTTTACTTTTTTTTAAGTTATAGTCTAGTTTTCATCAGGGGCAAAAAGGTTGTTGACGAAAACTATGAAAAAAAAATGAGTCCAAAAAATTATAACTGTGCAAACAAAGTGCTTACAGAGTAAAACTGCCCTTAAAGTCACTGTGTCTTTAAATTGTAGTGTCAAATAGGGCTGGGTTAAAAAAAATCATTTAAATTGATTTCCCTTTAAATGTTTCATAATCGATCCATAAAATCCAAAGATTGATCTTTTAATGTGGGTAGTTTTTTCTTCATTGGATGGTCCGAGAAGCAGCCTGTGGTATCAACTCTGCTAGTCTCGTGTTTAGCTCTGCTTTCCACTGAACAAGATCTCTTGAGATGTTACTGCAAGCAGTCAAAAAAAACATGGCGGAAGTGAGTAGCACTATAGAGACACCACCGGAGAGTTTAAAAGTCGACGTTTGGACATATTTCAGATTTAACAAGCATGAAAGAAAAGACAAGTTGGACAAAAAACAAGTAACTTGCAGAATATGCATTAAAGGTGTAGTCAACGATGTTGGAGAAAACAAGAAGAGGGTTTGTTGATATTCTAATTTAGACCCGCCTCCCGAAAGCTGATTGACGTGCATCGTCATGGAAACAGCCGTAGAAACTGCGTAGCTGACGTAGCTAAGGAAACCCCGACTGGTCAGACAACTCGACTGCCATTATTGAAAACATCACAACAACAGTACATTTTGGCAGATAAGACAATAAAATGAATGC
The DNA here is from genome assembly GCA_036419115.1 of Scarus forsteni. Lineage (NCBI taxonomy): Eukaryota > Metazoa > Chordata > Actinopteri > Labriformes > Labridae > Scarus > Scarus forsteni. The sequence goes on from JAZDUH010000098.1 coordinate 7,106,091, forward strand.
CCGACGGCTGTTACTGTTATGTGAAGCACCACGAAGCTAATGTTGCTTAGCTTACCTATCCAGCAGACGAACAGCGACATCCGCGTCTGTTTTCAGGTCTTTCAATTGGCGGAGTTCCCTCCACCGTTGGAAAGCAACACCAATACTGACCCTGGTCTTTGCTCTTTCACGTTCATAGTCCTTCTTTTCCACTTTTCACTCCTCTGACCTTTTTCTTTTAGGCTGTTTTCAGCCATTGCTACCGCAACTATTGTATCTCTCTCTTACGCTAACTGCGCACGCTATACGCAAACTACAACTCCCCCTCCCCCTTCTGTCTGATCTGCGCATGAGTATGATTGCCCCCTGGATGTGGGGGGGTTTACTTTGTTTTGGTAACTCGGCCTGAGCCCCAGTATTTACCGGCTGAAATTCTGAGTCAAGGCTGTGTATTGAGACCAGATTTTTTTTTCAACATGCTGTCAGTGGTGACATCTTGTGGATGGAGAGGAGACATATGGTGAATTTGACAAATACTGCATTAGATTAGAGGATTAGAAGATCGCTGAGCACACCTTTAATGCATATCATTAATATGTGATTAATGTAACTGCTTTGGGTTCAGTTCTTAATGTAAAAACAGTTTTAATAATGTACCAGGTCAAAAAATCATTTACAGCGTTATTTTTACTGCGATAACTCAGACTGAACAAATTTCGAATCGTGAATCGAATCGATTTGATACCTCTAAATATCGAATTGAATCGATCCAGAAAATCTTAATCGATATCCAGCCCTAGTGTCAAAACTTCAGGGCTCTTAAAATGTAGTTATGCTGCACAGTTTTTCTGTGATCATTTTTTAAAGCAGAGGATACATTTTTTAATTGGCTCTTTGCAATCTGGTTTAATTTAAGCTTTTGCACCTCATACTTGTTAGGTTGATAAATTATTGCTTTTTAGCAGGAAATATTTACAACTTATCTAAGGCAGCTCCAAAGCTCCAACCCACCAGTTGAGATTCACTGACTTCAATATCTAAGATAAAATAAAACAGTGTGTTTTATTTCCATCTCATTTTCTCTTGAGGTAGTTTTAGTGGTAATGCTTTGCTTAACTCTCTTGTATACATTGAGCCGTCTCCTTTTCCCCCCTCATCTCACAGGCAGAACTTTATTTTTAGAATATGAAACTGCAGCCCTCTCTCCACAAAGTCAAATTCATTTGCAACTAATTTGCAGCAGCAAATGTTTTGCTGAACCAATTATGCTTCTTGTTTAATGCAGAAATTAGCATATCTTACAAGTCATATAAAATGCAGAGTCATTCAGGGAATTTGTCAACAGAGTTCAGTGTTAGTGGCCAAAACAGAACATTATTTGTTGTCTCTGCGTATTTTTCTAATCCCATTGATTCCAAAATCTGCCCTGACCCTGAACCCCTTAGGGTGGAGATAGTCTTGCTGTAAATTATGAGGATAAGATGATGGCTGGGATATACCCCCGGTGTTGGTTAAGCAGGGGCCTGTACTACGAAGCTGGATTAAGTCATCCAGGATAACTCTGCGACATCTCACTAAACTTCACCGGATCTCCATCATCCAGATCTGCCGTACTACGAGGCTCGTTATCAACTCGATAAGTGAATCCGGCTGGGATCTGTGCGCGCTCACATAAAATGGGCGTGGTTAGCGGCCCCCGGAGCATTTTCCACAATGGAGAAGAGAGCAGCCTACTTCACGGCAGAGGAGCAGCAAATATTCCTGCAAAAGTATGAGGAGTACTGCAGTATTATCCAGGCCAGGAGCAACACGACTGTAGCCGCGAGAAGCCGGAGGGATTGCCGGCACATTCTCCACATTTTCCTGAAACACAAATCGCTTAAAATGTAATAAAGAACTCGTCCACATTAAACCAAAATTATGTAATTAAATAGTCTTTTAAATGGTGATGAATAATTATCTTTTTATTTTAAATGTAATATAATTAGCCTAAATATAATATTTAATTTCACTTTTAGTGTACTTTGGATCTAAAACAACATTTGTCCCATTGTCATGATCCACCGCTATTGGACAGTGTAAAACATTTCCTCTTTTTTGTTAATTAAAATAATAAATGGACAGTGTTGATAACACTGGGATAAATCTATGAATGAAATGAAACGTAAATTAGATATTTAAAAATATTTGTTCCAACAAAATTCTGTCCCTCAGTGTCATGGTGTTACTACCAAAATTTGGAGATCATATTACATTAGACAACATTTAAGATATGATGATTACTTATGTAATTGTAATTGAACTTTAAACCAAAATTATTGTTACTTGACTTTATCCATAGGCTATTAAAGTTCAGTACAATTATCAGCATGTGTTGTCTTTATCAGAAGTAAACATCCTCGGATCAAACGTTATCACTGACATTGAGAAATAATGTCAAATAGTTTGAATTAAACAAGTTACTGTTTTATTTCATGGAGTTTTGTCAGCAGTCTTCAGATGTTGTGATATGTGCCTTTAGATTAATTTTATTGCATTCATGAATCTTGTGATTGTAACCTAAAATATGTTAACACCAAAGACAGACATAACATAAAAATACTGACAAGAACGATTTTTCTATGTGTCCATTATTGTTGCTAAAACATCATGGTCAACATACTAATAAATACTCTACATTTGTCTAAACGCAATTAATTGTTTTAGTGCATTATTTGCCACGTAAGGCTCCAGCAGGTCACAGATGTAGAAGTCCCTCCCGTGAAAATCTGTACCTCTCGTACAAGATTTCTTCTGGTAAATCAAGCCGATTACTTCTGTCACGATAAAAACGCTCCTGACGAAGCGCTCCTCTTACAATTTGCACACCGACATTTGCCGGTTCTGTCAGAAATGGGCAAGTTATTTTCCAAGACAGCAGACTGTGCGGTTTGCTGTGTGCGGTCTTTTATGCCCGCCCAGAGAACCGATTGGTCAGCGGGTGGTCTGTCACACCCCATGAGCTCTTATCCTGGAACTTAACCTGCTCCGGACCAGGTTTGGCGTTCAGCATCAGTTACCGGGGCAACGTGTCTGGATAAAAAGAGATCCACATTCGTAGTGCGGAAAATCCGAAACTTATCCAGGAAGTTATCTCTCTAAGAGCTAATCCAGCTTCGTAGTACAGGCCCCAGGTCATCCAGTGAAAAAAACAACAACACAAAAGACAAGACAAACTGATCAATCAAGTCTTCAGTCATCAACATCTATCTAAACAATGGGTGAAAATGGACAGACGTAAACATCCATTAAAACTGATAAAAAATGACTGATCTTTTATCAACAGTAAAACAAGGAAAAGAGTTAATCAGACTGACCTTGTGCAGCAGCAGGATCCATCTGGTTCACTGGCTGTGTCCAAAATGGCATACTAACTTACTACTCATACTAAGTGTGACGTCAGGGAATATGTAGTGTGCTCACATTAGATAGTATGAAAAGATTGAGTGCGCGAGAAATATCCGGATGTATACTGTATCGGAAAAAATGTTAAGTTTGCGAGGTGGGCATACTAGTCACACTCAAACGCCCCATAAAGCATTGCAAGCCCCATAATGCATTGCGCCATGCAAGACCGACCAACATTCAGCTAAGTAGTAAGTAAGTAGTATACTACAGTGTGAACAGTTGGCATTCTAATCATACTTACAGTATGTAGTATACAGTATATACACATGAGTTTGTAGTATGTAGTACATTAGTATGCCATTTCGGACACAGCCATTGTCTGCAATCATGCAGATCCATCTTGCTAATCTACAATGATTTTTACTTCCTCTCAAAGCAGCATGGCCCAATCAGTGTCCTTTTGAACAGGAAGAGGTGGGAGCAACAAGCGAGATGACAGCAGGAAGTGACTTCATGGACTAGCATAGATGCTAACAGCTTCAATTGGAGTTTTACAGACTTAGGCTTATATAATAAAACAAAGGTCACCAGTACAATCTTCTCTACAGTGAGGACATTTTTACTCCACTGCTGACATGTTTTGAATTTTTGTTTTACATACTGGCTCATGATCTGTAATGCAGGAGTTCCTGCCTACCTTACTGCCTGATTGGCCGGTAATAAATGTTGATTGACAGAATGATTGTCCAATACCCTGCAGGATATGCTTCTGCCCTCCTCAAACACTTTCTATGGGCTCTTTCCCAGATGGACTGTCGGTCTAGATGTTTCATTTTATCCAAGTGTAAAAAATGACTTCAGAATTTCAAGAAAACATAGAAATGCCTTGCACTTCATATTTTAATCGACCAAGTTTACAGTAGAATTCGTCGACTAAAATGTGAATTTCATGAACTAAAACTAGACTAAAATTTAAAAAATTAGAAGACTAAACCTTGACTAAAACTAAAAGATGTATTAAGCAAGAGACTAAAACTAAAACTAAATTAAAAAGTGCTGTCAAAATTAACACTGTGACCACGTCCCTCTGAAGAAGAGGATGTAGCTCTGACTTTTCAGGGCTTTACATCTGAGATCCAGTGCAGGAGGAAAAATCACTCAAGGATTCACTTTTAAACTCTTTGCTGAAACTCTCTGCAGGTGGTTGACAGCTGGGGGCTGTTTAAAGAAGTTGTTAAAATGTCAGTTTGACAGCTAAACTTGCTGATAATTTTCTTGCCCTGACACAGAAACATTTCAAACCCTGCTGAGCTCTGATTGGCTCTGTTGTTTTTCCAATCATGTAAACAAGCTTATTAAACCAAAACTGCATGTCATTCCCTCTAAAGGTCAATGGAAGTGATTGTTAGTGATTTATATTGAGCCGACCTTTTAAAAATGATTATAACCAATGTTGCATTTCTGAGACAAGACTAAATCAAGTTTTAATATTTTACAGTGAGGCAGATGTGGCTTAAACGGTGAACTGCCTGTAAACCAGAACACGTTTGTTTGAGGAAACAGGCGGCACAATTGGCTTTAAAGGTTAGAGAAATAAAACACAGTCACACTTACACGGGTGCATGCACACGGACGACAAAATCTAATCTAGCCTGAGGCTTGTGAGCAGGACAGAGGTGGTGAATAGCATGAACCTCTTTGACATCAAGCTGCTAATCACAGTGCTGTTCTTGCAGCATCAGAAAAGTGGTGCATCACTCAAGGCAGGAGACGCTGGGGAAATTGTCCTATTTATGTCACTCAGGAAGGTCGTTTTGTACCTCGACATCTTTTCAGAGTCATCACTGTCCATCTCACTTTTTCTGATCCCCTCTATCTTTCTTACTGTCTTCCTTTTTGAGGGCATGTTTGCTTTGTTGTTTGCATTTGGTCTTTTATTCAAGGTTGTCATGGTTTTTTGTTCGACGAGTTTCAATTTTGGTCAGCATGGTGGTCCAGCAGGAAGTGCACGTGACTCACAGGAAGTGGGTTGCTAGTTCGACCCTTGTGTCTGTCAGGGTCTTTCTGTGTAGAGTTTGTATTTTCTCCCCTTGCATGCGTGAGCACCCGCCAGGCACTCTGGCTGTCTCTCACGGACCAAGAACATGCTCGTTAGGTCGACTGTTGACTCCAAATTGTCCTTAGTTATGAATGTGAGCATGAGTTGTCTTTCTCTGTTTGTCGTCCTGTGATCAGCTGCTAATGTCAGCTGGGATAGGCTCAAGCCCCCCCCCTCCCCGCAGCCCCTGAACGAGATAACAATATAGATAGTGGATGGATTGAAGTTTCAATTTGGCTATCTAATGTTAAGTGGCCACGGCTCCACATACACCCCACGCCTTGAAAATGCAGCCTGGAAGTAAATTCAAATGTCAATTTGCTGTCCAACAGCAACTCATCATGTCTGCAAACTATTGTTTTACGTGGAGGGACTGCTAGAGCTGCTTGTAACCAGTTCAATACACCACTTAAAAATGAAACATGTAACTGAATACAGAACATTTACTTTAGCTTCTGAGGAAGGGTAAAGGGTTTGGACCTTTAAAAGGGGAAAAAAACCCAGAGACACCATTAAGATCAGAAAGATTATGCCAAAGGTGAAACCTAGGTCTCCCCAATGGCCCTTGTATTACCCCTTTCCCTTTGATTTTGCATGTTCACATCGAGTGAAGTGATGTCCCAATATTCCGAAAGACTAAAACCAAGGGCTACACAGGCCTCGAAGGGAAGACAGACCGGCACCTCACTTGAAAGGAAGGAGCTTGAGAATTTCCCATAATACACTGCGCCCGCTGACATGAAGCAGAGCAGAGACTGAAGGAAGTGCTTAAGTAAAAGCAATTATTAATTCATCAGGTAAATAGTTATAATGTTTTGAATTGTTGGTCATATTTAATTTTTTTTTTTGTTATAACAAGCTAGCTTTCACAGCCATAGCTACAGCTTTTGTTGCATCTGCCTACGCCACAGCTAAACGGTAATCTTAAATGGACTTGAGCTTATATAGCGCTTTTCTAGTCTTTGATTACTCAAAGTTGCTTTACACTGCAGGTCACACTTACCCATTCACACCCATTCACACTCACATTCACTCACTGATGGTTCAGAGTTTCTATGTTTCCATCAGTATCTCTAACACATTCACACCCTTTCATGCCTATTTACACACCACTGACACAGTGGGAGCAACTTGGGGTTAATTGTCTTGCCCAAGGACACATCGCCATGTGTCGCCCAGAGCTGGGCATGAACCTGCAACCTCCCGATCACTGACCAAGCACACTATTCCACTGCGCCAGTGACGCCCCAAACAGCTAGCGAGCAGCTCTGGATGATGACGTAGCGGGAATCGCTAGTGGCGTTTCATTTCCTGACAGTGTGTTTTTACCCCTTCCCATTGGCCCTCAAAACAGATGGCTAAGAGGGGAAGACGAAGGGGAAGGGCTAAGGGGTAGAATTGGAATCCACCCTATAGATGGTGTTGAACTTACTGCTTCGGACAACCAATGTTAAAAATTAAGAAAGCTGTGTCCCCACAACAGATCTGTTGATTGGGGTTCAAAATTTCAGTTTGTTTCCTTCTAAGCTCAGGCTTAAATGGATGAAAAACTTTTTCAAAAGCAAGGATATGCCTGCCCCTGTGGATGTTTATTTGTGTTTCCCTCCTTCTCTAAAGACTGTAGTAGCAACTCTCCAACTCAATCTAACCCTGCCTGCAGCAACAAACATGTTGAGGGTTTTCATTTGCAAAAGTGAGTTTAAAAGGATGAGAGAGGGGAGAAATTGTGGGTCTCTGAGCCTCTTCAGTCGAGTGCTGGAGTTTAAAAAGGAGCTTGATGGCATGACAGTAACACTTAATCAGACATCATACTGAAATCCTGATGTTAAATTTGCACAGATTGCCAAATGCTACTAGCTAACAAGCTAACAAGTTAAATTTAAACACCAAGTTGGAAGTCGAGCTGGTGGAATAAATCTGTTAATGATTAGACAATATGTGACATTGCAATGTGTTTTTATGCTGACCAAGATGCAAACTTCATGTGGTATTTTCAGGAACCTTAGTTGTCCACCTTCCTTCTCAAGATTTGTGTGAAGTTTCAAAGAGCCTTAAGGATTTATCAAACTGTCGTCCTGAAGACTTAGAAAGTTGTCTTTGGCTAATCAGGCCATTATAAATGATGGGTGGCCCTGAAAAAGCAGATAAAAGGTTTCTGCACTTCTTGGATCCTTTATCTAATCTTCTCTTGTTCCCTCTGGCTTGATTAAATCTTAATGGGATCTGAATTAAGTTATGAGGAGCTCTCATTCTCTTATCAAATGAGTCATGAAGAAGTCCGCCTCATCAAACTTGTGAAATGGACAATGACCTGACATTGAATCATTAAGCAGTTGTAAGAAAAGTTAGATACGCTGGTTTTGTGCTTTAGAGAAGTTTGGACTAAAAGAGCTAGATCTGAACTAGTTAGAGTTTGGGTTTATTCAGGCTTTAATTCAGGCAATTGATGTTAATAATAATTATAGGAATGTCTCTTTTCTGAGTTTTACTGGGTCTGTTTTTTACTGCTCAAGGATACCATGTGGTTTTTACTTTGATTTATATCTACCTTTTCACCTCAGACGTAGGCTTCATAAATGCATATGCTTTTACTGATGAATTGCTCTATTTGATCTGAGTACCAATAAAAACTCAATGGAGAGGTAAAGACAAGGCAATGTCGAGACTGAATTATATTGAACCGTCAGTTTTATTATATTCCAAACTCAGTTTTATCTTGTGTTAGTCATTCAGGTAACTTTTTTTTTAAGTAACAGAGCTTTAGTCACGAAGAAAAAGTCAAAAAGACAGCTGAGTCATATCTCACCCCTATGGTGAAGAGTGACATTTTATGGATTTAAAACTGTGACAAATCACAGCTGCAGAAATAGCTCTGACGCTGCTCCAGTTAGGTGAAGTTCAGCTCTGGGGAGTCCGAGGTTACAGCTGGAGAAGATCCTGGTTAAGGATGTACTTGATACTTTAATAGGGTTAGAGGACTGTGGTCACAGTGGCTCATACTGCAGTAAGAGGTGTGTTGCCCCATGCTTTTGTACTGCCACTGAATGATATCTGAAAAGGTTTAGATGAAAGAAGTTATGCCAGTACCAACTGTCACTCTAATGTAACTAAAATCAAAGTTTATTCTTGCTCTTCTTTGACTAATGTACATTAACAAGCACCATCTTCCTTTCAATTTCAGCTTCATCTTCTTTTACATTATCATCAGAGGAAAATCTGTTTTGCTTGCATGTTCATTGATTCATTAATTCAGTTTATAGTTCACTTATCCCTTTCAGGGTTACGGGGTGCTTGCAAGTTATGTTGGTCATTACTAGCTTTTTTTTTTTTTTTTATTAAGGTATTTTTTTGGGGGCATTTTCGTGCCTCTCATTGATAGGAGAGAGATAGTGGACAGGCCCGCAAAAGGGGGCGAGAGAGCAGGGGAAGACACCCTGCAAACGGGCCACAGGCGGGACCCGAACCCAGACCGGCAGAAGCAAGCACACGGAGCGCCCGGCTGCCAACCACTCCGCCAAACCAGCACCCCATTACTAGCTTGTTTTAAAGCATATTTGGGGCAGTTATCTATGACTATGGGTCTGTCCCAGTAGTACCCCTTTGCCCTTGTCTTACCCCTTTCCCCTTGGTTTTGCACGTTCATGTCTAGTGAGGTGGTGTCCCAATACTTCATAGGGCTAAGACCAAGGGCTGCACAGCCCTCGAAATGAAAAGAGAGCGGGACCTCACTTGAAACCAAGTGGTAAGAGAATTTCCCATAATACACCGCACCCACCAACATGAAGCAGTGTGGTGACCAAAGGAAGCACTTAATTAAAAGTAATAATTTTATTATCAAGTAAATGTTAATCATGTTTTTAGTCGTTGGTTGCATTATAAAATCTTTCGTTATAACAAGCTAGCTTTCACAGCTGTTATTGTCACATCTCCTTATGCCACAGCCAGTGAGCAGCTTTTGTTGATGACATAGCAGTGTGTTTTCACCCCTTCCCCTTGGCCCTCAAAACAGAGGGCCAAGGGAAAGGGGTTAGACAAAGGGGTAAGTAAAGGGTAAGGGCTAAGGTTAAGATTTGGGATTCACCCTTAATCTCTATATGAAGTCTCTACATACACTTCCAATTCTCAGCACAGGACTGACTTTTGTTATTGAAAGTTTTCTGATTTTCATTTGCTATATGAGCAGTAAAGTCCCTTTGTCTTGGCAGCAGGCTATGGCATCTGCTCAGCAACATTTTCCAGCTTTCCCGCGAGGGAATTCTCAGAGCAGATGGGATGTAATATCCCTCCAGTGAGTTCTTCCCTGGGGTCTTCTCTTGATAGGACATGAAACTCCCATTTTAAATGAAACACACACATAATTCCTGCCAAGAGTTATTTACTTTGCTACGGTTAAATCAATGTTTCTTTGGTGTTTCTTTTTTTGCATAAAAGAAAACAAAAACCAAGATTCCTTAAAGCTGTGTGGGCTTTTCTTTCAGTGCTTTTTCACAGTTTTTAGCTAACATTACTGAGACCCTCCACACAGTCTAAAATGGTGGTTCTCAGCTGGTCTGGCTTTGGGACCCACCTCCACCCCTTAATATCAAACCATGACCCAAAATGAGGAACATTTTTAATGGGAAACTTATTTAATGACAAAAAATCATGCAGTTTGAACCTGAGATAGTACAGAATCTCACAAAATGCAAACATAAAAAGTTAAGTGATAAGCAAAAATTACCTGCATTTGAATTACAAATTAATAGTGCATCCTGGAACACAAGGTTTCAAGAATGTAACTGTAACTGGTTACAGAGGTGTCAGTTAACATTGCAGTGTATTTCAGAACTTATTGTTAAGCAGTGTTAAAGCTGGGGTTGGCGATTTTGGAAAACTAGCATGAATTTGAAAGTAGCATCTCCTCAGAGCTCCACATAGCTGTCAAATCTCCTTTTTTGGCCATGAAACTACCGTATTTTCCGTATTTTATCCTCTTTCCTCCCGTCCTCCTGTATCAGTATTCTGTAAATCTCCCGTGTGACGATATAATAATAAAAGCACTCCTCTGCCTCTCCAAACTGAGCTCCGTCTCTAGCCTGAATGGGGCAGTAATGCTCCAAAATGATGGATGCCAACCACCGAAGAAGAAAAAGTCTCGCGAGAACTGCCACCTGCAGTAGCATGGATGGGCAGTTCTCGGGAGATTAGAGCCAACAGCGGAACAAACTTAGAAAAATAAAGAGTTTATTTTAGATTTCTTGTACATCTGTCTTAAAATGTGAGGGATACTGGAGCTTGGTTGGTGTTGTGGGACAGCTCACAGCGGACTTCCCTTATTTTCAAAGACAAAACTTGAAAGGTAAGCATTCTCCAGCGGACTCTGTTCCCTACACGCTACATGCTACATGCTACATGCTACACGCACTGTCTGTGCACGCCGGGAAAATGCACGCGCAGCAGGCACGCAGAATGGCGACGGGATTTGATTGGTGTAAAAAAAGGTATCCCGGCAAGATTATTGGTTGGTGTTTTCCCTGTTTTACTCCTGCTGTAGATAGCGGATATTTTTCGCTCTGTTTTAAGAACACATTATGAGTTGATTACCATCGGGTCATAAAGACCATTTTAACCAGTATTTCAAAAAGTGTATCTAAATCAGATCGCCAACCCCAGCTTTAATAGACAGTGCTCCAATGCATAAAAATTGTCCTTCAAAATATAAGTGCAAGATTTTTTTTTCACATTATTTTTTTCCCAAGTAAAACCTTGTGACCCACTGATTAAGGGTCCATGTCTTACTTTTGGGTCAAGGCAATCCAGTTGAGAACCACTGGGCTGACCACACTTAAGTCCCTTCTTTCTTCAGTTTGGTGAGGCTATTGTTAGTGAACATATCTTCATATTTTCATTTTGACATCATGCAAACAAAATCTGACATGCCTCTGCCCTCATGGCCATGGTTTTATTCAGTCAATCCAGGACCTGATTAAAGGGACCAGACACTTTAGAAGTGAGACACCTTGGTTATCGGAGCACAATTTCCAGTTTCCTTTTTATCCCTGCCACCAGTTTTTTGCTAGGGTAAAGGTGTGTTCACACCAAACGTGACTTGAGTGACCTGGGTGACCACTCACCGTGCAAAGTAAATGTACAGTTGTGATCAGTCATGACCAGGTCAGTGTTTCCTCTACACTCATTTAGGAGTGGCGGCCCACAACTCCTAAAACCTACCCGCGGCTCCTTCAAAAAATTTATTTATTTTTTTTAAACTGCAAATACACCACCGCAGCATCATGTCGCTGCCTTCACAGCAGAGTCCTGCATTAAGTCAGGTGTCGCGGGTGCTGAGGCAGATAACTATCTTGCCCATAGTTGTGTCGCTATGGTTTGCTTACATTCAAGAAAATGCATTTTTCCTCTCCGCTCTGACAAACACCTCCTCTCCTGCTCCTCTCGTGCAACACCGATAAGCCGCGCGGCAACCAAACCGTCTCTCTGCAGGCGGAGTGCCCCCGACAAGCAGTCATTTTTTAAGAGGCTGCTGCCACCGCGGCCTGAGACGTAGTGGTGATTCAGCGAAGGTCAGAGCAGAGGCCACCTAAAAATGTCTCACAACACTCCCTTCCCTGAAAACAATTAAGTAGAAATGCTTTCCCACGTCCAGTTCTTCGATAGTTCGATATGATTGGCTGCTGCTAGGCGACTGCAGCCAGAAAGTTCACCACGCTGGACTCTGAGCAGCAGGGCAACATCTGTGCGTGTGCTCTTCAGCCGCAACTGCTTCTGAGTCCTACCGCCGCGGTCAAAACCGCTTGCTGTCTGTCACCTGTCCCTCATTGAAATGACTGGAGGCGGTGCGTTGCCGCACAGCAGTGTGAAGGGGAGTATAAGACACACACACACACACACATACAGACATACACACACACTCACACTCAGGCGGTGGAGGAAGTTGCGACCATAACGGTTAAAAAAAACAAAAAACAATTTAAAAAAACTTTAATGGATGACCAGAAGCTTACCAAACAATCTTCCCAAGCAAAAATGTCAGTGTTTTTAAGCCAACTACCCTTACCAAGAGGGGAAGCACAGCTAGCAGTGTAGGAAACTTTAGCATGTTGTTTCTCCTTATTGTCAGTCACTTGCTATAACTTTGTTAAGCATGATTCATCTTCTCTCCACCTGCTGAGCTTACATGGTTACATGAAATGGTACATCCTTCCTGTTTTTTTAATACTTTTTACACTTTATGCAGTGTATTTAAAAAAAAAATTGAGAATGTTGTAGTTTTATTGTATGAAAAAGTGCTCCATTGCCAAAAAAGTGAACAAAAATCAGTGCTCACTATTCATTCAGATCTAAATGCTCTTTAATTCTAAATGCTCTTTAATTGCCCCAAGGCAATGAACCTCGGGGAAACACTGCCAGGTATAACCAGATCTTAGGCGATCTGGGCTACTTGGTTGCATCTTGGAGCACCTTTGTCCCTGCAGACAGGTACTTTAGGGATTTCTCTTGAAGCACGACCAGGTCTCAGTTACCATAGTTAAAAGATGTGAACTTTTTAGGCAATGCCACATAAGGCTGTGCCACAACAGCCAATCAGCGCTGTGTGGGTGTGTGACGACACCCATGACGGACTGTTTCTTTATTACTGTTGACAGAGTGACGATCCATGTCCATGTGGAAAATATTAAGTTAGTGAGTACATTAGTTCCACTTAGAAGGGACCACAGTGAACTGACAGACGATGCTGCTGCAGGGCCATCAGCTGCAGTGATTTGTGATTGGTAGGTGAGTGAAAAGGATACAGTTGGACTAATGTCAGCTAATACATCCTATTGTATGATATGATTCTGGTAATACTGATCGCGGATGTGACTTGGGTGAGCAACGCAATCTCAGTCGCCGAAGTTACATTCAGTGTGAATGCACCTTATAACTCATTATTTTCTTTGTTTGTCAGTCTCAAAAAGTTCTCAACAGATTTTAATTTTTTAGGGAATGTTGGTTGTAGCCCAGGGAAGATGTGATTTGATTCTGGTGGTGATGTGAATCAGATCCTGCAATTTTTAAGGATTTGTTAACAACAAAAGAGTGTCTTTTCTCCCTTAATTTTGATCATGACTTAAAAAGTTATCTAAAGTTTTATTTTAAATGTATTTCATGACCCTATACATTTGTGGATACAGATTTTTTTAAGGATTTATTTTTTAATAATAACTCATAACTATCTCAACAGACTCTGACATTTAGAGAGAATATTGATCATGCCACCATGGATAAGTGATTTGATTTTGATTATTCATATTTAAAGCATTTTTTTTCTCATTGTGCAATTACGTGGGCAGGGTACACACTGGACTGGTTGGCGGCTAATCGCAGGGCCACATAGAGTGACAAACAACCCTTCACACAATTAATCATACCTTAGGAAAATTTTACCTGTGTATGTCATAAAAATGAGACATAAAAATCGAAACAGATCTCAAGTCTTCACATTCAGATCTTAAAGAAGCACGTTCTTTAAAAAGCTCCATTTATTCATCCGCACAAACCCAAATCTTTGAAGAGTCTAACGGCCCTTTTCCACTAGCACGCCTCGGCCCTACTCTACTCGGCCCTACTCGATTTGCAGCGTGTTTCCACTGGCCCGGTACCCCCTAAAACAAGCTAGTTTTAGTACTTACTCCGCTCTGGTTCCAAGCGAGCTGAGTCGATACTAAAAGATGACATCATCGACTGCCGGCTACTGATTGGTCAGACAATGTCGTCATCGATGAGTCATGAGCACGACGACCTAGCATGCTAGCGGTAGCTACCATTAGCGTACCCTCATACGTCTTTTCTTTGCTGATCGATTGCTCTCGTCCTCGGCTTCATTCTGTTGTAGAGCTTCCAAAACTCTCCTGTGCTTCTCAAGGGGTATTTCTTCTTGCCACCTGCAGCCTTCTTCTGCTTTCCTTTCTTACTCGGTTTGTGACAAAAAGCCACAGATTGTTGTGTCGCGCTAAAAATGACGTCACCGCAGTGCTGCTCAGCTGTTTACAGCAACACTGCAACCCGTTGGGCAGGCGACTAATGGAAAAGCAGCACAAGGCAAGTAGAGTAGAGCCGGGTAGGGCAGAGTAGAGTAGAGTTAATGGAAAAGGGCCATAAGACAGGAGTGTCGGCTGAATTTTGATAAGGAGTTAATGAGCGAAGAAAAACTGATGCCTATTTTTCCCTCTAATATCACGGACACTCAATATCTGTAGCCTCTGGCCTCAGCAACTATTATATGAAATCACATTGTTTTGCTCTGCCTCCTGCCGTTTGAACCTGATTGCACATTATGTGAGAGACGTTTTTATTTACAGAGACAAAATGTTCCAGTAATGACATCTCTGGATACTTATCCCCACCTGCACATGGTGTTAACTAGAAGATATCTGAGTTCACGGCAGACATGCCTGTTTGTGAAGGGCCGTCTGATTCTTGAAGCACTCGCATAGATGGAGCGGGCACACATACACACACTCACAATTTCATCCCACAATTTCAGATATCCCCAGGACTCATGAGGAGGCACTTCAGCTCATGATTGCCTCCATTGCTTCAGACACTGAGCCTTTATATGGCTCCCTCAGATCTTTTCTCCACATCCTCTCATCTCTGTGTTTTCTTTTGCTCTCTATCTTCCTCTGCCGTCCTACGTTTCCTCTCCTCCTGCTCCCCGGTTGTCTCTTTTCATGCAGTCCAAGTGTCTGTAACTCGCTCTAACAATAGCCTGTCTCTTCCTCTCTTCCTGTCTTTTCATTACAGTCTCTGTTTTTCTCTTTTTGGCAGTGAGACAAGGGCCATTTAACACTAGAGAGCATAGCCGGAGGGGAGCAGCGCACGATAATGGCGCAGAAACTGTGAACTTAGAATGCTGTGAAATAATTTGCATGATGATGAGGAGACCACTTTAGAAATCCAGAGACACCACTTTTTGGTGAAGGTTGATTACAGAAGGCTGGGAATCGAAGCATTTAAACGTGAACTTTGTCTACCAGTGACATTATGTGGGATTGCTTTTACGCAACAATTAAATCTTCATAACAGGCTGAAGTGATGTGTCTGGTGCCTCTGTAATATCAGTTTTATCCGTGTAGCCTCGGGAGAAATCAATTATAGCGCTGTTCATCCTTACTAACAGCTCTGTCTTTTATTACACCCACCTGCTTCTGCTTGTACAGTGAAGTAAAACGTAGGAAAAAAAGGATCTACTTACTTCAGTGAAAGACTGATCTTATGTCTTTACAGGCACTCCATGGGGTTTGTTTTGAAGATTAGAAGTGTCATGTCTACAGCATATGGTGAACGCTAGTAGAGGTGTAACCCTTTACATTTCATCAAAGATGGGCAACTTTGGTTTCTTAGATGGCTACAAATATAGTGTCCTCATTGCCAGAGGGCCAAAAGGCTATTCTCAATTTAACAATTATAATTAAGCCTAGACTGCCGGGGGATTTGCCACATTAAGTTCTTCTCTCTGTCCTTCTCACACTCACTCTCACTCTCTTTGCACCCTTTCTGTTTGCTCTTGTTCTCTTTTCCGGTTCTTGTCTTGTAGGCAGTGTGGGATAGTTGGTGTGAACGGCCTGCTGCTGTGGACCTACAAAGTTTCTGTCACTACAGTTACAAATAATTCGCCTTTCCGTAAGCCCCATTCCATTATCATTACATCTCCTGATAATAACTTCAGAGAGATCAACAACTTTAAATACATGGTAGTTCCTGCAAACAGCACACGTATATTAACATGATCTTGACAAACAATCATGAATGACCTGCTGTTGTGGACCTGTTCTGCCCCAAGTTCTCTATCCTGCACCTACCATGAACAGAAATAACATAATTTAACAGAAACTCTTACTTTTAGAATAGTTAAACCCAATGTAATGCCAGTTAAACTAGGTGCTGGTATATTAATCAACATCATCCTGCTTAAGTTTATCATCATTAAAGATGCCGACGTTAATATTAGAATGACCTCGCTATCCATGGTTGTTAATGATTATAGCTTGATAATAAGAAATAACAAATGGATGCCGTATTATCAGATTTGAGACATTTATGTGATTCAAAGGACTTCCAAGATTAAAGTTATTTTTCACGGGTCCATTAACACAACATCAGAAACTATTCCAAGATTTCTTCACATGACACCAGTGAATCTGTAAACCATTACAATCTACAAACACCTTGGCAAGACCAGACAGAATGCAGATTTCACTTTTTTTAGCCTCAACAACATATAAAGCGAGGATACTATTTTTTCATTGGCTTTGAATTTTAGGAATTCTTGGCTGTGTTGTCCAATGGAGTGGTTTTTAACTGGTGGGTTTGGGATTGTGAGCCCCGTAAAACTGAAAAAAAGTTCCTGGAGGGGGGCTGTTTCAGGGAGAGGGAGAAATCCGGACACCTTGGGTTTTTGTCTCCTTTATAGAAGTGCTCTATCATGCAGAGGAGATATGTAATCAGTCAAAAGATCATACAAAACTCAAAGCAGCATAATGTGGGCACTTAATGGTTGATTTCTTTTATCTTACTCTAACATTATTCAAAATTATCAAAAAATTGTCTTTCAAATACTTATTTAGACTTTCAACAACAATGCCTAAGACTTTGCCTTTGATGGGACAAATCTGTAACACAAAGGCTAAATCGTATTTCTAAAAAAAAATTGGAATTGTGAAATTTTGTCAGGGTTCTCGGGTTGCATTACAATCGCAGGCGTTGAGTACATTTTTAAAGAATGCTTTTCCATGAGTAACACTGACATTTTACTTTGTATGATACATTGTTAAGATATGAAAACATGTACACATTATCTTGACATTCCAATTTGTTTCTTTTGCTGTTAGCCAAAAATCTATATTTTTAATGAAAACCAGCGGGACTACATACGTTTTTTTCTACATCAGACACGCTTTTCAAACCAACAAAGAAAGTCTTAAGCCCCGTTTCCACCAAGTGGACTGGTATGGATCGGCACGGTTTGGCTTAGGCAGGATCAGTAAAGCCTGATCCTGTTTGCGTTTCCACAGCCAACTGAACCCTACTTGATAGGCAGTGCCTAAGCAGGATGCCGATAGCATGATGTCATAGCAGCGCGACACTGTGTACCCAGCAATTAAATACAACGAAGAAAAAAATGCAACATTAAAACAAAGAGCAACGATGGAAGACATCCAGCTTGTGGCTTTTGTTACGAAGTGAAACCAAGTTTTGTTTCAAAGAAGGATGTGTGCCATGAGAGTTATCTTCATGAAGACAAGTGGAGATTTAGACATGGCGGAGTTATGTGTTGTTCTTTATTACTGCTGTTGCACTGGAAGTGACGTCTCCTTCGACCAATCAACAGACTGCAGTGTTTCTAGCTCCACCTTCTGGGGTTGGATCAGTATGCTTGGCACCCCAACAGAAGGGTCCCAAAAAGTGGGACGGTATGGTTCGCTTATAAGGGGTCCTTTCCTGGTTTAAGGCTATGGAAATGCCACAAAAAGCGAGTCGTGCCAAGACGAACCGAACTAAACCCTCTAGTGGAAATGGGGCTATATAATACCAAATCCATAGAAGATGTTATCCTGTTATAACATTTTGCTTTGTAATTCCTTATATTGATTTCAACCAAATCTGTAACAAAAAGCAAGCAGTAATTTCTTTAAAAATAAAAAAGGGCAAATGTGAAATTCTGCCAAGGTTCTCAGGTTGCATACACAATGAAACAGGTCAGCAACAGTGTTAAATCCTAAATGGTAGAGAAAACAATAGGCTCACAATGTCACCCTGCATTTGAACATCACTTCTCAAGGACGAGAGACCCCCAAAGGAGGCACTAAAAGAATGCTGTTTAGTGAGTAATGCTGACCTTTCACTTTCTTAATTTTCCTGTAGTTCTCCAGCATATGTTTTGTTTCCTGTTACATTCACGATTAGTCCAAAGGCACCTTTTTTCCTGCCTTATCAGTAATGGTGACTCTGCCCTCCTGGGAAAGCCTCCTATAGCTTGTGTCAGTCATGTTTGTAGTCCGCACGTCTCTGTTGGTTTGAGTTGTTTGAACTGTCGCTCATGCACCATGCAGAAAAAGACTGTTGTGATATCGATTCACTCCTCTGAACTGAGTCAACCTTAAACAGCAATCCTGGTGGGGTAAATAAGAGAGAAACAGCTGAGGCACCACATTTGAAGAGCACTTTACAAAACCTGGAGGGGCTCAGCAGGCTCAGAAATACCGCAGCGGATGATCAAATCTCAGAGTGAATGAAGACTTCAAAGGCCGGCGAACTTTACTTTTCTATCAGTCAGGGAGTTTGTTTCAGACCACCGCTCTCTCTTCAACTAAGACAAGCAAAGTCACGAAAAATTTGATCATCTGAACCTTTAATCTGTTTATATATATACATTTTATGCTGAGCTTTATGAAATGGAGGATCCTGGAGTGACCTGGATGATGCAAACGTTACCAGTTGTTATCATCTGGTTGTTGCAGACCAACATCCTGATGGAGCTGCACCTAAAACAAACCATTTATTACTCTTTAAATGTGACAGTGAGAGCTACAGAAGTCCTGACTCTCGAGGTCTCTCCTGCGTACTGAGAATTTCTTTGTTTTAAGGTTTACTTTTTCAACATTAATCCATATGATGCCTAAAAATAGGCATATAGTTGATGTTTTTGCTGGCATTTGTTTATCTGTCTGATATCAAAAAAACTCATTAACAGACTTCGACGAAATTTTCAGGAGGTGTTGGTCCTGATTGAAGAAAGAAGTGATTATATTTTGGTGATCTGAATACAGATGTGGATCCAGGAGTTGTTTGAAAGGATTTAGCTTTTGTGAGATATGCCAGTTTTTCTGATTTTCCTACTAAAAACTCAAGAAGATGCTCAACAGATTTTGGTTCCATTTTTAGTGAATATTGATCATGGCACAAGGAAAAAGTGGTTGTTTTGGATGCAATTTTACAACAGCTTTTGATCCAGGAATATTTTGAAAGGATTTCTTAACATGCGATAAAGCAACCTGCCACGCTTTTGAAGGATAACTTGGCTGATGATGTTAGAAATACCTTGACGGAGAGTCATGCTTTCTGTTCACTTCTTGTTCCCTCCAGATGGTTCTGTTTTGGCTGTTTGGCATTTGATAACTACAAAAGTATTCAAATGATTTTGATGACATTTTCAGGGAATATGATTGAAATTTTTTAATTTTTTCAAGTATTTGTTGACAGTAAAAATTAGGGCAGTTTTGACACATTAACTCGCCTCAGAGCACTTCGAGTTCTCCATGTAGTCATAAGAGTCCCACATAGCTGCCCAAGGCCAATTTTAAAACCTATTCTAAACCCATTATAACAGAAAACTGACAAATCCTCTCTTCTTTTAACAAAAACTTCTAAAATTTCTGGAAATAGGTGATGTTAAAACTATTCACAGCATGTAGTGGTTAAAAATAATAAGTAATCTAGGAATATTTAAAGGTTTTTATGGGTGGAAAGGAGAGCAAACAAATTCTCAGAGGTTTTTAAAAGAACAAAAGAACAAGCATTAAGGACTGATACAGCATGACACTACATTATAAAGAAATTAAAACATGCCCCTTATAAGATGCAGATTAAAAGGGTATGAAATAAATACAAAGATTTCTCTGAAAACAGTGTGTACGTTAAACTATATTGATTTATGCAGTGGATATTATCTTGATGTTCCATTTTTCTCTTTTTTTTAACAAATGTTTTATTTAAATTTGTGCGCATAACAAATTCCAAAATAGGTATTTTAAACAAAACAACACTGAAACAATTACAACTTGGGAGACAGTTCTGAGTCCATACATGTGTTTAGACTCATCTACACCAAAAAAAAGGGGGGGAAGGCAGATCAGAGTTCAGTGAAATAGTTTCTTTGGGACTATAACATAATAAAAGTGAGAGAAGAAACAAAATAAACTTAGTATGATAGAATGAGTAAGTAGAGAACCGAAATGTACCTATACACACACACATATGCATATATAAATGTACACCTTCCCACATGTACACATACACACATAATGTCATACACCCATTCACCAAAACAATCATATATACAATTTTGCCAACATATATGAACATCCAAACACATACCTACAAATCTACACATCCCAGCGTACACACTCATTCAGAAAGCAAATACACCTATATCCAGAAATATAAAAAATGAATAGAAATAATAAAATATTAATAATAAGCATGTCGCATGAGAAAACATGTCTACATATATAGATACATATATAGAGAAAAATCCTTTTTTCTATCCCCCTTTCATCCCTTTCTCTCTCTTCATCTGCTCTTCCCTGTCCTCATTATTTTATTTTTTTCCCTCCTTTTTACACCTTTTCATCACTTTTTTTTTCTTTTGCTGTTGGTGAAAAATACATTTTCAAGTTTTTGAAAACTGGCACGACTACATAAGTTCTGATCTTGTCCTGTTGTAACCTTTTGCTTTGCTGTTGCTTTTGCTGATTTTTTTTCCTTTTAAAAGATTTTTGAAATCAATATGATTAAAAAACATGAAGGAAAAGAAAAATCTGGTCACATGGCTCTTGCAGCTGTAAAAACACAAAGTTACATAATATGCTAAATAGCTAAGTTCAGAGCTGCAGATTGTCCACACCAACATTTCAAAGAAGCCAACAAAACAAAAACCAGAGACGAGGAAAAGAGCAAACAAAAAGGTTAGTGTTCATTTGGAAGTATAACTTGATGCAGACTGGACAACATTAGACAATTGAAGTGCCCCGGGCAGACCAGAGACCTCAGGTGATTGTTTTAGTTCTTTTGTTTGATTTAATTATTTTTGTCAAGGATCATGCACAACACCACTTTTAGCGAGAGTTAGCTATAAAGCTCAATATAAATCTGTGGGTACCTGGCAGGAAGTCTAAAACATTTAATACAAATGATATTGATAATAAGGATTTAATGTACAAATGCCATTTTGATCTTGTTTAAAACGTCTAGGATCCATCTTTCAACACGAGCAGGACTGAACACCAGCGATTAAAAAATACAATCTCAATGACCAAATATCCCCTCGGGGATTAATAAAGTATTTTTGTCTCTGATTCTGATTAACAGATCTGAAGACATGTGCAGCGCTTCAGTCTATAAATGTCAGATATAATCACCCGTGACTGAAACAGCAGATCTGACCTGATGTCAGAGACATTTAGCTAAAAGTGTGTTTGGTATCATGGAGAACAGAACTTGTCTGCCTCAGCCACATAATTCTACTCTTTATAAAAAATGATTTCATCTGTTACTGAATCAAAACTCTGGTGTGTTTGCAGATTGAGGACACAGAGTATAGAATGTGGAATAATAATTAGAAGTCGCTTTTTCATTACAGGAGAAATGGTCTATAATGACACAGGATGATAATGATTATAATTACAAACAATTAAAACATAGGAAGCGTTCTGCTGGCTTTGGCTTTGTGCACTCAGCTGTTATAATACTCGGCTGTGTCACAGCCTGCTGTAATAGCTTCAGCCTGCTGGCAGCTTTGAATGATGTCTGTCTTACTGTGTTCACTTTTCTATTTAGCCAAGGATAAGACCAGAAATTTAAAATAGAAAAATCTACCTTTTAGTGCTGAGGTTACCCGTCTGACCTTAACTTACCCTCCCAGCTGCTCCTTTTAAATTCTTCACATATTTTTATGCTCATAATGGGTAATTTTTGTGTATGACTGACAGGTTCATGAATAAATAGTCTGGTTTCTTCCTGACTGACAGCTGGAAACACAGCTGGAGTCTGGAAAATTGAGCCACAATAACCTTGTCAGCTTCCCTTTGTGCCTTTAAGGTAACATACATGCAATTAGATATATTTAAAAGTTTTACAGCCCACAAGCTGGAGTAGAAATTTGCAGAATCTATCTTCAGGCAGCAAACTCTTGGGCTGAAAATGAGGCCTATGTGGAGGTGCCAAAACCTGTAGTACTCAGAGTGTCCACTTGAGGCCGGCTGCAGAAATCTGAGACTCAAATGATTCTGTGTCCTGAAGATTCAAAAACAAGGCAACTGGACTGTGCTGAGTTTTTTTTTTTATTTCTTCTCAAAACTCAACACAGTCCAGTTGCCTTGTTTTTTGTCTGGAATGGTTTAAGGTCCACATTATGTCACTTGTTTTCCCGTGCATGCATGGGCTCTCTCTGGGCACTCAGGCTTACTCCCACAAACCAAAAACATGCTCAGAATTTGTAACCTGACATGCCAGATGGACAGTTCCATATTGAAAATATTTCACTAATTCATCTGGGGAGGAGTCCTGCGAGAATGTTTTCAGGGGAAGAACCTTCAAATACAACAGCAGCTTGTGATTGGACGATCGTTGGCTTAAAACACTCATAGTGGACCAATTCATATCAAGCAGCGCTGCTATGATGTAGCATATGTAGTGGCTAAACCTAGCGGCTGATGGTTTGCCATTAGCTGCTACGACTAACGGCTGACAAGGGCAAACAACAGTAAATGGCCGTTAGCCATAGCGGCTAACTGTTGTTAGCTGCTACAGCTAATGGCCAACTGTTGTTTCCCCCGTTAGCCGTTAGCTGTAGTGGCTAGTGGCCGCTAGCCGCTAGCTTAACTACCTTGAGACTATCGTTTCACATTAAATTATACCACACAGATGTATCATTTAACACTTATATGGGACATGAGCCTTGTCAAAGACAAGTAAACTTATGAGGAGAGCAGATTTCGCCAAGTATAACTGAGTATTCATGAGGCTAACTGACATTAGCCTCCATTATTTGTACAACAGGAAGTGACTTCACTTCCTGTTAAGTCACTTCTTGTTGTCGTCACACTCGCAGCTACTGCTGCTCCCGCCTCTCTTCCCTGATTGGGCCGTTGAGCATTTAGCCAAGTGAAACCGTCGGATAGTGTAGACTTGCAAGATGGAGATGCATGATTTCAGAATCAGGCAGGTCCATCTGCTCTGCAGGGCGACATAATTTGACCAGTGACTCTGAATTGCCCCAAGGTATGAATGACAGCATGAGCTTAGTTGTCTGTCCCGCTATGTTGCCCTGCGATTGGCAGGCAACCGATTCAGGGTGTACCCCACTTCTCACGCAGTGACAGCTGGGATAGACTCACTGTGCGTTCACACCAAAAGAGGCAAAAGCGGCTAAAGCGGCAACGACGCCGGGAGTTAATACATTTTCAATGAGAGCCCGGCGTCCTGAGCGGCCAAAGCGTCCTGAGCGGCTAAAGCGGCTAAAGGGGCACCAGATGAGAAGTTGAGCTTCTCTCAACTTTATGGTAATTAGCTATGACGCAGTTCAGCGGCAAACGGTGACAACCAATCAGAGTAGAGATGTCCTTCGACTTAGCGGGCCCTAAAGGACAATGCATGTAACTTCGGTTCCTAGTTCCGGCGTCTCGAGTCCTGGATGACACGCTGCACAACAAAGCATTTTATCAGCAGAATTTGAAAACGAAGCGCCATTTAAAAAGGGCAAAAATGCTTGTGTTCTCTGTGCATTAGCGGAAGAATGCAGAAGGATAGGTCTGAGGGACCACTACAGGAAGGAGAAGAGGAGAGAGAAAGACAGGAGGAGAAGTGGGTCTGCTGGAGGTGTGGGCCGTGTGTGGCGGTATGCCTCCGTGATGGGTTTTTTGGACCCATTCTTGGAGGAGCGTCCTTCCACCTCCAACCTTGATGAAGGTCCTGTGGAGGGCGAGGAGAGCAGGGAAGATGAGGGAGAGACAGAAGAGTATGTCACACACATACGAACACACACTGTGCAAATACGCGCTCCTTACCACCACAGGATTTTAGTATATTTCAAAACTGTAAAGTTTTATGTCGTGGATAAATCAATATTATCTCCTTTGTAAATTGCTTCCTGCCTGTCAATCCGCTCGTGACTGATTAGATGGTGATTTTACGTTATGTTCATGCTATGTTTTAAGCTGAAGTTGAACAACATCAAGCAGCTGCTGCTGTGAAGAAGTCCGCTGCGTGGCTCCTTTAAATGACAAGCAAGATCCGGGTTGGCGTCAGAAGTCCTATAGTGACAATGACCAAAGCATTCTACATCAATCTGTCATTTATTCTATCCCGTGCTGCTGACGCTTTGGCGCTGTCAGCACCTGATGATGCTGGCCGCTTTGGCCGCTTTTGCCTCTTTTGGTGTGAACGCACAGTTAGTCCCCCCACAATCCTGAAAGGGATTAGCGGATAAGCTTTATAGAAAATGGATGAATGAATGAATAACATCATTTAAATTTTCTTTTGAGGATTCATGGAAGTGAAAGTTCACGATATTGTATCTTGGTGACTTATGGCTGCTTCTGATTGGACACTACCATAAAGAAAGCAGGAGAAGAAGAAAGTCGGCACAGAGGATTGCTCAAAAGACCGGCAGGAAGTTGTTACTTTCTTGAGGTGATGTCTTATGATATTGTTTTTCATCAAGAAGATGTGAAAAAATATATCAACAGTTGCAGATTTTTCACTGTGGATTCAGAAGGTTGCAATTTCTGTAGTAGTGATAAGGGGACTGATGTTGATTAAGAAGGCAACATGTGGTTGAACTACCATTAAATTGGGTTTGAAAAATAAAAAAGTTTGTCAAATGATGCAATTTCAATATAATCTGATATAAGTCAGCATTGCCAGTGTTGCTGCTTGGGAGGACTGAGTTAGGATTGTTCAGAAAATCCCCCAAAGCAATATTGAGAGATTCAGTATTGATATAGATAAGAGATGAACAAGAGGCCTGATGACCTTGACCTTTGTGTTCTCTCCCAGTCAGAGAGGACATTTTCACAGTTTATTTAGTTAGATTTGGGCCTCGTTTGCCTTTATTGAGAGTGAAGAGAGACTGTGGATAGAGCTGGAAAGGGGGTAACATCAAGGAAGGGGAACATGTGGGAAAAAGGTCATAAGGGAAGAATATGTGGTAACCCACTCAACTACCTGCACCCCCACAGTTTTCTAAGTTTAATGCTAAGGTCAGAATACTCTTTGTGGACGGTCACTTTGTCAGATTAGGTGGCCACTGAGCCATGAAATCACCCTGTGACCTTCCAGACAAGCTTGACGGACTACATGGTTGAAATCACCTGCATATAACAAATTACAGTGGAAGAGGGAGGGCGTTCCCAAGGGGGGGAGGGGTATTAAGGACATTACGTTCAATTACTGTGAAGCGTCCCTGAAAGCGTCCCAAATATTTTGTTTTTCTTGCTTTTCATTGCAGAAAGAGTGATATTTAGGCTTTTTTCCGTGATTTGTAAAGAGACCCTTTAGAACCATTATTGGAAGATATTATGTTTGATTATGAATTTTGCTGTATCTCCAAATGTCTGAATGGCATATTGGAAGTTTTAGGTCTTTAAAACAACAGATAAAGGAGTTAGAAAAAGTATATACTTTGAAAATGGTTAAAATCTTTTAGGGGTTAAAAGAGCATATGTTTCAGGGCATAACACGTAAATAATAAATTAAAAACACTTAAAATGCTCAGAAGACTAGACACCTATGGATACTACATCATTTTATTAACCGGTTATGGTTTGGAACAGGGAAATACAGCATCTTTTCATTGGGCTCAAAATTTTTGGCTCTACTGAAGACAGCAAACTAACATTATGTAATTTTTGTTTGTCTATCCAGAGTGATATGTTTAACCTTGCACAGTAGCTGGATCAACCTGATTTTATGCCTGTAATCAGGCAGATCTTGCCAAGCTCCAACCTGTAATGACTGTGAGCTGCATGTAGCAGAATTGCCTAATCAGAGTCTTTAAGAGCTGTGAGAGGTAGACGTTACAGCAGCAGAGATGACAGCAGGAAGTGATTGCACATTGCTCAGAGATTAGCATAGATGCTAACAGCTTCAGCAGCAGTTTTCGTCTGATCTGGACCTTATTTTCTGTACCAGATGAAAATCAAATAAAAAACCTGACAAACTTCTCTAGTAAAGCTACTTTTGCTCAACCGATTATTTTGAAATGTTTGTTCTGTGGAGTAAATCACATTCTGTAACGCAGTAGCGCCCCACTACCACATTACCTGATTAACGGTAATGATTTGATTAACAGAACGAGCCTCCACTCACCCACTGGATATGCTTCTATCAAGGTTCTGCCCTCCTCCAACACTTTCTTTGGGTTGTTTCTCAGATAGACTAGTCAAATATGTTGTTGGTCCATCTGGTGTGTCGGGTTATGACACGTTAGCTTGATGATAATTCTGCAGGTACTCACCAAGGTGCTAAGGTTCTTCTGCTGTTTCTTTCCAACATTCCTGGTGGTTGCTCCTCTTCATCATACTATAAAGGCAGGGATGTTGTTTTCAGAGCTTTACAACATTTTTCTCTGTCTTGTGGCTCTGAAGGCAACTACTTCAGTCTGTTTACATCCATGATCATTGAGCATGAAAAGCTCTCCATGCACTTGGTCATTGTCTCTGACTAGGCCTGTCATGAAAATCAATAAATCAATTAACCGAACAATAAATAAAAACGTCCTCGGTAAGTTTGCCGGCCTCGATAAACTGACACGCGCATGCATGTTTGTTTTCCTCCTCTCTTTCTACCAAAGAGGCTGAATGAGAAGATGGGTCACTCTGTCCATCTTTCTTAACACCGGGGTGCATCGGTTCTATAGCGGATTTATAGCGGAGTGATCAATCTGTCATTTATTCTATCTTTGGGGGGGGAGGCGGAGCCGCTCGCGCGTACACACCGAGAGAGCTGAAGTTAGCGTCCCAAGGAGTAATGAGGATACAAACACTAATATAGATGATGGCTTGAAAGCTGCGGTTTCTATGCCGGCTGCCACAGCACAAGTGTGGAAATATTTTGGTTTTAAACAGAATACACATGGTGTAAGCCCATGAACACCCACGAGCCGATATGTCGCATTTGTTTGAAAGTAGTGGCGACGACAAAGGGGAGGTGCAGAGGAGCCTTCGTCCTGACAGTCAACGCTTACTGAGGCGTTTGGTCGGCAAAGGAAATATAAATAAGAGCGCAAAATGGTGTGCTCACAGACAGTGTTGTTCTCTACATTGCATAAGAAATGCAACCCTTCAATACGGTTTAGAAGCTAGCAGTGTTATAAATGTTTGACAGGTAGTGCAAATTGACTGGGAGAAAGTACATGTCACAAACAATTCAGGAGCTGTGTAAACTAGATTTTATTTATTATTTTTTATTGTTGTGTGTGTTTTTATTGGAGTTTTGTTTTTTCTTTAAAGAGACAGGGTCTATTTTTTGATTTTGATTATTACAATTATTTTTATTTAAATGCATTTTTTGTCCTAAAAGAGAGCCCATTTCATTTTCATTGTTTTTTTTCTCTTTTTTTGTTTGTTAAATTTATTATATTGTTTGTTTAATTTGTTTTATTTAAAAGATCTTGACCTTTCAATTACAGTTAAATACTCTGAAGAAATTAAAAGTTTATTGCTTTTGATATGGTGTACTCACTTTATTATGAAATATATTATAATTACATTAATGAAAAAACGAAAAATTTAAAAATAATATTGATAATAATATTGTTTATCGGTAATAATTTTTTTTGAGAATTATCTTCCAGCAAAATTTGTTATCGTGACGGGCCTATCTCTGACATGTAGGACCAATATCCAAAAGGCAGACAATGAGCAAATTTAACCATGTAAAAAAAACACACAAATAAATAACAAACACACTGGATATTTATTAATTTACTGTCACATCCAAAAGGGCATAAACTCAATTAAGAGCAGCACTTAAACTAAACTTCTGCTGAAATACTGTTTCTTTAAATGTAACACTTCAAAAAGATAACTTCAACACGTTTTGACAAGTAAACAGGTTAAAAATAGCAGAGCTGGGATTTTGTTCTTATGTTTGACTTACAGCCACCCAACAATTCAAGTACTAACTGGCAGGGTCAACAGGTAGCGGGTCTATGCTAATATGTAAAATAGTTATATGTCACCAAAGGTGGGAATGCCTCAGTATAACAAGTTCAATCTCCTGTGGAGCGTGTAACCTGGGACAGGGATAATACTTCCGTCACAGTGACTGATCAAGCTATGAACATTGCTTGGCTTAACTCTTCGTGTAAATTTGTTTTTTAAGCTTCTGACTGTGAACCAAAGTTGTGAAAGAATTTCAGAACAGACCATCTTGAAGGTGTTATATTTCACAGAAAAAAAGCAAATGTCAGCTTCTGTGAGTTTATAGGAAAAGTCAGAAGGTCATCGGTCAGGTTCACAGCACCTCCTTTGATGCATTTGCAGCCTTGCTTTTTTGTTTCCAGTTGAGGAGTTTTATTTTGAAACCGCGAGGAAACAGGGGGACAGGGAAGTCGTTACGGAGACTACACCATGCCATGGATTTATGTCTCTAAAAGTGAATGAAGTTATTTATCTTCTCTAGGCCTGTGGGGTGTCTGTCTGACTCAAGGGCCAAAATGGGATCTTTGTTGTTTTGTTTGAGGGCAGCGATGAGTGAGGTGGTTCAAGTTTGTGGGGAAAAGTTCATACAAAACATTTGGAGGTCTCAATTGTTATGAGGAATATATTTTGGCATGACAGCTCAAAGATTTCCTCCACTTCATATTCAGTCACACACCTTAAGTTTGTAATGGTTTTAAGCAGTTTTTATTCTGAGCTCAGACCTCACCACTCCTTGTAATTAACTTCACATGTAGGATTTCAAAGGTAATAAGAAAGCATCTTAAGCTCTAGTCTTGTATGAACTGAAGATAATAAACTTCTGTTTTTTTATTCAAACATTTAGAACTTGACAAAGGCTGATCTGCAATTGCAAATTAAAGGTTCCAGACACTGGCATGTTTGACCCTTTACATCATGTCTTGGGTGTCCATTGAGCAAGGTTTTAATTCAGCCATGATCAGGTTATGTGATCGCTGGCATCAGTTATTTTGTAAGCCAGTTAGTTTGTTTGTTTCTCTATTGGCAAGTTAACTCAAAAGTTATGGATGTATTTCAATGACATTTTCAGGAAATGTCCGGATTGGGACAAGGAACAAATGATTCAATTTCCGGAGTGCTCCAGATCACTGTTTGGATCTGCCATGACGAAAACTACAATTTTTGTGAATAACAACTGAACTAAAATAGATATTATTAATCCAACTGCTAATGGTTTATTTCATGGTCAAGGAATCTAAATATTGAGGTGAAATAAAAGTAGGACCAATATTTATGGTGAAAATCACATTATGGGCCCTAATTTCGTGGCGCAGCGCAGGGGGAGCAGAGCCGGCGCACCCCGTGCAGTGTTATTCGTCTGGTCTGCCAAATTTGACAATTTGGTTGACCGTCTGCGCAGAGATGGGTGGGACAGCGCACCGGGGGAGGTGCCGACAGATTCATGCATGGCGCAGTGACAATTTCGTGCCAAAATACTGTGCGCTGAAAGCTCGCCAGCTCCAACCTGGTCTATTCTCAGTGAAGGCGAAACGCACCCTCCGCAGCTGTAATTTGGTGACAGGCGCACATGTGAGCACACGTCAACAAAGCCTCAGAGGCAGGTTTCCAGAGTGTCAGGCACATTTTAATGCAATAAACAATCACAGCAATCACTATTTAATGTAACCGTCTGAACCAGCATACATTTGTATCTATATTAATTGTCCTGCACATCTGATGTCGGATTAAAGCCATTTGTCATAATGGAAACTTAACCTGACGGCAGCGGGAAGTTTGATGCACATCTTGCAAGTCAACAATGAACAGCCTTAACCTCTGATATTGAGTAAATATCTGGCTTCTCTCATTTCATTAAATTCAAAGAAAAGAGGGAGAAAAAAGACGAAGAAAAAAGGAGATAAATTAAATGTACGTCACAAAGGATTTCCCATATTCCCCTGTTTTAGTCTTTATTTTTAACATGATCTAAAAAGATGGAGTAGGCTACATTACTGCAAGGAGGATGAGGTGAAGACACCGGGAGAGTATACAGTATATCACTAAAGGCTCTGCTATTTGGTGATGACAAACCAGGAGTGCAGGTGGATCACAAGTATTCTGAATGGATAAGCCAGCTGCGGTGTAACTGTCTCTTAATTTTTTACTCCTATAAATGACAAAGGAACAGATGACATCTGTCCCGGGAGCTAGCTCACACAGTGACGCGCTTTGTGGCCTCCGATGCGTGCCCCGGTGGCCAGTCCGTTCTCCCAGTTGCTGAAGGGACAGCAGCTCTGACCGTCTCCGCTACCGGGTCTTTCCAGCACATTGCGACAACCGTGGCGGGGATCAGTCAGACCAATCAGACGCTGCGCCTGAGCAGTGGCGCATTTAAAGGCAAGGAAAGGAGAGGTGGTCATTTGATTGGTGAAGACAACACTCGGCTCTGTTAAACCCACTCACGCCTTTTCTCCTCCCTCTCTGGCACTTGCGCGGAGGGACAGGGACGGAGGCGTGGATGCGCCTCTCTGCACCTGCAGTGCGCCTCTCTTGGCACTGCAGGAAAACTTGTAAGTGCGCTTGACACACCCTCTCGGCATGGCGCAGACTGGGCACAGGGCAGATCCGCCGTCCCTGCACCTGGTCTCCGATTGCTTTTCTAATTAAATTGAATAAAACAAAAATAACATTTTCTCTCTGCAGAGAATCGCATGCAGCTCTTTTTCTCTCCCCTTTGGAAATGCTCAGATCTGAGTAAGCAAAGAGGCTTTGTGAGACTATGACAGTGAGCTCTGTGCTGATTAAGGGAGAGGGAGGGGTTCCTCATTGCAGAGGGGATTTTCAAACTAGCCATCTTGTCTGTCTGTGATGTGAAGAAAACACATG
Organism: Scarus forsteni; assembly: GCA_036419115.1. Lineage (NCBI taxonomy): Eukaryota > Metazoa > Chordata > Actinopteri > Labriformes > Labridae > Scarus > Scarus forsteni. Next base: position 7,137,381 of record JAZDUH010000098.1, read on the forward strand.
TCGGGGGAGGCTGTGAAGCTTTTACATAATAAACCCCAGGAAGAATTCTAATGGGATTTTCCTTTGCAGAGGCAGAGTGCATTTCACCCTGAACTGAGATTTGAGTAAAAGGTGTCATGATCTTCTGCTCTTCAAGCCCTTCTAACAACATTAGAAGCAAAGAAAGTTGATTTCTCAGCACACGGGACCTTCAAAAGTCTTCAGCTCAGGCCTCTGATGACTGCAGCTAATTTGCAGGTCAAAGAAAATGATATATTTGCCAACAGAAGCAAACTGTCCCAATGCGTGATGTGATGGAGAGAAAGTGTTATTGATTTAAAACTTTTGGTTGCTTTGTTTTGTACAAACCCTGAAGCTCTTTTCTGCTCTAACTTTAGTGATTATGTCTTCAGACTAATGAAACACAGGGGACAGATTTTTAATAGACAGCCCCCTGTCTGTAGTTTTAAGGCCCTCTTCAGAAACATTTTGTGCAGAAACTGTTTGAAAGCAGTGGCTGACTCATGCTGCTTATTGTTCTTATCCCGATGAATGAATTAAAGGTAATTAAGAGACCCATTTGTATTTTTTAATCAATTTTGGTCCTTTTCTGCGAAACCAAAAGTAAGGGAAAAAAAGTCCACTTGAGGCTGGCTCAAAGCACAGTGACATCACTACCTATAAAAAAAGAATCATTTTGACAGCAGATGTAAACATGTGTAAAGGTCAGTTCAAAAACCAAACTTGGTCTTAGTAGCTTTTTTGATTAATAAACAGTATTGACATTGTAAGTCTTTCAGACTCATCCTTTAGATTTTAAAAGAGATGAGAGTAATGGTTTGTGCTGATGTGAAAGGACACACAGGCTGAGCTGTGTCTCAAAATAGTTCCCAAAGCAACAGTCTGGTGGAAAATTAAATGAATATAACAACCTCTTTGTAGTGTGTGATGATCTCACGCTGTTTTTGTGGCTCTTCTCCAACAATTCTTGTAATTAAAGCTATGGTTTACGATTTGGAAACTTGGTACATCTTAATAACACCGTTTATAAGGCCGTTATGGCCCTATGGTGCGATCTATGCAATATAAAGACCAAGAAGAATGAAAAAAATCCATTCAGTATATACGCTGCAAAGTGGCATAATAGTTGACCAATCCGAACCGCCGTTCCCCGCGGTTTGGATTGGTCCATGAGTCCATCCAATCCTCTGTCTCCCCTGCTCCACACCGTCCCGCCCCTGGTCCCGCCCCTGGTCCCGCTACCTCCCTCATGTACCGGTGAGCAGCTAGCTGCACAGCTACTGAAGCTATATATATATATATATATATATATATATATATATATATATATATATATATATATAAATAGATATATATATATATATATATATATATATATATATCTGTTATATATTCTCAACAGCCAAACTGGTTTTCAGATTGTAGACCCTAGCTTTTAGCAGAGAATCTGTCAAAACCACAATCAATTTGTGGGGAACGGTCTTGCCCAAGGACACACTGACATGAGTTGATGCCCAAATGGCCATTTATACACAGTTTGTGTTAAAAATGTTCATGTCAGGGTAGGTCAATCTGATTGTCTTCACATTATTGAGGACTTTGACATTAAACATATTCAATGGTGTATTTTTTAGCCCTTACGGCACCCTCTGCTATTTTTGTACATTTTAATAATTGCTCTTTTTTCAGTTTGGTGATTGTTATGACTGTGTTGCAATTTATGGCATGAATTTCTGCAAGAATAATCCTTTAGACATTTTTTGAACCTGATATCAGAAACTCTTGCAGGTGTGTTTCACACCACTGACACTTTTTGAGCCTTTTCCTGCTTTTTATCTGCATCAATCCCTTAAACCCTAAATCTACAGCAATGTCCCATCCCAATATCTCACATTTTTGAGTTGCTTTTTTTAATGAAGCAAGTGGCAACATGTATTCAGACTTGCATTTAAAGGGTTACAATTCTGAACTTGATTTCACATTTGTCAGTTTTGAGCAGAGCTGAGTGGTTGATGCACTTTTTATTTTTCAAAAAGATATAAAGTAGGACTCTGCCCTAAAAAAATGTTTATACCAGACCTTGATATTTTCAGAATTAACACCTCAATGCTGACATTCAGGATCAAAGTAACATCACAAATATGAGATGAGTAATTTCTTGGGATGTCTGACATTCAAACTTGCAGATTCTGTGTTGAGATTTGCAGTAATGTCAGCGTAACCACTGTTTGAATATTTCCTGTTTGTCTCTGCTTCTCTCCTTTTCATTCCATTTTCATTTTTAATTTTCTTAAACACACATTTTCATCTTGCTATGAAGAATTTGATGACAGCACAGTGGCCTGTTGACCTCTCAGCTTTCTAATCAGACTCTCCGTCACACAGTCCTGTCAAAAACACACAAACTAAGCTGATCGCCGTGAGTGTAATGATGACATACTGCCCACTGAGCAGGGTCTGTAAAAGAGTACATGCATGTGCAAAGTTAATTCTGTCAGTGCATGTATCAGCACAAACACACTAAGACATCCCTTCTATAGAGATAGCCCTCAAAATTTACTTCCTCAAGGGCACTGAGGGTTTTATCCAGAAAGTGGCCGATAACGTTTTCATATTTCCCCAAATGCAGGAAGTGGAAAACAAACAGACCTCCTGCTCCTGGGTGTTTGTGTACAGATGCATCAGATCGGGGATTGGTATGAATGATGAGAATCTCTTCTTTTTCTTTGCTTGTGCTTTTGTATTTCCTGCTTGACGGACTCTGCGTATCCCAAAGTGAAGGGCAGCTCTCCTGAGATATCCAAGGCTCTGTGAGCACTGTGGTGTGTGTCGTCAATGCACTGATTTCTGATGGTCAATATACAGATGAAGTGAAGCAGAAACAACATGATTTTGTGACTTGGCGCCAAAAAGAAAATGACAACCTGATGAGATTGGCTCGGTCATAAAGCAGCAATAAAGGTCTGTTGTACGGTAATGAAGACAAATGAGCTCCAGGAATAGCTGCTCCCTGTTCTTCAGGTAGCATGTGCTGTGTAAGATCTCCTGCTGCTTGGCTCCGTGTTCTTGGCTTTTCTAAATGTGGAATTTAAGGACAAAAATGAGGTTTAATGAGAATATTTTCAGCTTCAGTACTCAGATTTTTCATCACCCTTTTATATTTTTCTGGTAGTTCATGCATGCCCCAAATTATGCCTCCTCCTGGATCAGTTTACTTCACACATTTAATCAATCAATCATTCAAACTTTATTCGTATAGCACTTTTCATACAAAGTTTTGTAGCACAAAGTGCTTCACATAGAAATGAAGAAAATAAAATTAAAGGTAAAAAATTAAATACGATGAAAAAATACAACCCACCCCCCATTCCATCACCCCCACCCTTGCAATCCACATACAGGACACACACTCACTTGCACCCACATACAAAGATGAGATAAGAAGAGATTCTAACAGAAAACAGAGTAAGAGGACTGAGGAAACGCCATCTTTTGTTAAAAATGAGGGAACACTGGAGCTAAGACAAAAAAGATAAGAAATTAGATTAAAAATAAATAAATATAAAAACTAGAAAGCACTCGGAGAGCACAGACCTCCGCCAGCACCACAGTCCTCACCCATATTGTGATTTTCACCATAAATATTAGTCCTACCTTTATTTCATCTAAATATTTAGATTCCTTGACCATGAAAACATACCATTAGCAATTGGATTCATAATGATATCTATTTTAGCTCAGTAGTTATTCACAAAAATCGCTTTTTTCGTCATGGCGGCCAGACACTGATCCAGATCAACACCAAAATCAGATCAGTTCTTCTTTTTCCCATGCTGAACATTTCCTTAAAATTTCATCCAAATCCATCCATTACTTTTTGAGTTATTTTAGTTCACAGACAGACGGATGGATGGACGGACAGACGGACGGACAAACACGCCCTCCCGAAAACATAACCTCCTTGGCAGAGGTAATAAATAGGTAAATAAAATGCATTTTTAAATAGTAATATGGTAAAATGAGATAAAATATACTGAAGTAAGATAGTGGAAAGAAAATCAATAAGCAGACAATAAAATTCCAAACAATAAATCTGAACTAAATTGAATAATAAAAAATATTAAGGTGGTTAAAATAAATATATAAATAAGATTAAATAACAATAATGATAATAATAACAATAATTATGATGATGATAATAATGATAATAATAATAATAATAATAATAATAATAATAATAATAATAATAATAATAATAAATATAATCAGCTAAAAGCTAGACTAAAAAGGTAGGTCTTGAGTTGTTTTTTAAAAATATGAACAGTAGGTGCTGCTCTCAGGTCTTCAGGTAGACTGTTTCACAGACGAGGGCCTTGGTATTGAAATGATGCTTCACCGTATGTACTTGAATGACTCTCGACCTTTCATGAACTCCAGCTTAAGATCTTAACATGAAGATCTTTAAGAATCCTAGTTTGTGTGATTCCAGGTGAGATAAGATGCAAACAGTTTCTCAGGAAGAAATTGTGCACTTCTTTATTTATCTGACAGCTTAAATGTTTACTCAAACCATGATAATTTAGTTTTTAAAGGTTTATTACTTAACATTTTTTTAGAAAAATAAAATTTTAACTTTTAGAATTCTGTTTAATTACTATTTTTCATTTCCAGCTGAATGCCAGCAGTACCTCAAATATTTCCTGAGGTTTTGTCATGACAAAGGAATTTTTATTTTTTGTCCCTTTGTCTCCGCCTGGATGGGTACAACTCTGGATGAATGTATGTGTATACAAATACATATATTTTATGTGTTTGTAAAAATGCACATATGTGTATCTATAAAATTGACTTTGGCTCTATTGTAGTGTCTTGAGATAAAACACTTGTCATGAACTTGCACTATACAGACAAAGTTTGGTTGATTGATTTGTTTAACTTAATGGGTTCTAATTTCGTGGCGCAGTGCAGGGGGCGCAAGCCTGGCGCACCCCGCGCAGTGTTAATTTCGTCCGGTGCACCGCCATGCGCTGCCAATTTAACAATTTGGTAGACCGTCTGCGCAGAGGTGGGTGTGACTGCGCACCAGGGGGAGTCGACGGCGCACCAGGGGGAGGTGTCGGCAGATTCATGTTGGCGCAGTGACAATTTCATGCCAAAAACAGTGCAGAAAGTGCGCTGAAAGCTCACCTGCTCCAACCTGGTCTATTCTCGGTGCAAGGCGAAGCACGCCCTCCGCAGCTGTAATTTGGTGACAGGTGCCCATGTGCGCACACGTCAACAAAGCCTCAGAGGCAGGTTTCCAGAGCGTCAGGCACTTTTTAAACCAATAAACAATCACACCAATCACTATTTAATGTAACCCGTCTCAGCCCGCATATACATTTGTATCTACATCAACTTTCTCGTCACATCTGATGTCAGATTAAAGCCGTTTGTCATAATGGAAACTTAACCTGAGGGCAGCTCGAAGTTTGATGCACATCTTACAAGTCAACAATAAACAGCCTTAACATCTGATACTGAGTATATATCTGGCTTCTCTCATTTCAAGAAATTCAAAGAAAAGAGGGAGAAAAAAGACAAAGAAAAAGAGAGAAAATAAATGTATGTCACTCAGGATGTACCTGTTATTTCCCACATTCCTCTATTTTAGTCTTTATTTTTAACGTGATCGAAAAAGATGGAGTACATTATTGTAAGGAGGATGAGGTGGAGACACCGGGAGAGTATACAGTATATCAGTAAAAGCTCTGCTATTTGGCAAAGACAAACCAGGAGTGCAGGTGAACACAGCATTATGAGCCAGCTGCAGTGTAACTGTCTCTTAATTTTGTACTCCTATAATAACAAAGGAACAGATTACATCTGTCCCGGGAGCTGGCCCACACGGTGCCACGTAGACTGATGCGCGCCCCGATGGCCAGTCTATTCTCCCAGCTGCTGAAGTGACAGCAGCTCTGACCGTCCCCGCTGGAGATCATTCTCCAGCGGAGACGGTCAGAGCAGCGGGGATCATTCAGACCAATCAGACCCTGCGCCTCGGCCGCAGCGCATTTAAAGGCAAGGAGAGACGGTCATTTGATTGGTGAAGACAGCGATCGGCTGTGTTAAACCCACTCACGGCTTTTCTCCTCCTACTCTGACATTTGCGCCGAGGGGCAGAGACGTGGGCGTGGTCGCGCTCCTCTGCGCCCCTCTGCGCCCCTCTGAGCTCCTCTGCGCCTTGAGTGCGCCTCTCTTGGCACTGCAGGAAACTTGCAAAGTGCGCCGGTCACACCCTGTGCGCACGGTGAAGGCCGGCGCAAGGCAGGTGCGCCTGCGCTTGGTCTACGAAATTAGAGCCCCATATCTATTTTTTAATAGACTGTGGGCCTGATCTACTAAGATTCCAAATAACTAGTGCTAAACTGTGTGTATGCAAACTAAAAAATTTGACATGTTCATAGTGGGTGTGTTGAAGCTGACTGTAGCTGTGTTCGAAAAGTCCGCTCATTCACTTACTCACTATTTCCTAAGAAGTGCAAATGAAATAGTGAACTACATAAAAAAATGATCAAATGAGATTTCGGACACTTGAAATTTTCTAAATGTCATAGCGTTAGTAGGTGAGCTCGATATTCTTGTGACGGAAGTGGATGCACCAAGAATAATATAAACAAACTGGGCACATTTGCAGCTGTTTCCAACCGTTAAAAACTTCGCTAGGAACATTTTAAGAAATACATTCACGTCTCTTACATTTATTAAGGCAAGCAGTACCAATTTGTACCTTAGCAGCCTTCTTTCTCTTCTTCTTTTTGTCGTCTTCTCTGGAAAAACACGACCACATTGCATTGTACAGTATACGAGAGTACAATATAGGGTACATTGTATGTACACTCACATTTGCTGTGCATTGTAGGTATTTTGTACTGCGCTATTTAGTGAATGAAATTAACCACTGAGATTTCCAACAACACTACAAACTGGCGAACACACTATACAGTTTACTATATCTGTGAAAGGGAACGATTGTGAACACAGCTTGTGTGTGCAATTGATAGCAGGTCCAAAAGTGGTGCGGACGGTCCTCTTTCAATGAGGATTTTTATGTGCGACCAGCTGTCGGCACAGAGAGTTTGGGAGAGCAGAGTAGCTGTAAACACAAAATGAAGTCTGAAGCCATGCAGTTGGAGGCAAATAAACACACTGGTGAACTCCAGCAGACACATCTCTGCATTACAAGAAGAAATGCGAATTTGGAGATCTGTTAAAAGCACACATCTCAAAAATGGCATTGCTGGATACACAATATGCCTCTCACATTTTTATTTCTGACTTGAGGCGGCGGTAACCTTTTTTACTGTCGGCCATTTTGACTGACAAAAGCATCACTTTTACCTCATGTCATATTTTTACCCTTTTCTGATTCCAATTAAAGATGCTGTGAGGAGTTTTTAGGTAATTACAAAAAAGTCTCACTTTTAGATATATGCCTGATCGAAATACACACTTTCAGATGAGTTTTATAGCATCAAAGTAGGTTATCTATACTATTCCTTAGCTTCGTGGTCGGGTCAGACAGTCGGCTACAAAACTACGATAATAAGTTTCCAAGCTTGTTGTCACACATCAAAAACTACCGCTAGAAAGAGATACATTACCTCGTCGCTCTGCATCCTGTAAGTTTTTGAAAAAAGAAGTTGTAAAGCAATGCAGAGTTCTGAGGAAGGTCAAAGCTGCATTTTTATTAGCATCACAACAAACACACGCTTTGGCCTGGGTCACGTCTTTTGGTGCGTTCCAGTTGTAGTCAGAAGTAGGAATTTCGAGTTCTGAATAGGAAACTGCAACTGGAACGTCCCCCGAAGTTGGAGTTGACGATTGAGGATCAATGCCCCCAGTGTGATCAGTTATTACCTCCGCCAAGGAGGTTATGTTTTTGGGAGAGTTTGTTTGTCTCTCTCTGTCTGTCTGTCCGTCTGTGAACAAAATAACTCAAAAAGTAATGGATGGATTCTGATGAAATTTGCAGGAAATGTTCATCATGGGAAAAGGAAGAACTGATTCAATTTTGGTGTTGATCTAGATCAGTGTCTGGCCGCCATGGTGTAAAATGTGATTTCTATGAATAACTACTGAACTAAAGTAGATATCATTTTGAATCCAGTTGCTAATGGTATGTTTTCACGGTCAATGAATCTAAATATTGACATGAAATGAAGGTAGGACTAATATTTATGGTCAAAATCACAATATGGCTAAGGACTGTGGTGCTGGCGGAGGTCTGCGCTCTTCAAGTGCTTTTCTAGTTTAGCTCCTGTAATAATCAATTTATTTGCACTTCTGACTGGGGTGTGTCGCTCTAGATCAGCTGTATACATAGTATTCTTAGACTTATATTTACAAAAATGCTGCCATAATGATAATCACATTCTTCATGTGATATATGTGAACGACAACACCGCAGGGCGTGCTAACAACAGCTAACAATAGCCTGGTAGATTGGCATGTTTTTTTCCGACTTCAACTGGAATGCTGATAAGTCGGACATGACGTCACTCCCAGTTTCGAGGTTACTGGAGCGCAGCATTACGACAATCGCCGCACATGCTCAAAGGTAGCAGAGTCTTTATGTCTTCGGAAAGAGATTCTCCTCATTGCACATTTAAACATCCTCTATATGACAGCATTCGCATAGTTACACAGCTTCATCACCAAAAGTCTCTCCTGTGAAGCGCAGTTTTATGGTTACGCACACACAGACTGCCCGCCTTAACATCCTTTTTCCTAAATAGATTGTGCATACTCCTCTTTGTACCCAGTCAGTAGATCATCTATCAAGTTTTCATGTTATAATACAGGCGAACCTTCAGTAGGTCAGGTCTGAGTATTTTGTCAACTGCTGATCTACTGGGACTTTCAGGCACAACCATCTCTCAGGCCTGCAGAGAATGATTCGATGAAGAGACACATGCACTATGCAGCAAGTTTCTGCCTTGTTGTTGTCAGAGGTCAGAGAGGAATGGCCAGAGTAGTTGGAGGTGACAGAAATGCGTTGGTAACTCAATTACCCAATATGTTCAGTGAAAGTAAGCAGAAGACCATGTCTGGGCACACAGAACACATAAAATCTTTAAGCTGATGGGCTCCAGCTTCTCTCTAGGAAGTCCCTCTACTATCATGCTCATTGACACAGGATCCTTCACTGGGCAGAGCCATCTCTCTTCTCTCCTCTGGTGGTAAAAACAATGATTTGAGAGGGGACATGTTGACAGAGGAGGCTTAAACAAGCAGTTGAAGCTCCTAACCTTACTTTTATTATTTAATGTCTGTAAATAGGCAGGTCAATCTCCGAACTCCGATCCACAACAACTGAGCTCAGCTGAAAACGGCAAAGCCCAATCAGCGTCCCTTTGAGCATGAGGAGGTGGAGCTATGAGCGTGGTGACCATTGTTGTGTGGTCACAGTAACGTAAACTTTTTCAGGTAAAAAGTGAAGTAACGCACTATTCCTGAAAATTGGTAACGAAACGTAGTTCCTTTTTTAATGTGGCGTAACGTTACTTTTCCCATGGGCAGATCTGACACAGAAGTGCCTTCGGAGCTGCCCGCATAGACACCAGCAGCGCTGCCAAGTCTGCTTGTTATAAGCGTCTAAATGCCACAAATCTCATGAGTCACAGCCGCAGGTTGCGATTGTTTGGGCTTGTTTCTAAATGTGGAGCTGATTCTCGTAGCTCTTCTGTCTGTGTGAATCCTCCTGATTATCTTCCAGCTCCCAATAATAAAGTAAAGCACGACAGTGGTAGGCAGTTTCTCCACTTCCTCGTTTCCTGCTTATCGCGCATGCCCTCAAACACACTCACACACAGCGCATGTGCCAGAGCCAAAGTTGCCAGGTCTGCTTATTATAAGCGACATCGTTGTTTTTTAATGGATGCTTACCACTGTGATATCGAAATGTAATGTAGACAAAAATTAACACACTTTATGTAGACTCCTCTTTTTAAAAAGTAATATATCACATTAAGAAAGGAAATAGCTGGAGGTCGCAGGTTGTGTATTTTGGGCTTGTTTTTATCTACCTGGTTGCGTCTTTCAGAGGCAAAATGTGGAAACACTGAGCAGGAGCTCTCATTCCACAGGGTATGTGACATGATTTTTTATAAAATAATGAGCACAAAATAAATAACCATTATGTTCTTTGTTGTAGAACTTTTGTAGGCCTTCACATTTAGGAATAGATTTGAGGTTCTGTCCAAGCTCGAGCAATGTAAAAGTAACGAGTTACTTTTTTAAGAAGTAACGAGCAAACACTACTTTTTAAAAGTAACTTCCTCAACACTGGTGATGACAGTAGAAAGACCATGGTAAAATAGGGTTAGCACAGATGCTATAGATGCTATTGCCTGGTGAGATGAGTGTAATTGACTGACTGATCACATTATCACCTGCTGGATATGCTTATGAAAAGTTCTGCCTATTCCCAAACATTTTCAATGAGCCGTTACACAGATGGACCCTGGTGGTGTGTCAGGTTAGGCAGCTGTGACTGTAAACTTTGAGCCAAACACAACAAAAAAAGAGGGGTTTTGATGTCTGACTCTTTTCAGGAAGTCATAAGTTGACTTTACTAATGTAAATATTTAAAACACTGTATAGTCAGCCTTTAAAAAAAAACCCTGGGAATAGATTTCAAAGATCAAACTGCTTTTTGAGCTAGGCTGTAAATATCTTTATTTCCTGTGTAAAAAAACTGAAATCATTATGCTAATTACTTGGCTTTTTAAGCTAGCTGAAAGTTGAATTTGAGACATTGTAAGTCTTCTGTGTCTTCTCACAGCCTTAATTTCATCCTTAAGACCCCTGGTAGGCACAGTAAAGATCTGTCACCCATAGGGACCTTACTGCTGAGAAAAGCAATAGATTTAATGCTAACATGTCAGACTCAGACCCCTGATGCTCTGATCTGATTTATTGATTCGAGACTGTGGGGATTGTACTCATTACATGGCTCCTTGTTTACAGCAAATCCTGGACACACACACACACACACACACACACACACACACACGCACACACTGGTAATCTAATGCCAGCATCTTCAATAAGTCAAACGTTGGTCTGTGTCTGTCCATTTCTGCTTTTCCTTTTGTGTCTTTGTTAAGTATCTCTTTCAGTGTTTCTTTATGAACTCAGACACTGCAACACAATAAGATGAGACATATTCATTCTGTTTCTCAGTGTATGTTTGCAATATTAATGCTGTTGAGACAAATGTCTGTTCACAACAGTTGGGACAAACCAAAGTTCTTGCAAGCTTTCATGATGCTGTCTCTAAATAATACATGTTTATGGATTCACTTCTTGAATATAAAATATTTAAAAATGCTTATAAATCATAGACATGCACCTTTGAATGGCATCAAAGTTTACAATCATTTGTGTGCCAACATGTCTCCAATGAGGCAAATTTCTATATATTTTCTGTCATCCTTTTGTCCTCTTTTGCTCCAGGAACAGAAGCTCTGAATACAAGAAAACTGTAAGAAAGTGTCCTTACATATACCAGCCCTGTGAAGCACTACAGACACGTCTCGCCTCTTGCTCAATGTGGTCTAAAAATGGTTCAACCCCCCTCTGACCCCGAATAATGCAAGCACTCTAAATTATGAATATGTGGATATAAAAAGAGGCCACCAGGGGGCTCCTGAGGTAGTTGACGCTGATCTGAAGTTGGACATAGTTCAAGGCATTTGAAGAACCTGCTATTATATCCCCGCCAAGGAGGTTTTCACCTGAGTTTGTTTGTTTGTCTGTCAGCAAGATTACGCAACAACTACTGAATGGATTTACATGAAAATTTTTCCAGAGGCGTGGTTTAGCCCTGTCCAATAGGAGCGGAAAAGCCACTGCTGTAACTGAGCTGCTCGGCCGAGTTACAGCAGAGGTTTGCGCACTCAGAGAGCGGATGTTTGTGTTATCAGAGTGTTTTTATAGTTTACATCTTTTACCCAGGCCAAACACAGCCAGTCCTTTTCAGCTTAATAGTGTTTTAAATTTAAATAAATGTTTTCAAGATTGAAGGAGTACAGAGCCTATCCCAGCTGACATTAAAGAGTTAGGAAACACTCTGGACTGGTAGCCAGCGGTCACAGAGCTGACAGATTAACATGCAGCCATTCACTCTCCAACTCAAAGGGATAGTTTGCTTATTAAGATAATATATGATTCTTTTATCAGTCCCACAGGGGTAGATTCCAAATTTACAGCAGCTGCAGAATACAAAGAAGTCTAAGGAAGAAACTTAGAAATGAAAAATAAAATTACAAATCTATATATTTCATGGTAAAAAAGTAACTTGCCAAGAAATTAAATGCAGTGTACAATCACCCTGTGTTGATTTTTAGCTTATTTTCCCCTAAAAGTTTTTTCTGATTTCAGCAAAATTGTGGCCCAATGTGCAGCAAGTTGTCGCTCCAGCTACTGTAGGGCTACTTATGCACAGGTGCAGACCTGGTCTCCTTCACTGTGACTAATGTTTTGGCTAATGCTCTGTACCTAATTCAGCCCCACTTCAAAAATCCCCAAAAATGCCTTCAAGGGCAAAGAGAGATCAATGTATCCATTTGGACTATTGGTTGAAACTTGACTCCCGGAGTCAAACCAGCAACCTTCTTCCTGTGCGCCATCAGCACTACCTGCTGCACCACCTTCAAGCCTATTTGTGAATCATACACAGAATATAAATAGGGGTAAAGGAGGAAGTCCTGACTCTATGGATGATTTCTATAGTGCATAGAAGTACCCTATCAAGTGGAGGAGGCATGTAAAACTCACTTGTGTCATGCACAAAATCAGACAAACTATATTAAAATCCTACGTGAGTGTCCATGTAAGGGATGCAGTGATCCTCAGCTCAATATTTTTGCCTTAATATCCCTCTTCAAGTTTTTCTCTCTGTAGCTTGTATCATCACTGACAGGGAGCAAGGGAACAAAAAAAAAGAATTACCCTGATTTCCTTTGACTTTCCCACTCAGCAAAGCTTGTTAATCTTTTTTATATAAAGAAGTCCAGCATTCATTTCTTTTAATGAGTGAAATTATTTACTTTCACTTTAAACACTGGAGGTACAATTTCAGGATTTGTGAGAGAGAAAACTATGATGCGCTTTTTGGTGTGTCTTTTTGTTAAAAAATGTTTTACTGTTCTTCTATTAAGACAAAAGGTTTGGTTACCTTGACATGTTATGACGTTACTCTGCCGTCTTCTTCAGAAACTGTCATCCTGACATTCTGACGGCGTCTGCGTTTCCCGTTGCCTGGTGGTCTCTGGAGAAGTGAAGGAGCTTTCCTGCTCTCACACACCTGGGATTCACTTCTCCAGAGACCACCAGGCAACGGGAAACGCAGTCGGCGGGACAGATCACGTGATCAACCCGTCCCACCGGCTGCTTCCAGAGAAAACAGCTGATAAAGACATGTCACAGCTGACAGGGAGACAGTTTCTGAAGAAGACGGCAGAGTAATGTGTAAACATGTCAAGGTAACCACACCTTTTGTTCTAATAGAAGAACAGTAAAACATTTGTATTTTAAGAAGACGAGATGAATCTAATCAGTAATAGTGTCTTTTTGTTGTTCTATCTCAATAATGATGAACGCAGCCCCTAAAAACAATGATGATGTAACAGTTTTAGCAGGTAGTTGTTAGATATGACAACTAACAGACACTTTTTACTAGCATTTAACCAGGTGACAAAATGTATTTAGGGTCAAACCAGAGTTGACAAACATGACAGCTCCAGGACAAAGAAACCAAAATATCTAAAATGCTGTATGTCCTATTGCAACAGTCAGGGTGAAAAGGACTGATCTCACCTCTGAAGGCTAAATAATACATAATATTTGGAAAATATCAAACTAATAAAATGGCGTTTGGACTGAAATATTTCTTTTATTTCATTGTTTTGAAAATTAGACACCCTGTTGCAGCCTTTTAGATAAAACTGGTCCTAGTGCAAATGTAGTGATGACCCCTACTTTAAGAATGGGGGTGTTTACTTTCTTAGTCTTTAGCCTTAGACTCTAACCAATTTACCATTAAGTCAAAATGAGCGTTTCTGCAAAGTTTGAAGAAAATTTCTTTCTGTGTTCTTGAGGAATGCACTCATAAGAGAGGGATAGGAATTAAAGTTTTTGACTCTGACCTTTGACATTCAAAAATCACACCTGTCACCAAGACAGAGATGTTAAGAGGAGCCACTGACCTCCAAAATCCAGTCACTTTACCTTTAAGTCAGAATGGATATTTGTGTACCACGCCATTTGCTCCAGTGTCAGCTGGTGTAGGCTCCAGCCCTCTGCAAACCCAAAGGGGACAAGTGGTATAGATGATGGATGGATGGAGAATAGATTAGTGGGGGTAAGCATACATTACATTAACTTTCAGCTTAAAGATCTTGGCACTCATCAGCCCTCAAGACTGGGATCAACCCGGCCCAGTTTAGGCGGTCTGCTGCGCCACCTATAATGCAGGCTATAAAATTTTGTATGTTGCCTTCCATGGCCATGCCCGTCCTGTAGAAGTAGTTTGTATTATGAAATATGACATCCTGCTTGAATAAAGGTTAACAGGATCTTTAGTGTTCATGTGGCATTTTTTTTGTGTTTTGTCTTCTTATTGGAGAAAGCAGAGGCTGTCATTTCATATCAGACTTTCAGGTCTATCACTGACATCCATCATATTCTCTGCTCTACTTGTAATCTTTGATCACCGAAGCTGAAGGTGGAATAGATTTGCCCTGAAGCCCTGGGACCTGCAGTATAAAAAAGCCTGCAGTGCTTTCAAAAAGCAATCCTAATTTCCTTCAGACTGTGGCTTCAGCCCGTGCGATGTATGACAGAAAGAAGATCTCTAAAAAGGATAATCCTGGTCTGAGTTCAGAGCCATCAGCGCTCCACTTGTCTGCTGCAGTGACCCCTTCAGAGAGTTATTCATCCAACAACACTCTGCTGCACAGAAAAAAAAGCGATGACAGCTCCTTGTTTCTGTCTCTCCCCCTCGAGTCATCCACTCTGTCTCCCTGAGGCTGCTTTCAGACCAAAAATAGCACCATTAAGAATCATAACAGTCTGAGCAGGTCTGGCCGGGTGAGAAAAGCAAATGATCTTCAGGAAGTCCAGTTTGAAGGTTTTTCAGGGGAAAAACATTGCCTGAAAATTCTGTTATCTGCACGTTTTAAGTTCTTAACTATCGGTGATGCTCATAACTGATGCTTATACGAGAAAAATGCCTATGACCCTCTTCTAAAAACTATCCTTCCGATGACATGGGGATAATGTGTGACACTTAAATCAAATCAGAATAACAGGATAATTTGCTAATCTTTTTTGACCTATATTCAATTGAATACACTACAGAAATAAGCCTTTTTTTTAGGATCAACAGTCTGCAGTCTCCATTGTCAGATTTTGTGCTTCATAACAAGCCACGCATTTTCAGTGAGAGACAGGTCTGAACTGCAAGCCGGCCAGTCTAGTATCTGCAGTCTTTTATTATGAAGCCCACTGTTGTAACATGTGCAGACAGGCCTGCCCAAAGAAATGACTGAGCCCCTGAAAGACCTGGAAAATGGGTCCCTCAGGATGTCATTTAATTGGCGCTAATGCCAGCCCCCTGACCATGTTTACTTCAGGGCCTGGCTTTGATTAGAATATGGAGCAGACTAATAAAAGTTTGTTGCTGGTCTTAGCATGACAGTTTACACTAGCAATGATGCCCTAAATATTACGTTCAACCAGTCTGTCTAAAGCATTAAAATAACAAGTGAAGGATATGCCGTTTTAAGAAAAAAGGCTCACATTTTGTAATGGTAAGACAAAATAAAACTTAATTTTGTCATTTTAGAAACTGATGGTCAGTATTGGGATTTAGAACTGTGTATGGACATTTAAGGTGGGCTGTATATATGTTAAATTCCATCAACCCTTCCATCATTAAAGAACGTTTTCCCTTTTTCCCCTCTTGGCATTGTCTTGCTGAAATAAGCGGGGACAACCCTGAAGAAGGCGCCTCTTAGATGGCAGCATACAGTATGTTAATCTAAACCTGCACCTCCCGGCTTTAATGGTGCCTTCACTGATGTGCAAGTCAGCCATGCCAGGGGCACGGACACATTCCCATACCATTGCAGATTTTCAACTTTGCATAGAAAACTATCAGGATTTCCTTTTTTTACTTCACTTTTTCTTCACATTATGGACACAAAGTCCAAAGTGTCCATAATGTCCAAAATCAATTTGCAATGATGACTCGTCAAACCACAGCACACCTTTATTCTAGATGTTGCTCATTTATGGCTATCACTTTACATCGTAGAGTTTTAACTTACACTTGTAGGCATAGTGATGAACTGTGTTTACTAACACTGGTTTTCTGATTCACCCCTGAGCCTATGTGGTAACATCCTTTACAAAATTATATTGTTTTTCATGCCATGGTGATTTTCATGGTCATGGAGATTTCTCTGGATTTGACCATACTGTGGACTGTAGATTAAATAAAGAAAAAAAGAAATGTGTTTCTTTTCAAGTTATTGTTATTGCAATTACTATGTATGTGTGTATGTATGTGTGTATGTATGTGTATATATGCATGTATGTGTGTATGTATGTGTATATATGCATATATGTGTGTAGGTATGTATATGAGTGTATGTATGTATGTATGCAATTCCATATGTGTATATTTATATATATGTATATATTTGTATTATTAATATTACTTTATTTTATTAGTATTATTATTTTTTTCTTTTCTTTTCTTCTCTCTTCCCCTTTGCTTGCTTTTTATTACTTCTTAAAAAATATTCTACCACTTCTTTTTCATGCATTTATTCTCTCTCTATATTTTTTAAACTTTATGCAGGTATGGCCTCTGCTTTTGTTTATTTTTTTCATGGGATCTTATGTACGTATATATGATATATCAGATATCAGATATGTACTTTAATAGATATGCATACCATTATTCTTCATTATGATATGATTTGTCAATGTGAAAATGCACGCATTTATTTTAACAAATGGTAAAATTCTGGTAATTATGTGCCAAAAATTTAATAAAACAGAATGTTTGAGAAAAAAACAGAAAAGAAAAGACATGTGTTGCTGTTCACAAAGTGGTGACCATCACCCCATCCTTGCTTGTGAGCATTAACCTGTTTAAGTAAGCATTGATTTCACTAAACATGTTTTAACCACAACCATTACTTTTTTTTTAAATACATGTTGTTGGACTGCTGTTTGTTTTACCTACATACAATTAATCTGCTACAAAGGAATATTTTTTTAACTGTTGCACCTCTTTGATTTCACTATTTTAGTCACATTTTTATTAAGCATCCCATAGTCAGGTTTGTCTCACCAGCTGTGTATTAATAAACTTAATCTACTTACGTTATTACCTGTTTACATTTTGAGAAAATTGTACATTATAAATATAAATTATAAAGTGAGCCATATTCCCATAACTGTTTGAACTATTTTAAGTGTCCTAAATGAATGAAGTTTAGTCCTGTTTTCACATAGTACAGGTCCAATGATATATTAATTTATTTGTTGGTCAAAGTAGTGTTTCATGGGTGAATAGTCTGATAGCCAGTCACTACACTGTTAAATAAAAACAAAATAAAGAGGTAAAGTTACTTAACAATAACACAAGGCTGCTTATCTTATCTCAATGGCTCAAACTGTTTCTGTTTCCCCTAATCTGAAATCTAATTCTCCACTGATTCTTCATAAACTGTAAACTCTTCTCTCCTTTGTGCTCAGTGCTTAGTAAATGAAAGACTGCTAGCTGGTGTTGACAGACTGTGATGGTAATACCTATTTGTAGTGATGTGTCTGATGTGAATCACCTGTGTCTCTGCTCGCCTGTCCCCATATTTGGAAGCAGTGCAGACCCCAGAGGTTTCAAGGATTAAGTCGCATTGTTACCACAAAATTAAATAGCAGGAACACACTGGCCACTGCAATTACATACCTTTACTCATTATTTAAAAGTCAGTATTAGGACTGTGAAAGCGCTCTGATTCTGCGCTTACTGTGCTTTGCTGCTCTCCTTCATCACAGTGGGGAAATGCAACTTGTCTAGATGCTACTGTGCAACGTGATTAATGAAATAACTAAGCCACTGAAAAGCTATTTGACTCAGAAAACAACAACACTACCACAAAGCTACTAAAAATGCTTTTAAGCTTCTAACAAAGCAATTAGTAGTGATGTTACTGCCCATCAATGCCAATTGTAACCATCCTGACAGGGCAGTTGCTAGGAATTCTGGGCCCCCTGAAAGAATATTGGTGTGGGCCCCTCTACCCCATTCACTACAACCTTTGATTTTCCTGTTTTTCAGTGTTCTTGACGGTGCCTGGTGTAATAACACCCAATTTGTTTCCTTTTTTACCAGTAGCGACTTAACAAGTCAGAGTATTATTATGTAAATTATGTGTTATTGGTTGTCTTATTCTCATTTAACTGATTTGCAACATGCTATTACACCTCTGATTGCAAATAAACTTTCAATGAACCACTCAACAAATAGGTAGCTGCTGATTCTGGAGCAGCAGAGCATAAGGATTTATTGTTCCATTGTGTATATTACATTAAATAAACATTAAATATTATGTTTCATGGAAAACCTGATGCGGAACTAACCTATTCATGCAATAAATCTAAATGGGCTTCTTAGTACCATAGCTCTAAGTGGACAGCTTCACTTTCCCAGAGAAAAAATATTTTTAAACAATTCAAAGGTCAGTGTTAACTGTCCAAAATTCTAATTAGTATTTTTTCTTTGTTGCTGTCAGCTATTGTGCTGTCTTTTGTTTTATGCTGCTATGAATACAAACAACGACAACAAAACTTTGAACATTCATTTTTTTGTATTGAGACTACTCAAATGTCCCACTAATAACACATTTACAACACCGCATTGAACACATCATTCTAACGTAACTGACCTTCGTCAGATGCTCATAATTACTAAGCAGAACCTGAATGCATCATAATACAATTCAATGCAGCCTCTGAGTGGGCGCATACTGGAGCACTGTCCGACAATATGGGTGAAACACACAATTACTGCAGTAGCCTCTGAATAAGTAGTAACGAATTAGTAGTAATTAGGAACTGACGATTTCTTTTTTAATGAACTGGTGACTTGTCCAGAGTGTAGCGCGGCCAGATGACAGCTAACGCGGGCTCCAGCCTGCGCCCCTTCAAAGGTAAGCTAATGTTGCAGACATTAAATGAATGAACAAGTTGCAGTGTTTCGGCCACCTTCGGTAGTTTTACTCTCACCGTTCTTAGAAAAAAAGCTTTTGATGTCCTGGGCCATCTACTCCTGGCCTTCT
Source organism: Scarus forsteni (assembly GCA_036419115.1). NCBI lineage: Eukaryota > Metazoa > Chordata > Actinopteri > Labriformes > Labridae > Scarus > Scarus forsteni. The sequence goes on from JAZDUH010000098.1 coordinate 7,156,781, forward strand.
ACTCCTGGCCTCCTTTTCAACTCTTTTTTGGTGTCCAGACTTGTCTTTCTTGGGGGCCATCCTAACCCTGCTGGAGCTCGCTCGCGCTCACTTACTTACGCTGAGGAAGAACGCATCTTGGTGTGGACCAAACCATTTTTTAAGAAGGGGCAAAGGCAGTTATTGAAATAATTAAAATTAGAAAATTGCATGCCTTGTGGCTTTGTTTTAATTTGGATTCATTCGTATGAATATATATTATTTCAGTGTATGTATAATAATTTTGTCATAGAAGCTACTGGGGGCTGTGTGTGGGCCCTAGAGGGCTGTGGGCCCTTATAATCGTCACCACCTTTACCCCCTATACTACGGCGCTGTCCTGAAAAGCCAAAAAAGTATGTAATGTCATTCTGTGATTAGAACAAAGTTATTGGGCATAAACTGGGCTGTAGTGCGATATTACTGGGCTTACTAACAAAGCAGGCAAAGACAGTAATCCGACTTTTCCAGGGTAAACTTATTGACATGTTTCTGAATTCTTCTTTAAAGGCTAATTTAAGTGGTATTGCATGTGCCTGCTAAAAGGGCACCACATGCTTCTTTATTTTCTGAGTTCTTTGAGGCAGTATCAATGTTTGTCTTTGTGCCAGTTCCTGTCTTCAGTATGGTCATTGTTTCTGTCAACTCTTGCCAAACATGTGCAGTGTGCCCGTGCTTTGAAAGCAAACCAGGCTACACGGCCTGATGGCTGACAGAGCTCTGTGGTGGAGGTGGACAGGTTGTTGGTGGGAGCGTACCTCAGCACTTTTGGAGTCATTACAGAGCCATTGTGTATTCAAGTGAGTGAACTCCCACCTGAGGCCAAGTCAGGCTGAATCATCACCATGAGCTCCAAGAGAACTAAACATAGAGCTTCCTGCAATCCACCCTCCTTCATTATTCATTTTTTTACATAACAAAAAATCTTATTATAGCCTCTTACAAAACTTCCCATGTCATCACATTTTATTGGCTTTGACACATCCCAACATTTAAATCCTCATAGCACATCAAATATGAAACTAATTACACATATTAATAGGATATGTGAGTGTTTATGTCTGTATAAGACTGTAGTCATTATTATTTGACATCCAAGCACTTCTTGTTGTTTCTTTTGTCAAGGAAACAAAGCATTGCGCCTGGTCTTAAAAAGAGTTTAAAGATCCATTTTATATCTTTGCTTTCTAGCATGTCTAACATGCAAGCATTCATCTGTGTGGAATGAGCATATTAACCTGATTAACAGGAAATGTACACTTATTAAGGGCTCTATTAGGATGGTGTGAAGCACTTTATTTAAAGCACCAGGTACAAAGTAATTTAAGGTCAAGATTTCTATTATTACTGTGTAGAAGGGCACAATCCTGCTGCATAGGTGTGTTTTGTATGCAGCATGATCCAAACCAATGATGATAGATAGATAGATAGATAGATAGATAGATAGATAGATAGATAGATAGATAGATAGATAGATGTACTTTATTGAAATGGGAAAATTGGAAAATTGTGGATAATATTTAATAATGTTAAAACATATGACTGCAGTGTGTGTATTCATTCCATTTCTATTAATTACAGAATCTACAAAATGCAGAAGATGCTGAACGAACTATGCTGATGCTCCAGTTCAAGTTATATTTCACTAGGGCATTTCAACAGCAGCACAAGTTGTCCAAACAATGTGCCATTAGTATAAAGTGCAGCCTTATTATCTTTTCCAGACAGGCCAGATTATGATAAACTACTCAGCTGTTTGCCCAACAGCGGTGAAGGTCGGCTGTGATCATAGGCAGGCATGGTGGCCAACGGGGGAAATGGTGAACGCTGAGCTAATGCACTTTCCCCCATGTTCTTTTTTTTTTTTTTATGTATATTTTTGGGCCTTTATTGGTAGGAGAGAGACAGTGGATGGGCTTGTGAAAGGGGGAGAGAGAGTGGGGGAAGATACTCTGCAAACTGGTCACAGGCAGGATTCGAACCTGGACCGGCAGAAGCAAGTACATGGGGTGCTAACCACTACGCCAAACCAGCACCCCTTTCCCCCATGTTCTGAAAGTAGTTGTAAATTAAGTAGCTTGGATCAGAGTAAAACTGACAAAACAGATGGAAATCTGGGAATTTTGATTAACAGCCTATTCCAGCAACTCAGAGAGGAAGGGTCAGCAAACACTCAACAAAAACCTTTTAAAATCACATGTAATTAATAATCCTGGTTTCTTCTCTCACCAGAGATCTTTTTCACCTGAACACAAACAGTTTTATGCTTCAAACATTACACTGTGGTGTGAGTCTCAGCGCCGGGCTTTTCCAACAATAATAAGATATAATTGACTTTTTCAACAATAGGGCCTTTTGCAGGTCTCAAATGAAAATGATGTAATTGTATATATTTTTGTTAGGTTAAAAAGAATTAAGCCTCTTTTACATATTATGTTGATAGCACTGGTCTAATTTCACACTTCAGTGGGGTTCTGCATTCATGATTCAACGTGTCCTCTGTTTGAATAAGGGTAATTCTGATTCATGTAATCCTGTATTAGAATATGAAGCAGCCTTTGAAGTAATGGGGAGCCATAGTAGGTGTAATAAGAGAGGACACAGAAACGAGCAGAACAAATCTTTGGGTAAATTTAACTAATGCAGATGATGACCACAGAGGAGAGAGTGCTGTGGAAGATACTGGCTCAGATCCAAGCTCATTCTCTGAGGAACTTTATATCTGGCACCATGCCTCTCCACTACATTATCTATTTATTTTTGTTGAGAATTAAAAGCCTTATGGTTGGATAATTGGATTTAAATGCTAGTCTGTCATATCAAGTGGTTTTTAAAACAGTGTGAAATAATTTTTTAAGAACACCACAATCCAAATAAAATATTGATTAACAAAGATGCCTCAACGGATGCCAAATAACTACTTCAAAATGCATGGGTTTACTCAAATATCAAAATGTGCAGTCTACACAAAATACACTAAATATAAGAACACAAATCAAGAAACCCTCCTTATGATGACTAGTTTAGTAAACAATATAAAATGGATACGGACATAATTTTACTATCGTGATTGTGTGCATCTTGAGGCTTTTGATTAATTTAATAAGTATCCAATAAATAATCACTGATGAACCAGACAAAGTTAAAAAAAAATCTGTTTTATTGCTTTATCTCAAACAAAAAGTAGACATGACCATACAACTTGATTCAACAGTGAGCTTTTGCAAATATCCATCAAGTACACGTCAACCTAAGCAACAATACTGGAACTGAACAATAACAGAATTTTAATATACAGTTTTAATATGATGATTATAGTTTGGCAATTTTCTGACTGTTTAAAATGTTCTGTGATAAGAGTCGGTCAAGTCAATGATGATTGCAGCCCAATATGCAAAAAAGGTGGCTTTATTTCACTGATAAACTACTGTAATAAAATAATTTTAAAATGACTAGGTACTCAAAGATGTGAAATCGCAACATTACAGGTAAAGACAACTGCGTAACACTATGCTTGGTGTGCTAGCATGAATGCTAAGCTCCCGCATATTAGCATATTTGCTAACTTTTTCCTGCTTTAATGCATTGACATGCAAAAAGGACACCTACAGTCTAATTTTGAGTAGTACTACAACATTGAGTGAGTGTGAAAAATTAGGAACTCATTATTTGTTCACATATTAGACATATAGCAGGCGGCTCCTTGCTAACTTGCTAGCAAGGTCAACAGGAAGTAGCAACCTGTAAAAGGACACAAATGGCCACCTTCTGTAGCAGAGGCAGACATGCCACATTTAAAGAGCCCGTACTGTTTTCTTATGAGCTTAACATGGTCTTTACTGTGTTAAACATGTCTTAAGTTGGTAGAGCCCCCCCCCCCCACACACACACACACATACACATATTTACTTGTATGTCCCCACAGCTTCCTGAATAGATCTAGTGTGACCTCTTGTTTCATCAGCAGTTTGAGCTCAGTTGTTTGGCAAATCAAGCAAATATGAGAATGCAGCGTTGTTCAAGACATGGCTCCAAGCAACCAATTACCACAGAGTAGACCAATCAACTAATTAGAGCAGACAGGACACACATGAGGTGGGGTACCTGAAAGGAGCAGCTTCAAAAGAGCATCTGAAGGCCTGTCCACATGTCACAATGTATTGGCTGACCAAAGTTAAGAAATCATCAAGCTCCCAGTGAAACTGTGTTTCCCTAGTCAATTTTGCTGTGTTCAAAGCAGATCACTTATGTAGAGAGAACGTGCTGGTGGAGTTCATTTCCAGATGGCCCCCTGATGGATTTAAACATTTGCCAACATGGATATAATTCAAGCACTCTCAACTCAGTGGAACTTTGGCCCAAGGAGCTTGGCACTTTTGTTCATTGTACAATTGTATTATGACGTCACTCCACAGATATATCCATAAAGAGTGGCCTTTTAGCCATTTCAAGAGGATAAGCCTGCTGTCCCAAAAAGTGCTAAAACATTGGTGCTGTTAGAAATCTTACCTTTTACATGCTTTTTGTACTGACTTTTATTATTTATACAAAATCTAGCACAGTGGGCCTTTGTATTGTTATTTTAATCCTCTGTATGTGTGCACATTTTGCTGTATTGACAACAAAGCCACCATGAACCTTAAAACAGGGCATTTTAAGAGGTAAAGCAGGGGTGTAGAGGCTGGCAGGCACCAAAGTTTGCCAACAGAGATGAACACAGCCGCAACTGAGGGGGAAGGAGGTACACCCATGCTGGCATTTACAAGTGAGTTGGATTCAATTTCTAAAATTATTGAGCATAAGTGAAACTTTTCGGCGTGACCAACACAAATCAGTGCTACCCAGCTGACATTAAAGCTGGGGTTGGCGATTTTGGAAAAGTAGCATGAATTTGAAAGTAGCATCTCCTCAGGGCTCCGCCAACTGCCCCCCGCTCCCGTGTGATGATATAATAATAATAACATTCCTCTGCCTCTCCAAACTGAGCTCTGTCTCTGGCCTGAATGGGGCAGTAATGCTCCAAAATGATGGATGCCAACCACCATAAAACCGAAGAAGAAGAAAAAGCCTCGCGACAGCGTCCGCCTGCAGTAGCCTGGGTGGCAGCTATCGCGAGATTAGAGCAGCAGAACAAACTTAGAAAAACAAAGAGTTTATTTTAGATTTCTTGTAAATCTGTCTTAAAATGTGAGGGATATTGGAGCTTGGTTGGGGTTGTGGGACGGCTCGCGGCGGGCTTCCCTTATTTTCAAAGACAAAACTTGAAAGGTAAGCATTCTCCGGCGGACTCTGATAGTATGAGCTCGGCTACACCCACCGAGTCTGTGCACGCCGGGTAAATGCACGCGCAGTAGGCGGGCAGAATGGTGAGGGGATTTGATTGTTTTAAAAACAGGTGTCCCGGCATGATTATTGGTTGGGGTTTTCCCTGTTTTTACTCCTGCTGTAGATAGCGGATATTTTTCACTCTGTTTTAAGAACACATTATGAGTTGATTACCATCGGGTCATAAAGACCATTTTAACCAGTATTACAAAAAGTGTATCTAAATCAAATCGCCAACCCCAGCTTTAACTTAGCTCTGCATGGCCGGACTTGGCCAGAAGAGGCTTGACGTTTCCTTGTTTGTCTACTTGGCCAGAAGTTGGCCAATACGTCTCTGTGTGAATGCGATCTCGGCAGACTTAGAATACAGGCGGTCCAGGTACTATTGGGATGTTTTAACTAGAATGATTTTTAAAACATTAGTGATTGTGCAGTCAATATGAACCAGCGTTAATGCAAAATATGGGCTCCTAAACTAGTGGATATACATCGAACAGATTCTCGGCTCAAGTCCCCAGCAGTTCAAAAACTTCAGGGAGTAAATCTTACAGCCACCCAAACTGTTCTCAAAACAAAATTTGACAACATTAAGTTAAACTAGGAATATTATCATGAATCTAGAGATCGCTGTGTCCATGTTGATGAGGCTTTTTGGTTTTCTCATGTGAATGATGCCCCCCGTCCAGTTCCAACATTTTACCAGCAGTGGCACATCTGCCTCTGGCTGGAGCCTGCTGTGATCACTTAATGTCTGGTAAATAAAACTGTGTTCTTTGCTGCAGGCTTCATCCTGGTGACTGATTTCATAAATCCTCAAATATAAACTGAACTCAGTCATCATGATGCAGCCCTTCTATTCTGCTGTACCCTGGAAATCTGATTTATCCAGACATGTCTAGACTTGTAAACACCCGACTTCATGTAGTACATCATTGAAGAGTGGAGGTGACTGTAAGTGAGTATTCTTTTTGATAATATCATCTCATAGTTCAAGAGAAAATGAAATATAGTCGAGGTCTTACATTCTCAAATGGATGTTTGTAGATATTTGGCTATTTGTTTCTTCTCATACCAGTGATAATCATGTTTTGTGTTTATTTCTTTGAGACCTAAAACATGACAAATCAGTTACACTCCGATGTGCATCACTAAAACTCATTTCTCCAGTTTCCCATGTGAAAGACAACCTCCTCACATCAGGAGCATGACGGTGGAAATTAAAGCAGTCAGCTGCTCTGCACTTATTTCTGTTTACTCTGTAGCGCTGAGACTTATTCTAAAGCGAAACACGTCTGCTGTGCGTGAAATAACCTGCATGAACCGCAGCACTAATACCGGTGTGGAGCAATAAAGGTTCACAGAAATCTCCTTTTTCTCAGATGGCCAGGCAGCTACAAATTTGTTTTTTGGAAGATGAGGACATGAGCAGCACATTTATTTGCCTCATACAATACCCAGGTTGGAGCCTGTGCCTCACAGCGAGAGGATAGCTCTTTTGATTATCATGTCGACCAGGGTCTTTCTGTGTGGAGTTTGCATGGTCTCTCCATGACTGTGTGGGTTTTCTTCAGGCACTCTGGTTTCCTCTCACAGACCAAATAACATGCTTGTTAGACTAATTGTTGCCTGTCAATTGCCCTTATTATGACTGGAAGCATGAATGGATGCCTGTCTCTCTATAGCTGCATTTCCACCAAACTGTCAATCACTTTAGTTCGGCATTTGCAGGTGTTTTCACGTTTGGATAAAGAAAAAGGTGCCCGGACAACCAACCTGTGCCGTCCCACTTTTCAGCACCCCTCTTTAGGGCTGCTGAGCGTACCAAACCAACCCTGAAGCTTTGTGGCAGCAGCGAAAACACATTGCCATGTTAAAGTAAGCTGTGGATTCAGGCTGATTTGTTACCTCTGTTGCTGTAAAGATTGTCCATGCAAAACAATGCTTCATAGAGTACTGAACTCCTGTAAGTCCTTCATTGTTGCTTTGTTTACAATCACGCTATATTGCTAACCGCTAACCCTCACTTTACGGCTCACATCCCAACCCTCTAGTAAAGGTACAGCTGGTAGTGGAAAGCAAATAAGATCAGGGTTTACTGCCTTAAACTGTACCAAGCTGTGCTGAACCAAACCAGACCACTCAGTGGAAACAAGTCATACTTTTATTTATTTTTTATCTTATTTATCTCAAACTTAAAAAAAGAAAACAAAAGGAAATGAAGAAATAAAAAACAACAACCAAATTCAACAAGTAATATGTAAACCAAACTGTACTGTTACAGTACTTTTAACAAATTAAGCATGTGAGTGCAAACACATGCACGGCAACCAGTTTGAGAAGGAACAGAAGGAAGCAAAAAAGCTTATCTAGTCCTGCCCCTTCCTTACAAATCAGATACAACACTAAATTATAACTCAATACCCGCTGTCATTATTCATGGAAACAATGTGAATTCATGGGTAATAGTAACCCCCTTCTTCATATTAATCACCACGACAACAAACAAAACATCCTCAATATAAGTTAGCACTTCAGAGAACTCATTATACACATTATATGTCCATATAATACATATCCACATATTGTTTATACAGTTTTTATGTAATCAACCATTTTAAATGTCAACAGTATTCATAATCATCCATCTCATAATACTATAAAATTCCCCATAGTATATCTGTTCTAAACTACATTTTAAGTTACTTACTATAATTACTTACATATGTTAATAGTAATCAGTGTTTTGGTCCAAGGTCATGTTATTACTAAATTACCGGTATGAGTTTAGTTGTACTTTTTTATGGTGTAATATAAATATTTGCATGTTACTGCACATTTTTAAAGTGACATCCAGTCTGTTCCAGAGTTTGACTCCACAAACAGAAATGCACAAACTTTTAAGAGTTGAGTGAATGATGGAACAAATGAAATTACGTTCACCCCTTAGATTATAGCCCCCCTCTCTGGTTTTGAATTTTTTTTGTAAATTACCGGGTAAATTATTGTGCAATGCTTTATATAGCACTTGAGCTGTCTTCAGATTAACTGTGTCATAAAATTTTAGCAGTTTTGATTGTAACATTGCAAGTTGAATGTGATTGGCTGGTGACCAGTTCAGGATGTGCCCCACCTTTATCCAATGTTGGCTGGGATACACCCCAGCCCCTGATACTCCTGATAGGAATAAGGATGTAGAGAATTGATGGATGGATGTTGTAGTATGTCAATCTACCTTTCAAAGAGCAGCTTGATTTTTTGGTTCTAATCAAAGTTCGTCAGGGAGGGTGTTTCAAGTCAGTAACAAGGTGAACATTTATGAGATTTACAGGCACGGTTAAGTCAAGACACAGTAACAACAGCCTGATGCAACAATTAAAGAAAAATACTATACTTGTCCAGTATTTGTACACCCAAAGGGGTAATTTGGGATTTCTGAAGTGGGTTTGTATGAGGTACATAGCATTAGCTTGATCATTCGCAACACCTGCTGCCAAAATACTCAAGATGAAGGTGAGGGCTATACTGTGCTGCTAATGCTACCACATAATCATCTGCATGATTTTAGGGATTCTGTGTGAAAAGAAGCCTAAAAACAACATTGGGGATTACACGCTTACAGCCGCTTACTTTTTTTCACTTGCAAGCTGCTTCAAAGGAAATGTATAAATCTAGTATCAGTATACATGCTGATACTGATGCTAAACATGCTACATAAAAGCTGCTAATATCCTCTGAACCTGCAACATCCTGAAGTATTCTTTCATGATCACACTTTTATTTTGTCCAGTTGTGGCATGAGACTTGAGCCCGTAATTCACACACCTGCATCAACAAGTGTTTCTCTGGTCCTACAGTCCCTGTAGCAGTGTCCTCCATTTTTCATTTCTCTCAAGCTGTAGGATTTTTCCTTGTGTGAATCCCTGATCATTGATGTATTCCCAAGTGTCTATAGTACACTGTCGTCATATTCATAGAAAGACATTTTTATTTTTCCAGTTTGGTGGTTGTTTCCTCCCGTGAAGCTTGTGGGTGCTACTGACAGAAGGACACGTAGGCTTTGCTGAGTTCAGAGGTAGTGCCAAAACAAAGTGGAAAAGTAAGTGGTTGTAAGTGAAAAGTTTACTGTATATCATCACCCTACACTTTTTGTGTAATTGTTTTCACCCACAATTATATGGCACTATTAGCAGTGATGTATAGCATTAGCCCTAATCTGCAGTATTTTAGCACAGAGAGCAGCTGTCTGTCACGTGGTTAATGCTATCAAATCAAATCAAATCAAACTTTATTTATAAGGCACTTTTCATACTTAAAAGCAACACAAAAACAGAAAACCTGGCAATTCCCCCCCCCACCCACACACACACACACACAAATACAGAGACATATCCAGACACACACTCAAAGACATCAACATACACACCCACACACACATACAAGCTGTCATAAAAGAGAGAAAGAGAGACATGGCTGTGCACCATGGAATGATGTAAGGAATAAGCTACCTTTGGGGGCCATCAACACTGACGAGGGCTCCCGGCCCACCGGGATCACAGCCGGAGACCCTCCCACCCCGCACAGACTCGAGGCCGCACACAACAGCGCAGGGGCCTACGGCCATGATGGTGGAAGCCATCCCACGGCAGCAGCCCCACAAGTGGACCAGGAACAGCTCCCAGTGTGGAGAGCCCCCATGAGGAAGCACTGGAGCTAAAAACCATCATACTTAAACAAAAATAAAAACATAAGAAAAGGGGGACATAAAGAAGAGAGATAAAATAACATAAAATGGATAACTAAAATAACGTAAACAATTAAGAATTAAATATGATAAGAAGTTTGACGAAAAGAATAAATAGGTAATAAAGTAATAGAAGAATAAAAAGTAGGGAATAAATAAGTTGATTAGATAAATTAAAAGCTGGATTAAAATGGTGGGTTTTAAGCCTCTTTTTAAAAGTATCATGTACCTCATACAACCCAACTTCAAAAATTCCTGGCTATTCCTTTAATCTTTACTTTCAAAAGCCTTGTTACTTTATTAAAGTGCACATATCTGATGGATATCTCATGGGACCCAATAACTTTGACCTTGACCTTCAAAATCATAAAGTAAACAGTTGTACTGACTTGAAGAAAATAATTTAAGGTGTCTGAGATATGACATTTAATAGTAAAAGTCAACATGATGAAAAGAAGACAAATAATCCATCAAAGCTGTTGAGATAGATTGAGATATCTCGCTTACAAAAATGATCCAGACAGATGGGCAGACGGACAGATGGACAAAACTATAATCATTATGACTCTGGCTCTCAGTATTTCTGGTATGTAGGCATAAAAGCAGCTCTGTGTTGTGCTGCTCTGCTATTTTGACCGATGCCAGGTTAAAGCTCATTGGCAGTCCGAGCACACTTTAGCAACAGATGTACAGAAATGTCTCTTGGATGCAATCACAGCTGAGGTGTTGCACTGTGGGAACAAAGCCAGGCTGTTTCTGATGTGACCTGAGGACAACGACGAGGTCTACACATAGTTCACTGACGCCCTGTTACACATGTAGGACAGCGTAGAGTTTGGCCGCTTCAGACGCTTTCTCACCTCTGTGAAATCCCTCCGGTACAGCTGAGGGGCCCCTGGGTAAGGCCTGCGGGAGTAAGACTTACAGAAGGTCAGGCTACACAGCTACGTGGCTTGTTATGAAGGCTGTTGTGTCAGATGAGGTGATCAGAGCTTTATATTTCTGGTGTGACTTGAATGAGAAAAATGGCAGACAGCACGGCTGACATTTCTGAAAAGAAAGGCAACACCAGAGAGATGCCTGCAAGCAAACAAAGAGCTGTGCTCATAAGTTTATACACCATGGGGGGATTCATGATCTCTTGACCATTTTTCAGAGAATATTAATGATAATACAAAAACTGTTCTTTCACACGATCAAAAGTTTACACTCATGATCAAAAGTTTACACTCATGATCAAAAGTTTACATACCTTGTTCATAATACTGTGTATTAGCCTCTTTAAAAATAGAACTATTACATTCATTTTCAGGCTTGTGTTTGATATTTGGACTTCTATATTGCAGCTAAACACGATTGCCTTCTGATAAAGCTTTTAGATCTTTGTTATGCCACTTGCTGCACCACTTCCTTGGATTTCCTGCATCCAACGAAAATGGTCTGTGTAATTTACTCCACCCACTGGACCTCCTTCATGTACGCCGAGCCCACTCTGCTGTGTTTGGATAAAGCCTCGAAGACTTCAGGAGGGCTGCTGAGCTCTGCCAAGCCCCTACTCCTTATATGGCCGTTGCGGGAGCTGAGAGTGAACAATGAACTTAAAGAAACTACTAATACAGCTGTGCGTTGATAAGTTGTTACTTACAGTTTACTCTTCTGACTCTTCAACATGACTATAACGTCAGAAAGGCCTCATCCTTCAGCAGAAGTTTACCAGCTAATCCGACTTCATATGGGCCCAGGTTGACTATAGTCCCATGAAAAGTGTCTTAGACAGACAAGCATAGAGGTATTTTTCTTTTGTTGGCTGGGAAAAAGCAACACTATCCACTTCTGCCTGGTGCTTGCCTCTTTGGGAGAGCTAAACAAAACTAACTTTCTCTCACACCCAATCAAGCATTTTCTGGGAGTCATTGCTCAATTGCTAACACTGGCTATGTTTATATCAGAGCTTTAATTCCTCTTTAAGGCAAAATAAAACTTAAATCCTCGTAAAAAAGATACAAAATTCAATTTAATTCTGAAGTAGGTGGCTGGTTTATTCTGATTATAAATCTGAATTGAATAATTCCTCGATTATGTATAAGTTAATTCTACTTTACATCAATTCTGGTCATCTGTGCATGCTTGTTCCCTTGTCCTGTCGTGATAATGCACATATTCCATGTTGTTGGGAACAGGATGCCTGCCTGAAGCAAGCATTGGACTTGAGCCGATACAATTATTTTAAACAGAGCCTTAGATGATTTGGAACTAATGAAAAGAGTGGATGAATGTAAGCATAAAAATGCAGACCTTTTTAAAGTTGTAGCATCCACGTTGGATGAGGTATCCCTGACAGAGACGCTGGTCGCTGTAAATACATTTCTTCCAATCAGACCCATTCCCAACCCCTTAAGTGGAATTGAATAAAGGCAAATTAAGCATGTTTTCCATGTAAACCTGAATTCGAATTCACTATTTCCAAGTCAATGAAAACTTCAATTCCAAATTATTTAATTCTGAATACTAAATTCCAAATAAAAAACATCATGCATGAGCACTGTGAACTTGTAGACAGCAGAGCAAGGAGGGGCAGGCAGGGTACTTGCTTCGGACGGACCATGTAGGGGAGTCCAGCACGTGCTGACGTCAATGGGACTGATTTGTTAAAAAAAGAGTCTAAAGCACAGCGTTCAGAGTCCAAATCAGATTGCAGGGCTCACTTCTAAATGCATGAACCTCAGTATCTGACACTTTGGCAGCTTTAAACATGAGTATCTGACATTATAACAAAATGTATAGGTCAGAAAAGAGGAAGAGTGTCAGGAAATGTATATATTGTATATAGTTTTTTAAGTATTTGAAACATCTTTTTCTCACTGTATCCTTATTCTCTGTATAACCATTGCTTAGCTGACTACATGTTTTCTCACACATAGACACACACACTACATGACCTTGCATAGCCCCACTCCTCGTCCATTGCTTATCCTTGTTTATCCTTGTTATGACTGCACCTTCAGGACCAACTCAAACCGGCATGAGAAGTGGAGCTTATGTGGAGGTCACTTCATCTCACACCCCCACATGTTACACACACACATTCTTATAAATGAGAGAAGACATTGTATTTCTTCAGGTCAACATTTCATGTTGTAACATGTATGTTTTCCTCCTTGTTATAACAAGTAAAATTCGCCTTGATTGCATCCAGCTGCCTCGTCGTCATCTTTTTACTACCACCGACAACAACTGCTTTCAGACACAATTTGCAGCGAGGTGTTGTTTGGTGTTCGTCAGACGCTGGAAAACCAAACCAATTTCAAAATACGGACGTTGAGGGACCTTTCTTGGGCAGGAGCCCCTTTTTCTCCTCGCCGGTTACAGCCGCCACCACCATGTTGTCTATGTTGTTTATGCACATGATGTCTCAGGGGGAGGAGAGTGACATACTGCAGGAAGTGCACTACGGAAAACCTCGGGTCCTCGCAAATGTGAAATGAACGGGTTGAATTAAAAAAAAAAAATTGTTAAACTCGAGTTTCGGGGAAAAAAAATCGAATTGACTTGCCAATTTGATTTTCAAATCTTATCAATTTTTTTTTTCCCCAGGCCTACATAATAGTTCCCCTTTAAACATCGATGACAGCATTAAGTCTGTGGTATTTGTGGATCAGGCTCTTGATTTTATCAGATGGTAAAGCTGCCCATTTTTCTTGGCAAAAAGTCTCCAGTTCCTGTAAATTCTTGGACTGAGTTGCTCAATGACGTTGAGGTCAGGAGACTGGGATGGTCACTCCAGAACCTTCATTTCGTTCTGCTGTAGTCAAGGTCGACTTTGCCTTGTGTTTTGGATCGTTGTCATGTTGGAACATCCAAGTACGTCCCATGTGCAGCTTCTGGGCTGAGGAGTGTAAATTTTCCTCCAGTATTTTCTGATAACATGCTGAATTCATCTTGCCTTCAGTTTTGACCAAGTTTCCTGTGCCTTTGTAGCTCACACATCCCCAAAACATCAGCGATCCACCTTTGTGTTTCACAGCAAGAATGGTTTCATCACAGGCCTCATCGGCTCCTCTCCAAATGAAGTGTTTATGGTTGCGGCCAAAAAGTTCAATTTTAGTCTCATCACTCCAAAATGACTGTTCCATAGGCTTTGAGGCTTGTCTCTGTGATGTTTGGAGTAATGCTAGTGGGATGCTTTGTGGTATTTGCGTAGTAATGGCTTTCTTCTGGAGACTCGACCATGCTGCATATTTCTTTTTAAAAGTGCCTCCTAATAGCGCATCTTGAAACAGCCACACCACTTTTTCAGAGTCCTGTATTTCAGCTGAAGTTATTTGTGGGTTTTTCTTTGTATCCTGAACAATTTTCCAGGTCTACCTGACCGTGGTTTGGATTCAACAGAATCCCTCATTTTTCTGTTTTTGATTAGTTTGAACCCTGCTGATTGGCTTTCTCAGTTCCTTGGATATCTTTTTATACCCCTTTCCTTTTTTTATAGACCTCAATTACCTTTCTCGCAGATCCTTTGACAATTCTTTTGCTTTCCCCATTACTGAGAATCCAGAAACATCAGTCCAGCACTGGAAAGATGCAAGGGTCTGTCAGGAGCACAGAAACTCACTGATCTTTATACACACACACTGATCACTGGGAGGAATGGTTACCCTTTGCAGTCATTCAACCTGGTTTGTGTTGACTTATTTGCATGTTATCAGGCTAAAACCTCCAGGGTATATTAACTTTTGATCAGGGTCATTTGGGTAGTTATGTTGTCATTATAATTTAAAAGAGTAAACACAGTTGTTTGATAATAAATGGCTTCACACAACCACTAACCATGCATGAAAGTTTTTTGTGTTGTCATTCATATTCTCTGAAAAATGGCAAAAAAAAATCTCAAATCTGTCAGGGATTGTAAAATTATGAGCACAACTGTAATTTACAGCCCTTCTGTAATGTGTAGAGCCATTAGTATTTGTTTGTCAACTGTGTGATGAATGCTTGATGCTAAAAGCTAGCAACATTTTCTTACTGCTGCATTTTCATTTTTCCTTGTCATTTTGCTTTCCGGGTCTTTAATTGTAGTTGCTCACATCAGAAGAGGAGATTTAGCTGTGAGAGTTGTTTAAACTTTTTCTCTCTTATGGTTTTATCTTTTCGAGGTGGCAGTATTAGCCTCTTGTCCTTGTTCTTAGCCTTCTTGCCACTATTTTAGTCTGTGTGAATACAGTATGTACAGTTGTGGTCAAAAGTTTACATACACTTGTAAAGAACATAATGTCATGGCTCTCTTTAGTTTCCAGTTATTTCTAAAACTCCGATTTTTCTCTAATAGAGAGATTGGAACAGATACTTCTTTGTCATAAAAAACATTCATGGAGTTTGGTTCTTTTATGACTTTATTATGGGTTAACAGAAAAAGTGACTAAATCTGCTGGGTCAAAAATATACATACAGCAACATGAATTAGCAATTTTGGTGACTTAGAAAGTTGTGTCAATGAAATGAGCTTCATAGCATGGCCTCTTAACTTCTTGTGAATGATTATGAGTGACTATAGCTGGGGACTTCTCTCAGGCCATTTAAATAGGGCCCATTGGATATAGACGCCCACAAACCCTACAATGGGAAAGTCAAAGGAGCTCAGCACGGATCTGAAAAAGGGAATCATTGACTATAACAAGTCAGGAAAGTCTCTTGGAGCCATTTCAAAGCAGCTGCAGGTCCCAAGAGTAACAGTGCTAACAATTGTTTGTATGTATAAAGTGCATGGCACTGTTTGTCACTGCTACGATCAGGAAGAAAATGCAAGCTGTCACCTGCTGCTGAGAGAAAATTGGTCAGGAGGGTGAAGAGTAAACCGAGAATCACCAAAAAGCAGATCTGCCAAGAATTAGAAGCTGCTGGAACACAGGTGTCAGTGTCCACAGTCAAGCATGTTTTGCACCGCCATAGACTGAGAGGCTGCCATGCAAGGAGGAAGCCCTTGCTCTAAAAGCAGCACCTTAAAGCCCAACTGAAGTTTGCTACTGATCATCTAGACAAAGATAAAAGCTTCTGGAGGAAAGTTCTGTGGTCAGATGAAACAAAAATCGAGCTGTTTGGCCAAAATTCCCAGCAATATATTTGAAGGAGAAAGGGTGATGCCTTCACCCCAAGAACACCATTCCTACCGTCAAGCATGGTCTGTTTTGTTGCCAATGGAACTGGTGCTTTACAGAGAGTAAAGGGGATTGTGAAGAAGGAGAATTACCTTCATATTCTTCAAGATAACCTAAAATCATCAGCTCGAAGGTTGGGTCTTGGGCACAGTTGGCTGTTCCAACAGGACAATGACCCCAAACACAAATCAAAAGTGGTAATGGAATGGCTAAATCAGGCTAAAATTAAGGTTTTAGAATGGTCTTCCCAAAGTCCTGACCTAAACCCCATTGAGAACACCTAGACAATGCTGAAGAAACAATTCCATGTCAGAAAGCCAACAAATTTAACTGAACTGCACCAATTCTGTCAAGAGCAGCGGTCAAAGATTCAACCAGAAGCTTGTGGATGGCTACCAAAAGTACCTAATTGAAGTGAAAATGGCCAAGGGACACGTAAGCAAATATAAGGATTGCTGTATGTATATTTTTGACCCAGCAGATTTAGTCACTTTTTCTGTTAACCCATAATAAAGTCATAAAAGAACCAAACTCCATGAATGTTTTTTATGACAAAGAAGTATCTGTTCCAATCTCTCTATTAGAGAAAAATCGGAGTTTTAGAAATAACTGGAAACTAAAGAGAGCCATGACATTATGTTCTTTACAAGTGTATGTAAACTTTTGACCACAACTGTATGTGAGTGTGCGTGCGTGTGTACACGCATGTTCATGCATGAGTGAAGCATTATGTCCAATGGGTGGATGTTGATGTAAAATAGGGGTGGTGAGGTGGGTTTGAGGAAATGTTTTTATTGTTTCTATGCAAAGCACTTTGAAAAGTCGTGGACCCTGAGGTCCTCTGGCACTAGCCTTTTAACAGAGATGTCCAAGAGTCTCTGATTTAGAGTCCGAGTCGAATCACGAGTCTTTGACCTCGAGTCGAGTCAATTCTCGAGTCTTTGAGGGGAAAGACTTGACGAGTCACGAGTCTTTGATCTAGAGTCCGAGTCAAGTCTCGAGTCTTTACACACACACACACACACACACACACACACACACACACACACATATACTGTATATATATATATTAGAGGTGTAACGAAATGGTCAACTCACGAAACGATACGAAATATGAAACAGGGCTCACGATATGAAATACTCACGATACGAAATAAAGATTATAGAAAATCCCCAACAGTAGGAAGTTGTGAAAAAATCTCATTTTCTTTATTTTCTCCCTAATGCAGACATACAAAAAATATTGCTTCATCAGTACATAATAATTGCTCTTTGAAAAAAAAACTAAATTGTAGTTTCTTTCCCCTTATTTAGACTACAGTGCAAATACAAACATAAAATCTCGATAAAAAGTGCTTTGTTGTTGTAACAGTCAGGATAACTACATTTTTGAATGAAAAGGAAAATAAATAGCAGTCCTCAGAGCTGCAGTTTAGACCTATACATGTCTGAACTGTGAACTATAATATTTAGCCCATAACAGTGCATATACTTCTGATCTTCAAGTATGATCAAATTCTGTCAACTCAACAGTAGATGCAAAAATCAAACATTGTTTTTTATGCAGACTTAAACAAACATAGTAGAGCAGTTCTACCGTTTGTTTTGTGTTCAATGTGGATTTTAATGTTTCCTATGAATTGACGGTCAGTGAATGGACCAGGAGGGCGGGGTGAGCGGGTCAGAGTTCAGAAGGGGAGAGTAATGCTGCGTTCGAGGCGACCCGTAACTCGTGTTTTTCCCACCTGTAACTAGTGAAAATACACTGGAATGGCAGTCGAACTCGTAACTTACGACCCCTGAACTCGTACTAGATCGATGTACTCCGAGTTACAACTTGTGACTTCACATCACTGCCTAACCAATAAGGCAGCCTCTCAATAAATACAAACACTGTAAAGTAAAGTTCTGTTGCATTATGCGCCGTTTCCCCGCTTCTGTTTCTCTCAAATGTGATAGTGGATAAAGAATAAATCATATAATATCTGCCATTTTGGTTAATTTACATACCAGAATTCCTTGCGCTCAAACCGAAGTGGTATTTTGCCTTGAACGCTTTCAGGTCGGAACTCGGAGATTTCAACTGGGAAATATACGAGTTACGGGTTGCCTCGAACGCAGCATTAGTGTGTGTGTGTTAGCGAGGAGGGAGAGAGCCGTGCAGGAGGACTGGAGATTACTACTCACTGTTCCTCCGCTTTTTCCTCCTCCATATTGCAGCGTGTTTTGCTACGGGAGGCGAGGAGGGTTTGTTTCATCCTTTTATTTCGAGCGTCTTTGATTTTTATTTCGTCATTTTTTATTTCGCGAAATTTCGTGGCACAAAATTTCGTTTCACCCCTAATGTGTATATATATATATATATATATATATATATATATATATATATATATATATATATATATATATATATATACACAGTATAGATATATATATATATATATATATATATATATATATATATATATATATATATGTATATATATATATGAATATGATGTAGCCTCTAGCAAATAAACAGTTTATCCAAATTTCTATTCAGACTTTTTTTTTCTTTCTGAAAAAGGTTCTGCAGTGCACATGCATACCATGGTCAGGTGCAAAACAAACTTGCCATGATTAGTCAAAAAGAAACTATTTGGCGTTTAACAATACAATAAAATAAATAAAGTAGTGAGTGGTGGTAGCCGTGCTGTTGGTAGTTTGTGTAGCAGTAGGTTAATATAAAGGGTAGCAAATCTGGCAGTGGAGTTTCTCCGGCAGCTGCTCCATTTGTGCTTGGCTTGCCTTGATGACTGATTATGACTGATAACTGATATGCAGGTGGGATGGAACCTCAAATTCCACGGAAGCCGCGCAGCGTGGTTTTGCTCCGACGGACCCACTGAAGGCGCCGAGCAGCGCCGTGGCATGCAGCCCTGTAGGGGAGGGCTGATCCCCGGAGAGCTACAGGCTCTCATGAGAATAGCAATGTCACACGTTCATGAAACGTGTTATAGACTGAGAAAAGAAATAAACAACACCTCACTTCGCTTCTCTAAGGTCCCTTTGCTGGTCCCAACCACACAGCTTTGTGATTTATTCAACTTCTATCTGCCTATATCCGCGTTGAAAAGATGTATGGTGTCATGTATGAAGTGTTATATATTTCTGTACCTCTATGATTCACTTTTCTTCGTCCATGGTGTTGTGTTGCCTCTGGGACCCTCTGACCGACTGCTGACCTGATGCTTGTGCCTCCGGTTTTGACGTAATGACAAACAATTGGGGAAATTTACGTGCAAGAGTGACATTTTATTGAAACTTCCGGATAGTCCACACAGTGACTTCCTGTCTGGTGCTTTCTTAACGACAGTGAATTTACGAGGTTTGGGAGCGGCCGGGAAGAGGGAGGGAAGCGAGGCAAGGTAAGAGAGGGGAACAGACGCTCCCAGCACACTCAAAAAACCCTCCATAAAATAAAGATTGCCCACGAGTCTTTGATCTCGAGTCAAGTCAATTCTCGAGTCTTTCAGGGTTGAGTCAAGTCAAGTCTGGATCCCAAAAATGCGACTTGTGTGCGACTCGAGTACGAGTCTTCAGCTCGAGTGCCCATCTCTACCTTTTAACCATACCAAAAGTTAGAACTAAGACACATGGGGAGGCAGCTCTTAGTTATTATGGCCCCTGATTGTGGAACAGCCTGCCGGAGAATCTCAGGGCTGCAGAGTCTGTTAATACTCTTAAAAAGAGGCTTAAAACCCACCTTTTTAATCATGCTTTTAATTGATTTAATCAAGTTATTTATTGTTCTATTATTTATTGTTCTATTACTGTTTAACCTATTTATTCTTTTAGTCAAACTTCTTATTTAATTCTTAATTTTTAATGTTATTTCAGTTATCTATTTTATGTTATTTTATCTCTCTTCTTTATGTCCCCCTTTTCTTATATTTTGATTACTGTTTTAGTATGATGGTGTTTTGCTCCGCTGCCGGGGGATGGCTCCGCCTGCATGGCTGGAGGTCCCTGCACTGTGGTGTGGGGCCTCGTTTCTGTGCGGGATGGGGAAGTCTCCAGCTGCGCTCCTCGTGGGCCAGGAGCCTTTCTCAGTGTTGATGGCCCCCAAAAGTAGCTTATTCCTTGCCTCAGTCCTCGGTGCTCAGCCATGTCTCTCTCTCTTTCTCTTTCCAGCTAGTATGAATGTACGTGGGCGCAGGTGTGTGCGTGCGTATGTTGATGTTTGCGAGTGTGTGTCTGGATGTCTCTGTATGTCTGTGTGTGTGTGTGTGTGGGGGGGGGGGGGTTCTGTTTTCATGTTGTTTTTAGCCTCTGTGAGGCACTTTGCGTTGCCTATGTATGAAAAGTGCCTTATAAATAAAGTTTGATTTGATATGATTTGAATTACATTCTATGTATGAAAAACACTTCAGAAATAAAACTCTGATTGATTGATATTACTGTATATTGTGCTATTACAATCATGTATTCAGAAATGCATCTTTTGGGTATTGAATACTTCTTCTGTCCCTAAAATGAATCATGTGATTTGATAGATGACTGAACTGCTTCTTCTTTTCTAATTTGGATGCTAATAACTAGAGTAAGCATGATTAAAAATAGATAACTCTATAGATGGACAACTTTATTGTTCTAGTGGGAAATTTATTTTCACAGGTTGTCAAATGAGGAGACATATTTAGGAAACATACAACACACATAGAAACAGAGCACACATACCTACATCACAGGAGATGCATTAGTTAGAGGGTTGTTTGTTGACAATGGAGATGGCAGATAGTAAAAAGCTATTGTTGAAGCATGCTCTTCCCCGTCTCAGTGCTCTGTACCTGCAACCTGATGGCAAAAGTCAAAAGTGGGTATTGTGGGGGTGCTCTGATTCATGGCTTTTCTTCTGCCGAGGTGGGCAAGGGCTCTTTCATTGAGTTCTGTGATGTTGGGTGTGGGGGTGTGAATTATTTTCAAGGCTATGTGTGTGATTCTGTTGAGTTTGCTTTTGTCGGACTGACAGCATGTTTTAGAAAGCGAGGGAACAATACATCAAGATGGGTTGGATCATGCTTTTGTACAGTAGTAACAGAAGATAGGGGGCAATGGAGAATGCACTGAGTGAACAGAAAGCATGTACCCTCTGCATGCTTATTTATGCCAATTATAAGGTGGCCAAAAAATAGGTTATTGAAAACTTTTGCTGTGAAAAAAAACTCATCCGTAGACATATTTTTATCATTGATGTGTGATACTTTAAGATTTGGTATCGGTCAGATGCCTAGGCAATCAATCAATCAATCAGTCAATCAATCAATCAATATTTATTTGTATAGCACCAAATTCATAACAAGTGTTATCTCAAGACACTTCACAATAGAGCATAAAACTCTTCATTTTATGGATACGCATATGTGCATAGATACATATAAAATACACATATACAAATGTGTATATATTTGGGATTTAGCAGAGGGACACAGACGGGAGTTGGCTTAGGTCCGGATAAACTTTATATTTTGGAAAGGTTTATGCACTTCAAAAAAATTATATGTAGCGTACCCTTAAACTGTGGTATTACTTTTTGATTTGAGTTCTTGTAGGCGGAGAAACAGCCTTTAAATCCGGTACGGTACTTTTCCATTAGCGTCTTTTCTTCGTCACCGACTCTTACAGACTGTGGCTTTCTGGTGGAGAAGAGAGAACTTTCTACTGTATCTAATGTCCTTAGTGACCATATGGAGCTCACACAACCCTACTTCAAAAATACTGAACTATCCCTTTAAGTGTCCTTGTTATTTTCTCTTGGATTATTAATTAGTGATAAACATACAAACAACACATCACCGTGGCACTTTTTTTCTCTCTCACACTCTTCTGTCTTCTTTCACAAACACAGCACATGATGCATGCTGCTTTTAAGTGCAACAGTTCATCTGCACGTCCCACTGCTTTGTTACGTCCCACTCACCAAATCTAGCACATCGGCTAAAGATGCCATTTGTGCTTTGGGAAAATTAGGCTTCCACGGCCATTTCTCATATTTAGGTCATCAGCACCATTAGCCTCTCACCAGCAGCGCTGATGGAGAGCAGGGAACTATCAGGCTGAAAAGTCTCTGAACCGAGGAAATGATCGATTTTGTCCTTCCCAGAGTAGAAAGCATGACAAAACATCCTGCACTGCAGCAGTGTTGGCGTAAAGTTCTAGAGAACAGCGTTCATAATGTTTGTGCTTTGGTTCACTTCACTGCGAAGAGGTTAGGCATGCTTCTGTGACAGTGAGAGATAATGGGCAGGTGTGCACAGTAATCATACAGCAGCGATTAGGAGCTCTGGAGCTTCAAAACAGAGGGTATTAGATGTTTAAAAATGGGGTTACCTGACCAGACTGTGTGGCCAACTAGCACCAAAACAAGTCAGTGGTATAGTTAGTGGGGGAGCATTGAGTTAATACTGTGCTGTCCTATGGGATAATCTGCTGGTTGACTTGAGAGCTGTAGACACTTGGGCTCTTTTACAAGTGGTCTGAAAACACCGCCTTTCTCTCATGCCTTAACTAGGGATGGGTACAGAATTCGGTAATTTAAGAGGTACCAACAGAATTTTGTAGGTACTACCGAGTACCGATTCACATAAAATCAAACAGCGCCATGTTTAGGTACCTAAACGCATCCTTGTGACTGTGAGGGAGTGGAAGAAGCAGGCATACTATTGGGTAGAGTAGGTGAATTTCCATACTGGACTTGAACACAGCACGGCAATAGCGTTATGACGTCAGCAGCTGCGGGCTCAGTCAACAAAGCAAGCATGGCCAAGAGAAATTCCTCGAAAGTATGGCTCTACTTTATTAAATGTGATGGAGATTATGCTCGCTGCAATATTTGTAAAGCCAAGTGTAAGGCCAGCGGTGGAAATACTTCAAATCTGAGGAAGCACCTGGTGACGCACAAAATTTTCCTTAAAGCTGAAGAGTGCACAATTTTTGATAGCCTCAGATCTACGACCACAAAGGATTCATTCGGCACTGTTAGCACGCCTGCGTCCAATGGGGACTAGTCGTCTGCAGCCAGAAACACAGGAAAAGAAATGGCTTTAACATTTAGTGATGGCAGCAAATGCGACAAGGAGGATACCTGGTACAGGTAAATAAGCCTCGTGTTTAAGATGGTATTAGCTTGGCATTTTAATGTGCGTCAGTTATCATTATCAGGTCGTTTCCTCGTACTTTCTAACGTTAATGTAAATGCTTTTTTTATTTACAGCTCTGTCGGACCCATTGTTAAACTGCCCTGAAGTTAAAGTGAGGGCTGCAGTTAATTTATTAAGTTGTGGTTCACTTTAGTTACTGGTTTCATGTTGAAGAAATTTTTGGAACAACTACAATGTTACAATACAAACAGTTGAATGTTGTTTTGATATATATCTGTCAAATTCTATATACTGAGAAATATATTTACATGAAAAAATTCGAGAAAAACAAAATAATATTTATTACCCTATAAACACACGCAAAAGTACCGAAAATTGGTACCGTTGAGTACCGATACCGATTCCCAGGTACCGGGCATCGGTATGGTATCGGTTCACATGTGAAAGGTCCCCATCCCTAATGCCTTAACTAATAGACCTACCTTTTTTTTTGCACCATGGATATGTTGTCCTGAAAGAAAGGATAACATAAGCTGTATTATATATGTGTATTCTGTATGTGGGGGAGATTGTTTAAGTATTTATTGCTTTTACTGTTTGTTTTAATCCTGTGTAAACCACATTTGTGTGAAATGTGCTATGCAAATACAGCTGAATTGAAGTGAATATTGTAGGAGATGCAAAGTGTGGCTGCTCAGTGCTGTGAAGGCAGCATCACTTACTCAGATGTAGATAGCCCAGTTGGTTCTTTGGTGAAACCACAGCAGTGTGTACAAAAGCAGAGCCTGAAACTTAAAGGTGCTATGTGGAGAATCTGTTACC
The DNA here is from genome assembly GCA_036419115.1 of Scarus forsteni. Classification (NCBI taxonomy): domain Eukaryota; kingdom Metazoa; phylum Chordata; class Actinopteri; order Labriformes; family Labridae; genus Scarus; species Scarus forsteni. The sequence continues at coordinate 7,180,975 of JAZDUH010000098.1, forward strand.
GGCGAAATAAAGACTCTGCTACCCATGAGCACGCGCGGCGACTGTCGTAATGCTGCGTTCCAGTAACCTCGGAACTGGGAGTGGCATCATCTCCGACTTATTGGCGTTCCACTTGAAGTCAGAAAAAAACATGCCGATCTACCAGGCTATTGTTAGCTGTTGTTAGCACGCCCTGCGTTGTATGAAGAATGTGATTATCACTATGGCAGCATTTTTGTAAATATAAGTCTAACAATACTATGTATACAGCTGATCTAGAGCGACACACCCCAGTCAGAAGTGCAAATAAATTGATTATTACAGGAGCTAAATAACTGTTCACACTGGGGGCATCCATCTTCGATTGTCAACTCGGGGGTGGCGAGGTTTCACCGAGTTCCCAGGAGGAAATTCAGATTTCGGGGGACGTTCCAGTTGCAGTTTCCTACTTGAAACTCGGAAATTCCTACTTCTGACTACAACTGGAACGCACCAAAGACGTGACTGAAGCTAAAGCGTGTGTTGTGGTAAATGCAGCTCGGACCTTCCTCAGAACTCTGCATTGCTTAAGAGCTTCTTTTTTCAACAACTTACATGATGCAAGGTAATGTATCTCTTTCTAGTTACATAGCGGTAGTTTTTGATGTGTGACAACAAGCAATTTTTGAAAAACGTATTATCGTAGTTGTAGCCGGCTATATATCGCTACTTACAGCCCGGTGCTCTAAGACGTGTAATATAAATAACAAAATAATATAAATTTGCTCTAGTTTTAATTGTCTTGTTCCTGAAGTTGAGTATCCAGGCCAGTCCAGCCCTGTCTAACCCGACCAGAAGGTTAAGGAATAGCATTTATAGATAAACTATTTTGATGCTGTAAAACTCATCTTAAAGTGTGTATTTTGATCAGGCATATATCTAAAAGTGAGACTTCTTTGTAGTTACTTCGAAACTCCTCACAGTCTCTTCAAGCATCAATCTGATTACACTGGTATCAATCAATATCAACACCAAAATTGGTATCTGTATTATTGATATTTGGATCGATCTGCTCACCACGACTTATAGCTAACCAGTAGAGTGGGAGTCAGTCCAACATGTGGCCCTTGAAAACTCATTGGCCATCCTGGAATCCTGAAGTTGTAACTTTTATATGCCAGAAAGACATTTAGCAAAGTGGCCCATCCATCTGTGTTATTTTCTGTTTGCTGCCCTCAATAAAAAAAAAAGTCTGGACGCCCCTGCTTTTCATTAATTTTTATTTCTTGCAGTCAATGGTTGACATCTCTGACATAAAACAATTAAAGACGGCAAACAAAGATGAATCTGTCAGAGGGTTATTGGGTGTCCTTGATTGTAGTTCACTCGGAAACTGCATACAGTATAAAATTGTGAGTATTAAGGCAGATGGGACACAAAATACTACCATTAAACATAAAACTTCAAGCCTAACTTCCTTGTTCTTTTGGATAAATCATCCACTTGAAAGTCAAACACAGGCAGTGCTGGCAGACTGGTATAATGCAGCGAACTTCTTCAGGTTCTGATCCAAGGTTGTGGATTTTTCTTAAGAGTTATTTGTTTTTGAAACTTTACGAAGGAAAGGGCAGAGTGAAATCTGTTTAATTTATGATATTGATACAAGCAGTTATATTCCTACACTGAGCCCATATCATAAAATCAAATCAAGGTCAGAGCCCATACGCTAAAAGGATAGACTTCATTTGAAAGTGTGCTGCTTCTCTTTAAGATCTCACACTTTTGGGAGTGAACTGAACGTTGGCAGGAGCTGAGATGGAGTGTTGATGGACTTTTGACCCTCTTTAAAAGACATTTCAAACCAGTCTGTGATAGAAACTCTCTTCATTAAGTGGAAGAGAAGTTGATTAAACTCTTTTAAAACTTTGAGTTCCAAAGCAACTACATCAAGCAGTCTCTCCCACAAGCTTTAGGAAAGTAAAACCCCAGACAGAGAAGAACTGGTGACCTCTGCAGGAGTTTTTTCTGAACTTGTCCAACTTTAGGCCTTTTTATCTGTCAGCTTTGTGACAGCGAGAAATGAATCAACACCCAGGCCCCACAGTTCACAGTGCTTCTTATTTGAGGGTTTGATTAAATGTGGTTTAGTGAGACCATCTGCATCACTGCACCACTTCTTATTTCATTAAGGACCTTAGCTGTGCATTACTTTATCCTAAAGGCTGGTCCTGTGAGGCACTTTGCCAAAACACAAGTTAACACTATTAAAGCTGCATTAACTGATTGTTTTGGCCCCTGTTGTAATCAGAAATGAGCTGTAAACATTGTTGGAAACGTGTTTTCTCCTCTGAATCAATAAGGTTCATTTATAACTATTACTTAACTATTGAATTGCTTTTTCAGCTGCACTTTTCCTACCATGTTGGCTGCATCCAACAGTGGGTGAAGAGAGGGGCAGCATGTGGCCCCTCTGGTCTAAGCATTAGTGGAGGCACAAAAGCAGTTCTAACCATGTCCAAACCCTAACTACAATTAAACTGAAATTACACAGCACCTTTTGAGAAATAATTGATATATGTAATAAAATATATTGTGCATAACTATGTCAGGAAGATTGCCCCAGGAGACGAAGCACTCTGAGTGTCTCAGACAGTGGAAACTGACAGGGAAGGAGGAACCAGAGGAACCAACATGGGAGGACAAACCTTTGCATGGGATGTACCACCAACAGATAGCTGAAGTGGCTGGTATGAACAAATCCTACCAGAGAGGAGGGCTGGACTGAAGGACAGCACAGAGGCACTAATCATGGCGGCACCGGAACAGGCCTTGAGCACCAGAGCAATAGAGGCCCAGATCTACCACACCAGGCAAGATCCCAGGTGCAGGCTGTGTAAAGAGGGCACTGAAACAGTCCAGCACCCAATAGCAGGGTGTAAGATGCTGGCAGGAAAAGCATACATGGAACCAAGTAGCCGGTATAGTGTACAGGAACATCTGTGCAGAGTATAAACTGGAGACCCCGAGGTCAAAATGGGAAGCACCTCCCAAGGTGATGAAGAATGACCGAGCCAAGATCCTGTGGGACTTCCAGATGCAGACTGACAAAATGATAATGGCCAACCAACCGGACATTGTGATCATAGATAAGCAGCAGAGGAAAGCTGTTGTGATAGATGTAGCCATCCCAAGTGATAGCAACATCAAGAAAAAGGAACACGAGAAACTGGAGAAATACCAAGGGCTCAAAGAGGAGCTGGAGAAATCCTGGAAGGTGAAGGCAACAGTCATGCCTGTGGTCATCGGGGCACTTGGGGCAGTGACCCGACACTGAAGAAGTGGCTCCAACAGATCCCTGGAGAAACATCAGACATCTCACTCCAGAAGAGTGCAGTCCTAGGAACAGCTAAGATACTGCGCAGGACCCTCAAGCTCCCAGGCCTCTGGTAGAGAACCCGAGCTGAAGAGGATGAACAGCCATCCGACCTTTATGTAGCAGCTACAGAACTTTGAATAGAGCTGCTCACATGGAGAGCCATCCACTGTCATATTTTTCTCTGCTGATTATAGATTTATTCAAGGTAAGCCCTTTGAGGTGCAGATTATCAGAGAGTCCTCATGTCTACGTGCTTGTATAGGTATTTATATTGTAGGTATAATCAATAACAACTGTGGATGGAGGGGTTGTTCTAATATGAACATTGACATCTATAATGATTATAAACTGGAAACAGAGGATGCAGCATTTACTGGAAATGCAATTAAATTGGTTTCAGTTGATTTCAAAATGAGGATTTATGTTAAATCATGTTTTTTTTCTGTTGATGGTTTAGAGAGGAGGCAGAGACCAAGGGACTCAAAGAATTCATGATGGCAACAGACTTCAGATGAAAATGGAGGACAGAAGGAATGAAGGTGGTTGTTTGTGTTAGTGTGCTGCCTTTTATCCAAAAGACATTAAAATCTGATTTTTTTGTTCGTATTGTCCAGCACTACCCACATACCTAAATGGAAACACTTGACCAAACAACAATCAGACACGCCTGAGCGCTGGTTGTCCTAAAGCACAGGAACATAAATGGGTTTCAAGGAACAGATTGAATTATTGAAGGGGTCAAGCTGCTATGAGCACTAATGGGAACTTCTGGGAGATGGGGTAGATGTACACAGGGCAGTTTGTTTGGGTGGTGGCAGAGGGAGGTCAGTGGGGGTCCCTGAACAGAATAATATGGCCTTGTTTACTCATCAGTGCCCTCAGGCAGGCGGGTCATCTGTTACTGCAGCTGGAGTCAACCATGAAACACCCTCTGGTAAACTCTCTGAGGCCAGAGGCATTAATGAGAAGGACACTACGTGAGGTCGTGGCATCAATATTTAGTTTACTGACAGAGGATGCAGCGGAGAATAACGGAGATTGTAAAAATGGTAAACTGCATTTCTTTTATCGCTGATTTCTCTGCAAAGAGCCCATCAGTCTTTGCTTTCCTTCCCCCTGGTTTCAAAACAAATGTTACCATGGCACACTTTACAAAATGGAGCAGGTCTGGACCTTACTATTTTCTGATTTACTGCAAGGCAACATGAATCTGCCATAAGCACAACACTTAGCTGCATTTATCAAAATAACAATGGCAAGAAAAACAAACATAAGTGACCTTCAGATATGCAAACAGGAACCTTGAGCAGAAACAGACGTACTCAGCTGCTGTCTGCTGGAACTGTGTTAGGTAAGTGCAGAGACAGATGGAGATGCATAAAGAGGGCGACAGATTAGAGAGAAACAATCAGAGCAACAAACCTCTGCCAAGGCATTTTCAACACTGTTGTGCCAGTTATTGTCAAAACTACTGTTAACTGCCCTATCTCACCGTTAAGGAATACACAGAGAAATCCCAGGATCCACATCCATCATGGATCATCACCAAAATCTTATCAGTTCTTCCTTTGGCATGGCCAACATCCCTTAAAAATGGCATCTTAGTCTGTTGAACCCTTTTTTGAGTTGTTAGCAAAAGTGTAAGGATCACATAACCTTGTAAGAAATTCCTGGATCTGTGTTTGGATTCAGATCGCCACCAATCACCAGTACTCAAGATTCCTGAACATAACTTTGATTCATCAGATTAACAGGAAATCCTCAAACAAGAGGTCATAATGTGGTCATATGTGGGGAGAGGGGTAGCTGCTTCTGAGTCAAACCGTCATGTTGTAGTTCAATAATAGCTTAAAGAGACTATGAGGAGTTTCTAAGTAATTCCAAAAAAGTCTCACTTTTAGATATATGCCTGATCGAAATACACACTTTAAGATGAGTTTTATAGCATCAAAATAGGTTATCTATAAATGCTTTTCCTTAGCTTCACGGTCAGGTCGGACAGGGCTGGACTGGCCTGGATACTCAACTTCTGGAACAAGACAATTAAAACTAGAGCAAATTTATATCATTCGAAAACGTCTTAGAGCACCTGGCTGTAAGAAGCGACATATAGCCGGCTACAAAACTACGATACTAAGTTTTCCAAAAATTGCTTGTTGTCACACATTAAAAACTACCGCTACGTACCTTGGGTCACGTCTTTTGGTGCGTTCCAGTTGTAGTCAGAAGTAGGAATTTCCGAGTTCCGAGTAGGAAACTGCAACTGGAGCGTCCCCGAAGTCTGAATTTCTGGTGAAACCTCCCCACCCCCGAGTTGACAATCGAAGATGGATGCCCCCAGTGTGAACAGTTATTTAGCTCCTGTAATAATCAATTTATTTGCACTTCTGACTGGGGTGTGTTGCTCTAGATCAGCTGTATACACAGTATTGTTAGACTTACAAAAATGCTGGCATAGTGATAATCACATTCTTCATATAACAACGCAGGGCGTGCTAACAACAGCTAACAATAGCCTGGTAGATCTGCATGTTTTTTTCCGACTTCAACTGGAATGCCGATCAGTCGGAGATGATGTCACTCCCAGTTCCGAGGTTACTGGAACGCAGCATTACGACAGTCGCCGCATGTGCTCATGGGTAGCAAAGTCTTTATGTCGCCGTAGCTTTATACTAAAGGTGATCATGTTAAAGCCTGAAAACATGAAATAACAACATTGGATCACCTATATCATCCAGCCCTTCTATCTACTCAAGCTACATATTAGTTCATATCTTGCTTGTTTTTGTCCTGGATGATAAAATAAATCAGGCTTCCACAGTAAATACCCCTCATGCTCATGTAAGACTTATTTTGGAGGAGCAATATTTGGGTATTTGGCAGCAGTTTTAACAAAAGTCAGGTGTCTGAAATAAAAACCTAGAATCCCCCACAGAAACTCTTGACATTAGTTTACTGTATGTGCATATTTTTTTGAATTAAATTTAAAGTTTTTAGCTCAAAACTTCCTGCCTGTCAGGATATGAATGTAATTCTGTCACTATCTACAGCAGGGGTGTCACTTTATATCCCCTAATGTCTGAAAGGTGCTTTAAAATAAACTTGCCTTGCCTTGGTGGCTTAAAAGTGAAACGCCGACAGGTGCAGTAAAACAGACAGATGAAACTGTCATTGTTGTGTCAGGGCATTTTTTAATCAAAGAGAGGATTATCTTTACCCTCAGTCTGCACAGATATTGCATCAACCAGACACATCCACAGAGAGGAAATCCCTGCTTCATTTTTCATTATTAAAAAACACAATTTGATAAACTGAAATTTGATCCTATTGCTAGTAATAAGTCTTCTGTTTTTAACAAACTTAGAATTCACATTCTTGCTGCTTTACAGAGACTGTATCTGTAAATGCATGAGAGAGGACATTGATAATTACAGTAGTTGGAGAAGAGAAAGTATTTAATTAACTGTAGCAGTTGTAAAATGTGAATAGATGTTTAATGATATTTATAAGGCGGGTTCACAGCATCAGGCCTTCCATAACTAATGATGGTGAGGGGATGATATTTGTAGGAATAACCATGCATGAAAGACACTTTATCCTGAGGTTAGCATATAAAACTATTTATATAAAATGGTGATGAATGAAAACCTAAATGTTAATAGTTGCAGCAGTTGGGTCAGACATGCCAGTAATGGTGGTACAGTAAAAGTGATATAAGCGGGGATTTATTTTTAACTGAAATCAATGCTCATTCTGTTACTGACATTCACTGACATATCATTTCACTCTTAAACAGAATCAAAAGTAAGATATGGAAGACTGAGCACTAGGGCTGTAACGAAATTTTGTGCCACGAAATTTCACGAAATAAAAAATGACTAAATAAAATTCAAAGACGCACGAAATAAAAAACGCGCCGGCATCACAGAGATTGGTGATTTTTCACCCTCCTCACCTACCGTAGCAAAACACTCACTTCAATATGGAGGAAGACGAGGTCGAGGAATTAGCTGACGCCCCTTTGTCAAATAAATCGGTTGTGTGGACCTACTTTGGCTTCCCTTGTAATGACGAGAGAACAGTGAGAAGATTGTGGACAAAACAACAACTGTGTGCAAATATGCCGCTACAGTTCGCCATATACTGCGAACTGCAAGTACAACTACCAACTACCTACTACTTTGAACTGGAGACAGGCAGCAACTGTACGTTTGTGTAAGTCTGCGTAAAAAACAATTTTTGATTTTTGCATCTACTGATGAGTTGACAGAATTTGATCATACTTGAAGATCAGAGGTATATGCACAGTTATAGGCTAAATATTATAGTTCACAGTTCAGACATTTATAGGTCTAAACTACAGCTCTGAGGACTGCTATTTGTTTTCCTTTTCATTCAAGAATGTAGTTGTCCTGATTGTTACAACAACAACAAAGCACTTTTTATTAAGATTGTATGTTTGTATTTGCACTGTAGTCTAAATAAGGGGAAAAAAATAGTGTTTTTGTATGTCTGTATTGGGAAGAAAATAAAGAAAAATAGATTTTTGCACAACTTCCTACTGTTGGGGATTTTCTATCATCTGTATTTTGTACTGAGTTTTTCGTATCGAGAGCCCTGTTTCGTATTTTGTATCATTTCGGGAGTTGACCATTTCATTACACCCCTACTGAGCACTGAAAGTTGCAGCTGGAGTTCGGCAGGTCCATAGCAGCAGATTTTCCATTCTTAAAATAATGGTATCAGTAAGTGTAAGCAGGAACAGCCAACTAGGATTAGATTGTGTCAGTATTTACATTAGCAACTTTAATGAAGGTAGAAAAGTAATGGATGAAAGGATGAATATAACTAGTGGCACTCGCAGGTGGGTCCACAGCAGCAGATAATTAACTGAATGATGAAAACTCTGGTGACCATAAGTTTAATATTTAGTGGTATAAACATATATTTTAATAAACTGGTCATTATGGTATGATCATTAGAAACTGCAGGAAGTATTCAATTAAAAAAATAAATCAAGAGCTTAATATTGACAGCTTTAGCAGGTGGAGTCAGGCAGGTCCACAGCAGCAGGTTGTCCATACTTATTATGCTAACAGAGGGATATTTGCAACAATAACCAATTATTTTTTTAGAGCAATTATTCCAATACTGACATATGAATTTATGGTAATTACAGGAAAGTTTATATGATGGTCATTATATTATCAGGGGCATCGGTGGCGCAGTTAGATAGTGTTGGTCAGTGATCGGGAGGTTGCAGGTTCAAGCCCAGCTCCGGGCGACACATGGCGATGCATCCTGGAGCAAGTCACTTAACCCCAAGTTGCTCCCACTGCTGCGTCGGTGGCATGTTAATGGGTATGAAAGTGAGTGAATGTGTTAGAGATACTGATAGATACCATCAGTGAGTGAATGTGAGAGCAAATTGGTTTGAATGGGTAGGTGTGACCTACGGTGTAAAGCAGCTTTGAGTCGTCAAAGACTAGAGAAGCGCTTTATAAGCTCAAGTCCATTTGCCATTTATTAAAAGTTGAATCAGTGGTAATCAGGCTGGTCCACAGCAGCAGGATGTTCATGCCAGTAATGATGGTAACAGTGTGTGTGGTGTTTGGAGAAATTACCAATGTTCCAATATTGACTTTTGAGATTATGCTGCTTACTAAATAGTTAAATAGGTATAGAATAATGTAAGTATTATAGCAGGTAGTGTCAGGTTGGTCCACATCAGCAGGCCTGCCCTGCCTGTTACTATGATGTCTGATGTGACATTTGGAATAACCATTAATCAGAAAAGAGAGAGAAGGAGAAAGAGAGGGCTTCATCAGTCTTCTGAGCAGAAATTTGACATTTTAGATATCTGTAAAATGTTCAGTAATTTTGACAAATGTCTTGCAAACACCTAAAAATCAAAGCCAACATTCTCTCCCATCATTTATGATTTTAATGAAAGTCTCTGAAGTGAAACTAAAATGCTTGATTACCATCCCCTCATGCACTGATTGACAAATGTGCTGACGTGGTTTTCAGCAGAGCTGCAGTGAAAGCAGATACAGAAATATTCAGAAGCAGCAGGTCAAACAACATCATTTAGTGCATTATTTCCAAACCACTGACACCTTATCAAAACTGAGACAGGAGGATGCTGTATCCTCTCAGAGCCTGACAAAGACTGATCTGAGTACAGATGGCAGCTCATTGGAATACAGCCATGGAGATGAGTATTTTAAGACCTTCATACATTATGGCCATTGCTACTGGTGACCATGAGGACATGAAGCTTGGGACAATTAGGAGATCTATACCCACCCCTTCAAGAGAGATTTTCCAGTCTGACTACATGCATCATGTCTTTGAATGTACTACATGACCTTTAAGTCTGAATATGAAATGTGTTTTATGAAACTGTGATGGTTTCATGTTTCCTTCACAGTTGTATCGTTTACTCAGTTAAAACAGGATCAGAAACAAGCTAAAAGAATGTTAGAGCGGACATATCATGCTCCTAGTCTGCCTTGCAACACAGTTCGTTACAGTTTAAATCACAATTCTGTACTTTGGTCAAGATTTTTGACTCTCTTTAAACCTTCTGTATGTAATGCATATAATTAATCAATTAATCAATCTTCGTTTTTATGGTGCCAGTCCATAACAAGTGTTATCTCAAGGCACTTTACAATTGAATGAATGAATGAATGAATGCTTTATTTCAGTTTGAAAACAAAAATAAAATCATGTTATACAAAAAAGAAAACAGACAGCAACCAAAAAAGGAATAGGCTGAAGCCCCAAGGCTTTTTTTAGCCTACCCTGTACCATCAATTGAGCAGGCTAAATCCATACTCTTCTTTTTAGACACATGCATATGCACATATACATGTACAAAATACAAATATGCTCATATACATATACATACATTCAGAGGTGTATCCATCCAGGCACTGACAAAGAGACTTAAAATAGGAATTTATGAGAGTGACAAACCCATTGATGCCCAGAACATATATCTGTCCTCATCATGTTTGTCTCTACCGAGTATAAATTTATTCAAGGTTAACCTGTTGAGATGTGTTCTGTCTGTACGGTTGTAAAGGTATTGATTGTGGAGTTATAATCAATAGCAACCACAGATAAAGAGGTCATTCTCATATTAACATTAATGTCCATAATGATTATAAACTAGAGACAAATCTTGTTGACAAATATCGCAGCATCTAGTTGAACATCCATTAAACTGAGTTTTTTTAAATGTATTTTTTGGGCATTTTGTGCCTTTATTGATAGGAGAGAGACAATGGATAGGCTTGTGAAAGGGGGTGAGAGAGTCGGGGAAGACACTCTGCAAACTGGTCACAGGCGGGACCCGAACCTGGACCGGCAGAGGCATGTACATGGGACGTGCATGGCTGCTAACCACTCCAGCAAACAAGCACCCCCCATTAAACTGAGTTTAACTGGTCTAAAAATATAAATCTATCTACAGTGATATAGTGTCTGTTGATGGTTGACTACCTCCTCCCTGCATTATTGTGGCAAATTTGAAGAATATCTCAAAGCATTCTGCATTCATTAACTTTCACTTTCAAGAAATGTGGAAATATGAGGCTCTGTGACCTGGACCTCCCAATCAGATCAGTTCATCCTTCAGTCAGAGTAGACATTGATGCTGATTTTGATGCAAATCCCTGCAAACATGCTTGGGATATGTCATAGACATGCAAAGGATCCTTGAACCTGGGATAACGTGGTCAAGTTTGAAGAAACCAGTGCTCTCAAGTCTCATGCATTCAGTGTGTGACACACTCATTTTAACCTTCTCACACGCTCACACGCCGAACCTTCCATTACTCATTCAGGGAAATTAATTGTGGAAAGCCCACTGAGTTACATTGTACTTATGCATCCATGGAACATGTAGCAAGACACTCTAGGAATCATAGAGCTGGACAGGAGCTTGACACAACCCAACCACAAGATCAACTACCCATCAGCCACTCAAAAAATCATGTACAGCTATATATCAGCCAATTAGATTTAGTACTGCTCAGTGGCTGTTCAGTCAAGGAGGGGAAGCTCATTTTTTTCCGGTCTACATCATAAATTTGTTTATTTTAATGTAAATTCTACCCTCCATTCCTTTTCAAGAAAATGATCTGTGACCCTGTCATACCAACTAGGTGTCTTTTCCAAGGATTTTACCAGTGTTCTCTCAATGGCCAGCAGAGCTAGACTGCTTAAACAGCCTTGGCCCATTGTGTTGCGGGTGTAAGACTTGAATCGCTTTAAACAGGAGAAGCTCCTCTCCAGAACAACTGAATGTAAAACTTAGAAGATGCTCCGGTGGAGGGTTATACTTCAAGATCGCGGATTGGCTCATTTCACTGTCAATCAAAAAGGGATTCGGCCTCAAACAGATCATCCAATCATCATGCAGAAGCCGAGCGTCCAGGCCAGCCCACTGTCTCATAGACCCCCAGAGACACTGAGCGTCCGATGGGCGGGACAAAGCCCAGCATTTATCCAATGACCGTTCAATTTCCACAGTGGAACAACTCACTCTACGTTCCCCATCGAAGTCAGAAGATGCTCAGCATTTGACTGTGTTAAAGCTCTGAGACGCTGCGGGGATGAATGAGAAGGAAGTCGCACCAGTTACCTGTGATAAGTAGCTGATTCTGAACAAAAGGTGAAGGAATTCTAGCGCATAATTAGTCAATGAAATGTACACACAGCAGTACATATCACCACATTTTTGGGGGAAATTTTAGGGGAAGCTGAGCTTCCCTCGCAGTCTTAGAGCAATCGCCACTGGCACTGCTGTATCCGGGTAAGATACGACTGATCTGACTGACATACTTCACACTTACATAGGGAAGTCTTATCCCATGAGAACAGTAAGTTATCTCATCATTTGATTTTGTAGCCTGCTGAATCATGAACTTACGTACTGTACAGAAGCAAAACAATGAGAGCTTATCTTGTTTTTTCGCCACACTGACCATTAAACAGTAAAGCAAAGTCTGATTACATTGACATACAAACTGTGATTGCCAGGCACAGGCCAGTTTTACTTAGAACATGAGAAGTGTTGGGCCACAATTAAATAAAAACTGGACATTTTTAGTTGAACTAGCATGGTCAAATGTTGGACTTAGATAATTTAAAAAAAACAGTAACATTTGTATTATTACGTTTCTTCAATACCTGATATAATATACTAACATCACATGTAACAATAACACCCATTAAATTGTGGGATCAAAACAACAGCACCTGAATACTAATAAGCCCAATTTAAAATATGATAACCCCCCCCCTCCCAACATACCTTGACCTGCGGAGATATAAATGCACATGAGAATATGTGGCTCAGTGTTACAAGGTTTGACAGCGGAGTCGACCAGGGGTCACTGTCTTTCACCTTGGTCTTCATCTTTAAACCCCAGAGAGGAATTCTTTCACATGGAATAGAAAATATATAAGTATGAGCGGCATGATCAGGAGTCCCTCAAGTACATGACGGATGCTGAATGCCTGGATAGATAACACATGCAGTGATTCTGTCCCTGGGGTCTTTGAAATGAGGATACACCACAAGTGCTAATGTCAAGGAGGGCCAGAGGTCAGATCATAGACACAAGACCTTATCTCTCCTTCATACTATGATATTTTGGTTTACTGAGTACTGTCTTGAGGCTCTGGCTATCACAGTTTTAGAACTAAAATATTACACATTCTTCCTGTGCAAGCTTGAGGTTTTCTCCAATTTACAGGCGAGGCTTGCTCATGGAACTTCAATCAGCCTTTGCCCTGCTCCCATGTGGTGTCTACAAGGCTCCATTCTGTTATTGTCCTGCCATTTGTAAAGCCAGTTAAGTTTTAGTGTTACATTGCCCCCTCTTGGTTGAAAGAGAGACCAATGAGCATGTCAACTGTCATGTGAGAGCCTTGCGGGCCGTTTACATGGTGCTGTTTTTGGCCTAAAATGGAGAGTTTTAATTTGCGTTTTCACCTCCTGTTTACATGAGACCGGTGCGCAGTGAGCTCTGCAGACTTTTGAAACCAGGGTCCATCGTGGAAAGTTTTGAAAATGGATGGAGGTGACATCAGGGTGAAATGCTGACATCACTGCATGCATATACTGTTTCACATTAAGGCTGTGCATGCATACCAGGAACAATGAGAGCTCGGCTATCTACTGAGCAACATCTCCGTGTATCTTCATGTGTCCACTCGCCATTGGTGTTTGTGAAAAAAATGTCTTCCTTGTATGAGTTTTGTAACACTGCTGTTTCTCTGCAAACCTACATCGCCATCTACTGGACTGGCATGCATGCTCCAGTGTTTTCAGTCATTCTCACATCTCCATGTGAACGCAGACTGCTTTTGAAAACACAAAAGGAAAAACCTTTCTTTTTCTGGTAAAATCGTCTCTGTGTAAACGGGGCCTTGGGAGCAAGCACCAGATTGGTTCATCTCCTGCAGGAATAGTTTTGAATTGTTCCCTTGGACACTATTTGTCTGGAAGTATGGTGTTTTTTTGTACTTTTTGATAGGGACAGAGGCAGAGGGTAATGTATTAATTGTGCTATGTGTTTGTGACTGTAAATTTGTAATTAGTGTAGTTTGGCTAGCAGAACTGTAAGTTATCAGCATTACAAAGCATTTTGAGCTTGTTTGTAATGGTTTTGACATTTTTTGGTGATTTTTCTAATTGCAGTTTGTAAAGTGTACTTTCATGCAGCTTTACAACAAACATAAAATACTTAGAAACCCTCAATAAATGACACAAAAAGTTATTGCAATTCCTGGATGATTTCAAGTTGTAGGCTGACTGTCTAGTTATGAACATTGGCTACTCATAGTGAGGACTAACCTGACATGCCAGACAGACAGTTTCACATACTCACCGTGGAGATATTTCACTTGTCCATCTGGGAAAGAGCCTTTTAAATAGTCTTTTCAGGGGCAAACCTTCAAAAACAACATCAGCTGGTGATTAGACAGTCGTTTGGCTCGTCACTGACCGATCCCTATCAAGCACCGCTGCTACGTATGACATAGCTTGCGCTGTTGTCAGCTACTGACTTAAACTACCTTAGACTGTCATCTTACATTAAATTATACCACACAGTTGTATTAATTAACACTTGTATGTGAAATTAATCTCATGTTGTGCGCTAATAATTAATATTAATAATAATGTAAAATTAATTATTGATATAAAAATTATCAAAGATAATTATTAAAAATTCATAAATATGATTATAAAATCAATATTTTGCGGGGCACCACCCTGTCTCCAGGGACCGATAACCAAATTGGCAAGATTAGAATTCAGTCTCAGAAGGTGTGGAAAGATCTAAACATGTAGTCCAAGCACTGACTGTTATGACTCCAGCGAATATCACAGTTATATAACCGCAATAAACACAAACAATGACCGATTAAATTATAATAAAGTTTATTTAAAGCAATAATTAAAATTTAAATTATAAGCAAAAACATTAATCTACTAACTACAAACTACTAAAAGTCAATAGCAACAACATTAATGACTACAATGACTGCAGCAGCAGTACCCATAACATTATTGGCAACAAACAAAGAGAAACAGCAGCAACAGTAAATGCATTCACCAGTGATGGAGCTAATGTGTGTGAGAGTGTGTGTGTGTGGGAAGGAGAGGAAGAGAGGGAGTGGCTAAGGGGTCACGTGAGGGAGGGCGTACCCTGAACCAAGATGGCGGCAGAGGACAGCGTCCTATCCCCTCTAGAGCCAAGATGGCCACTCACCACGTGAACAAAGAAAAGGGGGGAAGGGTCTTTCAGCCCAACGTGATACCGAGGCGACCTTTTAAAGATTTTAGGCGCGCACTGACGGCACCTTTGAAATGAGTGTGGTGTGAGGGAGGTGTGCGTGTATGCGCAGTAATGAGAAGGAAAAGAAAGAGAGAGTGAGAGAGAGACCCCGAGGGAGATCTCACCTACAACTGATAAATAACGATATCACTACACAATAACAGAGCCAGTAAACCGAAGTCTATCTGGTCTGGTATTGGACTTCCAACCAGTGATACCCTATTTATCACTAATCATGGGTGGAGATCGAAAATAAAAGCAGCACAAATTAAAACGGGTCTCATAAACACAAAAGCAAATTAAAAACACTCTAAACTAATCTGTCTCTGCCCAGACATAAGGCTCTAACGCTCACATTGGCTCCAGAACGGTTGCAGTCCAGATTCAGTGCAGATTTTCCCCAAGCTGCCACTCACATCAGCTCCAGATAGAGGCTGCGGCTGGCTCTGGTGCCAGGTGCAGAAACAGCACTGTCGAGAGAAGAAGCTCATGTGGGTTCACGTTCTTGTCTGAACTTGGCGCAAGAACAAGCCCTATATACAGGAACTACATGTAAGGAGATGCTGTGCTGCTCACTTTTGTGACCTCGTGTCACCGAGTTTGATGTTATGTTTACATTTACTACTAGCGCGAGTGTGCGGTCAAAGAAGAGTCAAGTTACATTTGTTTGTACACTGAATTTATTTTGAAAATCAACGTATCATCATGCCACCCGGCATTTCACTTCCTGTATAGCTCGTCATATTTCATTCAGCTTGACGCAGACCCTCTACGGCGCCCGGTAAAAATAGACTTCTTGCGGATTGTTTCCGTTGTGCCGTACGGCTCCCGCAACCAGACTCGCACCGCACGGGGCTAATGTGAGCCTTCAACAGTGATTTTAATGATACGGATTACATGCGGAAGCCGCATCGGACCCGCACAGGATTCAGTGTGAGCCTGGGGTTACTTTGAGTTGCTCCGGTCCTCCGGAGTGTGGACAGGCGATGACGGGGAAGAGAGGGAGGAAAAAGGGGTCCGCTGTGAAAGTCCGCCGCCGCTAGCTCTGAGTCCACCGCTGTGCGCTGGATCCGACGATGCGTTTGGGTCCGTGCCGATATGCTGGATCCGCCGATGTGCACTCTCAGTGTGGTCCATTCTGTGCCCGCGCTGTGCGTCCTGCCTCCGCGCTGTGCGTTTGTGTTCGCACTGTGGGCGCTCTGGTCTGCAGCTGTGCGCTCTGCGTCCGCTCTGGGTTCGCGGTTGTGCGCTCTGGGTCTGCGGCTGTGCGCTCTGGGTTCAGGCGGTCAAAGTTCTATTCGCGGTAGCGAGGTACAGGTTTGTCTGGTGGCGGCAGGAACAAACCATAGGCGGAGGACGAGGTGCTTTGTTAGGCCTCTAACAAAGTTGGCGCGCTCGTCCTCTCCATGGTGTGATCAGCTGCTTCAGCAGCGGTGTGCGCTCAGATGGGAAAACGAAGTTGGAAAAAATAAGCGAACAAAGAAACAGCAGTCTGCTCGGCCTGCGACTGAAAGGCCTAGGTGTGATTAAAAGAAAAGCAACAAACGTTTGTTGAGTGCTTCCTTTTAGGACAGTCAAGTAGCAGCAAGAGCAGCAGGAGCTGTTCACTGGAAGCAGACTATCTATGGAGAGCAACGATCTCTGGTTGCGCTGCTGTTTAATGACTTTATGACTTCATTGGGGATACCTGCGAGGTTTACCTGGCAGGGGCCAATGACCGTGCAAAGTTTTGGTTTAAAAAGTTTACACCTAGGTGGGGAAACCAGTGGGTGGTGGTGGCGCCAGCTTCTAACGGTCGTGAGAGAGTCTGAATCTGGCTTTGAAAGTTACATGCAGGCCTCTCTTTTGTGTTCCGGCCCACATGGCGTACAGATCCCAACACTCATCAAAGACAATCGCTACCATTTTTTTTTCCGGTTACCCTCTGCAGAAAGCAGATTTTGCAGAGTATCACTAAGTAACCATGGTACATCTATATGAATCAGGCTTCGATTACATGTCTACAGTTGGTCTAAAACACTACTGCATGTCTTTTAACAGGTACTAGGAAACAGGAACATATCACCCTCATCCTGGCCTCTCTCTAGTCCCCCAATTCATTGTCCGATTTTTCAGGTCTGCCGAGCTGCTTCGTCTTGTCCCTAAAACCCAGGGAGGGACTGGGCTATATCTATACTTAAAATGTGCAACAGTATGAAAATAATGTAAATTGGATTATATTGCTACTCGCTTGGTTCAAAACACATTTCAGACCCAATTTGCTCCTCTCAATGATGGATGGAGTATGAAAGGGGAGGCCATGGCCTGTGATGACTGCATATCTTTCTCCATGACTTCCTTCTTGAGAGATCTTGTATTTGAAGAATTTTTATTGTTAAACCATGACTACAATCAACAGGTACATGGTCTTGTACTGTGTCTGATTCGTCTAAAGTTTGACCCAGAGGATTATGGTGTTAAAACCCATGAAAACTGTCCTGATGTCTGCGTTTTCACACACTTTAGGCCACACACTCATGTAGAGAAATGAAGACACAGCAGGTTCAGAATGGGGAAACATTCACTTGGTGCTGATATGTGTCAGAGCCAGACATATGTTTGAAGACTCAGGAGATAAATGTTGACAGAATGAACTAACACTAACGCCCCAAGTGACACACTGAGAGTCTACAGAAACTCCTTTGGGAAATAAGAAACAGAAACACCTTTTTAAATTAGCAAAGGAAACTTGCACTGTCTGTCTTGTGTCCACAGAAAGGACACGACAAGCAGCCATAAGAGACGGAAATCACAAATGCTGAGGCAGAATTTATAATAAGGACGGGAAGATGTGACTATTTTTGTCCCTTGGAGGCTGGCAGGTAAAATGCAAACAAGGCTGGCATCAAGTAATCAATCTGAGGGAGTGTTTCAGTGTGTTGCACGATAAGGTGAAAACAATTTGGCAGTGACAAAATGAGTCACAGAGGCTTATATACCAGCTGGGTTGCAGTTGAAGGAAGCTGTATGCACAGGTGAGCAGATTTAGATGAGGGAGTGGTTGGCAGGCAGAGAGTAACAGAGACGGGGGAATGGGAACAAGGGACCAGAGCAGAATTTGGCTGTGTGTTACCCATAGTTAGAACAATGAAGTTGATACTCAGGTATTAAATGACAGGTACTGCCTATGCTAGTCATTTTTTAAGAAATAATATTTAGTGAGGAAGTTGTTACCATTGGGATTATTTTTTGTTATTTACAAACTGTAAGATCTAATTTAGGTGCTCCTTGTATTTAGAAATAAAGGCCTAAAGAACAATCCTATTGTATGTGTAACCTTGAAGTACACCGAGAGCACAAACCTCACCCAAGGCATTTCCAACACTGATGGGTCAGTTACGGTCAAAGGTAAGAAATAACTGCCCTATCTTGCACTACTGACAAATCCTGGAAAAAAATCTAGATCTACATCTATATTTTGATCTAGAAAAATCTAATAAATTGACCAACATACTCTGAAAAATCTGCTGAACAGGCATTGGGCTATAGGCAAAGATGTGGAGAACTGCCCCAATCTCACAGTGTAAATACATCCTTTAAAATGTCCCTGGATCCACATCTGGATTTACATCACTACCAAAATCTTATAACTTCTTCTTGTGCCATGACCAACATTCCCTGGACATTTAATCAATATCTGCCCAGAACTTTTTGAGTTATTTTGCTGACAGACAAACATACAAACAGACAAATGCTGGAAAAACATAACCTCTTTGTGTTGGTGGCATTTGCCTAGTGAGTCAGTACACCATCTCTTAGAGGCTCAAGGGTTCAAGCCAAGCTACGACTATTACATGTTGATGTGTCCTTGGCAAGACAGACGTAGGAGGTGTGAGCAGGGAAACTCAAGTGGACCTAGCCTCCCCTAGTTCAGGTTTTCCTTATTCCCCAGTCACACATGCCCGTTTCTCATAGCGATTGTGCACAACTGTACACAAGTAACTGAAGTGACTGTCTCACCCCTGGAAACACCCGGTAAATACACCATCAGTAGCGCTTCGAGGGCGTTCATCCTGCTCAAGTCAGGTTAATACAACGATATGACGAGGAGTCCATGAATTTTCATCCTGCTAACATGACGTCAGCCCTGCTGGAGCTTAGCTCACATCACATAAGCCCAGACTGAGCCCCATCGCTTGCGTCGTCTTGAATGGGACACAGTCGGGGCACAGACGGATACATCCTTGTCAGTCGTCCTCTGAAAGCTTTCAGGATTTAGGCACGATCGGCCCAATTGAGCCCCGTACACGCCATGCCAATACCATTCCTTTGGACTGGATTATACTTCCACCCCGCTATACCGAGAGCGGCGATTCTCCCCGACAGTTTTGAACAGTTAAAAACTGTTTGGACCCTTCCATGTTCCCCGCTGTTCATCCACGACTATACAACGCTGATCCAGACCAAGTAACGCATGCACCACGACCATGCAGCACGTTTCATCAGGATTATAACAATCGTGCCCAATTGCCATGAGAAACGGGAATGTGTGACTGGGGCTTTAGATAACAAATACAACACGAATAATTGAATTGTTTTTCTAAATAGTTGCTCAGTTGCTTTTAAACTGCATTTTAATTTGTCAACTGGTGACTTTCAGTAACTGTATCCCTAAATGCTGAGCTCCAGCCTCTATAAAGCTCTCATTGCCACTTTGGCCCAGTCAACTCTGATTGGTTTACAGGTCAACTCTGTGGTAATTGGTCAGTTTAGCACAGCTTTTCACCATATTGCCAACATTTACATATTAACTCTACAGAAGGATATTTTGACTCCACTTTCAACATTTGTTGAAAAGTTTGTTTTACGAAGTGGCTTATGTTCTGTAGCCGAGTACTGACCTGTGATAAATGTAACCAAACTGCACTGAAAACCCTGACCCAAAAAGAAACAAACAAATGAAGTCCAAACTGAACCACAGGCTAAGTGTTGCTACACCCCTAGAGGATATATTAGTACAGATGGAACTTTATTTCTCCCTTTAGGAGACTCCCTCAGGGAATCAAAAAGATACAACTCAGTCTAAGCTACAGTTTGTTTTCCTTCTAGGTCCAGTCTTCAGCACAGTCCATTTCCAAAGTTCTCTAAGGGTGCTTTCCCACTAGGGGCCCTGTCCCGGATCCGGGTGCGATTGAGCCCAAAGTCTGGTTCGTTTTGGTAGTGTGAATGCAAACAAACCGCGGCCGGGCACCAGGCCCGGGCCCACTTGGGGAGATGGTCTCCAGCGCGATTGCAGAGGACTCGGTCACGGTTCGGTTCAGATGTGAATGCAAGCGCACCAGGATACGGGACCACTGCTGTGTGACGTCACGGGTGCACAACTCCCTGAGCTCTGCCTGTACTGTGGTCACGGTCACTGTAAATTCTAACTACAGGCTGTCTGCACTTTTTTGTCATGCCTTGTGGAAATCATTCGACTCTAGTCGACGAGTGGTCTGTTATCACTCACCTGACGGAAGATTGCGAGTTGACGTGTAGAAAAAGCGATATAAAGGCAAGTTTCAACGTCTCCTGCCTCTTCAGAAACCATCTCATCCGTGCAGAATGGGCCCATTTAATCCTCCGAGCTGCACAATAAATGTGGAAGTGGGGGGAAGGTCGCTGCTTGCGTCTCAAACAATGTAAAAACACTCATAAAAGCACGAAGGACTCCATTGCCGGTGCTCAAACAGGGTCGTTGATGCCGTCTCGAACACGATACAAAAAACACATTAGAAGGAAAAAAAGAAGAGGAGAGCGAGACGTAAACATTGGTTGTTTAGTGCGGGAAATGGTTACCATGGTAGCCTCTTCTTTGTTCTCCTCCGTAGCAGGTTTGGTAACCAGTTACGTGCATATCGCCCCCTTCTGTTTCAAACTGAGTAAATACACAAGTGGGCCCGGACACGGTTCGATGTAGCAAGTGTGAATGCAAGCCAGTGGGGGCGAGGGGGAGGAGGGAGAACTGCGCTGCAGCACGGTTCGAAACAAGTGGGCCTAATGTGAAAGCTCCCTAAGTTGGTATTTCACACTGATTTTAACATTGTTATGTAAAAAGATGGCCAGGCTCTGATCCATGTTTATTATTAACAGCACATTATGTTGCCACACGTCGTAAATCACCAGAGTGATTAACCTGCCTCATTTCTTATGTCTTATAAGAGAAAATTCAAGAATTGAATTTCCCGCAAGGGATTAATAAAGTGATTCTTCTTCTTCTTACTGTCTGTGCTGAGCCGAAGACGACTTTGGATTTAATAAACTATACAATTATGCACAGAACGCTTTCCCCATCATTCACTGTCTGCCCATATTGTTTACACCAGCCCACTCAGAGTATTTATTGTTTGAGGTACAGCAGTGACTGCTAAAAGGACCATGGAGAACAATTTCAAATGTCTACTGCTCGAATATTCAGGCGGGAGACGATGAGCTGAACCTTTGAGAGCGTGTAAAACAGAAACTGGATGTGGTTTGGTGTGATGTAATTATGACCAAGAATAATTGAAAAATGAACATCAGTGAGAAAATCAAAAACAAACTGTGACATTTTGTGGGAGACATTTGCAAAGATAAAATCCTCATTAAGACATGGAAAATAAAGTTCCTCGTTCAAACACACTCCCTTCTGATAGTATGTGAGGCCTTTCATGTGAGATAGGTCACTGATCAGAATGATGTTTTGTATTTCTTTGATTCTTCTCCCCTTTCTCTCCATCTGAATTAAAGAGTTTGTTTGATATTTAGCTGCAAACAAGACAATAACATTAAAGCTGGACTGGAACTAAAGATTTGTATTTAAAGCGATAGTCCAACATTTTGGTGTTTTCATGTCTTTCCTCACTCACAAGTTCATGACAAACTCAGACACCAATGTTTCGACTCTGCGTGCAGTAACAAGGAAGAGATAGACAAAGGCCACCCACCACTATAACTTGTCTGGAAGTCAATGGGAAGTGTTAGCCAGCCTCTGCCTAAAGTCCTCAGATAAACTCTTTAGCAACTGTAAACGGTCCTGTGTGCCTGTTGTGACTATTTTTTTCTTTTTTTACCACGTTATGTTACGTTATTTTCTACTATCACTGTAATATCTTATTCTACTTCTAAACAGAGACTTTGCTCTGTTGACCTACTTCCGCAATGGTTTAGTGAAGTTCATGAACGAGTCAAGTTGAATAGGAAGTGAATAACCAGAACCAGTTTGTTGCTGTTAGTGAGCCGTTCATTTGCGTAGCATTCTTAAATTTTCAGGCAATTTTGCATTTAGGAATGAACTTGAAATGAATAGCTCACTTACACCTAGGATTCGGTTTACATTGTTCACTTAAGAGCCGTTCGAAAGACTTGACTCATTCACAAACGTCACATCACTAGCTCAAACCAAAACGGAAGTAGATCAGCAAAGCAAGCTTCTGTTTAGGACTAGAAGAAGATACAATGGAAGTCGATGATGATGTAACATGCCGTGGTAAAAATGAGTCACAACAAGCACACAGGACCATTTAGATTGCTGAAGAGTTTATCTGATGACTGTAGGCAGAGACAGGCTAATACTTCCCACTGACTTCCAGCCATTTGAGCTAAGCTAGTTAGCGGGGGATGACCTTTGTCTGTCTCTTACTTGTTTCTGCGCACAGAGTTGGGAAAATGGAGTCTATCTTCTTGTTGTGGAATCAGGAGTGAGGAAAGACATGAAAACTACAAAATGTTGGACTATCGCTTTAAAGAAGACTGTTTCAAGCTAAAGGTGATAAATACCAAGCAATAACCCAAACATGCTTTGGAATTGTTCCTATCATTAAAGGATAAGTTTGGATTCTACAGCTTTCACATTGTTCATAGAATGAAGTAGAGCAATATACTCACCCAGAAGGCTTTCCTGATCCAAACAGTGCTTTGGGAGATATTTAGATCCAAAATTGAGCAGCGCACATAGGGCATACAGCGCCGCTCCTAAAACTGCATTAATCATCCAATAACTCATTAGTTTCACCATTATTTCATCATGGTCCGCTCACGCTACTCCTCCAAGACGGTCCAGTGTCGCTCCATCCATGTTTTTGTGACTGTGCTGACCTCTGAACTGAAGACTGCTCTCTGGCCAGCTGTTCTTCTCTTTGCCTCCGCATCTTCCTTTCGATGAGCTTCTCATCTGTAAACTCTGGCTCGAAACTGTAAGGACACCCATCATATTCAAAGTTCTCCTCCACAACATCTTCATCCGATAGATATATGTCCATTTTGCACAAAACTGGAAGAAGAAAGTTGTTGAGTAGCCAGCAGTCGCCCCTGAAACAATGAGCGTACTGCGCATGCGCGGCAGCCGTCAAGAAAGTCTTCAGTTCAGAGGTCAGCACAGTCACGAAAACATGGGTGGAGCGACACTGGACCGTCTTGGAGGAGTAGCGCGAGCGGACCATGATGAAATATTGGTGAAACTAATGAGTTTTTGGACGATTAATGCAGTTTTAGGAGCGACGCTGTATGCCCTATGTGCTACCATTATACCGATGTCCACTGCTCGATTTTGGATCTAAATATCTCCCAAAGCACTGTTTGGATCAGGAAAGCCTTCTGGGTGAGTATATTGTTCTACTTCGTTCTATAAACAATGTGAAAGCTGTAGAAACCAAACCTATCCTTTAATACTGTGACAACTGCATGGCATTTATAGGCTGACAGACTCAAGCACCTCCAACACTCTGCCATGTTTGTTAGAAATGTCCATGTGGGCTTCTTTGTTATGCCTTCGACTCAAATTTTTCATAATTTCCCTGTGTATCACATAATTACAAAACACTAGAGCGAAAAGCATCCCATCTCGCCCCTCCAAGTGCAGCCACAGGCCGTTGACTCCCATAATGTGCATTCAGATCATGATGTCCTGATAATTTATCATTAATTCTCAACAGGCATGACTGCATCATGTGGGTCCTCGAGGTGCTGGGGGTGGAGTCCATGAGGCGGTGAATGACAGCTGATGAATGAACAAACTCATCAATGTCAGCATTTTAATATGATTATGGTAAAAACATTCAAAAAACCTTGAAGGGGCTTATGTTTGGGCTAAATAACAACAAATCCTTCCATATTATATGCAGCAAAAGGTATTAAGTACGAAATACCGGCTAAAACCACAAATGCAGCCCCATCCTTGTCTTGTTATGGCTATTTTAAACTGAAGCAACTGCCAATGGCTTACACCACAACTGTTGTGTTTGTCCATGGTGCAAAATTTCTGATAAAAATTCTCAAGACAGTCAAATTAGTGATGCTTGTTTAATAGAAATTTGTCCAATAGGGGCTCACTACTAAAGTGATGTAGCTTCTAAAGTCAAAACAGCAACACACTATCACACTCAGAATATTCCAAGATATCTTGACAGTTCTTGGTCTGACCTTTATCTGCTTCTCAACTAAGATTTATGTCAGCCACATGTTAATGTCACGCTCAAAAGCCTGCCCTATATCTAAAAAAAATGACTCCACCACTCGGATAATCTGGATCCTTCAGCACTTGTCATTACCTCTGGTCTCTCAATCTTCTCTGACGAGACGGGAAATGAGAAAATTCAAGGATGATCATCAGTCTGTTTAAAGGGAAGGCAGAAGGGAAGCACTCTTCAGACCTAGATAGGACATTTTTCATGAGTAAGGTTGCAGATAATCCATTCTTGTACCTCCACCAAGGTGTTTGGATGAAACTGAAGTGAAACTATAGCCTCGTGATGGTCCAAACACTCCTCTGTGCCAGTGTGGGCTGATGATAAATAAACATAGCACTAGACAGCATAGAGTACTTAACTCAGCTTTACTGCAGCACACACACAGACCTGGGGCAAGAGACAAAACACAACTAAATAATTAAATGAAGTTTTGGCTGTTAATTGTACACCATCGACTCTAAACCCTGAAAATAAATCAGTTTAATTGGACAAAGGACCATGATAGTAAAATAGCACTTTTGGAGTGTTAGAGAGTTGTTGCATCAAAAAACAGGTTAAATGACTCTCATAGAAATGTTACTTCAAGAGCATTCATTCCCTGGCCACTTCATTAGGTACACATTGCTGGTATCCTTTTACTTCCAGAGCTGCCTTGATTCCTCCAGTTACTTTCCTCTGGCATTTTGATCAATTCTGATGTGATAGCATCTCACAGTTGCTGCAGATTTGCTAGCTGCACATCCCTGATGTGAATCTCCTGTTCCACTGCACTGCCATGTTCAAGGAATCAATATACAGCGAGATAATTTGAGCTTTGTGACATTGCATAATATCATGCTGGAAGATGGGTAGCCATGAAGGGATGGGCACACAGGGCAGCGGCATTTAAATTATGCTCTATGGCACTAAGAGGCCTGACATGTGCTAATAAAAGAGCCCATGCAGCATCACAACTGAACCACTGACACAAGGCAGCATAGATCCATGTTTTCACACCGAATAAAACTACAAAACTAAGTGTGGCAGGCCATTTAAATATACTGCTGCAACTTCTGGTAACTACTCACTGATATTTTCAGTTTTTTATTCTTATATGTAGATATGTAGATATATTCCAACGTGATACATGTTCTATGTGCATGCAGGAACATTTTTATTGTGATAAGGCTTTTAAAATTGCTAATGTGTCCAATGAAAAAGAAGAACATGGACAGTAAACTGACCAGCTTTACTTGTGTTCTTGACTAGCAAACATTGCTTGACACTATGACGTTAATAAATGTCCTTATTTTATAACATCAACCTTGGGTGATTTGAAAACTGCTGGCTTATTTTGTTTGAACATTTCAAGATGGAGAAAGAAGAAGCCTGTGTAATCTGCCTAAGTAGGAAAGCATGTTCAGGTGTTTCAAGGACAATGTCTATGTTGCAAGTTAACTTTATTAACTGAAAGCATGTCGGAAATTTTGTCTTGGGAAGTATAATATTTAATATGTTGTCCATAAACAATAGCTGTTGCAAGATACCCCAAGCTGCAATATGTTGTTGGGGGGGAGAAAAAAAATATTGTAATTGTTTCTATCTACTGTAGATATGTATGTTTGTGTGTGACAGCAGGTGAGTGACAAAATTAGGGAGGACAGGAGGAAAACCAACCCTAGGTATTGTGTTATTTCTATGAGTATGAGTCTATGCTAATTTAACATTAAACCTAATATTTTGTTTCAAATTGATGAGCTGTCACGCTTTAAATTACATTCATTGGTATCAAATGTGCTGTTAAAATTACCATCATTAAAATGCCAACCGTAGCTTCTAACCCATAAAGGGACCTTCGATAAATGTGAGGAACATAGCTTTGCCGTAGAAATCGTTTTGCTTTGGTTTCATTGCTTGGAACTGGAGAGGGATCCCATGATCTGCCGCTGGGCACTGCCAGCTTTAAAGTGGCTAAAATTTAACTGACAATGTTTGTTGAAACAATAATAAAACAGTCAGGCAGTGTTTTCTGTAAAGTGATTTCACACATATATGTAAGTGTATGTGTAAGTTGATTGTATATTCTTTTCATGAAGATAATTAAAGCTGGTGTTTATTTTGCACTGCAATACATCGTTTTTTCATGGAGGTTTTGGGGGACCTGTCTCTTCTTATGTTCTTATGTTATGTCCACTCTGACTCTTGATTTGAACTACACCAGTTTATTTATTTTTACCACATCTATGTTCCTAACTTGATAAATTAGCTACCATGTGATTGCTTGGTTACCTTTATGGGTTAACAAGCAGTTCAATAGTTGTACCTAATAAAGAGGCCAGTGATTGAATAGAAAAATCAGATCCAAGTCTCCCTTCAGCACTGTTTAGTGTTTTGTGCTTCTCTGCCAAGTTTCCGACTAGTCCTAAAACTGACATCAATCGGTCCTGGTTCCCTTGATAAAGCAAACCTGACTGCCAGCCTCGAGACTATTTTCAGTTGTTTATATTTTCTGTCATTGTTTCCAGCAGGTTGGTGACAGACAAGAATACTGACCACACATTACTGTGCATATTCAACAGAACCTTATGGTTGGACAAACAGAAATTAGCAGAGAGATTCTGCAAACAAACAGAATTAATTTAGGGAAGATACAAGTCTCAAAGGGGTGATAAAAATTGGCAGGAAATTTTGAAGGAATATTTTTACAGAGCTTTTGATTAGAATACAAATAAGAGCTCTATTATAGGCCCAACAAAAGCGTGTTCGTGTGCAGAGCAGGTGCCTTTCCTATTATCCACCTGATGCAGTTGTCTTTTTTCTATGCCAAGTGCTAATGTTGTTAAAATAGCTAATTAGCACGTGCTCCATTGGCAACAAGGAATGTGACTGTCCTAAAATGAGGAGTATTTGGGAACAAAGTTTGACCGGTGCCTCCCAACCTTCTCTCCTTGCAGTTAACTGCTGTGTCGCTGGATTCACCTGATTCCATGTCTGCAGTCTGGCGGATCTCTCTTGTGAAGCATTAAACCAAAAAAAGAGCTGGACTTCAGAGGCACTAACTAATCCGAGCTCTTTGAGGAGAGAGGTTAGAGCAATAAGGCAGATAACAGGACGTTACTGTAAGTCAAGAAAAATGGCTGCCGGGGAGAACTTAGCATCAATGCTGTCTGCTTTAATAGTGTTTATGAGAACAAAAACAATGCTGAAAACATGTTGAACGGAAAAGATATTTTCATCTTTCTCCCACCAGGCTTCAGCAATAGCTTTATTTCCAATTTTGCTTGTGTTGTGCTTTTTACTCCTGGACATCAGCACCTGTACATCAACTGATTGGCCAGTAATGCATGTCATTGTTAAAATGATCATCCAACCAAATTCAAGATATGTTTTTAAAGACTTATTCCCCACGCGCCACCTTTCTATGAATTACCGCCCTGATTGACTTTGAAATACAAATACCCTGTTTATATGTTGGAGTGTTTGTGCATGGTGTGGGTTACCTTGGCCCTTCTTGATGCACCTTCAGAGGACTTAAACCTTCCCTCCCTAAAGACCAACACACAAAAAAAGCTGCTTTTCTATTTGTGGTAGTCGCTGATCTCAGCCTGACCCAAACTGGTGATGAGACTTTTTTTTTTCCATTAGACTTTAACCTCTGTAGTACCTTGGAGTCATGCAGAAGATGAAAGCTTTGGATCACCTGGGACCCCAGTGGGCTTATGTTTTTGTTACCTTTTCCCCATTTGTTTGTTTGCCCGTCCACCCATCCTTCCTTCAGTGTGTGGGCAAGATAACTCAAAGAGTTCTGAACAGATGTGGATGAAATCCTAAGGTTATGTTGGCCAAGGCTAAAGGAAGAAGTGATTTGGGCATCATTGGCCCAGTCTAATAATATGGTCTTCCAACAACCTGAGGGTTGCAGGTTCAAGCACATGAGTGTGTCCTTGAGCATGCCATATAACCCCAAGTCATTCCCACTACTTTGTCAGTGATGTATAATTGGATGAGGAAGGGTGAAGATGTGTCAGCTTCTACTGATAGATGGAAGCTTCAAGCTGTCAGTGAGTGACTGTGGGAGTGACTGGCTGACACAAAGACTAGAAACAGAACGTCTAAAGGAAAACTCTATGGAAGCTGAAGTCCATTTACCGTTTAATTCTGTTGGCAAACTAAATTGCAGATTCAGGAATTTTTCAAGGATTTGTTAACACAGAACCAAAGAACAGTTTGCTGCTTTTTTCAGAAATAACTCATTTACCATGTTAGAAATGCCTTTCCACAGGTTTGTGCCCTTTGGTTTCATCATATACTCTTTTAAAACATACCCCGTAAGTCTGGAAACTGTAGGTGATTTTAGACCCTTTTTATGGGGGCTGGAGGAGGGATGGGTACCTTTCACATTTGAACCGATACCATACTGATGCCCGGTACCTGGAATCGGTATCGGTACTCAACGGTACCAATTTTCCGTACTTTTGCATGTGTTTAAGATCTAAAAATTTTTAAGTGTTTTTTCAATTTTTTCCATTCTCTCAGCCATGCTTGCTTTGTTGACTGAGCCCACGGCTGCTGACATCATTATGCTATTGCTGTGCTGTGTTCAAGTCCGGTATGGAAATTCACCTACTCTACCCCATAGTATGCCTGCTTCTTCCACTCCCTCACAGTCACAAGGATGCGTTTAGGTACCTAAACATGGTACCTTTTGATTTTACATGAATCAATACCCGGTAGTACCTACAGAATTCAGTCGGTACCTCTTAAAGTACCTAATTCGGTACCCATCCCTAGGCTGGAGTACCCCTTAAATTTCAACTTAGCCTCCCTCAAATGATAAAAGAATACAACCAGCCTCCAACTACAGTTTTTAATAATACAAAGTATATAAACAAGATTAATGAGAAAAGCTCTTAGTTTAACAAATTAGCAAAGAAACCAGTTAATTTTGAGTGGTTTTAACACACATCTAAAGATCCACAAACAAATCGATTATGTTGTCAGGACCTGTTTTTTCCAGCTGTGTCTCCTGGCTAATTGTTTTTAAGCTGTCACGACCTTGAGAAAACCGCCCATGCTCTTATCAGTTCAAGATTAGGCTGCAATGCACTTTATGTTGGCATCTCCCAGTCTTCACTCTGTAGCCTTCAACCTGTGCAAACTGCTGCTGCCCCTCTTGTAACTGGCACATCACTTCTGTCCTTAAGTCCCTTCATTTTCTTCCTGCCCATTGCAGGATTGATTTTAAACTTTTAATGTTTGATTTTAAAGCTCTTAATGGCCATGCCCCAGTGTATTTAAAGGGAAACTCCGGTTTTTTGACACCTGGACCTTATTTTTAGGTTTGTGCATGCTCATATACTCACTCAGACAAACATCGTGCAGCTCGGAGTTCTTCAGAAGTTATTTAGATCCAACCGATTTAGCCGCACTTAGCGGGGGCCACGGCAACGGAGCTTCAGCGCGGGACGTAATCTCTGCAAAATCGCTCGTCTCTACCACAGCCCGGTTTGTCATTGCAGAGAAATCCTCCAGAGTAGTCAGACATATATTCCTGGATAGATCCATACGCTTGTCAGCCGGTTTCAAGTCCCACTCTGAGCGGCAAACACACTCTTCTGTTGCTATAGGCGAACACTGTCCACAAGCGCACCGCCAGTTAGCATTGAGTCGTGGACGTGCTCCTGTTTGTTGTTCTCGAGCCAGCTGTTCGTCTCTCTCCCTCTGCATTCTTCTCTCATGGAGCTCCTCGTCCGTGTACTCAGACTCAAACCGGTCGTCGTAGTCTGACTCTTCGACATCAGATAAATATTCTGCCATGTTGCTGAGCACTGCCGGCTAAAAGTAGGTCAGCTGTACTTTTGTGTCGCGCGGCTATGACGTCATCAAAAGTTTGTTTACCAGGTCAGCTGACCCACCTGAAGACGGTAGATGAGCTGACTTTATGATAACACTGGCGATGGATGAAAAAATATAGCCAAAATGAGCGATTTTGCAGAGATTATGTCCCGCGCTGAAGCTCCTTATAGGGCAAAATCGCTCATTTCGGCTATATTTTTTCATCCATCACCAGTGTTATCATCAGTGGTGTGCGGTCAGGAGAGGCAGGGGAGGCAGTGCCTCCCCTAGGCTAACAAGAAAAAAATATATATATGTTTTTATAAAAATATTCTTTTTCAGTTGTTCGTATACAATTTGTCATAACTAAAGAATAAAAAAAGGAAACTGCTGATTTGTCAATAAGAGGGAGGCTAACAGAGGGGATGGACAGCGTTTCATGCGTGTAATGTGTGTCGGAGGCAGAGCCCAGGTCTGCCTCTCTGACCGTTTACTTGAAATCACAACATTTTGCAGGTTCGCGCATGCGTACTAAGGTCTCACGCTGATTAACGTGGGCATCGATGAGGCACAGTGCTTCTCTGCCTCCGGAGGTTGTAATACCGCACCCTGTTTGAGGTCTCGCGATAGTTTGTTAGTGCAGACGTTGCTATAGTGATTCCTGCCTAGCTTGAACATTAACTCAGAAGAAACCAAACTTTAATCTTCTAAAAAAAAACACATTGAGATCACAAAACCCAATGCCAGAAATCCAACACAAAAGTTCCTTTTCAGCAGAGAAACCCATGGCTTCCTATTTTTTGAAACGTCCTCTTTTCGTGCGCTTCCAAACTTTTGCGTCCTCTGCTTCGCTCCTCACCTGCCAAATGACTGATACTGCATCTATTGTCTCTAGAACTCGCACACGCTGCTGATTTCACAAACTCCATTCACCTGCGCTGCAGGCGAGCGTACAGCCGAGCACCGCGCAGCAGGCGACGACTGGACAGTTACGGAGCGCGCCGTTGGGCAGCGTGCAGCCGAGTGCTGCACGGCACGCTTGGAGCAGAGGTGCAGAGGAGCATAATGACTGATTTTAGAGGCACACACCGACTTCCAGACGGATTTAACACAAGCCACCGCGCTGCGGCCGCCAGCCGTCTAATTTTGTCAGCTGCGCGGCCGTGATGTTCGTGATCGAGGTGGCTTGTGTTTGTCTGGAGGCGGCTGCTGACTGATATTTTCAGTGGTGCGCGCTGTGACCACTGGCCGTCTAGGTGTGCCGACTGTTTTTGAGCTTTCCCGGTTTTCTCTGATTGCCAGCACGCCTCTGCCCCTTTTATATCAGTTTTTCAATTTCATCTGGCGGGCCAGATAGTATTGGAGACGGGCCAATTTTGGCCTGCGGGCCGTTAGTTGCCAAGCGCTGCTAGTGTATTTCTCCCATCTCCACTTGCACACAACACATACACAGCACAGACTGTCACCGCGTTAAAGGGGCAGGGCTGGCCAGTAACAGTTTGTATTTGCAAATGTGAGCAGTGGACCATATATATAACACACACATAGAAATTTCAACTTTAGCTGGCTGCCTGCCTCCCTCGTCATGGACCTCACCGCACGTTACTGGTTATCATAAAGTCAGCTCGTCTACCGTCTTCAGGTGGGTCAGCTGACCTGGTAAACAAACTTTTGATGACGTCATAGCCGCGCGACACAAAAGTACAGCTGACCTACTTTTAGCCGGCAGTGCTCAGCAACATGGCAGAATATTTATCTGATGTCGAAGAGTCAGACTACGACGACCGGTTTGAGTCTGAGTACACGGACGAGGAGCTCCATGAGAGAAGAATGCAGAGGGAGAGAGACGAACAGCTGGCTCGAGAACAACAAACAGGAGCACAAACAGGAGCACGTCCACGACTCAATGCTAACTGGTGTTCGCTTGTGGACAGTGTTCGCCTATAGCAACAGAAGAGGAGTGTGTTTGCTGCTCAGAGTGGGACTTGAAACCGGCTGACAAGCGTATGGATCTATCCAGGAATATATGTCTGACTACTCTGGAGGATTTCCCTGCAATGACAAACCGAGCTGTGGTAGAGACGAGCGATTTTGCAGAGATTACGTCCCGCGCTGAAGCTCCGTTGCCGTGGCCCCTGCAAAGTGCGGCTAAATCGGTTGGATCTAAATAACTTCTGAAGGACTCCGAGCTGCACGATGTTTGTCTGAGTGAGTATATGAGCATGCACAAACCTAAAAATAAGGTCCAGGTGTCAAAATACCGGAGTTTCCCTTTAAGTGAGCCTTTACTGTTCAGTAGCCTGGTAGAGCTCTGCGGTCATCAAACCAACTTTTGAAAACTGAAAACTTTGTATTTATGATGGCTTTTAATACTCAGTAGTGTGGTGACGCTTTATTTTGCTTATTTGTTTTTATTTTTTCCTTTTTATTCACCATCTATTATAAAGCACTTTGGTTCACCTAAAGCGATATTTTAAAGGGCTGTATAAATAAAGAACATTTACATTTCATAAATTGCAGAAAAGCCCTGACGTTAGCAGAGTTGTTTTTGCTAAGGATTAGGGCTGTCACTTTAGTGTATTAATTAGATTAATTAATTACAACGCAAATTAATGCGTTAAAAAAATTAATCGCGATCAATCATAGCACACAAACATTTTGATATTGGCCAGCTGGAGGTCCCGTGCATGGCAGTGGCACGTCACTTCACACATGCGTCTCTAGTCAAACCAAACAAAGCCCAGGTGACAACAGGAATGGCATATTTAAAGAGGACATATCATGCTTGTTTCTCATTTTCACTATGCTAGACTACAATGCCTGTAAAGCATTTCTGCCCTCAGTACAAGTTATTTAGTTCCTTCATTGCCCCACAATAGCGTTCTCAAAATCCTCATTTTAAGCCACTATGAAGCTCTCGTTGAAACACGAGGATCTCAGGATGACCTTAGTTACCTTGCAACGTCACAGCCCTTTGTGCTCTGATTGGTCAGGCTCAAAGCAGGCAGGCTCAAAGCAGCGACCGCGTATTGAGTCCCCCTACAGGCCAGAGCTGGTAATGAGTGAATGTGAGCTAGGGACCTATATACTGCTGCTGGACGAATGTGTTCCTCGGTGACGGTTTTGTGGCTAACGGACATCACAGAGGAGGAAGTGTTTTATCAGATTACTCCAATAAAAGAAATGTACCTCGTGATGTCATGACGATTTAAATCTCATGGACATCTCGCAATGACCTATTTTCAGAGGCATCAAATCTCGTTCTAGGATATCAGAAAAAATACAATATCTCATTTTTTGAAAATTAAGAGGGTGTAAGGTCTTGTTTTCAAATTTATTATATTATATGTAAGTATTAAATCATGCATCAGCATGATATGTCTCCTTTAAAACTCAGTCTTATTTTATTTTTGAGTTTATTCATCTATATTTGTACTACATTCTTTAATAATCAGGCCTAATTGGTTTGCCGGATGTCCTCGACCTTTTTCTTATTTTGAATTTGATTTATGAAACACACTTAAAGTGTAATTTGAGTTGCCTGATTGAGCTTAAAATTTTCTGGACAAGTTGCCCAGACTTTGTTTTTTTTTAGTCACCAATAAAAATGCAGATTTACAAATCTTCACTTCTTAGTGTATTCATTTGATTAGTCATGCACTACAATTTTATATTATCCTAGAATTCAAATTCTTTATTTGGGTACTTAAGCAGATATGAGATTAAAATTCGATTAATTAGATTAATTAATTATAAATCCGGTAATGAATTAGATTAGTTTTTTTAATCGCCTGACAGCACTACTAAGGATTATTGGTTTTATTGGCTTTGTGAAGGGTTCTTGTTTGGCTTTTGACCAACTGGTTATAATGTAAAATGTGAAGGTGGATTGTGACAAATCCTACATGTAAATCTTTGTTGTTTTAATGGTTAAAATAAGATGATAGATATGTCTCAAAAATAGCCAAATAACCAATATCATTTCAGTTAAAATACTCATGCTATGATGCGCTGAAAATAATTTACAATGAAAACACCATTAACAATTAGTCAGACTGGGGAAAAAAACATGTAACACAAAATCTGTAGTGCTTTAAAACTCATATTACTATTAATGCTGTTATCTAAAGCCTCTAATTAATTACTTTAAAATTTATAGTATTCGATTCTGATTAGTCTTCAAAAATGTTAGGAGGTGAAGCCAGCAGAGAGATTGAGTTACTTTCACCTGACAGGCTTTTTGGAGATTAAACAGCTCAAGTATCATTTTGACAAGTTTTTAATGTGACTCAAAGGGCTGGAAGGATTTAACAATTCTGTAAAGGTCAAATGGAATAATGAATATCTTATTAAGTATTACCGCTCCATTTTTACCCTTGTCAATCCCCAACTCCTAAAACCCATGAAGCCCCTTCCCTTCAGGCTTAATAACCTATTGTGTTTAATTAGCCTCCCTGGTTATCCAAAGTGTAATTGGGATTTCTTTTCAGATTCAAATTACCATATTTCACATGTGACATGTCCTTGATTGATTACTATGTCCTGTACCCTGCTGGCTGAATGTCGGCACAGAATACATTACTGCTCAAGATAAGAAAATTCATATAAATAAAGTACAGCTGGAAAGTAAAAATGATCTTTATGTGCCGTTATAATGTATTCTCCTTGTTTAATGTTCTGTGGTTTGTATTATAATTTTTCACATTAGAAAAATCCTCCATCCATGTATTGATTGGTTTGAAGTAATTGGTTAAAACAGCTGCTGGACCCTTTGGTTTGAAAGATAAATCTCATTGCAGGCGATCTCTGAACCAGAGGCTCATTATTCTTCTTTTATTACATTTCCCACCCCCTCAAGACCATCTCCTCTCTCTTTTGCATGCACTTGAAGCTCCGCTCAGCCACACGTTAAGGTCCCCAACTGCTCAAGGTTTTCATGAAAGGGAGTGGATGAAGGAGGAAAAGCAAGAAAATCAATTGGGCAAAAGTGATGATTGATGAAGTGACTGGTCGAGGCAAAGGGAGGCTCACTTCTCTTTCTGAGCCGGTCCATCCCACGTTAAAGCACCCTTCCACTCTTGTTCCTGTGAGACGTGTCATTCTTTATCTGACTCGCGCCTTATCCCACACGAGCTATCAGACCTACAAAGGTCATGGAGGAAACAGTCATTTTGGTATCACAGGAGATCACAGAACAAAGCAGAAGCAATTCTTCAGGCTCTACTGATCACTGAGGACAGTGCCGACAAGTCCACCATTCAAGTTCAGTTACATCTGTCTTTGGTGTAAAGCCACGTGCTTTAAGAGGAACGCAGCACAATGTTAATCAGAAGAGAAAGAAAGGACAAGGGGAGAGAGGATGAACATCATGTTGTATCTTTGTCAAGTACTTCTTGGTCTTACTAACCACCGGAATGATACATCAGTGAGAAGAACATGACAATTAGAAGCAATAAGATCACAGATGACACACCAACAGATGCTCAGATGCTTTCTGCATTAGACATTTACTGTTTGGATTCTTAACAAAGCACAGAAATATCAAAACCAGGGGTCTTTAACCCAAGGCATAACATGCCAGAGGAGTCAAAGTCTTAAACACTCAGTCATTATTATTTATTTCCCGTTTATTTCTGATGATCTACGTTATTTTCCTGGCTGCATTAAATAAACCTCCTAGACTCCACCCTGCTCCCCCTGAAAGTGGCCTATCCTCATTGCTTATATATAGAATGTGGGCGGCAGTGGAGACAGGCAAGTGGGCGACAGGCTGACTGTGGTCTGATGAGTCCTCATTTCAAATTTTGTTCGGAAAGCATGGACGTCACGTCCTCCAGGCTGAAGAGGACAAGGGACAAGGACCATCCAGATTGTTACCAGTACAAAGTTCAAAAGCATCTGTGACAGTATAGGGATGTGTATGTGCCAGTGTTGTGTGTAACACATTACAAAGTAACGCGTTACAGTAACATTACTACTTTTTCAGGTAAAAAGTAAAGTAACGCACTGAAATTTTGGTAATGAAACATAGCTCCTTTTTTAATGCTGCGTGACATTACGTTTCCCACAGACAGATCTGACACTGAAGCTGCCTTCTCTGCCAAGTCCGCTCATTATAAGCATCCAAGGGATGCAAATCTCATGAGTCACGGCCATGGGTTGTGTTTTTTTAGGGCTTGTTTCTAAACATGCAGTTGCTCCTTAGGGCTCTTCTGTCTGTGTGAACCCCCCTGATTATCTTCCAGCTCTTAACATAAAGCAAAACACGACTGCAGTAGGCTGTTTGTCCACTTCCTCGTTTCCTGGTTATCGCACACGCCCCTGAATACAGTCACGCCCATGGCGTATGCTCCAGAGCCAAAGTTGCCAAGTCTGCTTATTATAAGCGATGTTCTTTTCTTGAATAGATGTTTGGCATTTTGATATTAAAATGTAATGTAGACGAAAATTAACACACTTTATGTAGATTTCTCTTTTTAAAAAGTAATATATCACATTAGGAAAGGAAGTAGCTGGAGGTTGCTCATTTTGGGCTTGTTTTTATCGACCTGGGTGCTTATTTCAGAAGCAACCTGTGGAAACACGAGGCAGGAGCTCTCATTCTACAGGGTATGTGACATTTTGTAAAAAAAAAAGAGCACAAAAGAAATTACTTGATGTTCTCTGTCATAGAACTTTTGTAGGCCTTCACATTTAGGAACAGATATGTGGTTCTGTCCAAGATCGAGCAATGTAAAAGTAATGTAAAAGTTACTTTTCATCGAGGGTAACTAAGTGAAGTAACAAGTTACTTTTTTCAGAAGTAACGAGTAAAGAGCAAACACTGCTTTTTAAAAGTAACTTCCCCAACACTGGTCAGCGCCCATGGCATGGGTAACATACAAATTTGTAAAGGCAATATTAAAGCTGAAACAACAACTGTCAGAAAACAAAACTGAGAAAAAGTGAGGAACAGGACCTAAATGCAGATAATTCATAAAAAATGTTTTTAAAACTTAAAAAGGGTCATGAAAGTTATCCTTTACAAAAAAAATCCACACAAATTGAAACACACGGAAAACTTACAAAAGACAATGGGGAACACAAGGAAGTGGCAAAACAGAAAACCCAAGGAGTCACAGGCAACATGCAGGACAACACAGGACAGAAGCTGCAAAGCAGGAGTCACACTGGAGAACTGCAGGAACAAACTGGCCCAAAGGAGCAGACACACATACCCCCTTTTCCGTCTGGTGGAAAATTCTGTTCAAACACAGTAACAATCGGCTTCTGTTGGCAAGGGGAAATACTCTAATTAGCATTCAGACCCAAGCCGACTGACCCTGCAAGGGGTACAGGTTTTTATTGGCTTGCCTCCGATCAGCTCCCGTGGGGACATCACACCAGGGTGAACGCGATAATTTAAGGGATGACGGCGTAACGTGTCTATATCATGATGCCAGGCCTGTGACTTGGGGCAACAAAAGGATGCCAACAGCTGAGGAGACCATTGTTGGTTTCTGAACTCCGCACGTGAGATTTATATTTGCAAGATGGCACAGCACCGGCAAGACAGCAAGATCAGAGAGTTTCTATTGATGTGACTTGGGGAACAGTTGGGGCAGCACTCTCAACAATAGCCACCGTAGAGGCAATGAAGGCTTGTCTCCTCCATCTGGAACTTCTGCAACTCTTTGCCATCTCAGCATAAATTACATTGTATCATCAGAGCTTTAATGTCGTTAAGTCTGCGTTGGGTTTGTACATTTTTAAAGAGGGACAAAAGTATGAAGTACTGAAAACAGTTGACCACTGTGTCCATGGCTTCCATGCTCCTTTCCATTGTTTACCTGGCTGTGTAAAGGGGCCACATGCTGATTGCTAGTGGGTTTAAAAGACCCGTGTTTACACACTGACTTTAGTGGGAAAGCAGACACACAGAGACTTTATTCAAACAAGGGTAATTAGACACAGGTGAGACAGTCACACAGGTAAAGGGAATCACAATCAGAGAAGGAAGAGGTTTGAAGAATGGCCAGTGTAAACTTACTAAATAAAACAAAACTGGCTGCAACCATGACAACAACAGCATGGCTCCCATCCAGTCCTGTCTCCCCTTGAAAATGTGTGGCACATTATGAAGTGCAAAACACAAGAGACCACGGACTGCTGAGCAGCTGAAGTTGTACATCAATGAATGAGAAACTCTACCTACAAAGCTTAAACATAAAGGGTCCTCAATACCAAAATGTTTATGTTTAATGGAATGTAACATAGTGGTAAACATGCCACGTCCCAGCTTTTTGGAACCTGTTGTTGGCATCACATTCAAATGGGTGAATGCTTGCAAAAAAAAAAAAAAGAATTTATCAATTCTAACATTTTGTTCTTGTCTTTCTGGTGTTTTTAATGAATGTATGTTGAAAAGGACTCTTTTGTATGCATCACGCAATGTCCCAGCTTAGAGTCAGTGTGTTGCTTGCTGTAAACCAGGTGCAGGTTTAATACAAACAATCTTAACTTACTGACAACATAACCCTCCCATGTTTCACTTTTTATTAGGACAAGAGCAATAGTCCTCTGCCACATCATCATCTGTGCATTAAAATGTAATGAAAGACTCCTAAAACACTCACATGTAAACTTATCCTTTAAAATTATTCTTCTCAGGCTGAAGTCTGCTTGTGTGAGCTTTGAGCATTGTACTAAAATATAAAAAAAATCTTTCTAACTTGCTTAAGAAAAATGTAATTCTTCCAGAAGTGCATTTGTGAGGTCACACACTGATGTTGGATGAGAAGGCCTGGCTATAAGTCTGCGCTCTAATTCATCCCAAAGGTGATCTATCTGGTTGAGGTCAGGACTTTGTGCAGGCCAGTCAAGTTCATCCACACCAGACTCTGTCATCCATGTCTTTATGGACCTGCTTTGTGCACTGGTGCACAGTCATGTTGGAAGAGGAAGGGGCCAGCTCCAAACTGTTCCCACAGAGTTGGAGCATGGAATTGTCCAAAATGTCTTGGTGTGCTGAAGCATTCAGAGTTCCTTTGACTGGAACTAAGGGGCCAAGCCCAGCTCCTGAAAACAACTCCAAACCATAATCTGGAACACTTGACTCTAGCAATGTCCTCTAGACCTCTTTGCGCTATGCGCCTCAGCATCCACTGACCCCGCTCCGTCAGTTTACGTGGCTGACAACTTCCAGGTTCTTTTAATACAACTGACAGTTGACTGTGGAATATGTAGGAGCGAGGAAGTTCCACGACTGGATTTATTGCACAGGTGACATCCTATCACAGTTCCACGCTGTAATTCATTAAGCTCCTGAGAGCGACCCATTCTTTCACAAATGTTTGTAAAAACAGTCAGAATGTCTAGCTGCTTGATTTTATACACCTGTGGCCATGGAAGTGATTGGAACACCTGATTCTGATTATTTGGTTGGGTGAGCGAATACTTTTGGCAATATAGTTGTATCTTTAAAACCATTTACTCAGATGCTCTGCATGAATCTTTTAAATAAGAATAAATGTGTCACCATGCTCCAACAAACACACCATCAGCTTCTGTCCTGTGAAATGGAAAAAACCTGTCAAGCCGGGAAAGAATCAAAGCTCTATGTTAAAGGTTATGAATCCACAATGAGCCAAATGTGACACAGTGAGCCATCTGTGAGTGTTTGAAATGTGCCCAAAAATTGATTTTCCTGACACATACAGTAAGTGTATATATAAACAAGGCTTCGCACAGGGGAAATAAAAAGATGACTACAAAGCCTGGGGCCAAATTGTGTAGATGTGAGGAGTTTGAAGGCAGAATTTGTTTGTTTGATTAAAAAACAGATTATTCTTGCCTGTGGGCAAGTTTAGAAAAAAACAATCTTTGTTTTCTAGCTCAAAATGAATTCTCAATGACATTTCTATTGCACTAAACATCCTTTGCCTCACTTTTTCAACATATTTTCTTTGTCAGGTATAAAGCCCACTGCCTTGTCTGATTCAGTTTTATAGTTTTGCAGAATAATCTTTTTTCTTCTACAAAATTAAATCAAATGACATGGTCTTCCAGAATTCCAGAATTCTGACTTTTTACAGACTCAAAAACAACTTCAACCTTAATTTTCTTTTGTTTTTTAAGTTTTTGGTTCGCCCTTTTTGGTATTTCATATTACTGAACATGAGGAAATGTGCAGTGTAAAAATGTGTTTGTTGAAGGACAGCTTTTCGTCATTTGATACCCTCAACTATTAATGAATCCCCATGCCTTTACCTCAGGACTGGTGGACCAAAACACTTCATAACAATTGTTTTTTATTCTATTAGTGTTTTCTTATATCTGGCCCCCAGATCATATGCCAAGGACAAACTGACCCTTGTATAAATGTAGTTGATGATCCCTGCTTCAAGCCATCCACTCCTTTGTTTTACACGGTATAATCAGCCACTCCTAAATTAAAGTGTTCATGTATTTGAACCTTTAGGGTAAATGCACCATGCTGAGTGAGATGGCGATGACCTCAGGCTGTGTGACTTTATTGTGATTTGTTTTCCCTTTTACCATCAAAAGAGTGAAATATAGCAGTCTTGCCTCACTGTTGGCTCTATGATGCTTCTTCTCCGCACATGGTAAATGGTAAATGGACTTGTGCTTTATATGGTGCTTTTGTAGCCTCTGACTACTCAAAGCTGCTCTACACTGCAGGTCAAATTTACCCATTCACATTCATTCACCCTCACATTCACTCACTGACGGTTCAGAGTTAAATGTAGTCCATCAGTATCAATTTATTCAGTCCCAACAATTCGGGCCCATTTACATACCACTGATACAGCAGTGGGAGCAACTTGGGATTAAAGCTGGGGTTGGTAATCGGATTTAGATACACTTTTCGTAATACTGGTTAAAATGGTCTTCATGACCCGATGGCAATCAATTTATAATGTGTTCTTGAAACAGAGCAAAAAATATCCGCTATCTACAGTAGGAGTAAAACAGGGAAAACACCAACCAATAAACATGTCATATCACCCATTTTTAAACCAACTAAATCCGTCGGCATTCTGCCCGCCTCCTGGGCGTACATTTTGCCGGCGGGATCAGAGTCCGCAGGAGAATGCTTACCTTTCAAGTTTTGTCTTAAAAAATAAAGGAAGCCCACTACGAGCCGTCCCACAGCCCCAACCAAGCTCCAGTATCCCTCACATTTTAAGACAGATGAACAAGAAATCTAAAAAAAACCACTTTGTTTCTCTTGGTTTGTTCTGCTGTTGGCTCTAATCCAGGCTACTGCAGGTGGCAGTTCTCGTGAGGCCTTTTCTTTGTTGGCAGTTGGCATCCATCATTTTGGAGCATTACCGCCCCATCAGGCTAGTGACAGAGTTTAGTTTGGAGAGGCAGAGGAATGTTTTTATTATTATATCGTCACACGGGAGATTTACGGGAGAATACTGATACAGGAGGACGGCGGGAAAGAGGAGAAAATACGGAAAATACGGTAGTTTCATGGCCAAAACGGGAGAGTTGACAGCTATGTGGAGAATGGCAGAGGAACTATGTATAGGCTACCCCGAACAACATCAGGCTGTGAGTACTAACTAACTTTCCATGTTTGTTTTTTTAACTTTACTACGATAATGTTTTGGTGTTTTCTTACTGCTGACAGAGACATAGCTTGGTGTAGTGTAAAACAAAAACGTTGTGCTGAGGGTTTGGGGTTGAATTAGTCTTCTGGATATATCAGCCGCGCGTGTGCATGTGAGCAGGAGGGTCATTTTGGAGGAGGGGTGGGAGGGGCTAGACCCTGAGGAGATGCTACATTTAAATTCATGCTAATTTCCAAAATTACCGACCCCAGCTTCAGGTGTCTTGTCCAAGGACACATCGCCATGTAAGAACAGGAGTTGGGCTTGAACCTCCAATCTCCAATTACATTGGGGAACAATTTGAAAAAAAAAAATTCTGTTGGGTTAGATTTTTGTGCTGATTTAGACTAAAATTGTCATGCTGATTCCAAAATTGTAGTCAGTTTTTTTGTAGCAAGTCAAGTCTTCTCCACAGCTTACCCTCCAGATAAGCAAAATTCCACTGATTAGCTGTAATAAGACTTGACAGCTGATTAGGATTGGATTTACTATTTTAAGTTCTATTTCTTTTTATGTGTTTTTTTTTGGTACTTTCTCCATTCCAAGTCAGGGGGCAAACATCAGTGAATTTGAATTAAAGTAAAACTGGTTGATCAAGACAAGCCATGGGCCCCTCACAAAGTGTGGAAGCAGTGTGTCGAGAGTTTACAGATGTGGACCAAAGGGACATGTGAAAAGTTGGCATTTGGTATCCCCATGGCTTGGCCAGAGTATAAAGGTCATTGCACAGACTGTTACTTTTGCTTAGTGAAAACATCAGGATTTAACAAGGAAAATAGAATATCAACTGTCAGCTTCAAGACCAATGCCTCATTCAGCTGAAATCCCAGTGCCAGTTTTTGAACAACCACCTCCTCCAGAAGATCCGAGCGACGTTGAGGAAAGCAGTGACAGCAATGATGCTAATTTTGAAATTCATGCAGATTCAGTTTGTAGGTTATGTACTGTATTTTTCATATGTTTTAAGAAAATGAAGATCCTATAGTTCAAAAACTTGATGTGATCGAGAAAAAGGGAGATCAGTTTTGGATTCAGCACCCAAAAATTAGTTAGAAATAGCTGTCAGATCAAACTCATTAAAAGCTGTGTTCACTAGTGGTATCAATCAAGCACA
Organism: Scarus forsteni; assembly: GCA_036419115.1. Taxonomy (NCBI): domain Eukaryota; kingdom Metazoa; phylum Chordata; class Actinopteri; order Labriformes; family Labridae; genus Scarus; species Scarus forsteni. Next base: position 7,224,183 of record JAZDUH010000098.1, read on the forward strand.
CCATCAGACTGCGCATGTTGCATTTTATTCGGACCCAATTTTACCTGATTTTTGAGTGAATTAGATCATTTCCTCCCATTTGTATCCGATGAAACTGGTATCATTGTAAAGAAGACCCCTTGGACTATGTGCAAGAAGAATGGAGTACTTTTACTGTGTACTTTTTGAGTAAATAATATTTTTGTAAGCTGTACTTTGAATAGATTCCTCAGAATGTGGCCCTCTGGCAATGAAGGCAGAGCTAATGGGACCCTCATAGCTAACAAAGTTGCCCAACCTTGTTGTAGATAATTTGGTTTATTAGCCCCCTATTTACCAAATTTATAGAGTCAGGATTGTTACCAAGAAAACAAATTTCTCTTGCAAAATAAGATACCCATTGAATGCAGATGTCCTACTTTAAAAAAGTTGATAAAAATATACATCCCAGTAATGATTTTTTTAATGATTTAAAAGAAGGAAGAGTTTGTTTTCAAATAAACAACAAATTATATTATCTCTGCATAAACAGCCTCAGCTAACCCTAAAGAATTTGTTTACTGCAGGGTTGCTGGTAATGATACCATCCATTACTTACTCTGTAGATATTGGCATCCCTATCATCCTTTAAGATCCAATATAAGCAGACCTGCGGTATCAGCACAGCAACAACAACACGATTCACCATATACAAAATGAATCTATAGCTTATCTAACAGCTGGATACAAGTCCTGCTCTCCGTCTTTTCCCCTCCTTCTGCTTCTTTTATTTTCCTGCTGCTTCCATATCACAGCTTCTTTGTCTTGCCATAACACCTCCTCCTTTTCCTCCTGCGGTGTCATTTGATTGTTATTCTCCTCCCTTTCACCCTCTCACCTGCAGCAGCACCTCGATGGGTCTTATTTTCATTTGTCAATCAAGCATCCCAGCTGATAAAAACACAGTGTTGACACTGGGGGTATTTCAGCAGGTGTCTCACATGTGTGGACACGCACATGCATACAAATATAAACTAACAAAAAAAAACCCCAAAGTCTTATCTTTCATATCGCTGATGGGGATTCCCAGTAGGGCCCTACTGAATGGATTAAATATTGAAAGCTCAGATGAGTGACAGGATGTCATGGGACTGAAATGAAGACCGAACATGAACCTAGCAAATATCTGCTATCAAGAAGTAGGTAAAATCTCATATATATGCTGTGATTTTATTCCAAGATAATATATTGTTTTACAATCTGGTCACACACAACAGCAAGCACACGTACAAGAGCATATCAGGTCTCTCTCCTGTAAGACAAGTCTGACAGTATTTCTTAATTTAGGGCTGTCCAAAGATACACGTTTTAATAGCAACAATCTGACATTTTTGACAATTCCCCAATATTAATTGTATTGAATTGCACTTTCCAATTTTATATCTCTTTTTTTGTTTTGTTTTGTTTTATGATTGACCGCATATTGGATGTTGCCAGTCACCCTCTGTACACCTTCATCAGCCCCCAGACGAGCCTGTTCAAGACTGTGCAGAATTAAAGCTAGGGTCTACGATCTGAAAACCAGTTTGGCTGTTGAGACAGATTAAGTTTCCTTCCGTTTGATGTGGAGGGTAACAGAAGCGTCCTCGTGGTTCGGTGCCGGTCTTCTCCAGCTCCATGACACCTCAGTAGCTGGGCAGCCAGCTGCTCAGCGGATATACTGAATGGATTTTTTTCATTCTTTTTGGTCTTTCTATTGTGTAGCTCGGACCATAGGACCATAACGGCCTTATAAACGGTGTTACTAAGATGTACCAAGCTTCCAAATCGTAGACCATAGCTTTAACAGACAAAAAAACACCTTCGTCTCTGAGTTCATCAGAGTGTACAATTGGCCATATTATTTAATATTGATTTATTTATTATTTAGATTTATTTTCTATTTTTTATTTATATCTGCAGTTGTTTTTTACTTTTTTATATCTTGTGTTTTTTTTTATCTATCTTTTTTTTCTATACAATGCCACTGGAACATTAATTTCCTTGAAGGAGACTTCTCAAGAAAATTATAAACTCTAACTAATCTAATCTAATTTTGATAAATTGTTTATAGATCATATCAGATGAATGCATTTTACTGTGCTCATGTTTTTTATACAGGTTGGTTCTCCAAAAACATGTTGACTTAGAGCAGGGGTGTCCAGTGTCCTATCCTGATGTTCAGAAGAAGTTGTCTATTTTTTGGTTCCTATGTTTCACATTCTTAATGTTTTTATATGAGTCACTTATTTGTCCTCTCCTTTCAAGTTCTCTCAGCCGCCCCATGTGTCTTCCACATGTATTACGTTCTACCCCATCCCCAATGTGCACTTTTCTTGGCCACAGGTTTTACTCATGTCCTATCACCCCAGCTGTCTGTACTTTCACATTAGGCCCACTTGTTAGGAACCATCAAACCGTGCCCAGGCCCACTTGCATATTTACTCAGTTTGAACAGCAAAGGGCAATATGCACGTTACTGGGAACCAAATGTGCTACGGAGGAAAGCAAAGAAGAGGCTACCAGTTGACTGCTGAGCTCACCCGATCAGATGGCGGAGGGGATGTAGACAGTGTCATGGGACAAGGGGTTCCAAGCACTTTGAGTTGCATATGTTGTAGGAAAAGTGCTATAAAAATAAAGTTTGATTGATTGATTGATTCCAATTCCAGGGCATTAGGCTGACTTGCTGGTTTGTGGCAGATGATATTATCTTGATCTTATCTTAGTGATTTAACTGCCATAGATGGCATTAGCCTAGCACCAAGCACAATTGTTAGAAATCTAGGAATGCTATTTGATCAGGATTTATCCTTTAACTCTCATATAAAGCAAATTTCAAAAACAGCCTTTTTTCATCTTCGTAGCATCGCTAAAATCAGGCCTATCCTGTCCCAGAGCGATGCTGAAAAGCTAGTCCATGCTTTTGTTACCTCTAGACTGGACTATTGTAATTCTCTGCTTTCAGGCTGTCCCAGCAAGTCACTTAAGACGCTTCAGCTGGTCCAAAATGCTGCAGCACGTGTGCTGACTAGAACTAGGAGAAGACACCACATGACTCCTGTATTAGCTTGTCTGCATTGGCTTCCAATTAAATATAGAATAGAATTCAAGATTCTTCTCCTCACCTATAAAGCTCTCAGTGAACAGGCACCAGTCTATCTTAAAGAACTTGTAGTGCCGTACAACCCCTCTAGAACATTGCGCTCCCAAAATGCTGGCCTACTTGTGGTACCATCAGTCACCAAAAGTAGTATGGGAGGTAGAGCCTTCAGTTATCAGGCTCCTCTTCTCTGGAACAATTTACCAACCACAGTTCGGGAGTCTGACACTCTCTCTACCTTTAAGGTTAGACTTAAAACATTCCTCTTTGAGAAAGCTTTCAGTTAGGGACCAGCTCATAGTTTAGAAATTAGTTCATAAATTACACAAATAGTCTAGATGCAATAGGCCTAGACTGCCGGGGGGCACATTGGGCTTTATCACTCTCACTCTCTCTCAGCATCTGCTTTTGCCCCGTTTGTTTGCTCCTGTACTCGTCCCTGGCTCTTGTCTTGTAGGTGGCCTGGGATCCTTGGTGGAGACTTCCTGCTGCTGTGGAGTCACGAAGCCTCAAAACTACAATTATAAACATGACACATAGTTGGCCATTTTATTAGGAACACTCCATTCCCATTATCACTGTAGCTGTTAATGTAGATATTAGCATGATCTCCATATCCATGATCAATACATCTACAGTATCTATTTTTAATTACCACATAGGCATGAGGTCCCTCTTGAAAATGGGATGTCACATCTCAAGAGGCCTTTAACACATTAATATTTAATGGAGATAAATATGGTTGGGATGACCTTGTGGTCTGGGCACCCATGAGTTTGTCACTATCATAAATTCTAATTTTCAGCAAGAATATCATTGATATCAAGAGGCTAACCTCTAATAAATCAGATGACAGGTCGATGGTCCATGAACCTGTCCCTAACTTTACTTCTTATTCTAGTCCACTTGTCTCCTCTTACCTCCCTTCCTATGCCCTCGCACCCAACACAGCATCGTGTGGATTTGCTGTTCATCATGAGACTGGGATCCACATTCAAGATTTCCTGCTGCTTAACAGAAGGTTTTTTGTTGCCGCCATGATGGAGGGATTCATGATTGGCTATATGGATTCATGTTGGGTGTTGGATGTATATATTTGTATATATATGTATATGTGTATTTTATATGTATATGTATCTATGCATATATGTGTATCCATAATATGAAGAGCTTTATGCTCTATTGTAAAGTGTCTTGAGATAACACTTGTTATGAATTGGCGCTATACAAATAAAGATTGATTGATTGATTGATTGATTATCAACTCTATCATACCAAGGAAACTTTTCCTTTGCATCAGTTGAGCTGCCGGACTTACGTAGTGAGTCCTGCGCTCTGTGATTCTGCTGCCGAAGCTTCTTTGTCTTATCTCAGCATTGATCCGTGGTCCTGGTATACCCTTGTGACAGTCAATTTAGAGATATGATGCTGAAAATCTGAATATTTATGTGTTCAGTACAATTGTTTTTCTATGTCCTCATTAGGCCACATTTCAAGTAAGACTTTTATTTCTTTATTTCCCCAAAGTGAACTCTTAGCCACCATGTTTAAGGAGGGAAGGGAGCGCACAACCGTGACGTCACACAGCAGCGTAAACTTTCTGTCCTATATCCTGGCGCACTTGTATTCACATCTCAACCAAACCATGCCAGAGCCCTCTTCAATCACACCGGAGTCCACCTCCACAAGTGCGGGCACAGTTTGTTTGCACTCACACGACCAAAACGAACAAGATCAAGTGCACTCGGATCCGGGATCAGGTGTCCAAAAGCAACCAGGTAGCACGACCAAGTCGCCCAGGTCATATCCTTTGCAATGCATGAGGGCTGGCCCTCATGCATTGCAAAGATGCCACTGTAGTTTTGCACAGCCACATTATGACGATCTTGCCTACCTTAAAGAGCTAGCACAGAGTGGGTAGCATCCAAACTGTGCAGAGTCAGACCAAGTTGTGCAGACACCAAAAATGCAAAGCAGCATTTGTGTTCGCCTCATTTTGGGAAACCATGGTAAATGTGGCAGTGTTGATTCCTACATAGATATACAAATGAATGTGTATTTCTATATGCTGATTGATTGGCCCAGTATAAAATGAAAAACACATCATCAAACATATGAAACCTAATTTTACCAAGCAGCTGTTTTATTTTAATATGAACTCAAATGTTGATTACGTTATAATGTGCTCAACATTTAAATTTTTGAATGGTAAAATGCTATCATCCAGCACCAGATAATCACATCATCTATTCCCAATCTCCATCGCTTGACTGACTGAGCTCATTTTATTAAAATGATTAGTAACTTCATCCCTGATTCTGCTTTAATTTTGCCTCGTAATGCCCTCTTCACGATCTGTGTATGAAGCTTATGTGTGTGTGCATATGAGCTCGCCCGTCACTCGTACACTAACATTGTTAGGGTATTCCCCGAGGGCTTCAGCAAGCACAGGAAGCCTGAATCAGCTATTGACTCTGTCTTCCTTCATTAGAGGTGTATAAAATCATTACTTTATTGATTTCTGCCTTTAACCTTTGCCTCATCTGATCTTTAATGTTGTTTTCTCTCTCAATATTTGCTCTTTTTCCTCCAATCTTCCTCTTTCACTGGTTTCTTTCATCCTTTCCTCCCTTCTTCAAATGTAATAAAGACCATTCTGAACTCACCTTTGCTCCTTTTTATCGTAGAAAATCTCTTTTCCTCTGAGTTGTTCTGTCATTTGTATTGACAACAGTTGCTGAGAACACATGTCTAAGTGACCTTAAACTGACCCCTCACGCTCTGTTTACTGCAAAGGGAACACAGTTTTAGCAATTTTAATCAATTTCATCTCCTCACATGGCAATGTTTCTGACAGGTATTGTCTGCTTCAAAAACACTTTCTTTATAGTCACTTTGCCTTTTATTATTGGCAGTTGTTAGAGGATATCACAGGGGACTTTGAGTAAAGGATTTGTTGCACACCAGACTGCTTAAAAGTCAAGCAAACATAAAGAATGAAAGCAACTGATGCTCCAACAAAGACCCATGGGCAATTTTGAGATGCCATCTACCAATCCTGAAGACTATCAGCCAAAGTTATTACATAATCAGAGCCGTAGCTTAGACTAAAACCTTTGTCCTCCCTCTGATTGGTCTACTGACTCACCCGTTAAAGAGCATCCTCTCGTCTCCTGTGTTATGAACTTATAATTGAATAAGTCTTTTAAGGGCATTGGGGTGGAGTTGTCACCCTCATTTTGTGTCCTCATGGTTAAAAGTGTGCTTGGGGTGTCTGCAGGGGCAACGCAGAATATTTAAATTGTAATTTAGGAAAATTTTCCATCCTTTTTCAAGGTTGTGAAAAATATCCTCTTTAAAGGGCTTGATAATTTTTTCAACGTGGGTAGCTGAAGGCCCATGGTAATGACTAGAAAGTATACAATATCTCAGAAACTTTTTTTTCTTCATAAGCTTTGAGCAAATGTGTGTTTTGCCAAAAGGATGAAGTATTTTGATTTCAAAGGTCCAGGTCATGGAGTCTTAATCCATCTTTTGTTTGTGGAATATTTTGTGGATATTTTGAAGGATTTTCATCAAAATTTCCCCTCAGTCGATTTTTTTATCGTGCAGATGGATCAGTTTGATTAAGTTATCACACAGATCCTTCTTACCAAGCTCCAGTCTACAACAATTATGCACGGCCTAAAGCGGCACAGCCTCATCAGCATCCTTTAGAGCAGTAAGAGTTGGGAGCCACGAGAAAGATGACAGTGGGATTAACAGAGATGGTAACAGCTCGCAGCTTTATCAGATCAGGACCAAATTTCTCTGTGAAATAAAAAATTAGAACAACACCACAAACTTTTCAATAGAAATGGGCATTTTTACTCTACTTCTGACATTTTTTGCTGAGTTTGTTTTAAAGGGAAGCATATGACCTGTCCCTTACGTTGTGGCATCAACGACCGCCCACTTTATCATCTGAATGAATGTCCAATCACCTGCCAGATATGCTCCTGCGACGTTCTGCCTATTTCCAAACACTTTCTATGGGCTCTTTCCCAGATGGACAAGTGAAGTACATTGAGCAGTCCATTTGGTGTGTTAGTTAAGGTATTTCACGAGTAAGGACCACACCATCAACAGGATGAATTTGACAATTATTTATTGCATACAGTGGATAACAAGCAACACAGTAGGTAGGTGAAGCGGATAATGGTTTGGGGAAACTTCATGGGGAATTCGCCGTAGCTCCCGGGCATGATGAACGCCCTCATAAGGCCCTGAGGAAAGAAGGAAGAAAGAAGTTTTAAATAAGGGGAGGGAGAGAGGGATGGGTGTGTTGAGTGTGCGAAACAAGAGGAAAATGGTCGGTTAGAATTTATAGGAACACAGGAAGAGGCGTGGTTGTGGTATGGCCCACTCCTGAAATTCTGCTTAAAGCTCCACTAAATGTCATGGCTCAAAGGTCAAGGTTGTGGAATTTCAGATTAATCCTTTGCTTGCAAATGTCACCTGTTGAAATCCAATTTCACTGAAATGTAATAAGGGATGTCCTTTAAATTTCAAACTTTATACAGACATACAAAACAACACAAGTGTGAAACAACTGGATTCCCCTGGTTTTATGTCAAATATCAGGAAGCTTAAAGGTATTTCTGTCAAACTTTGCTCAGTCATCTTCCCTAAATCCATATTTAGTGGCGCTTTAAGCAGAGTTTCAGGAGCAGGATCACACCTCAACCTCGACTCTGACTGTGTTCCGAAAAATCCTAACCTGACTGTTTTCTCCCTTTGTTTAACTCACTTGAAGCACCACTGCCTCCCACCCCTTTCTTTAAAGTTTCTTCTTTCCTTAGGGCCTTTTCAAAGGGTTCATCATGAGCTGCAGCGGATTCCCCAAGAAGTTTTCCCAAATCATTTTCTGCTTTACTTATCGCAATGGTGTTTATTATATACATAATTACTGTCTAATTCATCCTGTTTATGGTGTGGTCTTTGCTTGCGAAAAGTGCCTCTATGCAAAAGTGGCCATGTTATATTTACACCTCAAGACATTAACTTTAATTCCACAAGGCTGTAAAGTCTGTGTCAGCTCATGCTACAATATAGCTTGGATGTGTGCGACACTGTGTGCCCCCACATATACACACAGGAATAATCACTCCCAGAGCTTCTGTCTCCCACTGATTGTGCCAATCCCCTCTCTTCCATATCATGCATCTCTTACTACCTCTGAGACTGAGGAGCAGGCCACACAAAGATGGGTTTAGGCATATCTGCAAACGTTTTTTTGTTGTATAGGTGTTTCAGCCGCACAGCCATTATGATAGCGGATGCATGTTGCATGAGCTGTGTCAGATGCATGAGCTTTTATGCTGTCATCATCCCTGGGGTCGAAATTCAATATAAAACAAGATCAGGTTTTACCTCCAGGAGGAGGTTATATTTTGCCAGTGTATTTGTTTGTCTGTTAGTTCTTTTGTGTGTTTGTTTGTTAGCAAGATTACACAAAAAACACTGGCCTGATTTGCTGAAATTTTCAGAGGTTGGTAATGGCCCAACTTAAATAGGATTAGATTTTGGTAGTGTTACAGATATTTGGCGGAGTGCAAAAAAATCCCATAAGTTAGCATTGGATGGAATTTAAAAAAATATGTATATACAGACGTGGACAAAATTGTCGGTACCCTTCCGTTAAAGAGAGAAAACCCACTTGGTCACTGAAATAAGCTAAAACTGACAAAAGCAATGAGAAATAAAAATTAACTGAAAATCAACTAATAAAATCAGACTTTGCCTTTGAATTGTAGTCCAAGAGAATAAACTAATTGAAAAAACTAACTGGCCGAGACAAAAATGATGGTACCCTTAACTTCATGTGTTGTTGCACAACCTTTTGAGACGTCTGCACCTGTCCACAGGTATTTTGGCCCACTCTTTATGAGCAAACTGCTCCAGCTGTCTCAGGTTTGAAGGCTGTCTTCTCCAGACTGCATGTTTCAGCTCCTTCCACAAATGTTCAACAGGATTTAGATCAGGGATCATAGAAGGCCACTTCATAATAGTCCAGTGTTTTGTTCTGAGTGGGTGTTTTTAGCTGTGTGTTTTGGCTCATTATCCTGTTGGATGACCCATGACCTGTGACTGAGACCAAGCTTTCTGACACTGGGCAGCACATTTCACTCCAGAATGTCTTGATAGTCTTCAGATTTCATTGTACCTGCACAGATTCAAGACACCCTGTGTCAGATGCAGCAAAGCAGCCCCAGAACATAACTTAGCCTCTTCCATGTTTCATAGTGGGTACAGTGCTCTTTTCTTTGTATGATTCATTTGTAATTATGTAATTAACAAAAAGCTCCAGTTTTGTCTCATCTGTCCAAAGGACATTCCCCCGTTTCTAGTTATGTAGCGGTAGTTTTTGATGTGTGACAACAAGCAATTTTTAGAAAACTTAGTATTGTAGTTTTGTAGCTGGCTATATATCGCTACTTACAGCCCTGTGCTCCAAGATGTGTCTGAATAATATAAATTTGCTCTAGTTTTAATTGTCTTGTTCACGTTGAGTATGTTGAGTATCCAGGCCAGTCCAGCCCTGTCCGACCCGACCCCGAAGCTAAGGAATAGCATTTATAGATAACCTATTTTGATGCTATAAAACTAATTTTAAAGTGTGTATTTCAATCAGGCATACATCTAAAAATGAGGCTTTTCTGTTAATACTTAGAAACTCCTCATAGCATCTTTAAGGTGAATTCCATCTGGATTCAAACCAGACTTACATCACAAAAACATCGAACGTAATAATGGGAAATCCCACTGAACACATTAAATAATTAATATAAAATCAAAATGTAAGTGATTTCCCAAAAGGTGCTGTGTTCATACAGGATGATAACCTCCATGTATGTGCTGAGGTAGGTCCGAATCTTGGAACTATTCTAGATCTGGTGATCTAGAATTGTACCTTTTACAGGGGTTCTGGAAAAGCCACTGTTGGAACTGAAAGGTGGAGTTCTGTGCTTTTTGAGTTTTAAGACTGTTTTTAAAATAATCTCCATTTTTCTTGTTTTAATTAATTTCACTTTTATATGGTGTCAAAAGGTAAATCAGACTAAAACACTTCATGCCATTTTTTTTCACCTGCATGGTTGTGACATTATATAATCGGGATCTCAATTACAAGGGCGACCTGGCCAATAGGTCAGCAGCACACGCCAAATATCAATCAAACATGAAAAAAAAGGGTCAGGCAATAATTACATCCAATAAATATACTTTCCCAGAGGACTAAATGCTATTTGCAGCAACAACCTAAGTTGACAGAGTTGCTGATGAACCTAGAGCTTGATTAAAGGTATCACAGTTTTTGCTTATTTTGATTTACATGCTGATGTGCTTGGATGCCATTATTAGATTTTGCCAATATCCAATTTGTACACATATTATCGCCAACACTTATACACTCATCAAGAGCACAAAGCCTTCAATTTACTTTAATTGAACTGTTTCTTTCATGGTTACAGTTTATTTGTGAAACAGATGTGAGGAAAGAAAAATAATAATTTATTCTTTAAAGCAGTGGTTCCCAAACTGGGGTACACAAAGTGACCTAGGGGGTACGTGAACACCTGTCAGTATAAAGGAAGTTTGACAAGGGCCTGAAGTGTTGGCAGAGAGGCTGGATTTGTGAGGCGTCTTGAAGAAGGAATCCGTCTTGAATTGTCAAAGATTCTTATAGTGACATAAGTTCAATCAGACATCCTTAATAAAGCTGTGGTGAGTTTGCACTTTTTAGTTTTAAATTCATTAATGTATATGTTCCAGAAATGTAAATTTCTATTTTCAAAAGCCAGCTGATGTTGCCCACTGAAATTGCTGGGAAATAAATCTTTTTAGTTGGTCCGGAGGAGTATTCGAGCCATTTTAGATAGTACAATTTTTGGAAGGTCAGGATAAAAGTAGAAATGACGAGTATAAAGTCAAAATTTTGAGATTTAAGTTGGAATGTTGACTAGGGATGTATATCGTTATGACTTTATCGATACAGATACCGATACTCCTTATCGGTATCGATACTTATCGATACTTTTATCGATACTACAAAACGTAATTTTGTGTTAAAAAAAAAAAGAGACTTTACAAGATATTATAAGATTCAGCCTTTTTTTTTTATTACCACAAGGTTACAACAAAGCTTCAACAGAATAGAAGTAATGCATTACAAATGCTTCTTAGAGGCAAAAAGAAAGATAAGGAGATGGGAAACCCCTTCATGTGCATGTACAGACAGACCCACACATCTTGTGCTGCTAAAACTGATGCTGTAATGATGACTACTAGGGCTCTCACTTTATATTAGTCATATAACCGTTCGAATATGTGGATGAATATATGTAACCAAATATTAGAATGTAAAATACTGAGTGTAGCAGCACATCAGGGTGCCTGGAGCAGTGGACTGTTGCATCCAACAGAGGGCGCTGTGAGCGCAGCTTGACCGTCAGTCACATCTGGTGCTCTTTTGACCTCACTAAACAAAGAGTCTCCGCTCCGAGCGGCATTTATAGCTCTGATTCATCTGAAGAGAGCTGTGCTGTCGGCTTTTCATCCAAGTTGTACGGCTGAGTGCAGCAGTGCTTCGTCAAGAGTTTAACCCCGTGTGACTGTGGTGTCTTTGGCAGGGTTTTTACCGAAGGGGCAGATAATAGAGTCTCTGTCGGTGCTGCAGTCTTTAGTGTTAGCCAGGCTGCTAACTCTACTCGTGTTGCTATAGCAGTCAAACAGCCCGCACTCCTTTAGCTTTATACTACGCGCGCGCTCTAAGTGTTTGGTGGTGTTGCTAGTTTCCCCCCCCTTGGACGCAACTTCTCTCTGACAAAAATTGCATCAGGCTGAGTTTTCATTAACTTTGCTAAAGTGAGCCCAAACCTTCGAGCGCTTAGCTCTGACCGAACGCTTAAGCCAGACGGTGGTAGTGTCATAACTACTTGACAGTTGAAGAGACGTTTAATACCGAAGTCAGAATTTCCTACTGGGAACTCGGTGAAACCTCGCCAACCCCAAGTTGACAATGGAAGATGGATGCCCCAGTGTGAACAGTTATTTAGCTCCTGTAATAATCCATTTATTTGCACTTCTGACTGGGGTGTGTCGCTCTGGATCAGCTGTATACATAGTATTGTTAGACTTATATTTACAAAAATGCTGCCATAGTGATAATCACATTCTTCACGTGATATTTGTGAACAACTACGCAGGGCGTGCTAACAACAGCTAGCAATAGCCTGGTAGATCGGCATGTTTTTTTTCAGACTTCAACTGGAACACCGATAAGTCGGAGATAATGTCACTCCCAGTTCTGAGGTTACTGGAATGCAGCATTACGACAGTCGCTGCGCGTGCTCATGGGTAGCAGTCTTAATGTCGCTGCAAATAGATTCTCTTGATAGCACCTTTAATATACAACAATTTAGATTCATTTAAGTGGACCGTCAGTGATAATGAGGTAAACCATCATTGTACATTTTGCCAGTATTACAGCCAGAATATGAGATGTTAATAATAAACTGAGTGAGATGGAAGGCCGTATGTACCCCCTCAGCTGTCAGTTGCCCACCCCTGTAGTATGATATAACAGACATTTTTGCTTCATCTCACACTTCTGCATCATCTTCATAACATATCCCACCCTTTGATACCCTACCTACCTGTCTGACACATATAATCCCCCCGCTGTGTGATTCCAGAGGCAGTCTTCATGAAATGTTCAAGTCATTTTACAAAGTGTTTATGTAAAAATGCCTTCCTTCCACAATTATTGTTGACGACAGGTGGGCTTATGTTTGAACACAGCAGGTAAAAGTCAGGGAAATTCACCATCACCAGCCAGGCAGGGGTCATAATGTTTAAATCATGGAGTCAGTGTGAGCGTACAGCGAGTGTTAAAGCAGCTTCAGTCTCTTTTCTGCTTTCAAGTGTGATCTAGACCACTCATTCTTTAATGCTGGGAAAATAAGATCATAGTGTTGGATAGGCCAGGTGATATGATTTCCAAAGCAGCCTCAAATGAAATTTTGATGTCATCCTTGCTGGCAGTCGCTGAGGTTGGAGGCATAATATCTGGAGGCTGCTTCAATGTATTCTTTTTTTTTTTTTTAATTCATGCTTGTGTTAGTAAAATATGTCCTTGATTACATTGTATTCAGTTCTATGTGGAAAAGTTTTCTTGAGAAAGTTAAACAACTTTTTTCATACCTGCCAACTTCAAGAACTCTCTCAGGTCTTAAACCGGCAGTCTCTCATTACCTAACCCAATGCCTCACCGGCTGTGTAGCTGCCATCCCATCTGCTCATAAATCTCCAGGCTTGACAGGAGAACCTTTTGACCTGATATAATTCATAGAGGTGTATAATTTGTTACATCATACATTTTCGCCACATCTCTCCTGGTGTAAACAACGACAGTGATTCAAAACACCTGAGTGCTCGCACTAGATCAAGGATGAGCTGATGAGTTTTTGGTGTTTGTAGCTTAAAAGGGTCATTCAGTATTTCTTAAGTGGGATTGGATGAGTTTATTTTTAATAGGATATACTTATGCCTGAGCAATTTTGATCAGCTCCTCAACTGTAATGAAGAACTGGCACAGAAGTTAGGCTATTTATTGCGGCAGATGGGGCCAAGAGCTACATGTAAGTTACTGGCAAGAGTTCTTGCCAAATATGGCACACATTTACACATGGACTTAAGGCAAAATTAATTAGTCAAAGTCAAAGTCAAAATATATTCATTGTCTCCCTTGGGAGAAATTTGTCTTGGAAAGAGGGGTCTGCTGCACAGACAACAATAGCCAAGGGCCCCTGTGATGTCACACTACAACAGAATCATCACAACCTTTCTCCTTTACCCGCCATCATACTCTTACTGAGTGGCAATTGGACACCTCACAGAGGAAATAACTGCCAGGCTGGTTTTATGGTTTTGAAATTCTCAAGAGTACTTGAGTAAAAAGAAAAGAAAAAAAGCTCTGTTGAGTTTAAACCTGGAAATATGGATATGATACAAGTCAGAAAATATTTAAACCTGTTACAGCAGTTAAAAATGGAAAGGATCACCAGTTTGCAGTAATAATAAGCTTCATAACCTTACTGCCTCACAGGGCCTGGATGTTATGAGCCTGCTTTGTGGCGACTTGAATGGAATAATTATTAGTTTCTGGCCTTCTGCAGTTAATTGATGAGCTGTAAAAGTCGACATTGCTACCACCAATACAAGGTTACAGCATATAATATACACATTTATAGAGCTCATCTGCCTCAGCTTTCATAGAGTGCATAAAAACCAGAGTATTTATGCTTTTGCAGATGTATGGCTAAATGCAGGATACTGCCTATGTTTTACACAACAGATGGCAATGAGGGGCACATCTGCAGGCACTTCTGCTGATTTACTACTCTCAGTATGTGTGTCTTCGGGCTCATGTGTACGTGCATCCATATGAGTGTTTCTGCATCCATGTGCTCCATCTTACAGAGACTGTCTGACTCAGAAGAGCAGGGGGCCAGTGGAGCAACAAGAGGAAGGAAACCGGGGAGAGAGAGGGAGAGGTGGAAACAGAGACGGGAAAAGCCTGAGTCAGACTCTAACAGTTTCAGGAAAGCAATAAACCTGAAATGTTCATGAGGGGTGGGAGTTATGGACCAAACATTTCATAACGCGCTGTATATCTTTATAATGTTTCATGTCTCTGCACTGGCCACAGCTGAAGTAAGAGACATTTGGGACTTTTTCACATTGTTGTATAAACTCGAACTGACTCAATACACTTTGGGTTTTGGTGGTCAGTTTGGGATCATGTCCATTTCTTTGCCCAATTTTCCAAATCACCTCCAGTGGGGTTCAAAGTAAGCTGAGCAGAGACCACTGCCGAGGTCACACCACACAATTTATGCACTAAAAACTAACCAACCAGTTTTGGGACTAGTCTGCTACTAAAAAAACTGTTTTGTCTCATGTACTGGATCATAATGACTGACAGTCTGGAGACCTCAACAATCCACAACAGAAAGTTTTGCAAGTCTGTTATTTTTTCAAACACAAGGTTGATGTGTCCATGTAAGCCACGTCTTGCGAGCTCAACAGCTCAAAAAGTCTTCAAGGAATCTTTTCAAAGCTCCGGCCAGATGTCCAGATTAAGAGAAGAGCTGATCCTATCAAATTCACTGAGATTTATAGACATCCTTTGCCTTCGAACACAAAATATATCAAGAAAACTGAAGATTTCCATCAAACTTTGCTCTTTAGTCTCTTCTGTCTCAAGGCTGAAGTTTTGGATTTGTGAAGTCAACCGTTAAGGTCAAATGTGTCACCATCAGCCTTTCCCTGTGAATGCAATTTTGTTGAGGCAACACAAGATTGCATATGATGATTTTCTCCAACCTTTACCCATATGACATAAGGACAGAGTGGTGGCTATCCTCCATTTGTCACCTGCCATCAATTGAAATAAACAAATTTGTTACTTTCTTTTGCATTTGAACTTTATTTATATAAATGCTTTTAACCCTATAGCTATCAGCTCAACTGTTTGGCAGAGGTCATTAATAAATTAAGGGATATTTAAAGGTGCTATGAGGAGAATCTATTTGCGGCAACATAAAGACTCTGCTACCCGTGAGCACTCGCGGCGACTGTCGTAATGCTGCATTCAAGTAACCTCGGAACTGGGAGTGACATCATCTCCCACTTATCAGCGCTCCAGTTGAAGTCGGAAAAAAACATGCCAATCTACCAGGCTATTGTTAACTGCTGTTAGCACGCCCTGGGTTGTCGTATGAAGAATGTGATTATCACTATGGCAGCATTTTTGTAAATATAAGTCTAACAATACGATGTATACAGCTGATCTAGAGCGACACATCCCAGTCAGAAGTGCAAATAAATGGATTATTACAGGAGCTAAATAACTGTTCAAACTGGGGGCATCCATCTTCGATTGTCAACTCGGGGTTGGCGAGGTTTCACCGAGTTCCCAGTAGGAAATTCAGACTTCGAGGGACGTCCCAGTTGCAGTTTCCTACTAGGAACTTGAAAACTATTGACTACAACTGGAACGCACCAAAAGATGTGACCCAAGGTAAGTAGCAGTAGTTTTTGATGTGTGACAACAAGCAATTTTTAGAAAACTTAGTATCGTAGTTTTGTAGCCGGCTATATATTGCTACTTACAGTCCGGTGCTCTAAGACGTGTCCGAATAATATAAATTTGCTTTAGTTTTAATTGTCTTTGTCCCAATGTTGAGTATCCAGGCCAGTCCAGCCCTGTCCGACCCGACCACTTAGCTAAGGAATAGCATTTATAGCGAACCTATTTTGATGCTATAAAACTCATCTTGAAGTGTGTATTTCGATCAGGCATATATCTAAAAGTGAGACTTTTTTGGAATTACTTAGAAACTCCTCATAGCATCTGTAATATTTTAAAAAACAGAACAAATCCAATTATAGTTCTATTCCCCTAAAATGTTAGGGAACAGAGAAAACTACCAACAAACCAAAAAAAAAACATTTTTTTGGTGTGGGATTTAAAGGTTTAAAAAGCTAACAGTGGATTACGTTCTAACATGAAAATGCACAAACATTTTGGATAAAAAAAATTAGAATAGGCAGAGAGGTTTGTAAATGAAATATTAGAAATAACTTGAGTCTAAAAAAGATGAGTTTTACACACAAGAAATGTTTTAAATGGATAACAGAATATATATTTTTTTTACTTTTCAAACCTTTAAATCCCACACAAAGAAAATATCAGTCCTTTCGGTTAGTTTGCAGTTTTCCATACTGTATATCCTAAAACACTGCTAGAACAAACAATGATACGTTATGTTTTTTTTTTTTTAGTATATTAAATATTCCTGCATTTACTGACCTCTGCCTAACAGTTGAGCTGGGACTTAAAAGGTTAAGTAATTACTTATGACAGTGGTGTATGTAAGTTTTTATAGAGCCCTCCAAAATGTAAAAATAAGTCCTCTGGCAATGAGGATCATTTTAATGTAGCCCTTTTACCAAAAAGAAAAAAAGTCCCCTCCCTGCATTGCATTATATAGAAATAACTGGCATAACATGACGGTGTATTGGTAACTCAAGCAGAATCACATCTGGTAAATTCTGTCATTATTCTTCATGTTTACAATTTGTTGATTTTTGGATTGGGGGCTGAGGTGAAGAGCTGCATGTGGCCCCTGTGCCTCCAGCTGCCCACGCCTGCTTGATCATCTTAGGCTGCGTTTACATAGTGCCAAAAACGATCAAATCCGATAAGTTTTCATTGCATTTTGGCCTTGCATTTAGATGAGAACGCGTTGCGTTTTCATCTAAAACGGAAACTTTTGAAAACATGCTCCAGAGTGGAAAGATTTGAAACCACTCTCCATCCAGCTCTGTGTAAACCCGTATCAGAGCGTTTTAGGATGAAACGCTTACGTCACCACATACGCAGTACCAGTACTCTTTCACATGAAGGCTGTGCGCGCATACCAGGAACAACAACAGCTTTGGACGTAAGCTGAGTAACGTCTGAGCGTCTTACCGTGCTCATTTTGTTATCCAGACAAAACTATACAGACAGATTTGTTGTCCATTAAAGAAACTCCTGCATGTGCGTCTATTCGCCATTGTTGTTTGTGAAAAGTTTTTCTTCTTCTTCGTGTGTTGTAGCAGTGCTGCCTCTCTGCAAACCTACACCGCCATCTACTGAACCGGCATGCACACTGCAGTGGATTAAATCATCTCCGAGTATCGTTGCCTAAATGAAGAAGAATTACAAAACGCAAAGGACAAATCTTTGCGTCTTTAAGTCAGGAGTGTCCGTGTAAATGCAGCCTTAGAGGTTATAAAAATTTGGTATAAAATGAACTAACTTAAACATTGATTACAAACTGAACATATTATATTATTGGAGGGTTTTGTAGGCCAATTATATCCTGATTGTATCAATGCAAATGATTAAATGTATAAATATTTATTTGCAGTTATCTTTTTTCCTGTGTGGGTCTGAAGGGTGCTTCAGTTTTTCATCTGGAGGTTCGAGGTCTGACTGTTAATGTAAAATCTCTTTTACTTTTCACAGGAATTTCTTTAAGTGTGTAAAAATGTTCACTTTAATTAAAAACGAAGATTTTGGGGGAACAAGGTCAAATGTATTAGGTAACTTAAGACAGAGATGAATCCTGAGAATTTTGCCTTTGGGCTGAGAAAAGTGATGGAAAATTTCTTTTTTTTTTCCTTAGAATTTGTTTAGTTTTTTAGGCCTTTAATTTGAAGGAAAAGTTCAGTTTCTACAGCTTTCACATTGTTTATAGAATGAAGTAGAACAATATACTCACCCAGAAGGCTTTCCTGATCCAAACAGTGCTTCGGGAGATATTTAGATCCAAAATCGAGCGGTGGACATCCGGATAATGGTAGCACATAGGGCATGTATAGCGCCGCTCCTAAAACTGTATTAATCATTCAAAAACTCATTAGTTTCACCAATATTTCATCATGATCCGTTCGGGCTACTCCTCCATTACAGTCTGTGTCACTCCAGACATGTTTTTGTGACTGTGCTGACCTCTGAGCTGAAGAAGAAGAACGTATGCCTCCGCGCATGCGCAGTACTCTCTGGAGCGTTGCATCCGCATCCTCCTTTCGATGAGCTCCTCATCTGTAAACTCTGGCTCGAAACTGTAAGGACACCCATCATATTCAAAGTTCTCCTCCATAACATCTTCATCCGATAGATATTCGTCCATTTTGCACAAAACTGGAAGAAGAAAGTTGTTGTGTAGCCGGCTGTCTTCCCCTGAAACAATGAGCCGTACTGCGCATGAGCGGAGCAAGCGCTCTTCTTCTTCAGTTCAGAGGTCAGTACAGTCACACAACATGTCTGGAGTGACACAGACTGTAATGGAGGAGTAGCCCGAGCGGACCATGATGAAATATTGGTGAAACTAATGAGTTTTTGGACGATTAATGCAGTTTTAGGAGCAGCGCTGTATGCCCCATGTGCTACCATTATCCGGATGTCCACCGCTCGATTTTGGATCTAAATATCTCCCGAAGCACTGTTTGGATCAGGAAAGCCTTCTGGGTGAGTATATTGTTCTACTTCATTCTATATACAATGTGAAAGCTGTAGAAACTGAACTTATCCTTTAAGTTAGAATTCTCTGGGGAAAAAAAAGCAAGACAGTCTGGCTGCAGACCTGCAGACCTGCAGTGAGAGGACCCGCTGCACTGAGAGGACCCGACGTCACGTTACGCTGACATCACGTTACGTTTCCTGCACTGACAGGACCCTACGTTGCAGACCTCCGACATCACGTTACGTTTTTTTTTCCAGATGCCCCAGTGTGTGGTTAACGCCCAAAGTGATCACCGTAAGCAGACTACTGAAGTATTACCATGGATGTATTATAAGAACTGGATAGCGTGGCTCCGCCTTCTACCATGTAACGGTTTTGAAGCCATAATATCCCCCGTCAGGGCGCCGCCATTGTGCAACCAGTAGAGAATTGGGCCATAATCCGGAAGCAGCTGTCGTAAACGGTCGCAACACAACTCAGCATACGCCGTACACAATCATTGTGAAGCTGCCGTAAACCGAGGTTATTTTTAAACTCTAATAACTAATAAAAAAGAAACTTTTCAGAAAAAAGAGGACTTGGAAAACACGCAGCCCAATAATACTTTCATATCACCACAGCATACGGATGGGAGAAATATTTCTACGAAGTGTATTAATTTTTTGAAGTTTCACTACGGCCCGTCCAGATGAATGGGGGAGACGGAGATTTGACCTATACTGCAGCCAGTCACCAGGGGGAGCAGTTTTCGTGGAGGCTTCAATTTGAGCCCAGTGTCATGGCGTCCATGTTTTTTACAGTCTATGGTCTATGGTCTACTCAGTGCAGGTCTGCAACGTAGGGTCCTGTCAGTGCAGGTCTGCAGCCAGACCCCTCTCAAAAAAGTCAAAATTGTGAGACCAAATTGTTGTGTATTTGACAATTCTGACTTTGATTGCAGAATTCATTTTCAAAAGCCACAATGTAGATTTTTCTCTCCAAACTTTTACTTTTTTTACTACGTTTCAGAAGACTGACTTATCTCAGAAACTTGACTTCAACTTGTTTGACAACATGTTTCCGAGTGGCACTAAACCTCTTCCTGGTATAAATGTCAATGGCTCGATCTGTAAGCCAAGCATAGGTATGCCAGCCTCTTTTAAAACATTTACTATATGAACAGAAATGGTCATGTCCGATGTCTTTTCCTGTATCAGGTCTGAGAGTGGATCAAAATTTCTCCAAAACAATTAATTTCTCAGCCTCGTAACGGGTGGTTAAACGAGTGAGTGTCCAAAAAAAGCCGATGAGGAACACTGGGACAGAGCGAGTGGGCTGAGGACAGCAGACAAACACAGACAGAGCCCTCTTGGGGGGAGAGGATGAGAGAGAAACAGACAGTGACAGAGCAAATGGGAGCCCCTGCGTCACTCAGAGGAGGACATGTCTTCTGTCTGACCTTTTCAGACAAATTCACACCCCTCCACCCACTCCCTCTTGGATCTCACCCAGGCTTTAAAAAGCTTCCCTCTGTGTCTCCCCCTGTAGATTCTTTGTCCATGTTTCCCAGAGCTCCGGTGCTTTTCTTGCATAAATACTGTAGGGAGAAGGCAACTGTTCTGACCTCTGTGGCAGCTGCTCTCCACAGGGATCTTAATGTTGTAATTTACTAATTAAACCGACCACTGTTGCAGAATGCTCTGGATTAGAGGCTCAGCTGATGCCCACGACTAGAAAATGTTGCTTCTCTGTCTTTATCAACCCTTTTCCCAGCTTGTCACACCCACTGAGCTGGAAGCTGATGAGGTGGCGGAACCGCCTCCTGAAAGCTGCAAGACAATTAAATTGTGAGAACAAAATCCCTGGATGCCTCTGCCGTCAAAGTTTGATGACTTACTGGAAATTTGTGACTCGTGTAATACGATTGTCCACAAATCCATAAATTCTCTCAAATAACAGTAAGCTGGAAAAAAATTGTCAGTGACCATTTTTCCATGACAAAGACAAGACAATAAGTTAAAAATAGATGTTTAATATCTAAAGATTACAAATGTGGCTGTTTAATCTTCATTTAGAGGACAAGACAAAACCTGGAGATGTACTTGCAGTTTGTCCCTGCATATTCATGTGCATTTGCTGGCATCATCACCGATTTTGTTTCTATACTTGCCTGTTTGTGATGGAAGTTACTGGAGGACACCACTAGAGGTATGTAACTACTAGGGGTGCAACAATACATGTATCTGTATTGAACCGTTCGATGACCTCGGTTCGGTACACCCTATGAACCGAACAATACGCAGTTTTGTATTTGTTTGATCAACTTCTGATGAGGCGTATGCGCTGAAAGTTCAGTGAATCTGCGTTCGACTACTCCGGGCTGCATTGTCGAGCACAGATGTGCTGAGCTGCGCGCACAACACCTCCCCTTTCATTTGGCCAAGCTGCTGAGACAGAAGAAGCTACATGTGCCAGGGCGCTACAACATGGCAAGTGCTTTACCTTCAGCTAAAATTGAAGACCCTCCACTATCATTCAGATCTGGCGTTTGGGACTACTTTGGCTTCCCTGTTAAGTATGACCCTGATGGTAAGTGTGTCGTGGACAAAAACACAAAAGTATGTCCCAAGTGCAACACGATGCTAAACTACGTCGGGAAATACAACAAACACCGACGTCATCCCAGTGTTAAAACAAGTGGAACCAGACAGAAACAACAAGCAGCACACATGCTACAGACTTTACCTGGGTCATTTAGACAGCCATTAGCACATGATTCAAAGAGGGCAAAGGAAATCGACCGGGCCATAGCTACTTTTATTGCTGTCGACATGAGACCCTTTTCTGTTGTGGATAACGCCGGGTTTCAGAACATGGTACGGACACTTGATACACAATTCTTTGTAATATTTACTCAGCTGCTAAGAATGCATCACATAAGATGGGTGAGTTCTCCATTAGATACATTTAATTTTTACTTATTCTTATTTTTACATGGTATATAATGGCTGTTTTTTTAATCTCTAACGGTGCAATACACTTCATTCCACATAAATATTTTGTCGATAGTTATAGGTCACTTTTAACTGACAGTGTTAGTCGATATTTCTTACACAGCCCTTTTATTCATATTTATTGTTATACTATTTATTCTGGCCCTAATAGCATTCATATTTTTATACACTCATTCATTAACAATATCACTGTGTGTTGTAACAATCCAGGAAGCCAATATTACGAAATTTCATTCCAAGTGCACTGCTGTGTAATTTGCGTAATGACAGTAAAGGAAGCCAAAGTCTAAGTGATGTTTTTGTTTTTTATGATTCTAAGTATGCACCAAAGAATGTGCCTGGTTTAGCTGCAAGAGTTTAAGCTGCAATTTAATGAAAATGCACTCTGAGATAAAAACAAATGTTACTTATTTTAATAAACCACAAGTAAAAAAGGCATTTAAATTTCCATATTTTGTATCAAAAAGTATCGAACTGTGACAGTGACGTATCAAACCAAACCAAACCGTGAATTATGTGTATCGTTGCACCCCTACCTGTTGTGTTCAGGTACACTGAAAACATTGCAGCAATCTTTTGACTAAAGTAAAAAAAAACAAACGAAAAAACACCAATAATCAGTATTACCATGAAATATTTGTTGACAAATGTGTTGTCTAATCCTACCATCAGTATCATCTGAACTCTGTGTCCATGATTTTTTCCTCCCCGAACCACCAGAACTGTCTTACAGTAAGGGAGCAATGAGTTAACATGTTTAGTGATGACTTGCAGCCAGCTGTGCTGATAAATGCTGTGGCCAAAGCATGGGAAAAAACAAACCCTTCATTCTTTACTTTATTATTCATTATATCAAAGAACTTCATTAGTTTGTGTTGGAAACAGCCAAGCAAAGCAAGCTAACACAAATAAAATCAATCATGTTGTCAAGCCAAGCCACCAATGTATACTGTCACCAGTTGAACTATTACTCATTTTTTAAAAAAGATTTTAAAAGAAATCTGAAAACATATCTTTTTTTTAATGTATATTTTTGGGCATTTTGTGCCTTTATTGATAGGAGAGAGACAGTGGATAGGCTTGTGAAAGGGGGAGAGAGAGCAGGGGAAGACACTCTGCAAACTGGCCACAGGCGGGACTCGAACCTGGACCGGCAGAAGCATGTACATGGGGTGCTAACCACTAAGCCAAACCAGCACCCCTGAAAACATATCTTTTTAAAAAAGCATTTTGCAAATTGTCAGTAATGGGCTTTCCATTATTTGAAGAACCTACTTATCTCGACTCTTCTAGCAGTTGTTTTTAAAAAAGATTTTTAGTTGTTTTCTTAATTGTTTTTTAATTGTGTCTTACTCTGTAGCACTTTGAGATTGTGAAAATGTAAAGTGAAATACAAATAAAATGTATTATTATTATTATTATTGTTACTTATCTGTCATCAGCTGGATGAACTGTGATGTTGGCATCTATACAGTGTCACACATTACTTAAATATTGATGGTCGTGGTCTTGATTTATCTGTTTGCCTTTAAATCTTTCTGTTATTGCTGTTTCTGCTGCTATGATCGGTCTGTCTTCTCTCCTCTTCACCAATCCTACTGGTGAAGTCTAGACTGCAGCTTTCACGTAGTTGCAATTCTAGAAGACACACGAAACTGACGCACCGAATCAATGGCACACGAGACGCCATCATGTGTATGTCATTGTACTTTACAACAAGTATATCTCCAGCTGAAAATGTTAGCTTAAATACAAATATTAATGATACAGTAATATGAGTAAAACACAATGGTACCTCTGATACTTTAAAAAGTTAACTCTAGAATAAGTAACTTAAGCCTAATAATGTTTTCTTTGACAAAAATGGAGCTAAAATATTTTACACAGAAAATAAATAAAATGCAATTATGAAAGAACCAATAGAAAAGAGGATTAGGGCCCACGTAAAAACAGGACCTTAAAAAATAGTTACTAAAGCGGAGTTGAAAAGTTACAACAATAACCCCATAAAGTTACGAGAATGAAGTCGAAAAGTTACAATACTTAATCTCATAAAGTTCATTCACTTATTTTCCATACCGCTTTTCCCTTTCGGGGTCATGGGTGGGCTGAAGCCTATCCCAGCTGTCATTGGTCGAGAAGCGGGGTACGAACCAGGGACCTGCTTGCTGTGAGACACGTACACTACCTGCTGCACCACTGTACCACCCTAATCTCAAAGTGCTGAATTAAATTTATAAAGTTACAAGAATAATCTCATAAAGTTACCAGAATAATCTCATACAGTTGTAGGATTAATAAAGTTACAAGATTAAATTTGTAAAGTAACAAGAATAAAGTCATAAAATTGTGAGAATAATCTCATAAAGTTATAATAATGTTGAAAAGTTATGAGAGAAATCCCAAAGTTGAGACTAAAGTAGAAAAAGTGACAAGAGTAGAATTAATAAATCTCTTTAAACTGGAAAAGAGACTTAATTCTGAAAAGTTGTAGAAGAACAACCATCCACCTACTCAAAGACGATGAAATGAGAGCGTCCTCTTGATTAAGGTATGCTGATAGATTTAAAGTTTTAAAAATAGCCTTTCCTGATGTCGTTATTCTCGTCACTTTATGACTTTATTCTCCTAACTTTGAGAATATTCTTGTGACTTTATGAGATTCTTCTCATAACTTCAAAAGATTTTTCTCATAACTTTTGGACTTTATTCTCGTAACTTTATTTATTTTTGTTACATGGCCCTAATCCTCCAGTGTAGGCCAAGAAGATTGACACTCCACTAAACAATTTCAATTACTGCAGTTCAAATAAGCCCTGAAACTGCACATGTTGACACATCTATGTGCCTGTGAATGACATGATGAATTAGATTCAGGCTTTGCACACATAGCAGCCTGATTGTTTGTCTGAAGATCAATGTGGATGAAGCACTTTGCACTTTGGTGAATGAAAGACTAGACAGGGTCCATATGAATGCAGTCCATTTACTTTGAATGTATATCCTTCAAAACACTTGTTTCCTTTTTGTTCGATGATCCATTTCTCCACCCACTCTCAGTCCTTCATTTTCTGAAGCATCAAAAGCAACACTTTAGATGTTTGTTCACTGCTGCCTCAAACGACGGCAATAGTCACAGAATAAAAGCTGATTCTCTGGGTGCCACTCTGCGCTCACAAATGCAGAGTACAGATGTCCTCATGGGGAATCACTTGAGTATGTAGAAGCAAGCTACATGCAAATAACATGATTGGTTACAAGATTCTGCAACCTTGGAGTGTTGCTGATTTATATTCACATCAGGTGCATCATTGGTTCTGAAGTTGTTTGCTGTGGTTCAATTAATCATGGAGTTTCAGTCAATCCATGGTCATAAGACCGGGGCCCGAGGTGAGACCAGCATTATGCACAGTTTCAGTTTTTTTTATGTGTCAAATCCATATTCAACAATCAATACACAAGTCCATCATGTTTTAAAAAATCCAACAAGTCACAGCTTGATGTGTTTTCTTTGCCATTGTGTAAATTTCCAACGAATAGACATAACAGTGCTGCTCTCTGTTGGACAAACTAGGCAACTACATTTGTACACATCAACTAACAGGCATCATACAAGTCTGTTAAAAAATCCAGTGAATGTTATTCACATGATTTTACCATTTTGTTATCTTTTACGGTTTTATATGTGATTCAAAGAGCTGACCATGCCTGAAAAAAAAGTGACTGTTAGGATTGTTAATATACAGAAGGGTACTTGGCATCAATAGGATCCTATTTACTTGAAGATGTCTTATTTGATTTAAGAACTTTTGTTTAGTATTCTTATTTGAACAAACTTATTCATCACTGGTGTTTACTTACATTACTTAAAATTCAGTTAATTAACAACATTAATGAAGGATTGTGCTGTTTTTTCATGTCTAAGTAATTTGATACGTATTGTTATTATTATCTCATTACATTTTTATTTGTATATTTTTCTTAAGCCGTTCTCATAATAAGAAATCTCAGCTTTTTTTGAGGCATATTGCACGATGAACAAATAATTTTGTGTACAGGACTCAACACATTGCTTCATTTTATCTCAATATACAGAATAAAACTGTTAACTTAACCCTAACTTAGGCTTGGAGGACCCACTGAGACAGAAGTCTCTGTTCCAGGGGTGCCCTGTAGCAGTGCAGATAGACATTTAGCAATCATCTCATCTTATTTCATACACTAACACTTCACTTAATATTTTTCAATACTAAAACAATTGCAATCCCCCATCTTGAGTATTTCTGACACAAGGTCTTTAAAAAATGGTGTATGAAAATAACAATAGGATACTGAAAATCAATCACAGACATCTGTCTGATTTATACAGAACTGATAGTTATGATATACAAAATTACAGCATAATACTAAACAGGTCAGCTAAAATGTGATATATGACAAGAAGTTTCTGATTTTTTTTACAACGTAAGGGGATAACTGGCCTTTTAATTAATGTTTCAGGGAGCCTAAAATAAAACCATAAATGTCTATGTCTGATTCAGTAATGCTATTTTTCTGTATCTGTACTCAGGCCTGACCACAGAAATGTAGAATTCCTGAAGGGCAACTTGGAAAATACCCAAAAGACAAATTATACCCTGGTGTGTCAGCCAGCGTTTGATCCAAGGGACAACTGCACTTTAGGTTCTTTTGTAGGTTTTTCCCCTTCTCCAAAAGGCTTCTCTTGTTTTAAAAAAGACAACGACCAAAAAAGAAGAAAAGATAATATTCTCTCTCTTTTAATCAGTAATATATTCAATCAAAGATGAAGAATGTACACAGTCATGTCACTGATTAAAAGGCATGGCATCAACCTGTCTTTTATTAACAAAACTAATGCTACATCAATGTAAAGTACACAATATTTCAGTAAATGTCGTAAAAGGATACTGGTACCTCTGAAAAAAAAGCCCAGCCTCATTCAAAGTAGAACAGAGGCCATCCTCTCAGCCCCCAGCTGACTTCTACTGCAAAACTGAAAGTCTCGCGATACGCATGGTAGTCTCGCGATATTATACGCATCACATTCGAGCTGAACTGGAGGGATTTCTGGAGCAGGGAGCATGTGCAGCTAACACGCTAGCAGAGGAGAGAGAACTTATCAATAACTAACCTCAGAGCCTCGGTGAACAACAGAGCCTAAAAGTGAGTATATGTGCTGAAAGGCGACGGTCTCAGACGGTTAATGCGTGGTTGTTTTTGACTTGTTAGCCTGTTAGCATCTTGCAAACTCCTGTATTAACAGTGACAGTTAAACAACGTTAGCATCATACCAAACGTTTGTGGTGACACTCAGGCTAAAATAACACTTAGTAATCATTTATGTTTGTATACATCGAACTTTCTATGCATTAGTGTTTATCTGTCTATATGTTTGCTCATATAAAGTTACATCTTGTCTGTGAACGTCTTTGGTTAGCTTGTGCTGTTTACAAACATTTTATCTAAATAAATAGCTTGATTTAACCTGAAGTGCCTTGTAAACAAACTTATAAACGAAAAGCTTCTCGTATATTGTGGTCATTACAATTCAGCAGGTAGAAAATACCATTGAAATCAGACTACTCGGTCAGAAACCTGTTGTTATGTTCTTGTCAGTAACTATTTAAATTATCAATCAAATGGTTTTGAGATAATTGATGAGATTTTCCAACAATAAGCTGTCGTACTTGATCTAAGAAAAACATATTTTAACGTTGCAGAGCATTAACATACAGTGAATTATGACAAAACATTTCAATCCAACCCTCAGTGCTTGCAAAAAATTAAGAAACATCATCTGCAGAATGGTTATGTTGTCATAATAGGATAGCATAACCCTCACTTAGTAAAACAACATCTTTTGTATGCATACAAATCAGTGTACAGTAATAAAACACTTTGTAAATAAAGGTAGAATATAGTAAATAATAGTGAAAAGCAGGGTTTGCTTAGTTGCGTGTCAACATTGTTATTTTTTACATGTTCAAGATGCATTAAAAGACCAAAATGTATTTTTGGTGTGACCGTCGTTGACAGGTTGTTTGATGTGATTCACGATATTTACTTTTAAAGTTATTTCTAATAGAACCCAAGCAATAATTTGAACACATATTGTAACTGTAAAGAACACAGTCTTTCTCCAGTTTCTCCTAACTGACCTTTCAGTCTAATTTCTTTCTCAGAAAGTCGGTCAATTTTAGAAGCAAACACAAAACAAGGCAAACATTTGTTTCTTAAATGAAGGATAAACATAATATTTGCAAATGGAGGAGATATTCAGAACTGTAAAACTGTTAGAAAATGTATGAAGTAGATTTTTGTCGAATATTATTTTCACTCTTTGAGTGGCTTTTTTGTATATGTCCCTGTTTAAGTACATACTTCAAATCAATACATCCGTACTTTTGCACTAGTGTTTTCTTTTGAGAGTTAATAAGTAATTTCGAAAACTGAACTGAGCAAAGCAAAAATAATTATTCTATTCAGGAATAAAAACAACATGTTACTATGTTTTCTGTTCTTTTGGAAACAGTAAAATAAAATAAAATGTGGATAACCATATTATTTATACTTTAGCTTTAAATGTATCATTTTGGTTAAAGAGTTTCTACTTACTGTTGTATCAGACATTACATTGTACATTATCTCTGCAGAATTTCTGTGGAATCCAATAGTTAACCTTACCTTTCAAGCACAATATTGTTTTTTTTATTTTTTTTGTTGCCAATATCCGATATGCCAATATTTCTGGACTTATTATTGCCAGATTGATTGTTTTGCCATAAGCACAAAAGTCTGTATTTTGTTTAATCTGAGTTTTTCCTCTTTACACAGCAGATATGGCAAATATATCAGAAAGGTTTGGACATCTTAGGTGCAGAAAAGCAAAACTAGTGGCCAAAAAGGCCCAAAATGTTGGTCTCAGGAACCCTCTTAGAGGTTTACAGAATTTCATTAAATTTTGAAAATGGGAAATGATTTTTGTCTGTAATTATTCACCTTAAATGTTAAAGCGTTAGTGTACATTGGTCAATTGTTTTGATGGATGACATATAACCACATTTAACATCAACATAACTCTCTGCATAGTACACACAGTAATTCCCTGCTGGCTAATTCTGATACCAACATGTGCATCCCTGCAAATCAGCTATACTGTTGTGATAGTCCTTTATTTCTGAACTTTGTTTAACTCTCCCTTTAATTATTTTCTGAACTGAAACACCACAGAGACTCCCAACATGGATTTAGAGGATGACACCACTGTGCTAACAACCTTGAAGTCCTTCAACTCCTTCATAAGCTGCACTGAACCTCCACAGAGGCTGCCGGAACACTCAGCGGGGACTGTAGTCCTGCAGAGTCAGTACAAACGCAGCATGGAGGTAAACAGAAACATTACAAGTAAGCTGCGTAAAGATGATAATATAATGCAGTCTCTACACTGACAGACTTGTCTTTGCTCGTAGTTGTTGGAGGCAGCAGAGAGGGTTCACTCTCAGAATCGCTACCTGCAGCTGGACCAGGAGAAGAAGCAGATGGAGCTGAGTCACAAGCGAGCCCGGGTGGAGCTGGAGAAGGTTGCCTCGGATAGCGCACGAGACTTAGAGGTACAGATTACAAGTACTTTTACGCCTTCTGTAAGCGAGACTATTGGACGTTATTTTACTTGAAGGGTGTTGATCTGTTCAAATGATTATTTTGAAAACAAAAACAGACACAGTAGATCCGATGAGAATCACCTTGACATAGGAGCAAAGGTTCAGCTGTATTGTTATAAACGGGAAAATTATATTGACAAAATAAACATGTTCTGTTTAAATTGAAGTTCAAAACAGCATTAAAGCTAATAAGTAGATTAAAGAATTAACAGCCCCCTTTGCAAATGAAAAAACAGTTGTGCGTGCATGTGTATGTCTCAAAAATGAAAGTACTGTTGGCCTTATATCGTACACTTAGGTGAAGCTGTCTGGTTTTATCAAGATAAACATGTAATTGATAACAACAAACACTTGTACCTTTATTAATGGCTTTTTACAGGCATATAAAGTTACAGCTTGCCATGGGGTTTAGCAAACTCCATTAAACTAGATATGTTGAGTTGATTAATTCTCCATTGTCCACTTGTTTGATGAACAGAGCCCCATCATTTACAAGAAGTTAAAATGAAGGCTCTGGGTTGTCACTGGTCAACATGTTGGAAAAATTCTGTTAAGGAGTCACCAATGAGATGAAAATATTGAAAACAGGCATACATTTTGGGTTTTTATTTCTTGTAAAGTTGTTCTTCAGATTTTATATATGTATACTTTTGTACTTTTTACCACTTCTGTTGAATAATTTCACTTTTCAAAATTATTTCTGTAAAACATAAATTAAACAGCCAATGAATTGTAGAAAGAAAACTTAAATATTGTCCAGGAATCATGATCTATCACTAATAGCAGCTCGAGACCTGGAATTACTTTGTTTGAGAACCATGGCAGGTCATTTTCACCTTTGCCATTGGTTTTTAGTCCACAGCTGAAGTCTAGGACCCTCTTTATTTAAATGGTCAGTGAGGGAAGGGGGATACTGGCGCTCTTCCAGAAGTTGAAAAATATTTTCGCTGAGAGTACATGTAGATAGGTGACCAAAATCAGCCGACACTGTGGGCAGGTTCCGCCAAGGTGCTGAAAATGCTTTATGACAGTGGTTTTGAAAATAAAGGCGACTAGCACAAATATTACGCCTGTAGCCATGGACCATAATATCCAATGTCATGATTTAA
Source organism: Scarus forsteni (assembly GCA_036419115.1). NCBI lineage: Eukaryota > Metazoa > Chordata > Actinopteri > Labriformes > Labridae > Scarus > Scarus forsteni. The sequence continues at coordinate 7,255,185 of JAZDUH010000098.1, forward strand.
AAGCAAAACAATTCTAAATGTATTGGAAAAAGTAGTGAATTGTTTGTCCACATTATAGATGCATGTATTCCCATTTCAGAGCCAACTCGACAATATAAATCAGCAGGCTCTGTCTGAATGAGTGGTCTGCTGCATTGCTGGCACCTGAGGACTATGGAAAGCCCTGGTTTTAGAAAAAATGCAAAATTACTCCCTTATTATCAATAAAATTTGCCAATCTTTAAATGGCTGTCGAAGTTGAGCATAGAAATAAACTCATGTAAAACAAATCAGTTGTGCCCATGAAACCGTACGTTATGGTAAAATCAGTGAATTCTCTGAATGCTAGGCCAGTCACGATAAAAAATTTTGCTGGACGATAATTGTCCAAAAATGTATTGTCGATAAACAATATTATTGTCAATATTATTTTGAAACATCATTTTTTCATTAGTGTAATTATATGTCCTAATAAAGTGAGTACACCGTATCAAAAGCAATAAACTTTAATTTCTTAAGAGTATTTAACTGTAATTGGAAGGTCAAGAGCTTTTAAATAAAATAAATTAAACAATATAATAAATTAAACAAACAAAAAAAAGAAAAAAACAATGAAAATGAAAAGGACTCTCTTTTGGGAAAAACTGCATGTAGAAAAATCATTATAATGATCAAAAACAATTAAAAAAATAGATTCTGTCTCTGTAAAGAAAAAAAACTCCAATAAAAACACACACAGCAGTTAAAATAATAAATAAAATGTAGTTTATTCAGTTCCTGAATTGTTTGTGACATGTACTTTTTCCCAGCCAGTTCCTACTGTCTGTCAAATGTTTGTAACATTGCTGGCTTTTCAACCGTATTGAAGGGCTGCATATCTTTTGCAGTGTAGCAAACGACATTCTCTGTGAGCCACCATTTTGTGCTGCGTTGTTTATATTTACTTTGCCAGCAAGTGGCTCAGTAAGCGCTGACTGTCAAGAATGAAGGTTCTGCTGCACCTCCCCTTCTTCGTCGGTGTTCATGAGCTCACACCATGTTTATTCTGATTAAAACCAAAATATTCCCACACTGGGACTGTGGCATTTAGCTTAGGAACCGTAGCTTTCATGCAATCATTCATATTAGTGTTTGTTTCCTTGTTACTCCTCAGGATGCTCACTTGCAGCTCTGTGTGTGTAGGCGTGAGTGGCCCCGCCTCCCCCTCAAAGATTGAATGAAAGACAGATGCATCACTAACCCTAACCCAGCTCATTCTGCTATAGAATCAATGCACCCAAGCGATGAGAAAGATGGACAGAGTGAGCCATCTTCTCTTCCAGCCTGTTTGGTAGAAAGAGAGGAGGGAAACAAACACGCATACACGTCAATTAATCGAGGCCGGCAAACTTACCGAAGACGTTTTTATTTATCGTGTGGTTGATTGATTTATTGATTATCGCGACAGGCCTACTGAGTGCTGTACTTTGACTCTGATTAGAGCAGAACAGAGTCTAGGATAGGGCCCAAAACATCCAGCCCAACCCCTCCAAACCTGCAGATGTTCTCTGAACCCAGCCCAGCTCATCCATAAACTTTTTTTTTGGGCCCAGGCCCAATTTAACCTGACATTTTCCAAAGTTTTGGCTTCAATAATTAAAGGTCCTAAGTGCAGTCGCCCAGTTACTTAATGGTAGAAATCCACTCAGATGAGACCTGATGATGGCATCATGGAGTCTTGAGTTATATAAGTAAAAAAGTTGAAGTTTGTCGCCAGAAGTTTGTTCGATGTTTGTGCTCACAGAAAACAACTTATGAAGCCTTACTATGTGTAAATAGCAGGTCTGATCTGACAAGACTAAAGGGAGAGGGAAACAGGACTGGACTCAGGCTGGGGTAGAAAATCGAACTTTTTGTGCAGGGGGCAATAGGAACATTAAGTTGCTCTGTGTCCAGAGGATGAGATGCATGAACAGTTAGTTTACTGCTCTTTTATAGATTTTGATAAATAGCTCTACTTGGCAATGTTATTGGATCTTTATAGTTATTCCTCCTCTAAATTTCTAAGCTGCAGAGACAGTTAAGTTCTGACCCTGTTTTATGCAAAGACATTTCAAAGGTTTGGTTTGCTGGCCTGTATAAGTTTCAATAGCATATTACCTGAATACTTATTTTCAGAAAAACAATTCAAACAAAAAAACCTATTACAATCATTACAATAGCTTATTTTCTGCAAAATATCTACAATCGCAAGCAGTTTACATGCTGTTTACTGTTTACATGGAGGCCAAAGCAACTTGAATTGCAGTTTTAGATGGATGGATCATATGTGTCTATAGTCAAATTGGACATCTGTGACGTGAGGTCCATACAATATGATATCAGGTATAGATATTAGTAACTATATATATATATATATATATATATAAGTATGTATATGTTGTGTACATAGGTACAAATTCTATTAATTACATGTTTGTGCTTATTATTTCTTTATTGATCCTCTGTTATTTGTATTATACACATTTTTATATATCTTTTAGTATATGTGTATAAGCATATTTATATTGATGATGTGTTTTGTAGTTTACATATGTGTAATATATTTGCATAGATGGTAAAGCAGAATATGTATTTGTACGACCCATGAAAAATAATAATATGGAGTAGAAATTCCAAAAGTATTTACTTCTTCCTTCTGCATTTCAAACATTTTAATAATTATTTTATCTTTATTGTTCCTTGTATGTAAATGGTATTTCTATATTTCTATTTCTTTTTTCATATATGCTCGTAATATATTCAACTCAGCTGTCAACAATCTTGCTACATCATCAGTCAATCATTCAATCATTCAAACTTTATTTGTGTAGCACTTTTCATACAAAAAAGTGCAGCACAAAGTGCTTCACATGAGAAATAAAATAAAATAATAAATGACATAAAAAGTTGTGTACAAATGAAAATTAAACGACCCCTAAACCCTCCACCCTCACAGTTCACATACAGCGCACGCGCTAAATTAATCAAACACACAAAGACATAAAAAGGAAATTCTAAAACAGAATTAAAGAACTGAGGAAGACTGAGGAAATGCTATCTTTAACTAAAAGTGAGGAAACACAGGAGCTAAAACTTCAATCATTATTGAAAATCATAAGAAATTAGATTAAAAAATACTATAGGGAAAGGAAGGTAAATAAATAAATTAATCAATATAATAAAATCGAAATAAATAATGTGGTAAAATTAGATAAGCTAAAACTAGATGTGTCATAAAAGCAGCTAAAAGTGGGACGGTAAAAAGAAAAGCAGTACACAGTGAATAAAATTCCAAATAATAAATCTGAACAATAATGTAGAAATATTGCACCTGTCATGGCTGTAAAGGTATATTTAACCCTCTTAATCTGTTTTATGTTTCACGCCCCATTTGTGATGCAGTATGATTTATCGTCCATTTTAACACTGTGATTTGGTGCAATGGCGGTGAAAAGGAATTTCTATCCATTCAGTGAGCTTGATTGATATTTATTAAAGAAAATCAAGACTTCACAACGTGGCCTTTTTTTGCAGGTCATGAGTGCAATCTGGCTGTTTGTTTACGGTGCAGTACTCTTTTATACACTGGGATTATAGAACAAGAAATACTCAAATTATCAATTAAGTGCTAAAGAAAAACAAAGTGCAATTTTTTTTAGCAGCAAGAAGGTTCACCAGTGAGCAGCTGTGAGTAATTCCCACACGACAAACAATAGAAATAAACTGTTTTTCAAAAAAGTGTGTTAAAACAGATCTGAAATAATGTAAAGTAGAACAAGAATCATATCTATCCTGTTGTAAGAAATTGTTAAAATAATGAATTAATAAAAGAAATAAGATAAATAATGTGGGGAGGACACCTTGTGGCCGTTCAGAGTTGTGCATGTCACCTTCAGTCCAGTCTACATTAATCAATCCTTCTGACACAAATCCCAAAAACAACTTCAGTGTACAACTGCTGAACATATGCTGCTGAGTGTACATCCACAGCACACACACTAATGTGGGTCTAGAGCTGAATAAACAAGGTAGAACATTGATTTCTGGAGTGGGAAAAACCTCTTAATGGAACGTACGACTGAATTGATTAGAAGTGTACAGAAGGAAGCATTTTGCAATCGTCGAATCTTGATTGATTTCAAAATAGCACCCACTCACAACTGTTCTACTGGTGCACTTACATGTCCATGTATCTATATGTTTTAGTGTATCTTCGCTTTTCTACTCTGCAGACTTTATTCCTCATGTTTTATAGACATACGTATGTAGAAGGCAAATTCAACAGCATAACTATAAAGATTAGGTAGTTTTTATTTATCATTATTATCCTCTTCAACTCAAAAACATCTTGAATAATCTAATTAATGTGGTTAAACATCAAATTTCCATTCTTTCCTATCACAGCACGAGGTTGATAAGAACCAGGACCTCTTGGGAAAAATAAAAAGGTTGGAGGAAAGAGAGATGGAGGCAGTGAAGAACCTCTCAGAGCAGGTGGAGACAAATCGATCTCTTCGAAAGACTCTGGAGGGGACGAACAAGAAGCTGGAGGAGAGGGATACGAGATTGAACACTGCTAATCAGGTATGCATGAAGCATATGCTGAGTTATAATGATGCACAATATTGCAAGCAATGTTTAACCACACATGACTTAAAAATAATCAGTTTTTGCATGACATATTACAGGTGTGCATTTTAGCCGAAGTTTTAGGCCTTAAGAACAATTAGTTCAATGTTATGCACATTAGATAAATGTGTTTCTTGGTGTGCTACTTTAAACACTTTGTCAGGTGTGTCTTGTGGATTCAAGCAAGTTATTTCATTGGGATAATAGTGCGTTCCAGTTGTTCTGGGAAGTCGGGAAATTAAATCTGGAATGCCCCCTGAGGTCAGAATTTCCTACTGGGAACTCAGGGGATCCTCACCACCCCCAAGTTGACAATCAGAGATGGCTGCTCCTAAAGTTACCAGTTATTAAGCTCTTTCAAAACAACTTCAGTTGTTTGTTGCACTAAATCAGTCTTATACTTAGTACTGTTTGACTTATATTTATGGAAATGCAACCATAGTGTTGTTTATAATCTTCATGTGGTATTTGTCAACTTCAACGCAGGGCGTAATACAACGGCTAACACAACAGCCAAAAATAGCCTATTAGATCGGCAAGTTTATTCCAACTTTGTAACTGAAAGGCTGATAACTTGGAGATGACATCACTCCCACTTCCCACTTCCCTCTTCACAGCAGAATTGTACAGCAGGGCTGTCATTTTTTCCAAAAATCAGACTTGAATGGTTTTCAAGCATACATACTTCTGACTGAGGATATACAAATGGGCCTATAAAATTGTTGTGGATGAGGAGTGGGTCAGCTCCACTTCAAGTAATCGGCACACAGCACTGCCATCAGCAGTGTGGAGCCTGAAGTGCTTCCACCGTGCTCCTCAGATGTTGCTGTTGAAAAATCCTAATGTCGTCCATTATTTTGACGCATCAGAAGCCAGAGAGGGATGCTTGGTGGCGAGCCTGCATTATTAATTAGGTATTGTGTTATCCTGTTTATGACCTCACGTTCTCTGACGGGCTGGCTTGCCTTATCCCCTTAAAGTCTGTGTTGATTGGCACCGCTACAGGCTTGTGAAATGTCAAAGCAACTAAGTATGCAGAGTTTTTTTTAGCAAGTCCAATAATTTGAATGATTGTGGGAAGAGACGTGGCAAAACACGAGGGACTGATGTAGTGGATGATAATATTCAGCTATCTATAACGGTTACGGGACAGGCAAGCAGCTCCCAGGAGGCAGTAAAGAGAGAATACCGTGTCCAGTGGGAGGAGGAACTCTTGTGGTGGAGGCGGGAAGTTGGAAAAATGTTGTGTGATATATACAGAAAAGCTTACATGATTTCTTCCCGGTGCAAGGGTTCTGGCAGGATCAGGAAACCTGTCTTTAAAGAGTCGTGACGACTGCTCATTACTTTGCTGGGTGAAATGTTTCCGGACTTTAAAATGCTCGCTGAAGTAGCACTGGTCATTCCAGTCTCTAGTGTAGCAGCAGAAAGGGGCTTCAGCCTCCAGAACAAAATTAAAACAGCAGGGAGAAGTAGGCTGTCTGAGCAAAGACACATAACCTCATGCTGATCTCTTCTGCCGCTCTCTCCTTTGATGACCTTGATTACGCAAAAACGAGTTCCCACTTTTAAGTCCTTGTGACCCAGGAGAAAAGTTTAAGCTTAGACAAACAACAACAAAAACAAACAAACATGAAGTTCAGGTTTATCTTGAAAATAGTTCTGTGTTTATAAGTTTGATTTTGAAAACGCGTGTTCTGCTTGCTGTGAGTGCATATTTTCTTTCTTGCAAAGCTATTGACCGCAGGGTATTTTCTATTATTTGTCTATTATTTTCTCTTTTTGTCCAATGTTAATGTTAATGTTACAAGTTGTGATGGGGTCCCTTTTGCAAGACATGCTTAGATATATTATGAATAATTAATAAGTCTCATTATAGTTTTCCTTAACTGACTGAACATTATTCATCATGAAGGAAATTTTATGACCCTGTCCATCAAAATGTCTGGGTGGTTCATTGCTCCAGGCTGCCCTGTGTTGCTGCCCTGTATATTTTAATTTGAATTTGTATTTACATTTTGATTGTGAAAGCTTTACCATACAAAGGATTTGCTTATGTCTTGAAAAAAGCAATGGTCACAATATGGCAACAGGTAATCTAATTACAGAAGAGGCATGGTGGTGCTTTCAATGTGACAACCATCTTATTATCAGTATCGTCAAAATTAGTTGAGAAATACTGGCACATAAGATAATGGGAAAACTTCTGGTATTGTACATAAATACAGACATCTACTACATTTAAACTCATGACTCTTGTCTGTTGTTTTGTCTTTTTTGTCCCCTGCTTCCAGACTCTCAGTTCGTATAAGGATGAGATCAGAGAACTGAAGCAGAAGATTCAAAACCAGGACTTGACAATTTCTGCTCAAACTCTGGAAAAGCAGGAACTTCAGGAGCAGTTAGATCTACAGCGCAGGTACAAACCCACACAGAAACAGAGCACTCCTCGCCCAGCTCTGTTTTTCATGCAGGTGATCAGTGAGTTTTACTGCATGAGTGCTGACCACACAGTTCTCTCTGTTTTGTATTATAATCAGGAAGCACCAGGAAATCTCTCAGCTCTGCCAGAGTCTCCAAGCTGCCCAGTCATCCTCCTCAGAGCACATCATCAAGATTAAGGTATTTCGCATACAGTTAAAATTACTTACTAAGGGAGAGCCAGCAGAGCAGTATGCATGCTACACTTTTTCTGTGCAAATCAATTTCATTTTCCCCCTATTTTATTCATCCATGAGCCGTACATCTTATCCAATTTGGACTGTGGGGGACTGAATCTTATGATTAGAATAATAATTTCAGCACTTCGTTATGTGTCCCTTGTGGATTAAAGCTTGTTCTTTTATTGAGATTATTATACTGTAGGGCTTTCACTTTTCCAAAAAAATCTAACTTAAATGGTTTTCAAAGATACAGTGCTTGGAACTGAGGATATACTAATTTGTTGTGGATGAGGAGTGGGTCAGCTGCACTCCAAGTAATTGACATAAAGCCCATTCTTTATTTATTTTGCCATCAGTGATGTGGAGCCCAAAGTGCAGTAGTCTTAGATGTTGATAGAGTAGTGTATTATATCCCAGCATGCACAAGGAGACCAGCCCTCTTGCCGTGGGCCAGCAGTTTAACTGCATCATACTACAGTCCTTCGTAATTTTATCAAATAATTTAAAAAAAAATACATATATCTGGTTAACCAGGTGCTGCATGTAAAAGAACTGACACACTGCATAGCATGAGCTTTAAATCGAGTTTCTGTGGTGCAGTAAAAAGCATTAATAGTCATTAAATGGATTTTGCAAAAATTGAGGCCTTATATTGCATTAGAAATCATCACATTTGATTCTCATTGACATTACAGATACTTTCTGTAGTTTTCAAGAAAGTATTTATTCATACATAATAGTCATAATATCATAGTATATTATTAGAAACTGTGATTCCCAGATGCGTACATCTACATTAAAATATGGTAATACAAGTTCTCTCTTAGCTCCAAAAGTTTTTATATGTTTTAAATTAGATAATTTTAAAGATGGTTTTCATTTAAAAAATCATCTTTTACAAAAAACAACAATGAATTTGACTGGCTGATTTCTGCAGAATACATGTTGTCTGTTATCTTCCATATTTGCAGTTCTATTGAGCTTATGAGCTGTTGTCAGTTCTCAACTGGAGTTGGTTTTCGCAATATTCATCATTTTATTTTTTATTTTTTTATTATTTTATTATTACACACCAAGATGGGGTACCAAGGAGCTAAGGCTATGTTTACACGGAGACACTATCACCTAAAACCCAAAGGTGTTTCCTTTGCATATTCAAACTCGATCCGTGTTAAGACGGAAACACTAGAAACAAGTGAAACTGCCGTAGTGTGCATGCTGGTCCAGTAGATGGCGATGCTACGATACATGTTTGAAGAAGATCGACTTTTCACATACAACAATGGCGAGTGGACACACAGAGACGCAGGAGTTTTTTGTATGGACAACAAATTTGTCTGGATGGTTTTGACTGGATAACAAACCAAGCATGATAGGCAGCACGTGTTGCTTGGTAGACGGTCGAAGCTGTTGTTATTCATCATTTGAAAGAGTACTGCGCATGCGGTGATGTCAAAGTTTCACCCTGAAACGCTGTGACTCTTGTTTATGCAGAGCTGCATGGAAGAGCGTTTTGAAACTCTCCACCCTGAGCCCTGGTTTCAGAAGTTTGTGGATTTAAGCACTCCAAGCACTGTTCCCATGTAAACAGGAGGCCAAAACCCAATGAAAATGCTTTGGATTTGGCTGTATTAGGCCTTGTGTAAATGGCCCCTAAGTTACTAAACAATGCAGTAGCTGTAGAACATTTGTCTTTCAGTAATGATAAACATAGTGCTGCTAATGGAGAATTCACTTAAACATGGTCAGGAGTGTACAGAAAAAGACAAAGCATTTATCTGGAAAGCTCTCTTGAGAAAATCCACAATATAGATATATCCCAGGAGGAAAACACTTTGCAGTATCATTTTTCCTGCTCTGATCACACCTTACATTAAGAATGACCGGTCTGGGTCCAGTTACATGAATTGATGCTGATGCTACAGTTTTACGGAGTCTATGTTGTCTGAGCCACCAGACCTCCGCTGAGACACTCAGGGAAACTTGTGAGTTCACTCCTAACATTAATGCTTAAAGTCATTAAACAACTACCCAGGAGGCGTGTTAATGTAATGTGTAAACAAAGCCAGTGAGAGAACCTTGTGCATAAGTGACTGATATGACAGTGTTTGCTTGTTGCTGTCATCTTCAATTACCTTAGCCGACAAGCTATGAGAAGTATGTGCATTTGTTACCAAATACAGAGAAACCAACTGGGTTTGTGAGAAAAAGACACACAAATTGCAGGATAAGATAAACTGAAATAAGAAAATATCCCTAATTTGGTTATTAAATCAAGGTGTTTTTGCACAGGCATCCCTTTTTTAAATGAACTTTTTTAATGCAACATTCTTGTTTAGACTTCATTTCCATGCTCTAAAATTAATTGTGTGTCATTGTTTAGTTTTTATGTTAATATAGGGCTTTTTTGTCATGCATATTTGTAACATAAATTATTAAATCACAATATGCATGGAACTAACAAAGACAAGGAGAGTAAATGTTGCGGTGCACCGGATGCTCACTCACCGTGGCGGTTTCTCACAATGGCTGTCTCTGTGGCTGATTTATTTCGTCTTGTGTTGACAGGAGCTCGAGAGGCGTCTGGCCTTTCAGGAACAAGACATCGCCAACGTGAAGACTGTGAAGTCAGAGGCAGCCAAAGTGCCCGACCTGGAGAAGGAGCTGAAGCGCCTCAGGGATGATAACGCCTTCCTCAGGTCAAATATTGTCTGGAAGTTTTTATTACTTTTAAAGATGTCAACTTCCTGTAGATTGATGGAATTTCATTTTGTTAGAGTTCAGCCTTGTGTGACAAACACAGGACAGCAAACTGTTGTTTTAGTCTGTTTACGGGGCATGATAGCACAGTGGGAGGATCAGGGGCGCATCTGCCATACCTTTTTTTATTTTTTAACATCATAAACCAGAGACCATGTCTTCAAGTGAGTAATTTGCATGGACAAAGTGTTGTTTATGGTGGATAAATTATGTAAATAATGTTAACATCATCATCATCAACATCATTCCTCTCCAGATTATATTAATGTTGCTATTAAATTGATCTCTCTATCCATGGTTTTATTGACTATACATCCACAGTAAGTATCTTTACATCCTTATAGACATGAGAACCTTCTTGAAAATAAGATGCCACATCTCAAAGGGCTTACCTTAAATACATTTATATGCAACAAATATGGTGCTTATAAGTAAAGATTGATTTACATAATGTAAATAACAGGAAAAGTGATGAGGACAAATTTATGATCTGGGTGTCTATGGGTTTGCCGCTATCATAAGTTCTTCTTTTAGTTCCTTTGTCTCTGTCGGGATAGATACATCTCTGGATGTGTATCTGTATACAAATATATTTACTTATATGTATTTGTATGTATTAGGACTGAACAATTAATTGCAAATTAATAAAAAAAATAATAAAATAATTAGATTAAATCACAATATGACTTGTTGCAATGTTCAAATCGCAGAAAGTTCAATATTTTTAGCCCAAAAAGTGTTGAACATTTTGGCATTGTGATGTAGTTTTTTGCAATTCCATACCTATTTTTTTTTTTTTACCTCTATCCACTCACTTTTTTCCCACTTTTGGGCCATTTTTACCTTTACAACCTTTACAACTTTATGCCTATTTTGACCCCATTCAAAAATGAATTCCCAACTTTGCTGCCATAATCAATTTTCTTAAGCCACTTTTGGATTTTTTTGCCAATTTTCCCCCTTTTTTTTTTTGCAATTTCATACCTATTTTGCACCTATTTATTAACCTTTTTCCACTTTCATACCATTTTTACCCAGTTTTTACAATTTCATCCTGATACTGATATTTTTTTGTAACGAGTGCTGAGCCTCTTGTTAACTTACAGGTACTTGGTCCTGTTGTTGGTAAAGTCTGTTTGTATTAGAACAGGTTTTAAACAAGAAAGAAAAAGTTCTTAAATAAATGATGCATTTCATTTGTAAGAGTGGGCATCCACTGAGGATAGGGTAAACCGTTTTTGGTCAAGTGCCTTGCTCAAGTACACATTGACATGTGACAACCAGAGCTGGGCTTGAAACCTCAGCCTTCAGGTTGATAAACATCCAGCCTGTGCCCACAAGATAGAACCAGGACAGGAGCAGGTCAAACATTAAATGATGAAGATAATTAAGATAAAAATTTAAGATTATCTCTCCAGAGAGGAAGCCAGATTAAAAAGGTAGGTCTTCAGTTTACTTCAGAGCACTCAGAGAGGATGGCTTCTTACTATCCAGAGGTAATCAGTCCCAACGTTTGTGGCCATAAAACAGAAAGCTTCCTCTTTCATGTCTTGTGGGTCTCATCGGGGAATTTTTAAAGAAAAAAGAAATCTTGTCAGATCACATCAAAGCATCATCCTGCTCTTATTATCTATTTTTGGTTGTACAGTCATTTTGCTGTTACATAAAAGAATTTATTTCAATATCAGTGCAGAAAGGCTTCTTTCAGACTGCTGTGGACCCTTTGGCCCCTTATAGAGGGATTCACATCCATATATGACACAAAAAAAGTCAGCTTCCTCATTAGAGCTATAGTCTCATTGTCACATCAGTGGTAATTGCAAAGTCAGGGTTACATGCTAAAAGTATTTCTACAAAAGAGAGTTTGGATAGTTTTTGTTATTTATTTGTCTTTCTGTTGTGTCTTTTGTTATTCTGCTCCGTTGACTCTGTTTGTCCAGGGAGAGCAGAGAGAATTGCAGTTTGTTGAAAGAAGAGGTGGAGGGACTGAGGAAGAAGCTGGAGAGGATGGAGAAAACTAAAGAGGAGCTGGTTAATATGGAGCTCGAGAAAGAGGTAAACTGCATCTGTCTCTGCTATTTATTCAGAAAAATGGGTATATTAGACCTGCCGACAGCAAAAGTTCTCTTTTTTCAAAATATTGGTGGTTATACCAAGGGCTGAACAATTAATTGCAAATTAGATTAAATCGCAATATGGCTTGTTGCAATTTTCAATAGGTTCAATATTTTTAGCCCAAAATGTGTTGAACGTTTTGGCTTTGTGATGTAGCTTTTTGCAATTTCATGCCTATTTTTTTTTTTACCTCTGTTCATACACTTTTTTCCCACTTTTGGAGAATTTGTACCTTTTTTTAACCCCGTTTTTACAACTTTATGCCTATTTTTCCCCCATTTTCAATTTTTACATGGTTTTTAAAATTTAATATCATATTTCATTCCCAACTTGCTGCCATAATCAATTTTCTTAAGCCACTTTTGGATTTTTTGCCAATTTTTCCCCTTTTTTTTTTTGCAATTTCACACATATTTTGCACCTATCTATTAACCTTTTTCCACGTTCATACCATTTTTACCCAGTTTTTACAATTTCATGCCTATTTTGCTTCTGTTCTTCACTTCTCCACTTTTTCTCAAATCTTTTATCCTTAGATTAATTTAATGTCATATTGGTTTTACTATGAAAAGATCTACTGCTTGTGTTCGTTCAAGAATACATAATATGAGGAACATTAAAACAATTGACGAGTAAATTGCAATATTGGGGAAAAAAATTTCACTTAGATTATTTTCTCAAATCGTTCAGTCCTGGTTATGCTTTTTATACTGCCAGTATCAGTGCAGAGTGAATCTCAAGTCTTCATTAGCTTGTCTTTGAAAAATGTGCTTTATTGAGTTTTAAATACCCACAATGCACCAAGTTGCAGCAGAAAAATGATGCACAGAAAGCTTTAGCACAAAAGTATCTCAGCTCTGTTTTTGTTGTTGTATGAAGTCACAGCATTCTTCTATTTGTTCTGTACCTTTGTTGGATGAACTCCACTAAAATTTGTGTATGTTGAATTCATTTTTCAGTGTGAATAGGCACTCAGCAGCCTATTTACATTGTTCTTAATGGGTTTTTTTATCCACTTGGTGCCGACCTCGCGTGAGGTTTTGTGGGTGCTCCTATAGAATCCAGCTGTTATTAGCTATTTTTGGAAGCAAACTCTGTTTAGTGAAATACAAATGCTTGGCAGTGGGAACTGATTCCAGAAAAAGCTCCAGAAGCCCAGTGTTATGTGCAGATGTTTCTGCAGAGTCATGTTAAGCCTCTGGAAAGAGTAAATTAAAAGGGATACGCCAACAATTATTTTGTTTCATGTCTTGCCTCATTCCCGAGTCCATGACAAGCAAATAGACACCATTCTATCGGCTGTGTGTGCAGTAACGGGGTGAATAGAGACGGGCAGACCTTGGCCATCCATCGCTGATTAGCTTAGCTAAAACACTGGGAGTCAACTGGTATTGTCAGCCTGCCTCTGCCTACAGTCATCAGATAAACTCCTCAGCAACTCTGAACAGTCTTGAGTGCTTGTTGTGTCTCATTTTTTATACCTTGTTTAGGGATGGGAATCGAAAACCAATTCCAGTTGAGAATCGTTAACAGCTCCATCAAAGAATCGATATCATTAATCTTTTTGCTTATCAATTCCTTCCACTGACAGGGTTCAGAAGCGTCAGAATTGTAGCTTAATTTTCATTGCACCTACTACACAACCTTAAGTGAGTGGAAACACCAGCAACTTGCAGAAGCAGATATCTATGCTGTGACGTGTTTGACATTGTTGCCACTGAAAATCAGACCAACATTTGCCCACTCGCAAAATCTGCAGGAATCGATAAGGGAATCTTTAAAGAATTGGATCGATTAGCAGGATCGTTAACAGAATTGTTATCTAGTTTTGGACAAAGATTAGCACTTTTTTTAATTTACCAAAAAAAACAAACAAACAGATGAAACTAAACAACAGGGCGCATGCGTGAAGCACCGCAGACGTGCTTGTAAGTAGTTTAGCAAAACAAAGCAAGAGGTAACACTGTGCAATAAAATAACTAAAATAAAATAATGGGTCACAACAAGCACACAGGACCATTTAAAGTTGCTGAAGAGTTTATCTGATGACTGTAGGCCAAGGCAGGCCAACGCTACCTGTTGACTCCCAGTATTTCATCTAAGCTAACCAGCAGTGGGTGAGCTCTGCCCGTCTCTCTTCACATTGCTACTGCACGCACATTTGAAAGAATGGTGTCTATCTGCTTGTAATGGACTCTTATGTGAGACAAGACACAAAAACAAAAAAGGTTGGTGCATCCCTTTAAGGTGAAGCTCCCTGCAGCATTCAATGCCATTCTGGTGTGGCATTGTGTAGATGAACTACTGCTGCCCTCAGACACTCCTAGCTAACACAAGTGTACGCCGATAACCTGGAGTTAAGAAGTACTTAAGAATTTTAACAAACTAAAACCCCTGGGCCATGAGTTCTTTGTTACTCTAACAGTAAAATATGACAAGCAACAACATTTTGTCACTCGTAGCCCCACCAGAGGAGTGTAGTGATTCATTAGACCCTGAGAGCTTCAGTGTGGGCAGTCAATCAGTGCTGAATTCTTCATCACAGTTTGCTCAGCAGATCTGTTTGGCACGTGAGCCTTTCTAAAGTTAAACAGTTTTCAATCTTTCCCCCTTCAGCTATTTAAACACTACTCACGCCAGACCAGGCTCTGCCCCCCCTCCTGCCACTTCCTGTCTTCTTATCAATAGCTGCTGCAGGCTGATAAACTTTATCAGTTTTATTAGCTTGTCCTTCATCCTCCTCTGCAGCACTTCTCTTCTTCTCCCTTATTTACTCCCTGTACTGCAGTTATTAAGATTTTTAAAGAAAATTTTTGAACAGCAAGTCTTCAGGTTTTTGTTTAAGTTTCTTCTTGTATTACGTATGCTCTCATGTTAAGATGGACAGCAACCATTGTCATTAATTTATTTTTGGATATTTTATTATGTATGCAAGTGTCACCAACAACATTTAAAAAGGTGCACAATAACATATTTTTGCAAACATCCCATGTGATGATGTGTCAAACCCACTTTAGCAGATATAAATATGTACTCTTTTTTTGTTCACAGTAAATAACATTATGCCTCTCTACGTAAGAATTTGCTAATTTGTTTTGATGCTTGGTTTGTTTTTGACACCCATATGAAATAGAATATATATTTTGCAACAATTGAAGGATGGCATAAACAAAACATTCAGAGATAATAATAAAAGATCATCGAGTTACTTAAATGCAAAATGAACTTTTAACAGACGCAGTCAAACCAAGATTTTACCACTGATATGCAACAGCACTGTGATAACCTGCTGACAACAGTGGACTCTGTTCTGCACAAAACAAGGCAAAATGTGGCCCATTTGAGCTTTAACCTTTATATTGAAGTTAATGAACAAGATAAAACAGGTGAAGAGGGTGGTTTTCTCTCTAACATCGAGCTTTGAAGAACTCAAAAAGTAAACTCAACCATGTATCCTGCAGAACATTTCTCAGTTTAGTTGGTGGATGGTCTGTTGTTGATATCTGCTTTTGGTTTTCAGCATAACCTAGAGGTGCAGGGAGCATCAGATTTGTTAAAAAGAAGAGCAGAAGGTGTGAAATGTAAAGAACTTTGAAGCTCTGTATGTTTTTAGCGCTGTACACACTAGAACAGCTCTATTAAATTAGCGACCCGAGGGCCAAATGCGGCCCAAAAACAACCCTCGAGTGGCCCGATATCAACATGATTGGGACTTAGGTCTGGCGAGAAAAACAGAAAAACCTTTGACAAACACTGACAAAGTCTTACAAAAATTCCAATATTATTACAGACATTGAATGCAACATGTTCTGAAAGGTTGCTGTTAAGCAAGTTACTTTTAATGAACTTTCAAATGTGACCAAAAGGTGTTTTTATCCTGCACTTTTTCTTGTTCATACGCACCTTAATATGTGCTTATATTTACTTGTCAGTACGTGTTTAAGTTATCTGTTTGAAGTGATACATTTAAAGAAACAGTATTTCAGCAGAAGTTTAGTTTAAGTATTGCTTTTTAATGAGTTTATGCCCTTTTGGATATGGCAATAAATTAATACATATCCAGTTTTATGGTTTGTTTCTTTTACGTGGTTAAATTTACTCACTGTCTACCAAAAATGTCTGGCCCAGCTCATGTCCTAAGTCTGAATATCTGGCCCGACGGAATTTCTAATTGAGTAGCCCTGCACTCGGGGCGTCGATGGTGCAGTTGGATAGTGCGCTTGGTCAGTGATCAGGAGGTTGCAGGTTCAAGCCCAGCTCCGGGCAGCACATGGCGATGTGTCCTTGAGCAAGACACTTAACCCCAAGTTGCTCCCACTACTGCATCAGTGGCGTGTAAATGGGCATGAAAGGGCGTGAATGTGTTAGAAATACTGATGGATAACTAACATGAAAACTCTGGACCATCAGTGAGTGAATGTGAGAGTGAATGGGTGTGAATGGGTGTGACCTGCGGTGTAAAGCAGCTTTGAGTAGTCCAAGACTAGAAAAGTGCTATATAAGCTCAAGTCCATTTACTAGAAGTTTGTTGCTAGCTAGGGGTGGGAGAAAAAAAAAGATTCACGTAAGTATCTGGGTTTTTTGTTTGATGAATTTAAAAAATGAATTTAAAAAAAATTTCCTAATAAATGCTTCATTTTAGTCTGTGTTAAACCACTTTCAATGCAATCCAGGCTTTTAAAGAGAGAGCATTATTATTCATTATTGCTGAATAAATCCTAAAAATGGACTCACATGTGATGTGTATTTTTCCTGATTTAGTCTGTAGGCATCATCATTGTTCTTATTTTTCGCTGGTGTTAAAAAAGCTAACTGAAGATTGCAAAAATCAGCAATATCATAGAATCGCAATTTAAATCGAATCAACACCTGAAATCGTCGTAAAAAATCGAACGGGGAGAAAAGCGTATCGTCCGAGCCGTATTGCTAACTGTTAGCGTGGTCTTACAAGAAGAAGCTCCAAAAGTTGCTTAGCTGAAAGAAGCTCTGTCTTCACTTTAGTGTGGCCTCTACAAACTGACTTCACCCACAGACCTACATCAACAACAACAAAACTCCAGTTGATGTAGGTCTGTGGGTCTGATTAACGCCTCAACGTATGGCCTTAGGGATCAAGTTTGTGGAAATTATTTATGCTCTGCTTTAACATGTACAATAATATTAAAGAACAACAATAAACCTCATAATAGTTACAGCAATATAAAGAGTCAGAATTAAGTATGACAAAATGGAGAAAAAATACACAAGCCAGAGTAATAGACCAAATTCAATTTATGATTTAGATATTAAAATCAGAACTTAAAAATGATACACAGCACCATTCTTATGAGTCTTTGAACAAAAATTTAGGTCCAGCACACAGGAAAGGGATCATATATGGGAACCAGTCCACAGGTTTTTGTTACAGTAGAGCACCAGTAAAGACTCCAGTTTAACTGAAACATGGTGGGTCTGCAGTTTGATGTTGTTTCACTGAGCCAGTGTCTTTGTGAAGAAGAGAGATCAGAGAGTTTGTGGACTTTAAAGTATGTTCTTTAGGGTTGTGTATTGGCAGGAGTCTGGCACTTTGATATGTATCATAGCACAGGGTGACGCTGTGGTATATAGCAGTGTATAACAACGCTTTAAGAGGGATGCAATCATGGCTTTTACAGCACGGAAAATAATATTAAGAAACCACAATATTCAATCAAAGGTTCAGTTTCTAATCAATGGTATTTACACTACGCATGGTCGCTGCAGGGATAAACTCTGCTGTCTTTCTCAGTGTCTGAAAACACCACATATCAATCAAACTTTATTTGTGTCACACTTTTCATTCAAAGCAAATGAAAATGAAATAAATAAAAAGTAGAACACTGAATACATTGAAAATGCATTACCCTACCCCCCCTCGCTATCTTCATGCAGCGGGATCCTGACAGAAAACAGAGTTAGAGGACTGATGAAATACTATCAGGAAATAAAAATGAGGAAACTCAGGAGCTAAGACTAAATGACGCCACATAAAAAAAAGAAATCATGACAGGAAATGATATAAAAATGCTACAGTGAAAAATAAATAAGTAAAATGCAGTTTAAAATAAAAGTATGGGAAAATGGGATAGCCAAAAAACAAATGCAGAACAATAAATAACAATCAATCTGAACTGAAACAGGGAAGTAAAACAGATAAAAAGGATTTAAATAAACAGGCTGAAATAATAATAATCAGCTAAAAGCCAGACTGAATAGGTAGGTCTTGAGCTTGCTTTTAAATCTGTGGACAGTAGTTGTGCCCTCAGGTCTTCAGGTAGACTGTTAAACAGATGAGGGCCTTAATATTGAAACAATTATTCACCACATGCTTTAGTTTTAACTTTGGGCACCACTACCTGAAGACCTGAGGGCTCTACTGGGCTTGTAGGGTAAAAGCAAACTGGATAAACAAGAAGGAACAGGACCATTAAGAGATTTATAAACTAATAAAAGACATTAAAATCTACTCTCAAAGATAGCTGGTGTAATGTGGGCTCTCTTTCTGGTCTTCATCAGCAATAAATGAAACACAGAGACAAATGACCAAAAGCCTGTTCCCAGCTGAGGGCCTAAGGGTGAACGACAGAGCAAAATAAATAGATGTAAGATTCTTAAATGGGTTACAGATCTCTTAGTGACCTTGCTTCATCTTATTTAGCTGATTTGTTTTTACCACATGTACCCTGTCGAGCCCTCAGGTCCTCTGGTAGCAGTATTTCAACAGTGCCCAAAACTTTGTTATTTCAGTATTTTCAATATTTATTTTGAATTGTGTCCATTAGAGGTCTTATTATCATGTTCTGAACATGGAGTTTTTGAAGTTGCATGTGCCTGTTTTCAAAGTCCACTCTTCATGTTAGTGTTTCTGTGGACTGGGATTGTGGGTGAATTTTTTTTGTTGTTTATTTTGTGTGTATCTCCATACACTTGTATATGTTTGTTTTTGTTAAGAATTTTTTCTGTAAAGTACTCTGTGGTACATTGATTTGTATGAATACCATTCTATAAATAAAGTCTGTACATTCTACTGTTTTATTTGGCCATTATACTGACTGTAAATGTTGGCAGAAATCTATCTGACAGTAAGAATCATTAAATTTTTGAACTTTTAGCACTAATATTATGGATGTAACATTGTGCAGCCCTAGCTTTATAATGTAAATGTGTGTATTTTAAGCTGTACGCATTTGGTATAATACCACTGATTTTCACCTCCTATACATGCTCAGACACGTGTTCTTATGTTCTCTTGTGTCCTTCGTCAGAGGCTGATGGAGAAGCTCCAGGCATGGGAAAACCTCGGGCAATCTACTGGACTCAACATCAGGTCAGACACTGTGAGAGTATGGATTTGTGTGACTACAGCAGAAACTCTTTCTACATATGTGACCCTGAAATGTACATGAATATTGCATGTGTATATGTATGGGGTCGGAAATGCAAGCTGTGTCCAATATTATAGTCATTCCTTGGATGTAATGGGCTGTATAATGGACAAAATCAACAATATGTAAAGGTGTCATTTCACTGATATCTCACCACTTTAAACATGTTTTCAGTGAAAATAGGTGCAGAAAAAAAGTTCTGTGCATTTTGAGCATAATCATGAAACACTATATTGCCAGAAGTATTCACTCAACCATCCAAATAATCAGAATCAGGTGTTCCAGTCACTTTGATGGCCACAGGTGTATAAAATCAAGCACTTAGACATTCAAACTGCTTTTACAAACATTTGTGAAAGACTGGGTTGCTCTCAGGAGCTCAGTGAATTCCAGCGTGGAACTGTGATAGGATGCCACCTGTTTAACAAATCTATTGTAAGAATGTGGAAGTGTTTGGGAACGACAGCAACTCAGCCACAAAGTGGTAGGCTACATAAACTGACTGAGCGGGGTCAGTGGACGCTGAGATGCATAGTGCGAAGAGGTTGCCAACTTCCATCAGAGTCAATCACTACAGACCTCCAAACTTCATGTGGCCTTCAGATTAGCCCAAGTACAGTACGCGGAGAGCTTCATGGATGGAGTTTGCATCTGCATCCAAGCCATACAGCACCAAGTGCAATGCAAAGTGTTGGATGCAGTGGTGTGAAGCACGCTGCCACTTGACTCTAGAGCAGTGGAGACACATTCTCTGGAGTGACCAATCACGCTTCTCCATCTGACAATCTTATGGACGAGTCTGGGTTTGGCGGTTGCCAGGAGAACGATACTTGTTGAACTGCATTGTGCCATGTGAAAAGTGTGGTGAAGGGGTGATTATGGTGTGGGGGTGTTTTTCAGTAGCTGGCCTTGGCCTCTTAGTTCCAGTCAAAGGAACTCTGAATGCTTCAGCACACCAAGACATTTTGGACAATTCCATGCTCCAACTTTGTGGGAACAGTTTGGAGCTGGCCCCTTCCTCTTCCAACATGACTGTGCACCAGTGCACAAAGCAGGTCCATAAAGACATGGATGACATAGTCTGGTGTGGATCAACTTGACTGGCCTGCACAGAATCCTGACCTCAACCCCATAGAACATCTTTGGGAAGAATTCGAGCAGAGACTGAGAGCCAGGCCTTCTCGTCCAACATCAGTGTGTGACCTCACAAATGCACTTCTGGAAGAATGATCAAAAATTCTCATAAACACTCCTAAACCTTGTGGACGGCCTTCCCAGAAGAGTTGAAGCTGTTCTAGCTGCAAAGGGTGGACCGACGTCATATTGAACCCTATGGATTAGGAATGGGATGTCACTTAAGTTCATACGCAAGTCAAGGCAGGTGAGCAAATACTTCTGGCATTATGGTGTAGATATTTTGTTCAACAGTAACAGTTTTTTGTACATACAGATGATGGCAGGCCTTGATATTTGGGGAAAATGCCTCGAAAGCTGTTCTGTTAAATGTTTCTAAAAACTGTTATCAGATGTTCTAAGGCAAAAGGATACGCTACAAGACTGGAGGTTTATCTGGTTGTTTATTCGGCCGGTTCAGAGATAGTCTGACAAAGAGCAATAGGTAACCACGGCTTATATACATGTCACATATATGGTAACAAAACATGTAGACAACAACGTCATGTCCAGTCCATAGTTGGTCAGCTGTGAGACTTCTCAAGTTCAGGCTTTCTATTTCTGGCGAGGTTCCAGACTTGCAGTTGCCTTGCTTACATAGCTGCAGACATAGAGAGAACTTCATGTATGGACAAAATCATCCTAGATGTTGCATGAATTGGTTCATGACTAAATTGATTGATACAAGAGTAAGTGATACATGAATAGAAATGATACATGACTTAAAATTCATGCTATCAAAAACACACATTTTTAAGAACTGCAGCCTTGTGTTCCCATGTGGACAATCATTACAGATTGCTTCAGAAACGATGACGCCCATCTCTTGCTTAAAACCACATGCACAAGCCTGCTAAACAACAGCAACAACGACGGGATACAATGTTTGGCTTGTGCTGCAGAAGTTTCTGAGCTTGTCATATGATTAGATAAATAGAAGTTAACATCCTGTGGGATGGCTCCATCAGGGAAATAAGGTTTTTGTAGCATTGTATTGTACAAGGTTTAAAAGAACACAGAGTATCAAAAAGTAAAAAAACAATTAGCAGATATAAAACCTCTGTTAATGTACATTAATAAATCTGAATAATAAATAATTGAAATAAAACAGAATAGAATAGAATTAAGGGCAGCGCAGTGAAGCAGCAGGTCGTGCACGTGCCTCACAGCAAGAAGATTGCTGGTTTGTGTGATGTTTGCATGCTCTTCACGTGTATACGTGAGTTCTCTCTGGGCACTCCTGCTTCCTCCCACAGACCAAAAAACATGCTCATTAGGTTAAATGGTGACTCTAAATTGCCCTTCGGTATGAGTGTGAGTTTGAATGGTTGTCTATCTCTCTATGTTGCCCTGTGATTGGCTGGTGGCCAGTTCAGGGTGTACCCCGCCTCTCGCCCAATGACAGCTGGGATAGGCTCCAGTATAGAAAATGAATGAAAAATAGAATTAATTAAATAATAATGAATAAAATAAATAATAATAAATCTACTTCTGCTGCTGCTGCTGCTTCTGCTGCTGCTGCTACTACTACTTCTCGTCCTCTGTCTTCCTGTGACTCCTCACCCCTCCCTCCCAGAGAGGAGTTGTACAGCCTGATGGCCTGAGGAACAAAAGAGTTTTTCTGTTTGTCCTGCACTTGGGACAGTGCAGTCTTGAACTGAACAGGCTCCTCGGGTTGCAGATGACGGTGTGCAGAGAGTGACAGCCATCATCTATGACGTCCAGCAGTTTATGTTCTTTCCTTTGCCACCGTCACCTGAGGGTCCTGCTTCATGCGGCCCACCTAATCACTTTCTCCAGCCTGGTTGTGTCCTTCTTGATTGTGCTGCACCTACAGCAAACCACAGATTAAAAGAGGACACTTGCTTCCTCAGACTGGTAAAACTTTCCCACTATACTAGAAACACTTCAGTCTCCATGTGAGCAGGGCCTGGGAATATTTCATTAATCCATTCATATCTTTATTTAAAAGAAGAATAATGTGATTGAAATTGTGATTCATTTTGTTGCTACAAATGTGACCAAAATTGCAACTCAATATTTTTCCCAAATTATTCAGCCCTTGTCTGAATGATACACTTCAGCAGTGCTGTATGGGTGAGCTCCACTAGATGGAGCTGTGGTGCCACCAGATAAAGATGCCTCATCACTGTGGATTGATCCCATCAGCCTGTGTAGGTTTGTTTGTGTTTGTTTAGTACCTGGATGTGTGTTTGCTCTTGATGAATCCAGTCAAAAGTGGTAATGAGAGAATGATTGCATGTTTCCTTGTGAGAGGTGGAGCAGATCTGATGGACTGTATAAACACCGCAGCCTTGTCCATTCAACGCATGCATGCATATACACACAGAGTTTTCTCTATGATTAACTCGGGCTGCGATGTCAACTGAATATCAAACAGGACGAACCCGCTCCTCAGAGTGTGTGTTTGTGTTTGTGTGCGTTTTAGCCGCTGTTGTGAATGTGCATTACTCCCTCCTGCAGGGCAACAAGAAAAAGGTAGACGTGCTGTCAAAATTACAAAATGAAATTCAGACTCATAGAGGGTTTCAGGTCTTATGTAATGTGTTATGGCAGCTGATCGCATTTGTTAAATTTACAGATATTAAAAGCCCGGGGAGGATCACTGCAAATGTAATACCTGTCTCAGTTTCATTTGTAACATTATTGGGTTGGGCCGTCCCATCATTTTTATAAAGATTTATGTCAGGCTCGGCAGCCATCCCCGTTAAATTGAGCTGATTTAAAAACCTTCTCTACATTCAGGTGTTCAGACTAGCATGTGATTGGCTGCCCGAGTTGCCGTGGCTGGGAAAACAGAAAACAGCACATGCAGTTTTCTAAAGGGCAGCCATATGTGTGAGGCTCATACTGATCAAAAGTAAAGGTTAATGCAGCGTGCAAATCAACAGTTTGAAACTCCTTCAAGCTGTTTTTACTGTTTACCAAATGGCTTGTCTTAATTGTCACGATGTTGTTTCCTAACACACTCCTGTGATGTTGAGGAAAACTGAGAGCAGGAGTGTTTCATTCTGCAATCTGTTCACCTTCGTTCCTCTCACCCCGGAATGAGTATTGACTTTGTGCTTTAGCAGCGCATTGAGATTGCCTCATAGGCTGTTAGGCAGTCATTATTTCATAATTTGTATTGTGATGAACGTCTTCAGGGGTGCAGTTATTGTATTTTATGATAAAGTTAAGGAAAGGAACTCAGTCCTGTTTATGTCAATAACTGTTTTGTTAAATAATAGGTTGTGCCATTGCCTTTCTTTAAAGTGCTGTTTAAAAGAGACAGGAAATGTGGGAGAAGAAATGTGGCATGCACAGAATTGCAGCAGGTTAGAGGGACTGTAACAAGGGATGCCCTGATCACTTGTTTTCCTTTTTGCAACTGATACTGATTTATCAAACTATGTGCTTTACTGCAGCAGCTGCTCTGGCCAGGGCTGAAAAAATATATTGATTAAATCAGTTAATTAGATTTTTTTTTTCTGTAGAAGATTTAAAAAATTAAAATTTAGATTTTTTTCTTGACTTACTCCAGTCGTAAGTTGTTACACAAGCACTTTTATCGGCTTGTATTTGCTTTTTTAAATGAAATGAAATTTTGATCAGAGTTTCATGTTAATATAGTGTGAAAATACCTCAGCCTTCTGTGTTTATGTAAAAAAACCTGCCTATGTTTTAATTATATTATCAGCATTTCAAGAGACACACTTTTGATTTAGGAAGAAACTTTGTCAACATAAAGGCATAGCTTGATTGACGCCATTTTTTGTTGTCAGTCTGGGGTCTTCTTTTTTTGGTAGGAAATAATAATTTTAAATCATAAAAGAGTGTTGTGGGAAAAAAGTCATAAAATGTGTTTTTTATTCCATATTGCCGAGCCCTAGCTTTTGCAATTGATTATCCTACTTAGTGCTGTAGTATTAAGTTGTATTTAATTTACTTTGTTTGATAAGGCAAACTAAAACATCTTCCATCAGCAACAGAATTGATTTTAATTAGGGATGCATGATGTTGGATTGTTTCGGATTTCTGATGTGCCAATATATCAAAACTTACTAGGCAAATAAAAATATTTTGAAAGTAATTTTTTCATTGATGTATTTATAATATATATGTCATAATAAAGTGAGTAGGCCATGTCAAAAGCAATACATTTTTATTTCTTAAGATTATTAAACTGTAATTGGAAGGTCAAAATCTTTTAAATAAAATAAACAAACTACAATAAATTTAACAAACCAAAAAAAAGAGAAAAAATAAACCAGTGAAAATGAAATGGACTCTCTTTTAGGAGAAATTGCATGTAAATAAAATAATTATACTAATCACAAACAAAAAATAGACCCTGTCTCTGTAAAGAAAAAAACAAAACTCCAATAAAACACACACAACAATAAAAACAATAACTAACATGGAGTTTATACAGTTCCGGAATTGTTGGTGACATGTACTTTCTCCCAGTCAATTCGTTCAGTCGGTCAAAGTTTGTAACATTGCTGGCTTTTCAACCGTATTATAGGGCTGCATTTCTATTGCAATGTAGCAAACAACACTTTCTGTGAGTGCAAACCATTTTGTGCTATTTATTTATATTTACTTTGCCGACCAAACACCTCAGTAAGCGCTGACAGGTCAGGACGAAGGATCTGCTGCACCTCCCCTTCTTCTTCTTCATCGCCACTACTTTCAAACAAATGCGACATGTTGGCTCGTTGATGTTCATGAGCTCACACTTTGTTCATTCTGTTTAGAACCAAGATATTCCCACACTGGGGCTATGGCATTCAGCTTCAGCTCGTGCCATCATTCGTATTAGTGTTCGTTTCCTCGTTACTCCTCACCACCCTCACATCAGCTCAAGCAGCCCCCCAAAGATTGCATAAGTGACAGATGCTCACTCCGCTATAAATCCGTTAAATCGGCTATAGAATCGATGCACCTTGGTGTTAAGAAAGATGGACAGAGTGAGCCATCTTCTCATTCAGCCTCTTTGGTAGAAAGGAAGGAGGAATACAAACATGCATGCTGTGCCAGTTTATCGAGGCCGGCAAAATTACCGAGGGTGTTTTTATTTACCATTTGGTTAAATGATTGATTGATTATTGTGACAGGCCTATAGATATATATATAATTTTTTTTTCTAACAGTTACAGAGGAGAAGTGCCCTGTCTGTCATTTGATAAGTTAAAACTTTATATTTTAAAAATAACATGCAACAATCCTCCAAACTTAATGCTATAAATTGTGCACAAAAAGTAAGTTGTTTGGTTATGTCTTTGTTGAAACACTTTTTCTTGGGAATTGATCGTCTACCCTTTTCTTATAAATGAAGGCCTGTTTATTTTTTAATGGTGCCACATTTGTAAGGAACATGCATTTATGATGAGCAGCAGAACTGAGGATGTGGGAAGAATTTTCAGAATCCTCTCTGCCAACGGCAACCAGCTTTTTCTGCTATTGACTCTTGTGTGGTGTTTGGTGGATATGACGACTGAAGTCTGAAGAAAGAAGACACACTGGCTGCAGAATTCTTCACAGTGTTTCACTTTTTCTCATCAAATCCCATGTTTGGATTTTTGTGTGATGCAACATATGGGCTGAGTATCCTTTCACCAGCAACGTGCTGCTCTCCTCTCATCAGCTGTAAAGGTCAGAGTGCTGCAGTGGGTCGGTTAGCAATCACAAAAGCACGGACTGATATAGACCTAAATCAGTATACTGGAGTGCCTGAATTATTCCACATGCGAGAACAGGCGGAATATTGTATCAATTTAATCGCATGACATGAGTCTTCTAAAAAATGTTGCTTGTTATGAATACTGTGTTTGCCGACTTTGCCCATCAGGAAAGGTCCAGGAGAAATTGATACGAAATCCCACTAGTGACAACAAAAGGCTTCCTGGTTCATGGGCATGGGCTCATAGTCCATGTTTTCTGGATAACTTGTGATCCCCCTTTCTACCTGTGACTGTGTCTAAAAAAGTTCTTCCTCTGTGGACTCGGGCTTATATAGATATCCTCTCTGACCTATGACTGGTGAAATGTTGTCGTCACTTGAGTCATAAATGCACAATTTTAGTTTAGTTAGCATTTTTTGTTTCTCCTAGAGACACACGACCGGAACACCTGATGAGAGGTAAACAGCGTTTTGCTGGCAGAAGGATACACAACCCCGTCATTGCATCTCAAAAGTACTGAACACAGGGCTTTGTTAAGAAAGTGAAACCCTGTAAAAATGTTACTGTGGCATCCAGTCAAGCCAGCTGAGTTTTGTGTAGTTTTACCCTAAAAGTGCAGTAATTCAGTGGCACCATGGACTGCTATGTATCTCCTCGTGTTTGTACTCAGCAATCTTCCACAGGGGTAGAGCTGGCTTAGTGTTTTATTGGCAGTTATATTTACTGGTGCCATGGGCCTCAAGGGACTTGACCTCAAAATACTGGGCTGTCTCTTTAATCTATATTAATATATGTAAACAAGCTCTAATAGAGAAGCAGTCCTGATGGCCCAATAGCTGAACTGTGGCCAGTCTGCTCCTGTTTGCCAGTGTAGCTTTTTTTGTGTTGATATTAGTGTGAAGTAGCTTTACATAGCCAGAGAATTATACCCTGTAGTCGTCCAAAACTGAGCCTAAACGACTTGCTGGACAGCTTCTGCAGACTTGTTGGGATAAGTGTTTAATCTCTCGCTAAATCCAGCCCTGCAGCAAACATCATGGGAATTTTTGAATAAACACACTACACCAGGGTTCTCAGAATTTCTAAAAATCCTTTTACATTGTATTTTGAAAACAATAGAGTTGTTTTTTTATCATATGGAATTTCACAAAATTTTAAATATAACCCTTTTACACATGTCTTGAAATGTTGTCAATAAGTATTTCATAAGTAGTAGTTGGAAAAGAAGCACACAACAACATTCGTTCTAATTCTGGCTTGAATGTCAGAATCATATTCAGAATTATTGGCAAGTTATGTTAGTCATACGAGGAATTTGACTCTTTTTCTCCTTACATATTGACTACAGGGAATTTATATGTATAAAGTTGAATGGGAATTAAACTTTTAAATCAAAATAAAGGTCAAATTAGGATACATAGCAGATATGGTGATATGGACAGTAATGGTTTACATGAGGGGGCAGAACAAAACAAAATTTATTTGAAACACTGTCCACTGTAGGATAAGAGGGTAATACGTACATATCTATAGAGTTACTCTCAAGTGAGTAATTAATAATGTAATATACAGGCACAGTGCGGATAATTTACATTAAAGCGAGTGCACAGATGTGTGTAGGAAGTGAGGATAATATTCACATGTTTAAGACATAACTCTTAAGTGAATAGTACATAATGTGTGATTTGTATCTGTAAATGGTGTGCCTTGGGATTTTGGCTATCACATTTGTGCCTTAGGCTAAAAACACTTAAAACCCAACTGCATTGCACTGCATATGAGTTTCTTTCAGTGGCTGACACAAGTATTAAACATTGGGGAGTGAACTATGAGCATGAATTCTGATCAAGCCAATGTTAGTTTTCAATGAAAATCATCAGACAATGATCAGATAATTAGAGCGTCTCTAGCTCTTGTTGGGCAGCTAGTCAGTCAGCTAACCTGACACTCCAGATGGACTGTTCAATAGCTTACACTAGTCCATCTTGGAAAGAGCCCATAGAAAGTGTTTTAAGAATGGACAGAACCTTTCAATTTAATATCCAGCAGGTGTTTGGATGATTGTTCTGTCAATCACAATTGTAGAGAGACACATAGTTGGCCATTTTATTAGGAACATTCCATTCCTATTAGCATTATAGCTGTTCATGTAGATATTACCATGATCAATACATCTATAGTATCTATCTTTTATTACCACATAGGCATGGGGTCCCTCTTGAAAATGGGATGCCACATCTCAAGAGGCCTTTAACACATGTATACTTAACGGAGACAAATATGGTAGGGATGCACTTGTGGTCTGGGCATCCATGAGTTCGTCACTACCATAGATTTCTTGTTTTCAGTAAGACTCTCATTGATTATACTTCTATAAGATGATCACCACAACCATTCAGACATGAGGACCCTTCTGAAAATTAGATGTAGCATCTCAAGAGGCTAACCTCTAATAAATCAGATGACAGGTCTATGGTTCATGAACCTGTCCCTAACTTTAGGTCTTATTATAGTCCACTTGTCTCCTCTTACCTCCCTTCCTTTGCCCTCACACCCAACACAGCGTCGTGTGGATTTGCTGTTCATCATGAGACTGGGATCCACATTTAAGATTTCCTGCTGCTTAACAGAAGGTTTTTTCTTGAGCCATGATGGAGGGATTCATGATTGGCTATATGGATTCATGTTGGGTGTTGGATGTATATATTTGTATATATATGTATATGTGTATCTTTATATGTATATATGTATCTATGCATATATGTGTATCCACAAAATGAAGAGTTCTTGCTCTATTGTAAAGTGTCTTGAGATAACACTTGTTATGAATTGGCACTATACAAATAAAGATTGATTGATTGATTGATTGATAGTGCGCCGATCAGATAATCTAGTAGGTTGGTTTTAAAGGACAAAACATGTTGAACGTGGAGCAAAATATCCTTTCTATTGAGAGATTTGTAGTGTTGTTGTTTGTTTTTCATTCACTTAAGACATTTTGTCTCGGTGAAACTGCTGCTGAAGCTGTTAGAATTTTAGCTAATCTGTGTCGCTTTGGGTTGCTCACATTGTAAGTTGTAGCTTGGTGAAATGGATCTACCTGATCACAGGCAGATCAAGCTGCACTTCAAGATTATAACAAGCACCCTGTCAGTAACTGCTGACAAGGTTGAAAACAGTAGCAGATAGAATAAAAGTGCAGTGTCAGGATGTGAATATATTAATATTTGAATGAATACTGACATTCAAACTGACCTTTATCAAATGTTTCAGTATATTGTGAGCATTGTTTGCCATGAATTATGATATGTCTTATATTTGGCATGGCACACGTGTGTTTCAGTGTTTTGTTGATTTCTCAGGCCTTGGAGTCGCTTGTCTTGACTGCAGCCTGCTGATACTTCATACATTGCTCTGCTTAAGTTTACATATTGTTCTTCCATCTGCCAGTTGAGGGTGGTCATTAGTGGTGTGAAAAGAACATGTCGTGCAGTCGTGGTTAATGAGGAGTAAACACACTGGTACTGTCCTGACGGCGCCTTTTTCAACCAAGGATTTTTTTACTCACCAGTTTTTTGTCTTGTTTGTAGGAATAAAATAACTTTTTTTGGACAGAAGTTAACCCTCCAGAGCAACAATCAATGTGGCAGAGTGGTGGAAAAATACAAGCGTCACAGCCTCAGCACCGCTCTGCCAGCAGTTGGCTGGTTGCTGGTGTTTATTTTCTTTCCTTCTGTCGCTCAGTCTGATAACATTGTGGCTGCTTGTGTGTGTACCCATGTGGTTTACAATTAAAATAAGATTGACAGGAAATGTCTCAAAATATTTTCTACATATCAGGCTGTTACAACACTGGAGGGACAAATGGTGGAAATATATGGACAGGTTTTTTGGGAATGGGTTTGGCTGTCAGTAACTTTTGTTTTCTGGACACAGAATTGAGTCCTGTTGTTGCTCTGGAGATACAAAGGAGGTAAATTGATAATTATGAGTCTTAATATGAATGTATTCAGCTGTCATTTTGTTCCTACCAACAATCAACATATCACAAGTCAAGACTATGCAAAGTTTTTTAATGTCCATAATTTTCTTATTTTCTTTCCCCTGTTCTTTCATCATGAGTTGTTTGTCTGTCAGTCCGTCTCTGTCTGTAGACCTGTTCAGCTTCGTAAAAACGGCATCCAAGGAAAACTTTTTGGGATTTTATTAGCAGTTAGCAGATTTTTTATAGCATTCTATTTTACTAGACTCGGTAAGAGGGAAGTTACTTTTCTTGGCAAAGTTGTGGCCATTGGGCCTGGACCCCTGGAAAATTGATTGCCCAACGAAGTGCCAATCCAAAATCTGGCTTCTGGCTTTCAGTGGATGATTGGCTGGTGTAGGTCATGTGGAGATTTGAACTTTGTTACAACTTCAAGTTGTGACTTTGGATTTTTCCGTATATATTAAAGACACAAAAATGAAGCATACGAAGAAAAGAACATTGTATATACAGTGAAACATGGAGGAGGCTCAGTTTTGTTCAGGGGCTACTTTTCTGCTTCTGGCACAGGGTGTCTTGAATCTGTGCAGGGTACAATAAAACCTCAAGACAAATGTGCTGCCCAGTGTCGGAAATCTAAATCCTGTTGAGCATTTGTTGAAGGAGCCTCAAAAGGTTGTGCAACAAAATATTAAGTTAAGGGGTACTATCATTTCTATCAGAGACAGTTTTATTCGTTTTTTCTTTTTTTTTTTGCATGCATGCAAAAACAATGTATGATTTTCACTACTTCATTTTGAATATTTTTTGTTTAGGACAATTATTATCTGTGTAAGAATTTTTCAGTGAACAATTTTGTGTTTATATCTTTTTTAGCTGAAGAGTACTAACATTTTTCTCCGTGTCTGTAAAATCCCCCTGATTGACCAAACCAGGCTATTTCCCTAAATTGAAAAACAGGGAGAACCCCTGGAGAACCTGTTGTCAAGCTTTTTTTTTCATTTACCAAATTTTGCATCACAAGCAGGAAATAAAAAATGGATGCACCTTTCTTTGTTCCATCCAACCGGCATTACAGGGGCCTAGCGGAAACACCAGCATGTCTCACTGTTCCCACCAAGAGGTTCTCTTTCGCACATCCTAGGCTGCTGCGATAAAGCCCTGAGGGAGGTTAGGTACACATGGTGCCAGTAGGTGCAGCGCAAGGTCCCAACTGGGCTGCTAGCCTCAGCTCCTGACTGGCAGCTGAAAGTGAACCTTCAGAAGCAGCTGAAGTTTTCAGAGCACATCGCAAGGAAACCTCCAGCAGAGCAAATGGCTTGAGGGCCCGCTGCGAACGCTGAGGCTCCTTGACATCAGAGGGTTGCTAGAGAGGAAAGCCACCAGGAACATCAACCAATCAGCAGAAAAAGCTTCCAGGTTGTTGTGGATTGGGAGGGGCGAATTATGAGGTAGCATGCTGCTTGGACACAAGCTGGGGTCTGATCAGCCCCGACTGGGTCGCCCAGGTGAGGGTGTCTGATGATGAACAACTGTGGTCACCTCTGTCCTCAGTTAAACGCCGCAAGTGAGGGTGAAGATGTTTCATTTAGAGTTTGATAGAAATAGTCAGCCTAATAGTGAGTTTGATAGTAAAGCTGCTTCACTGGATCAGGTCCCTTAAATAGTCTCTGTGTTTGAATCTCTTCAGTGAGTCTGCCAAGACTACACTCACAGAAGACCCTCACTCTTCCGACTGTGAATTTCCTTGTTGTAGTCCACATCGTCTTAACCAGTAATTTGCTTCTGACCTGTTATTTGTAACATGAGCAGAGTTGTTTGGCTCCTGACCCATGAGCCTCTGTAGAAAGAGCACAACATAGAGACAGAGCCCCACATAAAATCTCAGGGGAGAAGTCCAATCCCTCAGCACTCAGGGCAAACTGGAATTACCTTCTTAGGGCACTGCATTTATTCCATCATGATTTATGAGCTCATATTTTAGTCATGAGATTATTTCCATGCATGAGGCTCCACCTAGTGGAAGCAGACATGTTGATAAATTTATGCCATCTATTTTTCACATAGTGAACTCTGGCTTTCCAGCTTCAGTGCTTAACCCAACCCCTCAACCTTTTTCTACCATGTGTAACATTTGTCATATGACTCAGAAGATGTCTCATGCCACAGCTGAAACTAGTGGAACCTTGCTAAGTTTGTCACATTTATCTTGCACAGATTTATTATTTAAAGTGCTTCTTTCCTTATGACCACAATGTACTGAATTTTTTATTTGGCCTATGCCCTTCAGCAAACATTTTCACTTCAGATATATATTAATTTAGGAGAAAAGTTATGCAGGAATGTTGGGATAGTTAAGCATACATCTACATTCAATCCAGCCTAATACCATATATCCCCTCATACAAAGCAGATTAAGCCAACCAGATGAAATTGGGTATAAAATACCTCTACATTTATCTGTGTTCATTCATTGGACAGCCTCTTGGACTTCTTTTTTTATTCAGAAAGAAATTGTTGCAGCTCCCAGTGTAGTACAAAACAGAGAGGGCATGGACACAGGGACCGTTCTTTAAATGATCACAATCATTATCCTTATCGCAGTATTAAATAATGTTAATGTATGTTCCTCTAATATTGTGTAGGCCAATTGTCCATAAGCAGAGGCCACTGCTTAATGCTTCATGCAAAAAGAAACAATAACATCCTACAAGCTTGTTCATTATAAAAGTGGGCTGGAATCCAAATGTCCTGCTGTGAGTGTGGGAATCGCCTGTGGCCCCACGATCCAATATTATCATGGTACTTGAGTTCTGATTCATTTATATTGAGATTCTTAACATGTTATGGTATGATGAGTATTGTGTTAATTATCCAAGTAATGGAAAAAAATCATAACCTTTTCTTGACTGTAAATATAAGAATAAAAATAGACTAAATTAGCTCTAATTTAATAAGAAACGTATAAATATATTCACATCACTTTAGTTAGTTTTGTTAAAAACAGGATTCAAACTCACAAACTGATGTACATGCATTCAAGGTTAATGCAACCCACTCAGCTGTATTCAGCCTCTCCTCAACTTTTAGCTTCACTGCTCTGTAGAGCTTCAGTACTGTTGTGCGATAAAATAATGATAAAAGCAGAGGCACACACCTAGTCTCCAACCAGCATATAACAAAAGCCCTAGTTTTCCAGAACATGGTGAGACCTTAAGTCTTACACATTAAGTAAGTAATGATTAAGCGTGCTCTGACTTGGGAAGCAAACAACTAAGCAGGTCCTAGGGTGGTGCCAAGTGAGGTGAGCTGTATTTCCACAGCAGTTTATTCTCATACATCACTTTTTACAAACCCCATACATCATACCCATCCTTGTGGTCCCCCCATGCAAAATAAGTCCACACCACAAATTTAAATGCCAGTAGTACAGTCTGAGGCTCTCCTCACACGAGGACGGCACCGTATTGTCTTGGCGTCGGCATCAAAACATGGATCTCTGTTTACACATCGTATTGTAGATAGGCTTGTGTATTTACTTGAGAACGCAAAATCCACGCCGGGACGTACCTGTGGGTTTCCACACATGCTCCTAACCCATATTGCATGCTGGGTAATGTAGTTCTTGGGTTACTACACTCGTAACATCACAGTTGTGCTCCGAGGTGGATTCAACGTCAACAAGTGCTCATGCGTGCGTAACATGCTGCGTCTCTGCATGAGCACTTGTTGCTGTTGTTGCTGTAGCTGGTGTTGTTGGTGTTCTGTGAGCAAATGTTGGTGTAAAAGTCGTAGCAATATTTAGCTGCTGCCACCATAGTTGTTGTTGGTGTGCGTGTGACAGCGTGAGTTGGGGGGCGGGGAGGAGGACGGGTGCTATGAGGTCACCGTCTTTTCCGGACTTATCTGTTTATACCAACTACGGCATGAAGACGAATACCCAGATATCCACCTGCAGACCCGTTTTCAAAAAAGATGCGGAGTCATGGACAAATACGCGTCTCCGAGTGTCAATATCACCAGATCGATAGTTTATTTTACCGGAGTCTTACAAATTCGTACTCGTGTAAAGCCCACCTTATTGTCTCTCTCCTGTGGTGCCATGTTGATTTACTGAAGTAGCTTTTCGACTATGTGGTATCTGCTCTACTCAGATTGACTCTACATGGTTTGGATGCTACCTGCTCCATTTTCCACAACAGTCTAGAGTGTATCAGTGCCTATTTAAGGTAGGCAGGACTGTCATAGCATGGCTATGGGAAGCTATGATGGAATCCTCACAACAGCAAAGAGAGACAGAGGTGACAGAACCAGAACTGCGAGCACCTTTTTGGCTTTTTGTATTTTATTTTTATTTCATCTTTATTTAGCCTGGTTGGTCCCACTGAGATTAAAAACCACCCTATCGAGGGGGACCTGGCCAAGATGGGCAGCAGCAAAACACAAAGTTACAGACAGAATACAAAAGAGACAAAAACAATTTATAAGCACATCATTATGGATTAAAAAACAGAGACATCTATGAGCCATAACTTTGGATTGTTTGTTCAACTGCCGAGCTAAAAACATTGGCATCTTATAGAATCTGCTTTCATGTCTTTCATTTTTTATTTAAAAACATTTGACACCAGCTCCTTGAGCTTTAAGTCAGTCTGCAAAAGATTCTAGTCTGAAGGTGCAGAGTACCCAAACGCCCTTTTCCCAATTGCAGTCCTTGTGTTTGGGACAGAGAGCATGATAAGGTTCTGTGAACACAAGGAATACTGTCTGATACTTCTTTGCATGATAAAAACAAATAAAACAGACCAAGAATTTCCTTATAAATTAAAATGTACCCGTGTATTACCCTACGGATCACCACAAGTGGGCCATCCAAAAGGAGTGTACAACTCACAGTGGTGAGGTTTACAGCTAGCAATGAACCTCAAGGATGCATGGTCGGCAGTATCAACCATATGAAGACACTGTGCAGAGCCGTGCATGTACAAAAGATCACCATAATCGAAAACAGGTCAAAACAGGTCAACAAACGTTGCAGCAACAAGTCACTTTTTTATGTTAAAAGAAAGACCCAGCTTGTCTCTGAAATAAAAACTCAGTCTTGGTCTGAACTTTTTGAAACAATAGTTAGCAAACTTTTTTTTTCCAAAGACGGCTGCAAGCAGCAAAAAATGCTGTTGTAAGCAGAGGAGTTTGGAAAGTGTTACTGCATCCCAGAGTTGGCAAGGGAAGGTGTTTCAGTCCTGTTTTTGTATCAACAATTCCTAAAATGCACAAACCAGTACCAAATGGTAAGGAGCAGGCAAAAAAAGGTCTCTTTTCAATGCCTTTAGGCACTTAACATCAGGCTTCTGCTCATCTGTAAGAAAATCCATTTCCTTGCGTTGGACACTTGATAGCATCATCCCTGTTATTACGGCTTTACAGATACCCGTTACTTGTATAAGTGGAAACTACGCCCAAGAATGTACGTTGATTATTCCAATGCGAGACCAAATGATAATGCACTCAGCTATTCCTATGCTGAGGCATGATTCATGTTTCCTATGGAGCCCAATCAGAAGTTGAGAATGAATAAATCAGAGATTGGTCATTATAATTCCATGCCTTCCACATAAATATTCAGGGAATGAGCCCAAGATGCAAAGTTTTGGACTCAGAGGAATGGGTATGGAAGACATTCCAGCTATCACTTCTGTGCAGTGCTTTAATGTATGACCGTTTCACAAAGGCTAAAGAGATAATGGAATTCCTCTCTATGCACAGATCCATAGTTACTCTCAGGATTTACAGTTATCAGGTCACGTGGAACATCTCTGTCTGAATATGCGACCTTCTCTATTGTTGCCTTACCCTTGTGTGTTTGTGTATTAGTGTGTGTTTTGTAATCTGCCAATCTCTCCCATGGAGCGAGTTTGTTTTGCAGAACAGTGACCAGTATTTAGCCCACTATCCTCCTCTCATCTCTCCCTCTGCTGCTCGTGTCATTTTATTCTCCAGCTTCCCACCGGCCGCCGAACAAAAGAATATGGAAAAACTGTCGTTTTCATCTATTCTCCGTCCTCCCTGCTCCCTCAGTCATATTGATTTTTTATTGTGTGTGTCCGTAAGCGCGCGTGTGTGTACACATGTGTGCATCCTTAACTGTTCTGTGTTTGTGTCTGCCTGTAGGAAACCCGAAGATCTGTCCAGGGAGGTGATTCAGATCCAGCAGAGAGAAATCGCTCTGAAGGAGCAGAACTACACACTCAACAGCCGGTAACACACACACACCCACACACACACACACTTCCTCCTTCCTTCTCTCGTGCGCACAAAATCCCTCTCTCAGCCTTCAGACCTTTTTCTCTAATTCTGCAGGCATGCCTCACTCCCCTCATGTATCTATTAGAGCGTATCTCTGAGAAGTCCTTAATTGTCACAAAGTTAATTAAACTGGTCCTGATTCTGATAGTACTCCTGACAGTAACCACTGGTGTGTGAGTGTGTGTGTGTGTGTGTGTGCGTATGTGGGGGAAAGAGAGAGGTTGTGATTGAGGGAGAGGGGGAGAATTTGCTAATTAAACTTGTCCTGTTTAGGCAGAGGTGATGTCTGTGGGGAGGGCTGCGCGCATGCTCCGATACGCTCCTGCTGCAGCTCAGTCCAGCTAAGAAAGCTTTCATTAGCTAACAAGCATCTCTTGAGCTTAGCGTATTGGGCTCATTATGAAATATTAGAAACCGCAGAGTGGTAGAGTAGGGAGCGTGGGAGGGGAGGATGAAAGGAGCCTGAGGTGTAATTATTGCTCTATTGATCGGACCTGGCCTAAAATCACAGCTGCAAATAATTTCAGGACAATTGTTTTAGGCTTCAGAATTTTCAATAAGCTCTCAATTTGATTCATACCAGGAAACAGAGGGCATGAGAAGATTTGTGCGGCTATTCAAAGGCCACAGTGCTATATTTATTATGAAAAGGTGATCACAATGTGGATCTCATTAAAGAAGCAGTGGCACTTTCTATTACGTGAAAGAGAAGCCCCAATTTCACTCATATCACAATAAAGAGGCCTCAAATCCCAATGCAAAGACTAGTATACAATACCAGCTGTGATAGGGACCACAATACTGTACATATTGTGTACATATTGCAACACAGTGGCCACTATGCAATACATTTTTGTGCCTGTCACAATAATCAATAAATCTGTCAATCGCACAGTAAATAAAAATAAACGCTTTAATTTTGCTGACCTTGATATTTTGATATGTGCATGTGTGTTTGTTTTCCTTCCCTCTGTTGACCAAACAGGCTGGATGACAAAAGGGTTCACTCTGTGCATCAGTCTCAAACACCTGGCTGCGTTGTTCTATAGCAGATTGAACAGAGTGAACCCTCCTGTCGGTTAGACAATCTTTGAATGCTGCAATTAAGCGTTGTGAGAATTAACAGTGACACAAATGCAAGTATGCACGAAGGCACAAGAGCAATGGTTTCTGAGCTGAAAGCCACACTGCGGGAACATTTTGGTGTTTTCTTTTTACATAATAAACAAGGTGTGAGTCCATGAACACTGACAAGCTAATATGTCATATTTGTTTGACAGATAGTACGAATTGCCTGGGAGGATGCACGTCACAAAGAGCAATTCCTGAACTGCAAACTCCATTTAATTTATTATGTGGTTTATTTATTTATTTATTTTTACTTAAAGCTCTCGGCATTCCAATTACAGTCTTAAATACTCTTAAGAAATTGAAGTTTATTTATTTTGATATAGTGTACTTACATTGTTTGTTATTCCATATATTATCATTACATTTAAAAATGGTCCCAAAATAATGTTGACAATAATATTGTTTATCGACAATAATTTGTAGGACAGATATTGTCCAGCAAGGCCTATGCATTTTGATGCTTTAATCAATACAAAGGCTACAGTATGGCTTATTTTCAATACAGAGGGTACAAAACAGTAGTGATCATGTTTTAGAGGCTGCAGGTTGTTGTCTTATGCAATACAGAAACCACATTAACTTATATTTTAAATACAGACATAACAGGAAACACAATATAAAAGCAACAATATGACACTTTTAAGATAAAGGTGCTCCAATAAGGTACGTTGCATGATCCTGAGGAAACGGTATAGAATACATCCCAATATGGTTCATACAGCCGCTTTAATTTTCACCTTCCAGCCAGCTGCCTGCCATCTTCTAGCCAGTCACCAGCCAATTCCCAGTTGATTTCCAGCCACTGGAAGAGTGTTGCCAAATCAACAGAGAGAAAATTCAACACCACAATTTCACAAAAACCTGGCCTGGAGCTAGCAATTCATAACATTCAGGGTGGGCAGGTCCCGTCATGGACCAGCCAAGATCTTACCAGGGATAGTGTGGGAGTTTTAAGTACCTTCATCTGTAAAACATGACAAAGGCTACAAAGAGATCCTTATGAAAATATTTTAGATTAGGCTCATGGATCATTCGAGTAAATAAAGTTTTTCTTTACAATAGGGATGGGTACCGAATTCGGTACTTTAAGAGTACCTACAGAATTCGGTACCGACTGAATTCTGTAGGTATTACCGAGTACCGATTCACGTAAAATCAAACGGTGCCATTTTTAGGTACCTAAATGCATCCTTGTGACTGTGAGAGAGTGGAAGAAGCAGGCATACTATTGGGTAGAGTAGGTGAATTTCCATACCGGACTTGAACGCAGCACAGCAATAGCGTAATGACGTCAGCAGCCGCGGGCTCAGTCAACGAAGCAAGCATGGCTGAGAGATAGTGCTCTAAAGTATGGCTCTACTTTATTATATGTGATGGAGATTATGCTCGGTGCAATATTTGTGACGCCAAGTGTAAGGCCAACAGTTGAATGTTGTTTGGATATATATCTGTCAAATTTTATATATTGAGAAATACATTTACATTGAAAAATTTGAGATCTTAATATTAAACAAATGAATATTTATTACCCCATAAACACACGCGAAAGTACCGAAAATTGGTACCGTTGAGTACCGATACTGATTCCTAGGTACTGGGCATCGGTATGGTATCGTTTCAAATGTGAAAGGTCCCCATCCCTACTTTACAATTTGGTTTGTATTAATTGCGACAATGTAGATAAAGTTAAATATTTCAATATTCTCTCTGTCAAATTCCTTGCTATTTTCTGACACAACGATAAGTTGCAGGTTTCATTTGACCACGGTCCTCCTTGTATTATCTAGAATGTGTTTTTGCTTTACATCTCCTTATGTCCAACTTACGTTAGTCAGACAACATGATTCCAGTCTGTTATTCTTGACCAAACAGTCCAAAGGTGTCCTGCTCACAGATCAGGTCTTTCATCTTGTGCATCTGTTGTGCTGTATAATCAAGATCCTATCAGGGCTGCCTCAACAGCCCGACATAAAATATCCAGCATGATTTTTGTCCTGCCTCCTGCAATATTCCGTCATGTCAGAGATGCTGACTTACGAGAGCACACAGTGCTCTGCATGGGCGACAATCACAAATGTAAACAAACCAAAAGTGTTGCCTCAAGGTGGAACTGTGAGAGGAGAGTTTGTCAAGTGTGTGATAGAGAGACTGCTACCACAGACTCGAGGCCTCTTCGCACCAAGGGCAATGAGAGTAAATGACAGGAAATAACAAATATTTCTGAGGCAATTTTTAATGCCAACATATTGTCCTATGACTTGGTGCTGATTTTAATCAAACAGGATCGTGTTCATCTGATTTTGTAGAGGAGAAGAGAGCTATGTGATTGTTCAGTTTAGGAGCTGAAACTTTGTTGCAGCTGCTTTAATTGATGAAAACTTAAGTATGCACACTCACTGCCATAATGCTCCAGTACTATCTTCCTTTGTACATGATCCCTAGATTTAATATCAATGTAGTTCTTACCACTTTGATCAACATAAACTGGGGCCTTGAAAAAAACAAATTCAAACAGGCTGCCATGTTCAATGTTTTAACTGACTGGTGTAGGTGCCGAAAGGGGCTTTAAATGGCAGCTGTTGGCTTACAGGATAAAAAAAGTTGAGGAAAAATTGACTATGATCCAAAAAAAAAAGGAAGCTGTTTTTTTTCACTCTTGGGCATTATATCACTGGTATAAGCCTACATTCCTTGACTGTAGATATAAAAAAGAAGAATGGGCCAGGCATGAAAAAATCTGATGTGCAAAGGCTTTTAGAAAAAGAAAAACTTAGAAGAGAAATGGTAGAGACACCTAAGCACTTTAGCAAGTAACTGCCGTCATTTAGAATGAAGCTAACACAAAATTCATTGCAACTAATTAACTTCATCATCTCAGTTATGATGTGTAGTCGCTGATGAAAGTGTAGTCTGTTATGCTTGTTAGCCAATTCATAATTAGATGTAATGTCTCAATGAACGTCTAATCTGTAACTTTAGTAACAGACAGAGAATTCTGTAGTCTGACCTTGGCATTAGGCACAGTGGTTCTTAAATGAACGTAGAAAAGGAGTGGAACAGTGCAATAAATGGAGCTTTTCTGTTTGAGGTATCTGCTCAACTTGGCCCAGCTCTACCTGATTTGGATACTCCCTGCTCCATTTTCCATTAGAATATAAACTGGATCAATTTAGGTGGGACCATCATACCTTGGTTGCGCGAAACTACAATGGCATCTAAACAGTGACAAAGGAGGAAACAAAGGCGATAGAGCTGCCAGCCCCTTTTGGCTTTTTATTCCAGGCCATACATTTTGTTCCAAAGATGATTGCAAGCATCAATTTGACATGCTTTTTAAGCAGAGAAGAATTTGTGAAGTCATACAGCTTCCAGAGCCAATCAAAGCGGGTGTTTCTTTTCTGCGTCAGTGCTTAAGATTTGTGGTAGTACTATGACCGTTTAGAGGTGTTTTGGTCTCATCTGGAACCTGGGGGACGTGATGTGAAAAACTGTTACAGGCACCAGGTACAATCCTTAATGGAAAACCAAAACAACAAAGTGTAGTTGAGCTGAGTCGAGCAGATGCCATGTGGTAGAAAAGCCCCTTTAGATTCTTTCAATTGCATATTGTCGGAAACTTTGCAGTCATATGTCTTTAGCCTTAGACTAGACCTAGACCGGCTTTTATTTGTCAGTTAGATTTTAACCGTTACTATGCACATCGAAACAAAATTACGTTGTTCTGCCTTGGACGCTACAGTGATGAAACAGCAACAGGCGATGTGTTAGAAAAATAAATTTAGCATCGAAGTGCTTGCTTGTCTTTTGGCCTGTTGGGAAAAGTTGGGAGGAACTTTGGCTTGAGTTCACTGCACGGTAGCCCTGTGTAGCAAGCCCAGCTGTTTGTGGTAGCTTTTAATATGGATGGCATTTTTTCGTATGTAGATGGAGATTGGCTGTGTTGCTGAGATATTTACCCTTGTTGTACCAGCTGTCATATCACATGAGTAGTGCACAACTCCAGATTTCTGAGTGTTTGCAGAAACCCAGATGCTTTTCACCTGCAGTTCCTTTGGTAATGGGTATTTTTTCATTAGAGCATGCTTGTTTTTGTTTGAAAAGCTCTCTGCATCTTGTGGTTTAGCTGCTGCCACCTATTGGCTTTTTTGTCAATTAAACCATAAGGGACTTATGTTTCATAACTGCCATCACAGCATTTGCAGCCATATGGATTCTGTAAAATCTCCATTAATGCACATATTGGCAAGGAGTACATGGCACTATATTGCCATATCGATTCTTTAGCTCAGCAGTGGGAGTTATCCGGTGTCAGTCAGGCCAGGTGTCCGTATTATTCTAAATTGACTGTAAATTAGCTTTCTCTACCAGTCAGAACATCACTAATCAACCTATTTCCCTCTCTCCCTGCCCTCTTCTCTCCACTGTTATTAACCTACACACACCCCTGCTTTGTTCATTATCCTGGCCTGTCAGGGTGAGGAGTGTGGAGCGTGCGCAGGCAGAACTCCGAGCTGAGCTGACCCAGCAGCGTGCCAAGGCTCTGGAGGAGCAGAAGAAGAGAGAGACTCAGGACTCTCTTGTTCGGCGACTACAGAAGAGAGTGCTGCTTCTAACCAAGGTATGTCAGCCATAAAAGACACACTCAAAGCAAACCCATAAACCCAGGCATATTTGCAGCCCTGCCGCCAGAATCTTGACTCAAAACAGTCAGGCTACAGTTGGCACTTGAATCTCAAGGCCAGCAAAGAATTTCTAATCTCCCCTGCACCCATCTCTCCCTTTGATTGGCCAGTAAACGCCATGTGACACTTCAAGCTGTCCACCCGTTTTCTCCCCGCTCTGCAGTTCCTGACTAGACCTCCCTGTGATATTGATTTCTCAGTGCGTGTAATTCCCTGGGTCAACATGCTCAGTCTCTTAGTACACAAATCACACACATTCTGTCTCTCACTTGCGCACTCACTCTGCCAAGCAGGGCTACAGGCATGCTGAAAATAGAGCTTGGCCCAAGTCTCTTTTGGCACCGTCCACATTGAAGCAAATGCACTTTTAGGGGGTGTGATTAATTGTTGTTTGTTAACTGGACACAATCTGTTTTGGAAGCTACCTGTTCCTGTTATTGTGTTATACTGGGCCTTTTAACAGAGCTCCTTTTATTTATTTCAGGATGGTCTGCTGAACATTTAGTCTCCATCTGACCAAATATTCACAAAGCTCTATCAACAGCTGAAATCTGGTGTACTATTACATCTCAACCAACCATATCCACAACCGCCCAAGTGTGATGAGTCTTTTCTACAGATTTTTATTCCAGTTTATTTTCACATATCCGAGTAAACTTCTATAAACTTACGTGGTAATATGCTGACATGGTTGTCACAATATCAGATGTTTCTACAATAATATGCTGCTAGTATAAAAACAAACATTAAAACTCATTTTATACAAGATTTAGAGGAAACTTAAGGAACTCCCTGTGTTAAAGCAACTCCTAGGAGACATCTTTAGCACTTGAGACTAGGGCTGACTTGGGAAAAATAATCAAATTGCAATTTGTTTCCCAAATATTGTGATTGCCATTTAATATGCAGTCTTTTACATGTTTTCTGCTCTTTTTTTTTTTTTTAAGTATTGAGCATTTTAATTTGACAACATGATACTTTTATATATTGAGCACACACTGTTTCTTCTTTAGGCCAGGCCTGTAGCTTCAAATTTAATTTAAGATGCATCAGTTGTAATAAATACCATTTTCATTAAAAGGTGGGGTAGGTAGTCTTGGAAAACTAGCATGAATTTTAAGGTAGCATCTCTTCATGACTCTGTCTAGCCCCTGATATCCTCCAAAATGACACCCCCGCTAAAATGCATGAGCGCTGCTGATTTATGACCATATTTCTGATGTAAACCCACCGACAAACATGGCAAGTTAGTTAGTACTCACAACCCCACGTTGACTCTTGTTTGGCCCTGGTTTTGCCCAAATTCTGTTTTGTTTCGGCCTTCTCTGCCTCCGACTTTCTTTCTTTTCTCTGTTTAGCAGGAGTAGCGGTTACCAGCAAATCACGGTCTAGGTAGTTTCTCTGCCATTCCACAGCGTACGTGGATCCCTCTTAACCTGTCTATGAGCTCTGAATCAGGGTCAGTACATGATGGCAAAATGTACTTGCAGAAGTTGGGCAGCACGGCAGTACGGGATCTGATTGGAATCATAAATGTGGTCCAAATCGCTGTGATTGGTTGGTGTTTTCCCTGCTTTACTCCTGCTGTAGACCACAGCCATTTCTCGCTCTCTTTTAAGAACACATCATGCATTTACTGGCATCAGGACACAGCGATTTTCTTAACCAATATAAAAAAAGTGCATCTTAATCTGATTAACAACCCTACCTTTAACTGCAGGTCCACAGAGATTCTTGTAAGCCTTTTTGCTCTGTTGTGGGAAGTTGATCTTGTGCACTTTCCACCAAGCCAAGGGACCTTCTTCTCCATGACTCTTGTGTCTCTGTTTTCAGTTTTTAATGGCAGGGATGTTGACTACTGTTTCTTGAATCAAGAGTCCAGGATGGAGGCAGTGTCCATAAACTTCAGGGTTTTGGGGTTTCCATATTTATCACTGAATTTGCCCAGAACCTTGGTTTATGTGGACGTAGTCAGGTCAGTGTTCTCAGAATCTTTAGCCAGGACTGATGTGGCCAGAAGAT
The DNA here is from genome assembly GCA_036419115.1 of Scarus forsteni. Classification (NCBI taxonomy): domain Eukaryota; kingdom Metazoa; phylum Chordata; class Actinopteri; order Labriformes; family Labridae; genus Scarus; species Scarus forsteni. Next base: position 7,299,738 of record JAZDUH010000098.1, read on the forward strand.
GGAGGACTGGGTTGAGTGATGCAATGGCTCATATATTCCTCTTTGAGAAAGAGCTTCTGTAACTTCCAGGAGAGGATGAAGTGTCTTGGCTGAGGCTGCATTTACATTCTTCGAGTTAATCCGCTGTAGTGTGCATTCTGGTTGAGCAGATGGCGGTGTAGGTCTGCAGAGAGGCAGCGCTGCTACAACAAACGAACGAAGAAGAAAAACTTTTCACGAACAACAATGGCGAACAGACGCACAGAGACGCAGCAGTTTTTCTGGACAACAAATTAATTCGGACAACAAATCCGTCTCGATAGTCTTGTCTGGATAACAAACCGAGCACGGTAAGACGCTCACATGTTACCCGGCAGACAGCCGAAGCGGTTGTTGTTCCTGGTATTCGCGTGCAGCCTTCATCTGAAAGAGTACTGCGCATGCGTTGACGTCAGCATTTCACCCTGAAACGCTCTGATACGGGTTTACACAGAGCTGAATGGAGAGCAGATTCAAACCTTTCCACTCTGGAGCCCGTTTTCAAAAGTTTCTGTTTTAGATGGAAACGCAACGTGTTCTCATCTAAACGCAAGGCCAAAATGTAACGAAAACTTATCGGATTTGACCTTTTTTGGCGTCATGTAAACGCAGCCTCAATCTAACAATCTAGCATGTCCTGCCAGGTGGGGATGAGGGAGCGTTGGGTATCGATCACCTGTGATATGGCTTTGGCCTGCCCCAGCACTCTGGCGATCATCATTTCTTTGGACCTCCATCTTGTTGGGTACCCAGATATGAGGTTGTGCTCAGAAGTTTCCAGTGCTGCCTTCTTCTTCCAGCTGTGTGAGAAGTGCCCCACTAGGCCATGTTGCCCTTGAATCTCTCTCATCTTTGAGGGCTTTTTTCTGAAAGAAATAGAAATACAATGCAAGTCTTGATCATACTCTTTGAATTTTATGATACAATGCTGTGTTCTAATAAACATAAAACATTTTCCTGGTGATGCAGACCTGGTTTTCCTCATTAAGAGCCCAGCTGGGAAGCCCCTCCTCGCAGGCAAACAGTAATATTTTCTCCTCTGTGGTCGTCTGGGAAGTAGTCAGCAAGCTTTGAGGCTGAAATTCACATCAATAAAAATGCACTGTACGACTCAGATAGGGCTCAGCTGTTCAGCTTGACCATAAGTCAGTTGTAGTCACAAAAAACTCTGCTGGTTTCAGCTCCCCAGTGACTTTCTCTCTCTGTACTCTGCTAAAGTACGTGTTGTACCGTTTATCCAGCGTGTTTATCACAGCTGAAAACTAAGGCTTGGTCATGACGCTGTGAGGCACTATATCTCTCACTATGTACTTGGTTGCTGCCTGCGTAAATTTCCCCATGCTGTTTTAAACTTTTCTAACACGGTGTCACACTTTCAGAGATTTCGGTCAGGGATCCCTGTTGGGGGGGGGTTGACTTGCTTGACACACCCGTGCTCAATATTTTAGCCATGCACTTGTAGTACATGGCTTTATGGAGCTTTTTGAAGTGCTGATATAAGTTTGTAATATTGCTCTGTGAAGTAGCAACAGTGGCAAGGCATGCTTTGCAGAGTGCCTCCTGCTGTGCAGCATCATATTTCCTAAACCAGAGTCGTTCCACACAGCCAACGCACTGCTCCTTTCCGGAGCTAAGGTTTCTGTTGCGTCAGGTTCTGACACTTGGGTTGAAGCTGAGGCCATGCTGAGCTTAATGAGTGATATGCAGCATGTTCACTTTCCCAGCTTTCTCTCGCTCACCTCCTGTGTCACTGGAATTGCTTTATTTTTGTTTAACAAAATCCTGCTTTATCTAATAGTGATATTATCACAAATGGAGGGTCACATTGAAATGGTATTTCAGTGTTTGTGAAGTTGGGTTGTGCCTGGAACTTGGAGGCACAGTGATTTAGGCTTATTCTTAGTTTTAGAAAAAGCTTTGCCAGGTTGAATGGATGATTGAGTCAGAAATTTCTGAGTGCTTTTGGAAGCTTCTGAGTTTGACACTATTTTACAGTGCAACAAATGCCGATGTGTTCTTCCACCTGTGTGCATTCACTCCACAGAGGTTTGTCCCCTCTCTCTTTTGGCCCTTTGAATCTCATTCAGGAGGAATTTCTTCTTCTCCATAATTTGATTCACAAAAGTAACTCTGTGCATCCGTAGTGAATGAAAAGCCACTTTGAGAAAGAAGGAAACCACGTGTAGCCCTTGGGCTACCTGTTTCCCACCCCTCCTTGAACCAGCCAATTCAGGTACTACTAAAGACTAATGTTTCAGTGCACCCTTGCTGGGATCACAAGATTGACTTCATAAAAGCTACACTTTTTAAGATGGATAAAACAAGCAGTACATTACAGGGCTGTTACTTTTCCCTCAGATCTACTTGAAGGTTTTTCAAATAACATGCTAATAATCAAATAAATTTAAGTGTATGTTGCTGTTTTAAAACCAAAGAGTCAATTAATAACTTGCATATTGTACCACATTTTGTGTTTACTGCGGAGTAATACATCAGACAAAAACTTGGTTTACTCAGCTTGTCTGACTTCCCTGCTTTTTGAGGGGGATCACGATGTTCTCAGCAGTGTGCCACCATCAGCTGTATTAGGTTATAATGACAGCTGATGGTGGCATAAGAGTTGTCTACAAATCTGTAGTAACAGTGACTCTGCTGATACATTTCAATTCAGCCCTTATTTCTGCAGGCATTTCTTAAAGGTGTAGTCAGCGATCTTCTAATCTAATGTATGATTTGTCAAATTCACCGTATTTCTCCTCTCCATCCACAAGATGTCACCACTGACAGCATGTTGAAAAAGAATTCCGGTTTCAATACACAGCCTTGGCTCTGAATTTCAGCAGGTAAATACTGTGGCTCGGGCCGAGTCACCAAAACAGAGTACACCCCCCCACATCCAGGGGGCGATCATACTCATGTGCAGATCAGACAGAGGGGGGAGGGGGAGTCGTAGGTTGCGTAGCGTGCGCAGTAAGCGTAAGAGAGAGATACAATATGTGCAGTAGCAATGGCTGAAAAACAACCCAAAAGAAAAAGGTCAGAGGAGCAGAAAGTGAAAAAGAAGGGCTTTGACCGTGAAAGAGCGAAGACCTGGGTCAATATTGGTGTTGTTTCCCGACGGTGGAGGGAACTCCGCCAACTGAAAGACCTGAAAACGGACGCGGATGTCACCGTCTTTCTGCTGGATAGGTAAGCAACATTAGCTTTGTGGTGCTTCACATAACAGTAACAGCCGTCGGGCATTCATCTTATTGTCTAATCTGCCAGAATGTACTGCTGTTGTGATGTTATCAATAATGGAAGTCGAGTTGTCTGAGGGGGTTACCTTAGCTATGTTGGTCAGCTACGCAGTTTCTACGGCCGTTTCCATGACAATGCACGTCCATCAGCTTTCGGGGGTGGAGCCAGGGGTGAGGTATGAAGGGAGAGGCGGGTCTAAATTCCTTTATCAACAACTTCTCCACTCGTTTTCTCCCACATCGCTGACGACACCTTTAAGGTATCGTTCCAATCTTGTAGCTGATTTATCCATGATTGTGACTTGTATGCTTACTTGACAAATGTCAAATGTACCCCCAAAGGAAAGAAATAGATACTCCAACTCATTTATCCCCTCAGCTGTCAGGCTGCTAAATGCTGGAAAGTAAGCTGAAGATGATATGTGGCCTGTCAAATTTTGAGTCTCAGGAGTGTTTTTGTTCCTGTTTTTTCTTTTAATCTCTTTTATATCCTTATCCTATTGATTGTCTTATCCCATCTTAGTAATTTCATAGTGGAACTTTTCTGCCTATTGTATTTATTCAGTATTTGATGCTGATCCTGCTAATCTTTGGGTACTGACAGGGGAATGAGGTTGTCCATATGCTGCTTCAAATGTCTTGTATTTATCTTGCATTTGTTTGTTTGTTCCCTGATTTGTTTGGATGACTCAATAAGGCGGGGTGACTGAACAAAATGGCCCTCCAGGGATTGATAAAGTTGTCTCAATTTGAATCTGTCAGCACTTACTGGAAGCTCTCTCATTCCACAAAGCATAGCATTTACCATATTCGTCATCAGCTGACTAATATCTGCTCTGATATCATGAGAAAATGTGATATCAAGGCCTGCAAATGATGTGAGACTGCCTGTTGACTTGTGTTGAAGACTTAAGTGATGAAGCACTCAACCATACGAGTGTTTGTTTGATATGCGGCCGTCTTTCTTTGTCATCATAACTGACCATCAGTTATCGGTCAGTTCATGTGTAGCCCCCCCAGCAAACAGCTTGTTGTATGTAAGGTCATGACTCAAAGACCCATAATGGCCATGTTTCATCTCTGCCTCTGTTTCTCCTCTCTGTACTTTGTCATTGATACATAAGAGCTGCAGGCATTTATCGGTGTGTTAGCTTGAAGGTATGGCTGAGCTATACCCAAGTCAGGAAACAGATATTCTTCACACAGTGGGTCCGCCAGCAGCATTTACACAGGACTTAACTTCCCTCGGCAAAATTGGGAGAAGGCGTGACTGTTTTGTTTGTGATTTTAAACATAAAAAAAAAAATCCAAAAACTGGGGATGCATGAGTTTAGTTTTTTTTTCCAAACCGATTTGATGATGCTTAAGAACTTGTCTTAGCTTAAACTGATAAAGATGCCTGTTTCCAGAAAGGTTAGATCTTTTATTTCGAGAATTCAACAACCAGTTGAGGAAAAACTAAAATAAATAAGATGCTATTATTTTTACCATTACACTGTACAAGATTGCAGGCTGCCATGAAGTTAACACGAGCAAAAAGGAGTGAGAAGAAGTTTCTACTTGGGGCACTAACCACACATTTTACTGTGTTGCTCATTTCCATGAATACAGTTGTTGTACCTTATTGTAAAGGTGACTAATGAGGCTTTCCAATGATGCACAATACCATAACAAATCATTTTACTAAAGAAGAAAGATAATATACTGAAATAATCAAGCCTTTTTTTCTTTTATCATTGTCTTTATGCATTTTAAACCCTTTAATGCCTGTTGAATCATATTTGATACATACTGCTATGCTACCTCTAATGTAAATGTAAATGTTCTGTATTTTCTACAGCCCTTTAAAGCAACCCTTTCGGTGAACCAAAGTGCTTTACAATAGGTGGAAAAAAGCAATAAAAGTAAAACAATTAAAAATAAATAGAAGCAATAACAGCAATAAAAGCAATAAAAGCAATGAAAAGAATAAAAGCAATAAGAGCAATAAAATACAATAAAATAAAGTAAAACAAAGTAAAAGTAAAAGTGTCACCACACTACTGTCAATCAATATGATCAACAAATTACTAAAAAATACTTCTAAATACAATTAGCTGCCAAATTAGCTGCCGAAAACACCTGATGTATCAATTGAGATACAAAAAAATATATATGTTGAATTTTATGGAACTTTAAATGTTTTTTGATTTCAGTAGAAAGTGAAATAAACCATTCAGTTCCAAAAATGAGAAATTTCTGACTATAATTGGTGTTTTCAGGCATAAAAGAGTTAAACATTTTTTAAGTCACAGACTTCTTATTTTCGAATGACTGGATCGTGTCTTAAACTCTCAGTGAAATTCTGCCACCGTTTGGGTTTTAAAGTGAAACATTAACAGTAATCAAGAGAGCAAGACATTTTGGGTGATTTCCTGACACTCGGCTCCCTTACTCACCGATAAAGACTCACTATATTATGTTGTTGTGAGAGACTAAACACTTTAGTAAGTAAAAAAGCCCACCTTATTTAAGAAAACGTAACTAGGGAATTGTGAAACCTGTTTGGCCATAAAAGAACAGAAATCATGAAAAGGTCATCAAGGCTGTCATCAATTCATTGTATTGTTTTGATTGTGTTTTTCAAGAATTGATTAAACATTTAAACATAAACGGATCTCCAGTTCCCTTCTACCTGTGGGACTGACTGCAGCCACAAACAGGCTCATAAATCAATGATGATGAAGAGCCGCGACAGCAGTGCTTAAAGAAGTGAAGTAGATATTGAATTTCATCTTCCCCTCTCTGCCTCCCCTTTATGCGGCTACTGCTCAGATGTTTTTTTTGTTCCTCGTATTCCTTTGCAGGACAAACTCCTTGACCCTTGAGCAGTGCAGCGGCGTTGTCATGCTCCTGATAAAACAGTCGACACAAAAGCAATTTAGAAAATAAATGATACAAAAACAGTAATGACAGTTTTATCACCGTGTCCTCCTCCTCCCTGCTCCCTGTTTGTTTGTTCAGGCTACAAAATGAGATTCTTTTTTTTTAATCGGAAAAGAAGTGACAGATTTTGATTAAGATTTACTGAATTTCATTGAGTGTTAATAGACAGTAAATAGCCAACGGGCCTGTCTGTTGGGACTGACAGGAAACATTTTCCCCCTGACCTCTAGATGCTTCTCAACTGTTTTCCACTTTACACACTTCATTCTGGCCTAGAGCTGGAAAATATGAAGTAAAAACCATACCTGGATATTCTGAACTGAAATACACCTGACAATATCTTAGTATTTTTTGGTAAGAAAGAAATAGCTGTCAAAAAACAGAATATTTGTCTCTGACAGGACGACAGTTAAAAATAAGGAATGATATTAAAAACTGTTTGTAGCCATGGTAACAAAAGCAGAGGCCCCAAAAAACACATTTGATTATTACCTGGTTTTTATAAACCAAACTAATGAAATACTCTCAAACCAAGTAAATAATTAACTAGAAAGCACTCAGAGAGCGCAGACCTCCGCCAACGCCACAATCCTCAGCCATATTGTCATTTTGACCATAAATATTACTCCTGCCTTTATTTCATGTCAATATTTAGATTCCTTGACCATGAAAACATACCATTTGCAACTGGATTCATAAGGATATGTATTTTAGTTCAGTAGTTATTCACAGAAATCACATTTTTCGCCATGGCGGCCAGACGCTGCACCAGATCAACACCAAAATCAAATCAGTTCTTCCTTTTCCCATGCTGAACATTTCCTGAAAATTTCATCAAAATCTTTCCATTACTTTTTGAGTTATTTTGTTCACAGACAGACGAACGGACAGACAGACAAACTCTCCCAAAAACATAACCTCCTTGGCGGAGGTAATAATCCTTGGACATAGTTTGAACCAAAGATAACACGCTCTATCTAGGTTGCACTGATTTTCACAGTCTGTAAATAGGTGGTTGGATTTCTTTGGCTTTGCCCCAATTCAGTTCATCTTTTATTTTCTTTTATTATCAAAAATATCAGTCAGACTTCTACACATGGGCCAAATCATTGATCATCAACTGGTGGCCCCAGGGCCCCATCAGGCCCCCATGGCCTCCAGTCTGGCCCCCAGAATATGATCAAATACGCTAAGCTGTGAAGAAAGAAAAACATGGAGTGGTTTGTTGGACATTTTTATTTTGGTTAAATCCCATCAGATTTTAAAGCATCCCTGCAAACAGTGATATTAAACAGTGTTATTATAACTCCACATTAGAACTGTTTTACAGAATCCAGAGGCCAAACTCAAAAACAGCAGGATTGGTGGTGGGACTGATCTCACTTTTGAAGTGGCACACTTGGATTTAAGATTCTAGTAGTACAATTTGTATTTGGATCCAAGGTTGACAATACAATTTATCATGATGGGTTAGAATTTTAACAGAATGTGATATACTATTATGTTTTTGTTTTTTTTTTCTTTTGATGTATTTTTGGGGCATTTTGTGCCTTTTATTGATAGGAGAGAGACAGTGGATAGGCTTGTGAAAGGGGGTGAGAGAGTAGGGGATGACACTCTGCAAACTGGTCACAGGCGGGACTCGAACCCAGACCGGCAGCAGCAAGTACATGGGGTGCCTGGTTTCTAACCACTCCGCCAAACCAGCACCCCATACCATGATGTTTTTATACAAAACAGTAAATGTAACAGAGAGACAAAGATGAGTCAGATGACTGAATGCCTGCAGCCAGCAGCTGGAAGTTGAACATTGACACGAAACAAATGCCCAACTTTCCACAAAAAAAAAACTAATAAAGGAATTGCTATCTTTCTTCTATTATTCTCTGTATAGTGAGCTGCCCAGTGTTGCCCTCATTGTAAAGAAAACAGACACGAACAGCAAACAAAGCATTTTTAAGTAGAGAAAACTTTATTTATGCTCTTTTCCGTCTGAAAAGTTACAATTCAGTAACTGTATGACCTCAAGAGCCTTTTTAAAAGTCAGCACAAGTGTTATATAAACCCTATTGAAACCTATAAAAGCTGAACAACTTAAAAACACTTAGTTGTGATCATTTTGACAACTTTTACATCATTATTTGGCCATTCATGAATTAAGATAAGAAATGTCAGTTATACCCATTTCAACTAGTGAATACATATTTTTGACATTGCAATGCAAGTTAGCATTTGGCTCATGGAGCAGATAATATACCATTAAGTTCTTCTGTTCTTTTGTTTTATGCATGCTCATTCACATACAACTCAAAGGTGTACACTGGCATTCAAAGGATCTATGTAATGTCAAGAAATCAAGTAATTTTTGATCATTTAAAACACATTTTAAATTTCAGCGATTACAGTTACATCATTTATTTATAGTAAATGACATGCAGTACCCTTATTGACCACAGGGGAGCTGCAGCCCTCACTTTGGGAGGCCCTGGTTTAAAAATATTCTCACCAGTATCTACAAACAGTTGTAGGAAATGTTTCATGCTGTTTCAAAGCAAGTCAATTCAGTTAGTTGATACAAATTATTGTCCTGCCCACTGAATATAAAACTAAAGTAATATTGATATATCTGAATAAAACAACATATAACCTAGCTCTCATGGACTTCCTTACCTTCCTAGTTTGTCTACAGATGTGATTTTATAACGTTGCATGATAAATGACTGCAAGAAGAAAAAGTTGTATAAAAGAGACTGAGGAGTTTCTAAGTAATAACAAAAAAGTCTCACTTTTAGATATATGCCTGATCGAAATACACACTTTAAGATGAGTTTTATAGCATCAAAATAGGTTATCTATAAATGCTATTCCTTAGCCTTCCGGTCGGGTCGGACAGAGTCGGACGGGCCTGGATACTCAACTTCGGGAACAAGACAATTAAAACTAGAGCAAATTTTTATTATTTTATTATTTATGTCACACGTCTTAGAGCACCAGACTGTAAGTAGCGATTTATAGCCGGCTACAACTACCATAATAAGTTTTCAAAATATTGCTTGTTGTCACACATCAAAAACTACCGCTACGTAACTAGAAAGAGATACATTACCTCATCGCTTTGCATCCTGTAAGTTGTTGAAAAAAGAAGTTGTAAAGCAATGCAGAGTTCTGAGGAAGGTCCGAGCTGTATTTACCTCAACGAACACACGCTTTGACTTCAGTAACGTCTTTGGTGCGTTCCAGTTGTAGTCAGAAGTAGGAATTTCTGGGTTCCGAGTAGGAAATTTACAAAAATGCTGCCATAGTGATAATCACATTCTTCATACAACAACTCAGGGCGTGCTAACAACAGCTAACAATGGCCTGGTAGATCGGCATGTTTTTTTCTGACTTCAACTGGAACGCAACATTACGACAGTCGGCGCGCATGCTCATGGGTAGCAGAGTCTTTATTTCGCCGGTAATAGATTCTCCTCATAGCACCTTTAAATACAATTTCACATCTGGTGCTTTTAAATATACTGGAATTGGTCATCTTTAAAGGGATGAGTTGCTTTTGAAATGACTTATGAATGAGTCAGTTAAGTTAGAGAGATCAGCTTTAGACACAAACCTTTAACCTAACCTGGCCTGACAATCACAGCTATTCGTCATAAAAATGGACATCCAGGGATAACAAGGCAAGCCCTAATAGCCAGCACCACTTAGCAGTACATGCTGTTATCTGTGCTGGTATTTACTGCCAGTATTTATTCCCTGACTTCTACCGAAATTACATTTAGGTCCCTAAATTAGCCCCGTTAATAATCATCTATGGAGCTCTCGGTGACCCTCAGAATTCAAGGATAGTCCTAAGCAGCCGGCTGTTTGTGAGATGCTTATTAAAAGCCTGAGTGCCACACGCTGCCTGCTTTGCTTTATAATGCAGAGCAGACCGGAGCAGAGACTGCAGGGGAGGGGATGCATCATTTCAACAGACTTGACTGACAGTGAATTTGCATTAATAAACAGGCCTACAAGTTTTTGAACAGATTAGATTGATCTCACTCATCATGTTGCTTGGCAACCAGTACATATTTAGGATGTAATGCATGGATTAGATGTCGTAATCATTTATAACTCTTACACTGGCTAACTGGATGCATCAAATTGCATTTCAGAAGACTTTTTGAATGTGCTTCTTTATCTTCATTTTTCAGTAGTAATTCAAATATAGCATAAAACTTTTTATAGAGCGTGTTGACATGCCATTAGAAATGTCTGCAGAGTTTCACATATTGATGGATCTGACGCGCACCGAACAGAGCAGCAGGAACGGCTGCTGCAGATCCTTTAAGAGTCGTTGGTGTGAGTTATGAGATTCAAGGCAATGGTTTTGAATTTTTTTTTTTTTTAACTGTGAGAGGTCATTAAATATTTTATCTGACCATCTTTATCAATTTGGGCTATTTTAAAGACTGCTCCAGGAATGAGAAGAGTAAAGGAGGCAGAAAAATATCACAAGCTGAGAAAAAACTCATTAGCCCGTGTCCTTAGCTGCCTTACAGCACGACCTGTGAGACTGCTGAAAATCAGCGTGTCATTGTCTCCTTTGTCCAGATGATGAGAAAGCAAAAATCAAAGCACCATGTCCAACCACTAATTGCAGCAGAAGATGTGGAAATTGTCCCCTCGAAAACACAATTCAGGTCATTTTCCCCTCTCACTAAATTGTTTACAAAGCGGACGTCACGGGTCATGCCCCGGTCCTGGTTGTGATTGGTCAGTGAGGGAGACCTCCTCATTGGTCGACTTGTCTACTTTGTGGAAATTGGTCGGTTCAGAGCGGCACCTGCCACTCTGAGCCAAGGGGCTTGAACCGCTGGTTTCTTGATCTTTGTGTGATCATCCATGGTGCCTTTAAATGAGACAAACAGATCAGCTCAGTGGTTAGATCTAACTTTTTTCAGCTGAGTCTTCTAGCCAAAGGTCAACCCTATCCAGGCCGGATTGGATAATTATAGATTATTATATTGATTATTTTAACTCCCTGTATGTCGGCATTGAACAGTCAGAGCAAGAAACGTGAGCACATGACTCCTGTGCTCTCTTCTTTTCACTGGCGTTCGGTTAGGCACAGGATTGGTTTTAATGTTTACCTCTGCCAGGAGGTCATGTTATTGCTGGCGTCTGTTTGTCTGATTCTCTGTTAGCAACATAACTCAAAAAGTTAGCAATGAATTTCGATGAAATTTTCAGGAAATGTCCGGATTGGGACAAGGAACAAATTATTCGATTTTGGGAGTGATCCGTATCATTATGAACCCAATTGCTAATGGTATGTTTACATGGTCGAGGAACCTATATATTTAGATGAGATAAAGGTAGGACTAATATTTATGGTGAAAATCCCAATATGGGTGAGGACTGTGGCGCTGGCGGAGGTCTACGCTCTCCGAGTGCTTTTCTAGTCTTTTATCTGTTTATAAGTCTCTGAATGGGCTGGCTCCAGAATACATACCTGACTTTATTAAGGTATGTCAGTCCTCTGGAGCCCTTCTGTCAGGAAATGATAGTCCTGGATGTTCCTCCATTGTTTCTGGAAACCAGAGAAGATCAAGCCTTCCCAGTTGCGTCTCCCACTCTGTGGAACACATTACCTTTACTGTGCAGACTGCGGATTGCCTCACCGCTTTTAAAACACGCCTTAAGACACACTTGTTCACCTTTAGCTTTGACAGAGTATAGTCATTTTTACTACTACTCCTACTACTCTGTAGCAGTTGTTTTCAAACTTTCTCATCTATACCTGAATATTTGTATCTGCTATTATATAATAAAAACAGACAAGCAAGTGTGCTCATGAGATATTTAAAGTTTCTTACCAAAAGCTGTTTTTAATGTTTTATTTGAAGACATCATGATGTAAATTTATCTCAGTTCAGTCCAACCTAATAGCCATGTTTTCTGAGCAGGTCCTGAATATCATGATGTAACCGTCTGTCACCTTGTGAAACAGAGACTTAGCTTTCCACTAACCTGAAACTCAGGTTTCAACATTGAATTACATTTTTTGACCACAGGGACTCACAGAGTTATAGTATTGGTTGGGAATTGATACGGTTTTATTGATACCAGTGCCATTCACACCCCTGCTTATCAATCTGATTCCTCTGTCGATTTCTGCTCATTTTCTGTGTGGAAAAGAAAACCTACATATGTTTTCAGTGGCAGCAATGTAAAATGCAACACTCTGGTGCTATAAGCATCTTTTTGTTGAAACTTAAGTTTCAATTTTGACCTTTTCTGCCCCTTGTCTGCCATGGTTTTTGATTCTTTGTGATTATCTCTGCTGACTGCCTCTGATGAGAGTGTGATGAGGATCTGGATGACAAGTGCCAGGAACTGTGTTTTTACAGTCGCTGCTATCCTCTGATCCTGAAACATTCTGAAACATCATGAAGTGTTTTTACCAAGTCACTATGGTATTTTGCAGAATTTGACACCATAAGCCCAAACTTAATGCAACTGCATCAACAGATAACCTTGATGGTCTCATGCTCTCCAGTTCCCATTACGTTTTTTTGATTCCCAATTACTAAGTCTCCATCAGCAGACATTTTCACTGTGTGCTCTCCAAGTACATACAAGCCTCCTCATGTAAAAATAATGGTGGTCATAATCCCTGTAAAGATCGCCAAATTATCTTTCTGCGCAGTGGTTGTTTTACTTCTTTTGAACCTCCCTGTTAACAGCTGATCCACACACAGTCTTGCTGCTTTGCAGTGGCTATTCTGGTCCAGTATACAGTTAATGTTTTCTATTTGTGAGGCTTTCTTTTGTGTCTAGACCTATTTGTCGGACTCAGTGACAGTTTTGTTCTGTATTAATGGTACTTTCTGTTGCTTTAGTGGCTCAGAACTGCGTGTGTGTAACAGTCGTCTAAAATGTGTTATAGTCTATCAGCAACAACAGTACTTCCACTGTCCTGTAAGTCACATCCCTGCAAACAGATAGATATGTAGATAGATAGATACAGTAAGGTAGAAGGTAAGTAGGTATTTACAAGCTGGGAAATTTTAGTATTACAGCAGGTGGTTTTAGGAAAGGAAGTAAGAAACATGCACTAAATGGAGACTAAGGATCTTAACAAAATATAATATACCTATATACACGATGATCAAGTAAGAGTAAGAGTCCACTACTAACAAAAGCAAAAAACACTTGGTACAAGACAGAGTGACCTGAGTATAGAGTAACTGCTTTTTTTAATAAAGACAGTTATTAATGTACAAATGGTCAATCATTAGAGTCAGTAATGATATTGATGTCCTGAATATCCCATTAACTTTTAGGCTGATTGCAACACTTCTTTTTTTTCTTCTAAAACTCAGCATAATGCAGTGCCGAGAATAGATTGACATGAAGTGGTCAGAGTCTATTTTTACTCACAGACAGTCAATGTAGGGTTTTTATTCCACGTTTATTGGCTTAAGCATGTTACTGGTTAAAACTTTATGAAGATTTATAGACTATCACACCTCTTCTAATATTTGTGATCCATTTGGCATCTTTACTTTCGAGTTTTTGACATGTCTCACATTTCTCTCATGCCCTGTAGAGGGCTGACTTTACCCTGTTTTTGGGAACCGTGGCACGACGTGTGTTGTCATGTGTTTCTAATGAACATCACACAGACACACAGTGACAGACACTCGTGAGCTATTTGGAGACAGCGAGTCAGGCTGAGTGACACTTGCGATGACGGAGACTTGAGGAGGTTTTTATCCTCTCCTTTCAAAAGGCAGAAACTGTTGAGAGCATTGATGAGCTGGACAGACTGCTGTGTTTAGGACATGTCTTGTATTCCAGTGCTACGGAGGACAGTGAGAGTTTGGAAATTCTTGCCACATTTCAGATAGGATAGATGAGGCAGAAATATATTCTGCACTTCACTGACCAAGACATGTTTCTGCCATGACTCTGGTTTAATTTTTTCATTCATTTGTTATCCTTTGTCTACAAAGACATTTGTCTCGTATTTGATAATTACGTGTGGGGAAATGCGTATGAGTAAAACCATAACCCTGAGCTGTTCTTGTCACAGCTTGGATAAGAAAGCCGCAGCTGCCTCACACTTTGTTCCTCTTTACAAAGGCATTTTCTTGTCATATTAACACAACATGCTGTCAGACAAAAGCAACAAAGACGGATCAGAAAAACATCCAGAGCTTTGATTTTCTCAGTTTGCCCACTCATGCACACAAGTCTTACATATCTGATATAATTACACTTTAGTGACGACTTCTTCCTTTGTTTCATTTGTCAAACATGCAGCAGTATATGAAGAATTGTGTTTTTTTTTTTTCTTCCCCGGCAGGAGCGAGATGGAATGCGTTCAATTCTGGAGTCCTACGACAGCGAGCTGGCACAGACCGAGTACTCGCCTCAGCTCAGCAAACGCGTCAAAGAGGCAGAGGACATTTTACAGAAGACACAGAACCACAACGTGGAGATGGAGGTGTGTGTTTGACACTTAAGCCTTTTCTGCACATTCACTCTCAAAAGTTTCAAGAAAATGTTTCAATCTGCTTCTCCAGATACAGTCTGAGTATTTAATGACAGTTTTAACCCTCACATGATTGTTTGTAATGAAATATGCTCTCACTGGTCCCTTTATTAGGTTCACCTGTTCACTTCTTATTAACACAAATACCTTGTCAGACAATCACATGGCAGTAGCTCAGGGCATATAGACATGGTAAAGATGACCTGCTAAAGTTTGAGCAAAGCGTCAAATGCTCGAGGTGAGGAGATTAATATGACTTTGAGTGAGGCGTGGTGGTTGGTGCCGGATATGCTGATCTGAGTTTTTTCAGAAACTGCTTATCAGCTGGGAATTACACGCTCAACCATCTCCATGGCCCAGAAAAGTAGCGAAAGCTGTTAAGCATCAAATCTCAGGGTGAGAATGTCCTGAGGTCAGAGAGTGGTCAGAGTGCTTGGTGATGACAGGAAGGCAGCAGTAACTCAGTTCACTACAAGGTACAACCAATCAGGGCTGGACGATTATGGTAAAAATAAGAATCCTGATTTTTTTAAGTGGTATTGAAATCACAACTAATATACACAATTATTCATTTATTTAAAAACTTCAGTACTGATTTAAACACAACTTTAAAGAACCAGCGAGCGGCACATACAGTATTATTGATCCACATACGTCACACACACTCGCTGTGGCTGCACGTGGAACACAGAAGCGCTATGAAGTGCCGGAACTTGCATTCACGGCACTCCACACTGGGGATGGGAATTGATAAGATTTTATCAATACCAATGTTGTTAACGGTCCTGCTGATCAATCCAATTCTTTAACAATTCCCTTATTGATTCCTGCAGATTGTCCGTGTGGGCAAATGTTGGTTTGATTTTCAGCGGCAACGATGTCAAACACATGTCACAGCATATATATCTGCTTCTGCAAGTTGCTGGTGCTTCCACTCATTTAAGGTTGTGTAGTAGGTGCAATGAAAATTAAGCTACAATTTTGATGCTTCTGGACCCTGTCAGTGGAAGGAATTGGTAGGGGAATTGATTAGCAAAAAGATTAATGATATCGATTCTTTGATGGAGCTGTTAACGATTCTCAACTGGAATTGGTTTTCGATTCCCATCCCTACTCCACACTGTGTGGCATATTAACCATTTTTCTTCGATTGTAATGTTTTAATGATCGTCAGATGGCAGAATTGAAATCACAATCAAAATCCAATTAAGTGTCCAGCCCTACAATCAATGTATGCAGAAGACCATCTCTGAACACACGTGTCGAATCATGAAGCAGATGCTTTACAGAAACAGGGGACCACACAGGGTGCCTCTTCTGTCAACTAAGAACAGCAGACTGAGACTAACATGTACACAGGCTTATCAATATTGACAAAAGACGACTGTAAGAAAGTTGCTTAGTCTTATGAGTCTGGATTTCTGCCAACACATTCAGGTAGCTGGTTCAGAACAACATGAAAATATGGATCCATCTTTCCTTTTATCAGCAGTTTAGACTGGTGGAGGTGGTGTAATGTGTGTGGGGGGTATTCTCTCTGATAACCAGTTGAGCATAATTTAAGCCCTATCTGCGTGTTACTGCAGACCATGCCTTTCCCTTTGTGATCATCGTGTACCCATCTTCTGAAGGCTACGTCCAGCAGGATAACACACTTTGTCCCAGATCATCTCAGATTGGTTTCTTTTACATGACAATGAGTTCACTTTACTCCAGTGGCCCCCACAGTTGGGCAATGTAGTGTTAACCAGACGATATGTATCATTGTACATGGATGACAGTATGATGTTTCACAGTATATATGGATGCTATAGCCAAGGTCACACTTCATGATGTTGTGCAGAGCGGTCTGGCCCATTAGGCAATACAGGCAAATGCTAAGGGTGCCATGGCCTACAGGGGGTGCCAAAATCATGAAAAAATAACCTTCAATATAATTACATTAATAGCAGTTAGTACTATGAACCCTTAAAATTTATTATTTTTATTATTTAATTTTAGTTTGTTAAGCCTGTAAACGTGGTGCCATGTTAACTTATATGTTTAAAACAATGGTATAAAAAAATAATCTCTTTTGTTGTATGTAAGTAACCAATTGAGGGAGCACTGTATAAAATCTCTCCTAAGGCCCCACTGTTGGTAGTGCAGGTTCCTCTGATGTTCTTCCACTAATTAGTCTTTTTAGTTTTTGTTAAATTAAGAAAATATTGAATGCATATAAATACAGTTTCATATCAGGGTTACCTATATAAATCATGATTTTTGTATAGTTTCTAAACCTTATAGTGCCCCATTGACAGAAGTAATAACAATAAAAAAAACAGAGAGGGTGAAAAAGTAAAATAATCTATTAATCTAATGTCTGCTGGCAGCTTCAGGTTGTGGGCTAAACTGAAAGACAAACAAATGTCCCAATTTTTTTAATAAATTATTGAAAAATCAAATGTCCTAAACTTACACTAAAAAATGGCAACATTGAGAAACAAAATGTTAAGATATATTGATGTATTAATATTTTCTTCCACCCAACCCCACAGCCTCCAGATCTCTGTCTTGTAGAGCTTCTGTGGGATGTGTTGGATGTTTTGCCAACAAATCTGCTGCAGATGTGTGATGCTGTTATGCTTATGGGATCCAAAATCTCTGAGCACCTTGTTGGATCTATGCCAATGATAATCCAAGCTATTCTGAAGGCAAAAGGGGCTCAAAGCCAGTGCTAGCTAGAAGCTCGTAAAGTGGCCCATTAGTGTAGCAGTATCAACATTGCACGGAGTGGAAATTTCTGTTTGCATCTTGTATCTATAATTCTTTTTTTTTTTTTTTTCATTTCATTTTTTACAAACAGAAATATAGGGAGTATACATACATTTCACACTTCAAATTTCCCACAGAAAAGAAAAAATAATTGTAAATATAATGCAAAGATAAAATAAAACAGAGAAAACACAGTGAACACAAACAAAATTATACTGATGCATGAACAACAAAAACACAGATAATACAGTTAGACCCTCTGTTGTTATAGTCCTTTGAACATATATTATACAAATTACTTTTCAAATTTGATTTGAGATTGCCATGTTTTTGTAAAGTCTGAGGATCTGCCTTTATTTTTGTAATAGATTTGATCCATGATGAGGTAGCTTGAAAGTTCAGCCACCATTGAACAATTGATGGCGTTTTAGATGTTTTCAAATTTAAGGCTATACATTTCCTAGCAGCTAACAAGGCAAGATCTATATATCTGCATTCATAATTATTCCATTTATCAGACAAGTTAGTACCCAAAAGACCTAAACAATGTGAAAAGGTAACAGTTACACTTAAGCACTGAGATATTAATTTAATCACATATTCCCAAAATGATAACAGGAAGTCGCATGACCAGAACATGTGAAAAAAGTACCTTTGTATTTCTTACGCCAACACAGAAAAGATATCTCACTGTTCATTTTATTTAACTTCTCTGGAGTGTAATAAACCCTATGCAATATCTGAAATTGTTTATGTCTTAAATTCTAGTATTTATAACCTCTACCTCTCTTTCTTTTTGTTCTTGGTTTCAGGCCCAGCTGACCAAAGCTCAGGAGGAGACAGGCACTCTGAAGCTGCAGCTACAGGCAGTATGTACACATGTGCACTGGTGTAATTTTAGAAGAATTATATTTTTAGGCTAATCTCACACTGCCTGTTCTATTCCTTTTTTCAACATATCCTCCAGAAGAACTTCTTCTGACCTATTTAAACTTTTGTAATTTATGAAAAAGTTACATTCAAACTGCATATTAAAGCTGTAGGAATCTTTATTACTGCTTAATATGTAGTCAGCTGTGCAGACTCTATAACCTCATCCTTTACTATCTCAGGTCCCTTTATTCACGACTGTAATCCTAGCAGGTGCACGGTGCCTCCTGTGACTCAAAAACGCTCAAATGCTTCTGTGACTAACATGCTGACGGAACATCTTTTTTTATTCGGCTGCTCTGAACAATAAGGCTGGAGCTGTAAGCTTTTTTGCGAAGATCTGCCTGTTTGGTGGCTGCATAGGTATTTCTTTTACAAGAACATAAGGTTTCTTGTCTTGTTTTTCTCCTTTTAAATCCTTACTGAGGTGACACTAATTGACAGGCTACATGAAGGAAACTGGCAATGACAGAGGATCCTTTTATAAACGGTTTCCCAGGTGCACTGAGAAGATATTGCGCTCTTTAAGTGACGTTAAGTCGTCCAATCTTTGAATTCTGCCTGATTAATTGGGCCTTGTTCATCTGTAACATTACTGAAAAACAGAAGGTATCAGAAAAGTTTCAGGAAGTAGACTGATTTCAACGCATTATAAAAGTTGTGTGACGCGGGGAGTTGGCAGGTTTGACCCAAACTCTCCTACACCCTACGTGACTGTGTCTTTGTGTCTTCACTTGTTCTCTCATCTTCCTTCTTTTCATGGCTCCTTGTTGCTGAGGAGACATCAACTTAGCCATGGCAATGAGTATTGACGCGTGAAATCCACCTGTCTGGTTCAGCTGTAATTACTTATCCGTCTTGGGGAGCTGGGACGAGCTGAGCGACAGACAGATGCTGTCAGAAAGAGAGGGGAAATGGGTGTGCAAATGTAAATGAAGGATGATTGCAGAGAGAGCAGAGGGAGTTCAGAGAGAAACCAGCTAAAACGTGTGGGTTAGAAGTAGAAGGAAATTAGTCCGCGGGCCAACGGCGTATAAAGGATATGTCTATTTGTTTGGACGTCTGCTTTAGAAGATAGCAGCTCACTTGAACAGAGAGCTCAGGATTTATCTGCAGCCAGGAGGCTTGTGCCAGGTCCGCAGCCAAAGGTGATGGGATGTTTTTGCACAAGGCCCATTTTCTCCTCTGTGTGTCCCAGGTGGAGCTGGAGCTGGAGTCCATAAAGAAACAGCAATCCTCTGCTGCTGATGCCAACTCTTCAGTGGCCAAAGAGGAGGTCAGCATACTCAGGTAGTTTTTACAACACGCACACGCAGTACAAGCTCTGCAACCTGTTGGAAAGGCCATAAAAAGTCAGAACAAAAGGGAGGACAATACTTTTAAAGGCCAATTTAATGCCTTTTTTTAAAGTTTATATGCCCTTAAGGGTTTGTATAACATTCCCTTTGAGTGATAGAGGACTTTTAAGGACAAACAGTCTGTCCTGATGCACCACATGGATTGTTCAATATGAGAATAAACTGTATGTCAAATGTCTTTTGGGGAAACAGCTCAAATCAAGTGTTTGGGAATAGGCAGAGCCTTTCAAAAGCATATCTGGCAAGTGATGTTGATTGTTCCATAAATCACCTTCATTGTGGGCCGGTCATGTAATGTAGTAGGTGGGTGTTCTAAAGCGATATGAAGTGCAAAATGTGAACCGCTTTCTGAAATTGGATGGAATATATCTATACTTCCAACTGTTGTGTGGTTTTATTTGATAAAGAAATGGTGTTCAGATCTAACAGTACTGCTGCTGAAGCTATTAGCATCTATGCTGATCTCTGTTAGGGCTGGGTATTTCCAGCAACTTCATGATACAATACGTATCCCGATACTAAGGCCACGATACGATACATATGTAAAGTCCGTCAAAATAGGAGTACAATCATCCCCGTTAAACGTTTCTTTTATTTTTACTTAGTTAGAAAAAGCTCTAAAAAATTACATTACCACGGGCCGCTTTCATGTAAGCTGACATTACAATCCGCCATGTTGTCTATGGGTGGATTTTAGGGACAAAAAGAACGAAACGCGAATCAATCCGCGGAGGAGAGAGGGCGGCGGTGGATGTATAGACAGTTATTGCTCTGCACTAGGGATTTAAACTGTGTGTATTTTACAGTTAAAGCTTTGGAAATGGAGGACCACATTTATTCAAAATCACTCGAGAGTCAAGACTCCGATCAACTTCTTTCGAAAAAAAAGAAAGCATGAGGAAATGAAGCGGAATCGTGACAGAAAACGTCAGAAAACAAGGGTAAACATTGGTGTTGCTTTTACAAGGTGGAGAGCCTTGTTTACAAAGTTATGTCTGAAGACTGACGCCAAAGTAGCTTGTTCTCTGCTGGACAGGTAAGGGTGCAATATATGCAGTTTTATTACGTTTAGTAACAGTGTTTATTATGTTTAAATTGTATTGTTTATTGGATCAACACAGACTGTAAACCACTGAGCTGCTACACAACTCCCATATTGTGTTGGTATTGTAAATAACACCCATAAGCGGTGGAAAATAAATACTCTATTAATCATATTACAAAACTCTCTGGCCCAGTTTTCCACCACATTGTACTCTCTCTCTCTCTTCTTCACCTTATTTCACCGAATCCGCATCAGGCTTGATCTGATTAGCTTTAATGCGCTAATGTTTGTTTATGTTACAACATGTTTACATAACCTACAATCGACAGCTAACAACTGACCTATAATCTATAAAAATAATGGTTACAAACCTTGCCACTTTGGTAAATTATGCTGTGCTTAGGATCCTTTTTGGCCCTCACAGGACTCCGTAGCTCAGCGACATGACGTCTTGGCTATGGTTAGGTTCATTCTAGAAGGCTAGATGTTGCTAAAATGCCAAATTCTACACACTGCACCTTTAAGCAAAATTCTTGACAAGTTTAGTTTTTTCTTATAAGAAGAAAAAGAACAAGGATGAGTTTTAAGCTGTTTACGACTTGAGAGACGTAAATTCAGATCCTCAAAGATGGTAGACCCAAGTTCAAATTTAGAACATATGTTTCATTATGTAGCTCGTCTTCTACCTTGAACTGTGCCACTGTTAACATTACCCAAAGCGTATTTACAACAAGTGTCAAAATATTTAGGCCGTATCAATTCTGCAGAATCCGTATCGATACACGTATCCCAAAGGAGTGTGATACGATATTTTGCCGTATCGATATTTTGAGCACGGGCCTAATCTCTGTACAAACAGTCACTTCCTGCTGTCGTCTTGCTCGTAGCTTTCACCATTACCTGCTTCCAAGAACTCTGATCAGGCCATTGTGCTTTGGGCTGAGCACAATCATTTTAAAATTGTACGTGACAAGATGGATATTTCTGATTACAGACATTGTATCAGGGGGATCCAGCTGCTGTGCAAGTTACAAAATGGCTTCTACATCAAAACTCCTCCCTCTCCTCATGTCTGTGGCATCATAAACTGCTCAAAACAGCTGCTTCACTCGCCCTTCCCCAAATAGATGTACCTGTGTGATGTCCTACCATTGTTTCATCATCATTTTAAGACCATTGTCTCATGGTAGCGAGTTCAGTGCAGAGAATAGCCATAGAATGAATGTAGCTTTGTTGAAAACGTGGTTCAGGGCAGGTGAATCACCTACTACCGCAGAGTTGACCCGTCAACTCAACCACAGCGGACTGGGCCAAGAATCATATCAAAGTTTACCATTCTAATATCATGCCAACCTTTTTGAAAAGACAGACATATTATTAGTGTACTGCCATTATGAATAACCACCAAAAACTGGCACTGGTGTGATACTTGTTCCAACACATTTAATAGCTATTGAAGCAAATGGTAAAAGCACAGTTGTAGAACAGACTCGAGGGAAAACCCAACTCCCGACTGTAATTGCCATTTAGCTAAAAGCCATCAAGATTTAAATGTTTGTCCTCATTTCCAAGCCCTACCTGGACATGAAACATTCATGCATAAAGTGAGGGTGGATTAACTCAGCCAAGCTCTGCCTCCAGGATTAACCTGTTGAATCAACGACGAGCATGGCTGTTATTCCGCCAGCTAGATATTAATAAGTCTGTAAATCTGTTTGTGTGCCTGCATTTTTCAGGCAGAAAATCGAGGATTTAGAGGCCGAGCGGCAGCGTCTGGAGGAGCAGAACAACATCCTGGAGATGAGGCTGGAGAGACGCAACCTACAGGTGAGGCACCAACACTTCTCCCCAGCTGTTCCCTGTGATGGATTTACCTGTCTGGGACAAAGGAACCAATTTAATAACCCCAATGGCAGGAGCCGGGTCCATATGACACAACAGATTGATTCACACAAACGCTTCCCATATCTGACAGCTTTTCAAACACAATTGGACCCAGGTGTGATTCCTGTGCCCTCCAATGGAAAAATCTCAGGACCTGTGGCTAGTTTTAAATTCCTCCTTTATTGGGTGAGGGGATTAGAATGAGCAGAGAGGCAAAGCGAAAGAGGGATATCGCCAAAATATATTCAGACCCTCCCGAGTGTCTGCTGGGAACGAACCTGCCTGAAATGAAACCTGGATCACACGCAAACACACACGTGAATGAGTGTGTGCACCTAATCCAGCTACTTTCATCTCACAAAGTTACTTAACTAACTCCCCTCCCTGATGCTTGATCCCCTCTGCCTTTTAAATTGGCCCTATCTATCTGTGCATGTGTGTGTGTGTTTCATTTCAGCCAGGTCCTCTCACTAGCCTGACTCATACTGTGCCAAACTAAGCCTACCAGGGCACTTTAATGAAATGTGTGTGGGCAAGCGTGTTGGTTCCATTTAGCCGAGGGGTGAATGAAATCCATGTGTTCTCAAGCATGACCACCACTTTTAAGGCAATTGACAGCTGAGAATGCGCAAGAGTTTGAGTGTGTGTGCGCGGATGTGCACAGGTTTCAAGGTTGCACGGTCAATGGATCAGTTCTTAAGAGTTAATTCTTATGACTCGCCCATGGTCTAATGCACACCCAGAGAGCGCTACATCAGACCGAGTGAAGAGATGAGTGACTGAATGGAGAGGCGTTTGAAAGGAGAAATGGCTGTCTGAATGAGTGGGCATGAATGACTTTACAGAATTGAATGCTTGGATAAACGGACAATGGGGGTTTTCATTACATCAACTTGCATGTCAGCCACGTGGGGCCTAACCCATCATTTGTGCCAAGTCTTTATATTTAGGCCATTAAGTGCAGTGTGACGGTCAAAAGCGGAGACACTACTGATATTCAACTTGAAGTAACTTCCCCTCATGCTCTTATTTTGTTTAATTGATCAAATGAATGGCATACAGAGACAAAATCATGAGCAAGCTGTGTGACTTATGTGTTCATCTAACTACAGCAAAATACAATATATAGGACATACTTTAATATCTATTAGTTATATCTATTATATCTATCAATATATTTCACTTCTCCATCTGGGAAAGGGCTCAAAGGACGCGTTTGGCAATGAGCAGAACCTTTCAGAATCATATCCAGTATGTGATTGGATAAATACTATATCAATCACATTCATACTAATCAGATAATGTTACAGGCATAAACAGACACGTATGGAAGTGGAACCAAAATATTCTTTCTATAGAGTGGTCTATAGTGTTTTTATTTGCTTTTCATTTAATAAAGAATTACAACCTAGATCTGATAAAACTGCGACTGAAGCTATTAGCATCTATGCTAGTCTCTGTACGAGCCGTGACTTCCTGTTGTCATCTTTGATGTAGCTCCTACCTCTTCCTGCTCAATCATCCTGCTTTGGGCTGCTCGTATGGATCACAGACCTTAGATCAGGGTGATCCATCTGCACTGCAAGGTTACTGGTATGGTGGAGTAGGTTGCAACTCCTGTTTACATCCCTGACATTATTTAATGTGTAGCCTATCATGACCAAGGATCGTGCTACATGAAGAGCATCTGGCACTTTTGGTACACCATTTGCTACATTTTCATGGTTTTCTTTCTTAGATTTTTCTTTGCAAAATTGTTCTCTTGACCCTTTGGTACCAACTGAGCATTGCTAAAATGCTTACCAGCCCCCCCCTTTATGACCACAGTGCATCCATCCTCTGATGGCTAATTCCTCCAGTATAGCACACAATGTTGCAAAGCTCAGATCATCTCAAACTGGTTTCTTGAACATGACAGTTAGTTTACTGTACTGGAGTGGGTTCTCAGTCACCTGATCTCAAACCAGCAGAGAACACTGGGATGTGATAGAAGGGGAAATGCACATCTTGGTTGTGCGGCTAACAAATCTGCAGTGACTATGTGAAGCTGTCATGTCAGTGTATGTACCCAAATCTCAGAGAATTTTTTTAACAAATTGTTGAACCTATGTACAAAGAATTGAGGCAGTTCTGAAGGCAGGGGGCCCAACCTGTTATGGCAGTGTGTCCCATAAAAAGCGTCACTGATCATATTTATCAGTTGTGTGCATGCTGAATTTCTACAGTCCATCTGTTTGTTTTAACTCTGGCTTGCCTCTCCTTCCACGCTGCCGTACTGCTTTAATATCTGGATGTAGATCATTCATGGGACAGGCAGGACAGAAAAGCTTTCATCTGTTTATTCCCAGATTCTGTTTTCTTTCCAAACATAAATTATTGATGATGACAAAAAGGTAAACACGTTCTACATCCTAGGACCCCCCCCTCACCTTTCTCCCTGTTCAGAATATTTAATGCAGAGGCCTCATGAATTGTTCATTTTTGTGCAAGTGTAATTTTGTAATGAAATGGAGTAAATCTAAACATGATTAGTTATTGATTGGTAGATTTAAACCCTAATGATGTAGATGTATCCTATTTCAGAGTATTTTTATCAGTGTTCAGACCAAGTTTATCTGTCAGGATGATGTCAAATTACTGCCAGTTTGAAATTTAGTCTAATGGAAAACAATAATGTTTTCACATGTTTTTATAATCTGTCAAAGCTGCTCAGCTCCTCTTCATGTTTGCTGCGTCTCATCTTAAGGAGCTCCTCTGTGGTTTGAAACAAGGTCTTTTTTCCTGGCGAGAGATCATGTTCATTAGCATGTTACAGCGAATGACATTTTGGCAAAAAAAAGCAACTTATCAGTTTAGAGAATAAAATGATAACATCAGGTCTGCAGTCCATTATCATTTTGCCTAGTGTATGTTTTCTGTTCGCTGTTTCTTTCCTGGCGATATCGTAGCAGCAGTAATGGCCGCCTAAGCACTGCTTCACTTTGTCTTCCTGCCCTCACTTCCATGACAGCGTCTAGACAGAGATAATTGTCATTGCAAGAGGTTGCATCAACATAGTCTCCATTCACATGGGCTTACATGAACATGCCCAAATGAATAACACTCAGCCACAGTCATATTGGTTTAGACATTATTTTTTGATAGAATTATGGAACAAGATGAAACACGATTTTGTTTTTTTTATAGCATGGTTGTTTTTTCCTTCATTTTTATGTAGGCCTTTGCCTTGTCTATGATAAGTTTGAAGTTGTTGTGAGCATCTATTTTAAGAGTTTGGACAAAGGTATTCACTCACCCATCCAAATAATCACAATCAGGTGTTCCAGTCACTTCCATGGCCACAGGTTATAAAATCGAGCCCCTAGGCATGCAGACTGCTTTTATAAACATTTGTGAAAGAATGGGTCGCTCTCAGGAGCTCAGTGAAGTCCAGTGTGGAACTGTGATAGGATGCCACCTGTGCAACAAATCCAGTCATGAAATTTCCTCGCTCCTAAATATTCCACAGTCAACTGTCAGCTGTATTGTTAGAACGTGGAAGAGTTTGGGAATGACAGCAACTCAGCCACGAAGTGGTAGACCACATAAACTGACGGAGTGGTGTCAGTGGATGCTGAGGCGCATAGTGTGAAGAGGTTGCCAACTTTCTGCAGAGTCAATCACTACAGACTTCCAAACTTCATGTGGCCTTCAGATTAAGCTCAAGAAAAGTGCAGAGAGCTTCATGGATGGGTTTCCATGGCCGAGAAGCTGCATCCAAGCCATACATCACCAAGTGCAATGCAAAGCGTCTGATGCAGTGGTGTAAAGCACGCTGCCACTTGACTCTAGAGCAGTGGAGATTCATTCTCTGGAGTGATGAATCGCACTTCTCCATCTGGCAATCTGATGGACGAGTCTGGGTTTGGGGGTTGCCTGGAGAACAACTCTTGTCGGACTGCATTGTGCCAAGTGTAAAGTTTGGTGGAGGGGGGATTATGGTGTGGGGGTGTTTTTCAGTAGCTGGCCTTGGCTCCTTAGTTCCAGTCAAAGGAACACTGAGTGCTGCAGCACACCAAGACATTTTGGACAATTCCATGCTCCCAACTTTGTGGGAACAGTTTGGAGCTGGCCCCTTCCTCTTCCAACATGACTGTGCACCAGAGCACAAAGCAGGTCCATGAAGACATGGATGACAGAGTCTGGTGTGGATGAACTTGACTGGCCTGCACAGAGTCCTGACCTCAACCTGATAGAACACCTTTGGGATGAATTAGAGCGGAGACTGAGAGCCAGGCCTTCTCATCCAACATCAGTGTGTGACCTCACAAATGTGTTTCTGGAATAATGGTCAAAGATTCCCATAAACACTCCTAAACGTTGTGGACAGCCTTCCCAAAAGAGTTGAAGCTGTTAAAGTGGCAAAGGGTGGACCGACGTCATATTGAACCCTATGGATTAGGAATGGGATGTCACTTAAGTTTATATGCGAGCCAAGGTAGGTGAGCAAATACTCTTGGCAGTATAGTGTGTCTTAGACTGGTGTTTTATGTGGACGAAACTCAGAGCAAACTTTTAAAGGTGATTACATTGGTGGCTGCAGGACGGGAGCTACTTTTATGGGGTAAAGGGAACCTTTGTAAGGCTGCCTGAGTTCTCAGTTTGTCACCACTTTCCTTCATTTCTCTGACACATAAGTCTCAAGTGCTCTAAGTGCATCCTATTGTCTGAGCTCCTTTCCTACCAGACTGTATCTTTTTATCACACTCTGGGTTGGACATGTAGGGAGCCGTGTGCATTGGCAGGAAGAAAAAATGATGGAGTTGCTGAGTAAAATTGATAACCGCTCTCTGACTTTTGAGTAGAGGAGATGATGGCAGTACGGAGCTTTTCCCTATCGGAAAATAAGTGAAATGATTCAAGATGTCAGAAAAGAGCATCTTGTCCCCCTTCAGTCGACTGGATGTGGGATGCAATTTGAGAGAAAATGTCAGTAATGACAGCAACGCTTAGACACATTGAACATGTAAGTATTTTTCCTGCTTCTATTTTACAACTCACAGAGGGTAAAAAGCCGAAGCGCATCAAAGTGCTCACAGAAACTGTCTCCTCACAGACTTTAAATTATGGTAAGTGATTCACTGCTGTGATGTACAGTGCTGTCATCTTACAGTGAAACAGAAAAACATCTGTACATCCACTGGCACACTATAGCAATCAACTGGAAGTCCAATTAGCAGCCAAAAGGCAGGAGAAAAGGTCACTGCGTTCAAACAGGTGAGAGTGTCCAACCCATCCAGGATGTCTGCTGAACAGGACGTATCGCACATTTGAGTCATTCCCAGGAGGAATTTTAAGCACTTTGCTTGCCTCAGAGTGGAAGAAGAAAAGGCCAACGAGGAAGAGAGCTGCCCCCGGAGCCCCTTTGAGCTCTGGAAGATGCTGTCACTCAGCTGAGGTTTGCTTTTAAGCTTTAAAGACACATCTACCCATGTAGGCTTGTCCTTAAAATCTCAAACTGATCAGGGAGTAAAGCAGAGATCCTGAAGCTTAAACTTTGTGGCCAAATGCTGAAAGCTGCTCTTTTACGTCATTTAGCTGGCTTCGAGAATGAAATGGTCTGTGCATTCACCCATATTTTTACTTTGCTGCTGTTTCTTGTCATTGCAAAGGGAAGGAGACAGGCTAACGTTCACTTGCCTGCCATCTCATAAGGAAGATATGACTTGTCTCAGGAACATTATGTTCAGCTTGTGATTCAGCCATTTCGCTCTCTAGGCAATTCCCCTCTAAAGGCCCTTATTAAACCAGTTTATGTCTTGGAAGTTCTTTCTTTTCAGTCTTTGCTGTTGCCTTTAGCCACACACTGACATCTTTACTCTGCTTATGTAGCCAGGGAGTTTGGAGGTGACCTTGCTAACCCAATCTGCGTTTCATGTGGAGTTGAGCAATATGGAGAAGAATTCAAATCTTGATATTTTTTAGCTGAATTGGAATAATTTATTTCGCAGTATTTTTTCCAAATATATAATTAAAAAAAAAACAATAAGTGAAGCTGAAAGCAAGGATTGTTTCATTGCTGCAGTGGCCTGAGGTTTGGGGCTACAGCTCACCACTTTACAAAGTCCCATATTACAGTTGTCTTGCTATTATAAAAGTGAGTAAAGATTATAATGTTAAAACTCTTTTGCCACTTCTGAGCCAAAAAAAAAATCATTATGCCCCTAGTCGGAGATTGTGAACACAAAGAAAGATTATTTTTCATTATGCCATCCAGCCTGCTTTTAGTACAACAGCTATATGGATATAAATGATATTGTTCAAACTTGTATCTTCTATATATTTATCTCAATAGTAGGGATGTAAGGATATGAAAATTTCATTTCAAGGTTATTGCGACAAAAATTATCACGGTTATCATTATTATCACCGCATTGCTGCATTGTGCTCAAAACGTTCAGAAAGTACTTTAACACTTTAAATGATTTTTTGAAATCATTTAACCCCTTTAATATTATAATTGTATCAGTTCTTCTGTCTTTTTTGTTTATAACTGTGTCAGGAAATGTCCTATAAGTAAATTTGTTTAAACTTTTTTCACAAGATATAGAAGTAATCAATTCTGTCAAGTATTTGTAATTATTATGTTAGAAATGCTTTGACAGTGTGTAATTACAAGAAAAGAAAAAAAAATGAATTTGAACTTTCAACAGTATTCTCTTTACAAACAATTGTTAATGAACATGGGAAAAAGAAATTTAACCTACTTTACATACACTCACACATTTTTGTTTGCCTGCAGCGTTAGTGTTCATCTCACAGATTATTAAATTAGACCATGTCCACGCTTTTTTTTTTAATTTATTTTTCGTTTTACTAACGATGGCCCCAGAAGCAGTAAGCCCCCTTCATGACTCCCATCTGGTCTCTCCTTTCCATGGCAGATGTCCTCGACATCTCCTTCTTAATATTTTCAAATTACGATTGACTAAATCCATAAAACACAAACTATTATGGAAAAAGACGATCTAATTTGACGAAGTATGCGAATAAATGGCAAAGGAATGGCAAGAACACACTCCAGAATGATACTAATGCTGTTATTATTTTTTAAAATCCTGATAAACCACCTATAATTCACTCAGGTATGTCTCTCTGAATCCTCTCTCTCTCTGCTCGTTTACTCGAGGAGCTACAGCAGTTTTAATCATGAGCGTTTTGTCGTTCACCGCTGCTTTGTGTTTTAGACGGGTGACTGTCGTCACTCAGTTTCCCCTTGACATCCTTGTAAAATCCAAACTTCGACCAGACTTTAGACTTTGTCCATTTCGAGTGGGAAAGCTTGTAAGAGTTTGAGCGAGGCTCCAGCTTTCTTTCAGAGGCCAAACATTGCAAACTGTGCATGCGCGCCTCTGTCTGTGAGAGACGGCAGCTTCACTGTGGAGCAGACACACATATTTCAGGCTTTTCCAGTCAAAGAGCAGCATCACCCAGTGTTACTGACGCAGTGTGGTAATCAAACACGGTTTAACGGTACTTTTAATAGGACACAGTAGTGATTACCATGGGAAATTTTACCGCAGTTTACGATTTTACTGGTAACTGTTACATCCCTACTCAGTAGTTTTCAAAAGCTCAATATACAGTATCTTTCAGCCCTATGGTCAACCCAAGATGACCTAGAGATTAAGAGGCTTTTGCCCCCTTCTCAGACGACCATATTCCTTGACCAATATGTGGTTTACATATGTTCTTAGCAGTTATCATTCACTGTGGTGAGTTGTGACACAGACTTTTCAAGGTTATTATGTTTTTTTGAACTACAGGCAGGACAGGCCCCTACGTTCACCAACAGAGATGAACGCAGCTGTAACTGAGGATAGCAAATTTAAGTGGAGGTCAATTCTTGCCGCCGTTTACAAGTGTGTTAAGTAAAATGATAGAAGCATGTGTAAAATTTTCTATGCTGCGCGGTCTGACTTAGTTTGATACAGCCTGATGTTTCCATTTACATAGCCAGAAGTTGGCACAAAAGGTTACTGTGTGAATGCGGCTTTAGCAAAAGAACGTTTCAATATTGATTCCTGTAGCGATTTGATGTAATTTCTCAGTTGGAATTGGACTTTTGATTCCCATCCCTTGCTGTGTTTGAGGCTTACTGCTCATCTGGTAGAATGTGGGCACAAATGTCAGAGTTCTAGAGCTATAGATCGGACCATTGCCTTAAAGTAATGTGGTGAATAATTTGAAAAACTAAAACAAGAAATCATTTTCTTGGAAAGAGGAATGTTCACAGCACGTTATTTCTTGTATTTGGAAAAGTCAAAGCAGACAAGAGTTCTTTTTTAAGCGAAAAAAACTCCACAGGGTCCCTGTAACCAAGGATTTTATCAAAGCAGACCAGATACTTGTGTCCTGGACTAATCCTTTAAGGGATAAGAACATTACCAAACAAAACATCGTCAGGGCCGAGTGCCTGCTGTTGGACATCTGCTGCTACTCCAAACTCTATCTTTCGTTTTCAAGCACCATTTGGTTGATGTGTATCTTCCACGAGGGACCTGGCGACCTCACTAGGGCAAGTTTGAGAGACTTTTTATCTGGACATCTTTGCCTCAGCTAGCAGGTCATCCTCAAATGTTACTCATGCAGGAAAAAACACTGAGGTCTATTGAGACATGACCATTCCCATGTGGTGAAGAGATAGAGCTTCAGAGCCAGCAGACAGTAATGTCAGCCAGTATCTCCCAAATGCACAGACAGGTTTTGCCTGGTATGATAACTTTTTTAATTGACATCAAACTTTTATCAAGTGGCAGTTTTTGCGACACACCAAAAAGCCGTCCTTACTTCACCTCTGCCTCATGTTAGCCCAGTAATCAATCATGTGTATGGCCTTTTCATTTGGACATATTTTTGGCCTTTTAAGCATTTATTGAATAGGACTGTGGACAGAGTCAGATCTAATATTGTTACAGCTTTCCAAGGCAGGTTGCCAAGTACCAGTCAAGACTGTAAAGAAGATTATTAGATATAAGTTAGACAACTGCGAGATTTTGAAACTTAAAACATCTGTTTTGATCATGTTAGCTGAAGAAGAGTTATAGCATTCAGCCTCAAGGTATACTGTATCAGTGCAACTGGGATATTTTCACATGATATACTGTCTTTCTCACTACTTCAATAAGCCAGTTACATCAACGCAGAACACATACTTAGGTTAATCTATGCCATATGCCCAGGGGACAGAGGCAGAGACAGTTCAAATGCTTCAAATGTTTTAGCTGTTTGTGGTGATAAAGCGAAAAAGAGAAACATGCATCATTTCTCTCATCAGTAGACCATATTTCTGAAAACAACTGCCTGGTTACTTGAATTGCATAACTTAATCCATGAATTTATAATGCCTGATCAATGCATTTCACAAGTTCATCCAAGCAACATCCTGTAATCTGAAATGAAAACTGGAATATAATTGAGCAAATATTTTTTGCAGTCATTGTGGGCCTGTCAGAGGCTAACTGCATTTGTAGGCACTGCCTATTTTTCCATAAAGGGCTGCTGAACAGTCATTCCAGCTTAAAGCATATGAGCATGAAATTTGGTACAGTTACTCACTCTTAGCAACTTGTTTCAAAGTCCAGTTACTTTGACTTTTTTGAGGGTAATTGCTGAGGACAGGCACAACACTCTTCATTGGCCTTGGTGCAGTTGAAAAGGTGTGTTCAGAGGTGTCTTGACATAGCATGAATGCTCATTCACAGGAGCACGTGTACATAACATGCACAACACAAATGATTGATTTAAAATATTTGGAAATAGTGCGGTATTACTGGGCTGTGTCAGGACAGACTCATTCTACATAATCCATAAAGTAAGTTAAATTGCAGGCATAGATATATATGACCATAGTATTGTGAAATCTATGTAGATATCTTTCCCTGAATATTACTCTTCACCAGCCAATTAGAATTTAGAATGTATATACAAAGACTTTTTTTTTTTTTTTTTTTTTTTTAAGAAAAGTCCGGGATCACATCAAAGAAGCTTTCTACTTCCTATTTGACTCAACCGCAAAGATTGTAGAAACTAATGTCTACTTGTACAGTGAAGAGTGCTTTCACATGACAGTGGGTTCATTTTCCTCGATTAAATTTGTACATAATTTCAGTAGTATTTTAAGTTTGTTTCTGTATATAGTGGTTTAAGAATATTTTTGATCATTTTCACTAGAGCTGGGATGATATGCTTTTCTCCCGATTAGATTTTTTACGATTCTTTAGGCGCTGATTCGATTTAAAGTGCGATTCTACGATATTGCCAATTTTTGCAGTCATTAGTTAGCTTTTTTAGCACCAACGAAAACGATGAACAATAATGATGATGACAGACTATATCAGGAAAACACACATCAGATGTGAGTCCTATTTTGGATTTATTCAGCAATATATTTTAACTAGCTGTTTATACTCTCTCTTCAAATACCTGGATTGAATTTAAGTGGCTAATTAACACAGACTATAATGAAGCATTTCAATTTGGAAAATAAAATGATTTTTGAACAAAAAATGGATTTAAAATTCATCAATCAAAAAAATCCCAATACTTAAGTGAACCAATTCTTTCCCCCACCCCTAATTTTTACAATAATTACAGTGTCCTGTGACAGCTGTTAACAACATAAACTCATCAGCAAGCTATGCCAAGCTGGCTTAGTGATGCATCTTCTTCCGTCTTCACAACTTAAAAGTTACATCACTATCGTTCTGTTTTACACTCCTTTGGAAGAGGTTCCAAAGTTTAAAGTAACTGATGTACATCATGTTGTAAAAACTAGCAGCAAATCTCCCTTTTCATTGCTGGATAAGGGGTTTAAACTGTATGTGTACAGCTATACCTTAAATTATGAAGGTCAGTAACATTAATGTCACCTAAACATTATTCAGCATTGTTCTTTTAACTTAATATATCACAAACTAACAGTCTTTATTGAATCTTCTATTTAAGGTTATATGGATGGTTTCAGCATGAGAGCTTGTTGCTGCACGTCAATGAAGAATAGCAAGAGCCACATGGTTTGAGAGTAGAGTGAAATCTAGGGGTAGCCATTGTTGCTCAGACTCGGCAAACAGTCATACTCATGTCTGTAAGCAACTGATCCATCTTACGAAGCTTCAAGCTGGAAAATTGAGGCTGGATTTGAAGATCTAATCTGCAATGAGCATCCGGCCCTGCCTCCCCCCCAAAGATTGCATGAGCGACAAATGCTCACTCCGCTATAAATCCGCTAAATCCGCTATTGAACCGATGAACCCCAGTGTTAAGAAAGAGAGACGTAGTGAGCCATCTTCTCATTCAGCTTCTTTGGTAGAAAGAGAGGAGGAAAGCAAATATGCATGAACGTGTCAGTGTATCGAGGCTGGCAAACTTACCGATGACGTTTTTATTTATCATTCGGTTAATTGATTTATTGATTATTGTGACAGGCCTACTTCCAGACATAAGTGCTTAATGGCAGTCCATGGCAGGGCAAAGTTTGTAAATGCCTAATGTAGGTTCCTCTCCATTGTGCTGTTTTCCTCTTACTCCTCTTTTTTGAAGCCCCTGCGTTGTATTACGACACAGTGACGTTACCAAGCTCAGACCTGCAGGAGAAGGGGTCGAATGGTTCTTCAGCAATTCGGTCTAGTGTGAGTGCCCCCCATGTCCCTTCAGTTAGTTCCAGCGGTGTTAAGGTGCTTTCATTTGCTCAGGTCAGGTATAAATAACTTCTCCAGAGGAGTTGGTAAAACAGCCTCGCTCTATCTATTTTAGAGAAAGTGCCCCTGCTGGAAATAGCCCCTTCTCCCTCCATTACACCTCACTTTATCTGTTGATGGGGCTGACGTGTGTGTGACGTGTGTTTTGTACTTTCTCTTGTCATTATTTTTTCTGAAGCTATCCCGGGGCTCATGTACTCACCCTCCATCAGTGTGTCACCTGCTCCATCAGTGACTCATGTGTCCCATGTGGTCTCTGCTGTCTTCAGGACATAAGTGGATGTTCCCGAGCGATTTGTTTAGCTGTTTAAAAGACAGACATTGTTCCCGCACCTCCATTCCTTCTCCCTCTCTCTATACAGTCCATCCCTTGCTCTCTTTCTAGCTTTCTTTATACTATCCCCTCTCTCCCCACTCGCTCTCCCTTTTCTCTCTCTTGCACTTTTTTAAAACAGACTGCGCTCCCTGGTATTAGACGTGTTGTTATTGTTGTTCTATGAATAAGAGATATGTAGCCGCAGGCGCCTAGAATGGCGCTCCACCTTGCTGCACTGTAAATACTGTGTGGAAAAGAGGGCTGTATATATGCATGTAAACACATAAATACATCCACGCACACACAAACGCAAACAAAATAAGCCAAGTGAAATACTGTAATAACAGTTTTCGAACATCTACTGTGAAACTCAGTTTTGCTTTTATGTTTCTGAGGCAGGAAACTAAATTAGAATTCTGAACAGGGAGTACACCACTTTGCATTTCTTTTGTCAAAGTCAGACATGCATATTTAGTGCATGCACTGTGTCAGTTTCTACCAGTCTAACAAGCTGTTCTTAAACACACCAACCTCACAGCGTCCCACCTCTCTCGTTTTAAGGAGTTATAACTCTAATATGTGAAACCCAAAGCTACTGTCAGTACTCAGATGAACAATACAGACCGTTTTTATATCCTAATCAGACAGCGTTTGCTCAGTGCAGTAGATTCGGAGCACATGGGAACACAAGTTAGTATTGATTGCTGACTTACAGCATTAGGGATCTTCTGCCAACTTCAAGTTAAAAACTTGTTTTACACTTCTTACATTTTTACACATTTCCATGCCTGTAGATCTGATTTTATCAAAGCAAATGACTCAGAGGAGAAAAGCAGATGTCAAGCTGACTTGGAGGGATGTTCAGGATTTTTAGAGTTATAGAAGATACATAGCATTAGCCTGAGGACGAGCCACATTGATAGACAGCAGCTCTCTGTCTGTGCCAAAATACTTGCTAATGGTGCCACCAAATCCACATAATGTTAGGCATTCTGGGTGAAAACAAGCCACAAAACAGTGTGGGTTGATAATCTCGAATAAATAGGTTGTTTACAACAAGTTACTTTTCAAATCACTTTTTCGGGCACAATTTCGGTACACAGTACAGCCAGCTAGAAGCATATTGATGGAAACACAGCTTGACTTTACTGTTCCCAAGTACACAAATATCATGTTATCTATTAAATTTACAGCTGATTATAGATTATCTTCCAGATATGTTGATAGCGTGTAATCCCTTGAGCTGTTTTCTAACTTGTCACCCAGAATTCTAAAAATCACAGTGATAAGATAGCACTA
This sequence comes from Scarus forsteni, assembly GCA_036419115.1. Classification (NCBI taxonomy): domain Eukaryota; kingdom Metazoa; phylum Chordata; class Actinopteri; order Labriformes; family Labridae; genus Scarus; species Scarus forsteni. The sequence continues at coordinate 7,335,789 of JAZDUH010000098.1, forward strand.
TGAGCAGCAAGGTACCTCAGAGAACCCCTTGTAGGTTTATTGCCTAGTCTGGGCAGCAACTGGTGAGGCCAATCAGGTGGGAAATAGAATACTATCTTCAATGTAGAACAACCGCTTGAGACTTTTAAAGCACTGTGCATTGGGGATTTTTATATCCAATATTTAGCCAACATTATCTTGTTGAGTTTAAGAGAGAGTTAGATGGTCATATGAAGTTTATGTAAATAGTTAATCCATAAGCCACAGTGGTTTTGATCAGCTCTTCCCCTGTGAGGAAATAATCAACATGTATTGAGGCAGAACTTAAAGGATAAGTTCGGTTTCTACAGCTTTCACATTGTTTATAGAATGAAGTAGAACAATATACTCACCCAGAAGGCTTTCCTGATCCAAACAGTGCTTCGGGAGATATTTAGATCCAAAATCGAGCGGCGGACATCCGTATAATGGTAGCACACAGGGCATGTATAGCGCCGCTCCTAAAACTGCATTAATCGTCCAAAAACTCATTAGTTTCACCAATATTTATATATATCTATATATATCTATCTATCTATATATATATATATATATATATATATGTATATATATATATGTATATATATATATATATATATATATATATATATCTTTCTTTTACAGAAGGATACCAACAATATACATATATATATACATATATATATATATATATATATATATATATATATTTTTTTTAGATGCACTTATACATATACATCAGTACATACATCCAAACCCACAGGAATCCATTTAGCCAATCATGAATCCCTTCATCATAGTGGCAAGAAAAAAAGCATCTTTTCCTGTTAAATGTTCAGTGTAATTGGAAAAGCCAGTGTTGTTACAGATTAATACACTTAAGGGAAAATGTCCTCACAATGTCGTCCCAAATGTGCAGTTTATGGTGATTATGCTTCTTCTATTTCATGGATGACCGTTTCTGTTTTAAATTTTTTGATTAGATTTTTTTCTTTTATAGTGGATTTTCCTTTCTTCCCAAAATGATGAAACAAAGAAAATGGCTTTTCCTAATTTCTTTAAGTTTGATGAATGAGTTTAACCAATTAAAAAGCGATTCTGTCGTCTCTTGGCTCATTGTGAGAGCGATGTGCCCTAATGCCAAAGAGAAATGCATTGTCTTTGTTTTGGCTGCTAAGCAATCAATTAAAACTTTGCCCCTTAGCTCAGTCCAGGCTTCAGAAAAGTGAAATATGAGGTCCATGGCCAAATCATTCATTTCCTTCCATTTTCTTGACCTCTTTTTAAAGTCGTATGTTTGAAAGAGGACTAACTTTTTTGACAGCATCTTGCTGTTGGCTTCGTTTTGAGGACTTTATGCTCCATTTTGTGCTGACTTTACAACACGAATCTACATATCTGTCTCACACTATCTGGCTCTTGCTTTGCTGTTTATGACAACACACACACATACACACAGTCGATCCTTGAATAAACACTCTATGTACAGATATAAAACTTCAAAAAGCTTTACGCAACAAGCAAATAAAGCAGGACTTTGTTTGGCAGGGATGTTTGTGGTCTGCTCGAAACGTTTTATATAAAAATACACACATTCTCTGTCCCTCATTTTGGAAAGCTGAATCGCCCTCTTCCTTTTTAATTATACAAAAAGTCTATTTATAAGCTTGTGAGTCTTTTCCCCTTCCATCCATGCTGCTCTTTCTTCTCTGCTGAAGGCTATGATACGCCCCCTCCTCTTTGTTTTCTTGTCTGTGTCCTTCACCGTCTCCCATCTCCACACCCTCCTCTCTCCTCTCGTCTTGTCTGGCTCTTGCTCTTCTGCACGCCCGTAGTTTATTTGGCAACTGTCGCTTGGGGGCTAAAGGAATCAAATTTAGCTGGTAATCAAGAGTTCAGATTGGTCTGTGTGTGTGTGGTTTTTATATAAACTGACCTTGGTCTTGTATACCCAGACCTCATCAGAAATTAAGAATCATGTTTTCAAGGAAAATAATTTTCAATCTTTCTTCTGGTATATGTATATATGAAGATTGAAGCAATGTATTTGATACCGTTCCTAAAAATGCTTTTGATGTTTAAGTTTTAAAATTGAGGGTGGGTGATATGACAGTAATATAAGTCATGTTTCTACTGATATGGCAACCTGATGTAAACACTGTGTGTTTGTATGTAAGGAGAATAACTGAACTGGAGTAACACACTTTGTCAACATAAATGTATCTTTAATCTTTTTTGTAGCTTGTTTTCGCCTTATTATATTTAGCATATTTTCTGGACTATAAATTGCCCCAGAATATAACTCACAGCAGTCGAAAAATGTGTCAAAAAAATATATATAACAGACTACAAGTCGCATTTTTTGAGTGTCCCGATAGAGAGCTGGTTCCATTACATGATGCGGCAACACCAAGAAGGCCCACCTGCCTCATTTATATTCATCTCCATGGCGACTGCAGTACCTTGTTCAAGAACCCATCTGTGGACTCGTCACTCCAGTTCTTGCCATTTTGCTTTCGGCCCGTGATTAGCATTTTTTTGTTTTCTCCATTGCAGTAAGAGTAATCTCACTTTTCACCAGCCCCTTAAAAGTTTCACACATACTCCAAACTTTCTTTCTGCTGCTCGATAACTGCTGCATATTTTACTACCTGAAGTTTGCTATCTGCAGAATAGGATTTTTATTTATTTATTTTTTTATGTTCAGTCATTCTCAGTTGTCTGTATGTTGTCACAAGCCTAGAGTGCCCTCTTGCGGCTGTGGATGGCAATGTTAACTCCTTGGGTCTCGTATGAATTACCATTTAAAAAATGTATATGTTTTGATATATAAGTCCCACCTGACTATAAATCACAGGACCAACCAAGCTATGAAAAAAATTGCGACTTGTAGTCTGGAAAAAAAGGTATATTGTGTAGAATTGTCAGACCCGTCTGCAATAGAAGGTAGCCCTAGCTTCTGTGCTGCCTCTTTGGTTATGAGAGCAGATCTGTTCTTCAGTCACTTTTGGCTAATGTTTATGCTATTTACTTGAACCTTAAACTTGTGCTGTTATATATCCATTCAAGCATTAGGTAAAAATCTGTGCTCAAACTGAAAATACACACTTAAATTGAAAACATGTAGTTCTGCAGCTCATTAGGGCATACTGAGAACTGAACCAGCCAATTCAACAGATGGCACTCCCGCCGCAACCTGACTGTCCAGTGCTCTCTTGACCTCGAAAACAGGAAGTACACCTCGACACAAACAGAGGACAGGAAAAGCCACTCTGTGGAAGCACTTTGGGCTCCACACCACAGATAACAAAATAATAAGCTAAGACCGGGCTGTGTTGCAATTAGTAGAAAAGCAGCTGGCTCACTCCTTATCTACGACAAATCCAGTCTGGGCACTTTTCTGCACCTGCTGCAGTCCAGTGGTGCATCGTCAAGTGCTCAGCCCTGTAAGGCCAGCAGGTGGGCTGTACTTAACTGCACATTGTCCAGTGTCAGTGTGATTCTGAAGTGAGGGTGGGAGCATTGGAACTTCCAGAAGCGTTTGCCATTGTAGCTTGCTATTTAATATCAGGAATAAACTTTGCAAGCCCTGCTTTTACCCATGAAGGTGTACAAGAGTTAAAGAAGTTGATAAAGAATTGAATGGGTAAGCAGAGTCAATAATGGTGTTGACATTCATACAATCTTATCACTTCACATCCCTTCATTTCAGTCATGTTTGTGTGCTACAGATAATTTCAGTGCCACATTCCTACCAGCAAAGTCACCTCTTCTAATGCATTGACAAGATTTGACATCACCAGTCCACTAAAACAGCACCCATCATGAGGTTTTCTAGCATCAGCGTCATTCAACAGAGGTAGATGGAGATGTATCAAACTGATGACCGTTGTAGTTCAAAGACTAACTACAGCAGAACAGATATTCTCCTCAGTTTGATTTGAACCCAGTTCAGTTCTTTTCAACACATTTATTGGCTTTACTGGAGCAGTATTTGGCTTTCCTTCTCAGTTTTCTTCACTTTTACAAGTGATAGAGAGACTTTTTCAAAGAATGCATGAGATGTACTTGATCCTGCACTCCATGTATCAACACAGGTTTTTCTTCGGCTGCTGTCCACTCTGCTCTGTGCTGAGGGCAGAGAGGAGCACTCTGGGAAATAAATCAGGTAGGCAGTTTGATGCTCATGACTCCACTGTTGGCTCCTTCAGCCTCTGTAGAGAAAGTTTTGGCAGGCTGGAAGAAGTCAGAGTGGTCACAGGTTACACCAAATAAATATCTTTGGATACAAAAGTTGAAAATCAAACTATGAGTTTGAGAACAGAAGTCCCTGAAGTGTTTAGATGATTTCTTCATCTTTGCAATGCTGGCATCACCGTTTGTTAGTTGAGAAAAATGAGAACATAAGCTGAAAAGTGACTCATTAGATCGCTGCAATATCCAGAAAGTCTGGATGATTTCATACATGTGTAATTCTTCCCACCTGGTTTGACGCATAATATAATTGTGCTCAAAATGTTTTAATGTTGGAGATTTGACTTTAGGTTAAAAAATTGTAACATTTTAGGTTCAGGTTAGTTTGTAGATCAGACACAAGATATTTTAAGTTCAACCCAAATGGGTGATATACAATATAATAAAACTTAGGAAATTAATTTGACATATTCATGTTGAATTTTTACTAATTAGTATTGAAAACAGGAAAAATACAATAATATCTCTGTAGGAAACTTTATTTTGACTATCAAAGAATGAAATGCAATATAAATGGATATATCAATATTTTCTTTGCAAAAACACCTTAAACACAATAAAATACAGCAGCAACTCAGTGCACTAAAAATGTTTCAAATTACTTTGAAATCCAGACAGTTTACCACTGTCTTTATACCAGAACAACCAAAATACTAACAAAAAACCTACCATGGTTTTGTGTTTTATAACACACAATCAAAAATCACTTTGAATTGCTACCAGTCATCTGGTTTTAATCGTTATCGTGATACAAATCTTTGAGATAAACTCATTGTGATTTAGATTGTGATTGTCTGAATTCCTTGCTATATATCAGAAACAACTTTTTTAATGCGGTCAAACAAAGTTTTTTTGCTTCACGGCCCTGCTTTCATACCTTTTTAAGCTGTCAGATAAAAGAAAAGTTGCTTGGATTAGTTTTAGATTCAGAAAAATTAGGTTGCAGTTGCACGTGCTGTATGGATAATAGTAGCTAGGTGTGGAAGATAAAACAAGCACTAGTCCTGTGCTCTTTTCTGTGGCAACAATGAACTGATTCAAGGCTGCCAAGTATTGATATTTGTCAGTGTGTATTTCCCAACATTTAATAGAGCTTTCCGTTCAATAGAAATAAATCAATTACTCATTTTGTCCACATGTGGTGCTGTTGAGCCAATACAGGTGAGGTCAGAATAGATGATGGTCATTAAAAAGGGATAATGGTGTAAAATGTAGGGATGTGAATTATTACGATCTTATTGATACCAATACTTTTAACAATCCTGCTAATTGATCCAATTCTTTAACGATTCCCTTGTTGATTCCTGCAGATTTTTGGTGTGGGCAAATGTTGGCCTGTAGATTTTCAGTGGCAACAATGTCAAACACGTCACAGCGTAGTTAACTGCTTCTGCAAGTTGCTGGGGTTTCCACTCACTTAGCAGTAGGCGCCTTTTGAACCCTGTCAGTGGAAGGAATTGATTAGCAAAAAGACTCATGATATCGATTCTTTGATGGAGCTGTTAATGATTCTCAACTGGAATTGGTTTTCGATTCCCATCTCTAGTAAAAAGAGAAGAATCCTCTGTAACTTGAAGTCCGTAACAAGAGAAAACGAAAAGAAATTAAGTTATTGTTTTTGGCATCCTAGCCAAGAAATGCATAACCCTACAGCCGATCCACTTAGGGAGATTTAACAGCTGACTCAAACTTAACCCAATACTTAATAAATTGTGTGAAAATGAAATATTTACTTCTAGATTATAAACCAGCTGGGCACAGTAGTGTGACTCAGGCAAAGTGGTGCTGTCCCCAACACAAGCCTGAGTTTGGCTTAGAGCTCAATTACTGTACTAAACGTGACAGAGGGCAAACCCCACACAGTGAAAGCAGATGGTGCTGTGGCTCTCCAGCTGTAAAGATACTGCATTTTGTGGACTTAACCAAATACATTGTCATTCTCTCCTCACAGAGCTCTATACACAGGTGAAACCTCTATTCTTTAATGCTCAGTAATGGACTCCTCATAAAGTAGAACAACTTTTTGACAGCAGTAACAATGCTCAATAGTGTACGCCTTAAATGATTTAAAATCATTATAGGCAAAAAGCAGAAATGACTTCATCTATTGCCCCAGCCTCTTCAGAGGGACTCTTACTGTTCTCAATCAAGCTTCTATAATTGTGTTTCTACATAGTTTCAGTTCTGACCTGCAACACCAAAATGACATGATTTGGTCGCTGTTTTATCTTCAGAATTATATTACAATCCATCAAATCTACTGAGACACAGTCCATAAATCCACAAAACAGTATTAGATATGATTGAACTTCCCTGCAGTGAATTTTATGGAAATTAGTTTGGATACTCTGTGCATGTGTGTGCACGTATTTCTGTAAATGCGTTGTAACACAGTGCCATTTAATCACGTAAAAGTTCTGTCCAAGCAACAACTGAACTGCTGTTGCGTGACTCCATGCAAAAATGAATTTGAAAGTGACCTTTGTGCACTGTGAAAGATGTATATATTCATGTACATTTACCTTTTCACTTCTGCCTCCATGCATAACGAAAAAAGGTCAGATTTTTGGAACTGCCTCCAACAGCGAACCCAAAAAACTACTGCTGCAGCACTATTGTTCCTGTGAAGCAGATGTCAGGAGGGGCAACATGAAGAAATCTGCACAGAATGAATAAACAGCAACTCATCCTGTAATGTACCTGTTTATATAGTTTCCTTTTATTTACAATAAATTGTGGAGCTGCTTGTTAATCCTCTATAACGTGTGTTCGAAGCTTAAATGTGCCGCAGTGAGTGGTCATTTATCGGCTGTGAGTGTGCTGCAGTGAGCTCCGTTTTGTTTCAGCCTTCAGTCATGTTGACCAAACAAAACTTAGACATTATTGGTAATGGTTTGTGATGTTAAAGTGAAACACATGTCTCTGCTCTTTATCTCCTGTATGTGCAAGTTAATGCATTTTTACTATTATGCCATAATGGCTTGCTACCAGGGATGCACCGAAATGAAAATTTGTGGCCGAAGTCGAATAAAATATAAACACTTGGCCGAATACCAAATACCAAATATCCAATGCGGAGGCAAAGTAATTCACTATATTTTTTAATAGTGCATTAAAAGCTTAGAGTACATTTTTAGACATGTTTTTAAAAGAAAGTAATTGTTTATTGAATATTATGACATTTTTTAATATTACAGTAGCCCTTGCTTTTCAAAAAAGCCTTACAAAGTTTTTCATTCATATTAGGCCTTCAAACAAAACAAAACATGCATTAAAAACATACCAAAGTGCATTGAAGTGGATATAAACCAACAATACCAACCAATAATTTTCCTTTTTTTTTTCGGCAGGGCGGATAAGAGAGTCTCCGACCCTACTGGAGGGGGGTAATCGAATATTTTAGATTATTTGGGTACATGTTTGAGTTTGACTTTTAGGAAAAGTGACAGCCTGCTTAGCCACAGTCACACGCAATGACGTAGTTGATTTCGTCATGGCATCACACAGTACTATTCGGCCTTGCTATTACCTCACTCCACCGAAGACCGAATATGGCTCTTTTTGCATTATTCGGCCGAATATATTCGGCCACCGAATATTCAGTGCGTCCTTACTTGCTACCCTCACCCAGGGAGCTTAAACTGCTCATAATACAATGGTATGACATCACACTGGTAGGTCTTTTTGAGGGGGCTGGGTGAACCTGCTGTTTTGGCTGGTATTTGGGATAAAGACTATTGGAGAGGGGAGAAGTCCTATAGCTTCCAACTTGTTTAGTGGGTAGAAAATCTCGAACATGACATGTAGGAGGCAAATGAAACTTGGAAAAGCAGAAAATTACAGTCATGCTTCAACATTGAGGTGTCACATCCTGAGTACCAATTAACACTAACTTAGTGGTTCAAATTCCAAACCCCTTTAAACATCAACAAGATTCAATGGTTTGGTTAAAAAAACTTTTTTTGCCCTTGGCATAGGTAAAATTAAGCCAAAATCTTATGTGTAAATACTTTAATTTGCTGGTAAAATATGCTTTCAAATAGGTTTTACAAGGTCATTTCAGTCTTTTTATCTGTAACTTGTAATGTCTCAAAGCTAAAATAAGGTCTAACTTTCGGGTGCGTATTGTACACAACACAAGGGGAGTGAATGGATTCTTACTGCAGAAGAGTTTGATGTAAGGATATTTGTTTTTAATTTAACAAAGAAATGTGGTTAAGTGTTGTCGTCACGCCCGCTGCTCCCGCCTCTCTTCCCTGATTGGGCCGTTAAGCATTTAGCCGAGTGACACTGTTGGATGATGGAGGCTGGCAAGATGGAGATGCATGATTTCAGAATCAGGCAGGTCCGTCTGCTCTGCAAGGCTAGGGGTGTGTGAAATATGATATGACGTGAAGTCATTGCTTCAAGTACCGTAAGATCATCAGCAGGTGTTTTCCGGGAGAGAATTATTGTACAACAGTAAAATACCGTTGAAAATGTTGTCATTACCCAGCAGCATGCAAAACAAAGGTGACTGAAGTGGCGGAGTTAGTGGACAACAGAGAAGCTGGGAGGAAATTTGGTGTGAGTAACATTCATTGTTGGAGGAAAAAGAAAGCAGAGATGATGAAGGGCAGACCAGCATCAAAAGTTTTAGGACGTTTTTGAGAGAGTAAGGTTTGGGCAAAATTTGGATGTGTGTTATATTTGAGCTCAGCATTTTTCCTGGAAAAAAGCATGAAAAATGGATTATAATTCAGTGCGTATTATCTTTGAGAAATTAACTTCAATGAAGAAGTTCCTGCACTAATTCTTTTCATTCTAAGCACAAATAAGAGTTTTAAAACATGATAAAGGAGCAAAAAAATCCACCAAAAAACACCTTATGACTATAACTTCAAAACTGGAAGGATTTTTTGACCATTTTGTTTTTATTGTTACCAAAGATTGTCATGGAGAGGTGACGTGAACCCATTACTTCTGCAGACCCTAGTTTTTCTTGATAATTATTGTTAGCTAATGGCTTTTACACTGTCACATTATTCTTATTATGGTGTGTTGGAGATGACTGATATTATTCTTGCTTCAAAAAAGTTAGAAAAAAGGTCTAATTAGCTAAAAAAAAAAAAATAAAGGTCAGACTGTCTGGTGATAACAGAGTTATAGTTTCATTAATAATGGGTCATCTGACAAGAAAAAATTGTGCCTTAGCTCTAAGCCACTCTCCAGGTTTACCTTAATGACAGGACTTAAAAACCAACACAAATTACGAGATAACAATATATCTAATGAATGGAAATCTGATAACTTTACATAGAAATTAAAATAAACATTTGACTTCTGTGATGTATGTAATATTTTTAAAACATGAATCACAATATATATATATCACACAAGAAAAAATATGCCAGTGATAGTTTTTTTTCCTGATATTGTTAAGCCCTGCTGTGCATTTTAGCACATCATTTATCCTGATTCAAATGCTGCTCCAGTAGTTAAAGTTAAAACTGCTCATCAGACTATTATAATTATGCAGTTGTAAGAAATGTGATTAATTGGTGTCACTGTCCAGACTTTACCGCGGCACTTCATTACAAAAAGTAAAAACAAAAAAAAAGTGGTTAAATGATAAACGAGAAAAAAGTTTGTCGTATTTTAAAAGTACATTTTTTCTTGAGTTAATAAGACTTCTAACAAAGATTGATTCCTTTTTCGTAAAATCACTTTTATGATGCACTTCACCTTTCATCTCTTCCCCTTTTATTTCCCTAAATCACAGTCAGCACTCACTCTCTGAGAGTTCCCATCAAACATTCCTTTTTCATTTAAAACGTCTGTTCAGGCTTTTATGCCTCGTAAACGTTTTATACCAAACATATCACAGCAGTACTTACAACAATAAATGCTTTTAGTTCTCGTACAGCTGTATTTGGTGTTTCATGTGTTGTAGCCTTGGGCAGTGCTCACTTTTTAAAGGCTTGTGAGGTTTTATGTGTGAAGACTTCAAATGCAGTTTATTTGATCAATGGGAGGAGGAAAGCGTCTGTGGGGAAGGATGCGGGCAGACGCTGGATATCAATACTTTTTAAACAGGTGTTGATTTTCATCCAAACTAAGACCAAACAAATCTAAACTTACAACCTGGTCTGAAATCATGACCTAAGGAGCGGATTAAAATGCATCTTCAGAAACATTCGCCAAGTTTTATTTAGCCCTTCAATCAGTGCTAGTATGGAAATCTTAGCCCTTTGAATAACCTCTTAAAAACATTTTCGATTGTAAATGGTCTTATACTTGTGTAGCGCTTTTCTAGTCTTACTACTCAAAGCTGCTGTACGCCACAGGTCACATGTACCCAGTCACTCTTATATTCACTCACTGGTGGTTTTAGTTTTGTCACTTGTCCATCAGTATCAACTACCACATTCACACTCTTTAATGCCCATTTACACACAACTGACGCAGCAGTGAGATCAACCCGAGGTTAAGTGTCTTGCCCAAGGACACATATGCATGTGACAGCCAGAGCTGGGCTCGAACCTGCAACCTTCCAACTGCTGACCAAACGCTTTATCAGTTTGGGGCTGATGTCCCCATTACCCAAGAAGCTAAAAGGATTTCATGCTGTTGCAAACATAGCAATTAGAAGCACTGCATAGAAACCTGGAATCAAACCATAGATGTTTTTGTTCATTTAAAACATTTTGCATCACAGATGGCATACATTAATTTAAACCCTTTAGGTTATTTGAAAAATATAGGTTGATGTGAGAGCATAAAGACCATGGAAGCTATATAGTATCTCTACAGCCAACTTTTTGGTAGCTTAATTCAGACAAATGAATGCTTCAATATAACAATATTAAATTGTCAGAATATGTTTAAAATATTGCAGAGGTCAAATCAAATTACGAAACTTTAAATGTATAATCCCAATGTTTTTCTGGTGGGAAAATTGCTAGTAGAGGGGGTGTTGGGCTAGCCTTGCAGAGCGGACAGACCTGACTGATTCTGAAATCCTGCAGATCTGTCTTGCCAGCCTCCGTTGTCCAACAAATTCACTCGGCTGAATTCTTAACGGCCCAATCAGGGAAGAGAGGCGGGAGCAGCAGAATGTGGATGTGACAGCAACCGGAAGTTGAGAACGGACATGCCGATTAGCCTATTGTCCTCATGGCTACTCAGTGAAACTTGGCGAAATCTGCCCTCCTCTGAAGTTTACTTGTTGGGATTGTCTATGACGAGGTTCATGTCACATATAAGCGTTAAATGAATCATCTGTGTGGTACAATTTAGTGTAAGACGATAATATAAGGCTGTTAGCTGTTAGTGGCTAACGGTCATTAACTGTTATTAGCCATTAGTCGCTATATTAGCCGCTATGTATGCTACATTATAGGAGGCAACCCTGCTTGATGTGGATTGGTCTGTGGTGAATGTGAGGAGCCAAACGATTGTCCAATCACAAGCTTGTGTTTTATTTGTAACGTTCTGCCCCTGAAAACAAACTCAAAGGGCTCCTACCCAGATGGACTAGTGAAATATTTCTGTGGCAGATATATTGAGCTGTCCATCTGGCTTGTCAGGTTAGTGGTGGGCTATAAGGATAGGAATTTATAAGATTTCATTATTCTAACACATGGCTCTCTGATATTTAAAGCATAAACTAATGTTTCTGCACCATTTTCAAATCTCAGACACAGTCACTTGGAATTGTGCCGTTCACATAATTTTGTGTCAAATTATCCATGATTTGAACTGCTTCTGTGTCCTTTTTGCCACGACCATTTCTTTGACTTCTATGTTGTCATTTGTGCTTATTGTCTGTGAAAAGAGTATGATGATCTCGATTTACAAATGATTCAGGTAAAAGTGGAACGAATTGTTGCGAGGACTGTGAAGCATACCTGCTAGTGATATTGATTTCTTGAGCCATTTGTTGTTGGTTCTCAACTGTAATTCGTGTTTGATTTCCATCCCTGGTGGGGGGTTTTCTTTCTCCCGGTTAAACATTCTTTTCACAGTATATTTCACAGAAACACCAGTCTAATAGAGCTGTTTCCATAACTACAAATGTTACTGGAGCTCTTTTCAATACTTAAGGAAGCATTAAAACCAAGTGAAGAATCTCAATCTTTTAATTATAAAGGAATAGAAGTAAGTGGACTTGAATTTTAGAAACAAAAAATGAGGTGTTCAAGTCTAAGAAAGTATTTAAACCTGGTTTTGAACAGCCAGCTGTCATGGACAAATTCATTATGGGAGAAAGTGGGATCTGTAAATATCAAGGTGTCTCAATTAGTGATGGGAATCGAAAACCAATCTAGCTGAGGATAACAGCTCCTTCAAGAAACTGATATCATCATTCTATTTACTTATCAAGTCCCTTATCAATTCCTTCCACTTTGCAAATGAGGGACTTCATGGTCTCATCAGGGGGACTCAGCAGAAATGAAGAATCAAAAATAAGCTAAGGATCATACCGATAAGTAGAATCATTAATGGTATTTGTATAAATAAAATTGTATCAATTCTCATCCCTAGTCCCAAGTTCATGATAACTCCTAAAGATAATGATATATGGGTTTGTACTTATTATTGTTTTTTTTTTTTGTACTTATAACTGTTTCAGACTAATGGAGTTAATTCAATCCTGCCAATTCAAGTTCAGGAACTTCTCAAGAAAAGTTGCAAATTCAGATCAAATGTCTTTGTCTTTCTGCCCCCCCTCTGTCTCAGGGAGACTACGATCCAGTCAAAACAAGAGTCCTCCACTTCAAAATGAACCCCACAACAGTTGCCAAGCAACAGCGCCAGCAGGAAGTAGAATCTCTGCAGGAGGAAGTGACAAGCCTCAGAGAGCTGGTGCGCTCGCTGCAAGAAGGTGGCGCCCTGGCCCACTCACATGACAACTCCAGCTTGCACGTCTCAAGCCTCAACCTCAGTCTGCCGCCATCCAAGGAGGTTCTGGGTAAGATTCACCGCACAGACTTCCATTTACACACTCCCTTTGTGCTAAATTGCCTCATTAGCTGGAGCTCGCCTCGTAATAAATGAAACCAGGTTGGGCTGTTGCATTGACTCGTTGCCGTTACATTTCCATCACCATAAATTTTTATGTAGCTGAACACAGGTGCCACTGCTGAGATTAGGGCCAGAGCAAACATTATTGGGGGAATAAATCTCCTCCGACACAGACTTCATTAATACAGGACACAGGAAGAACATGCACATGAAGGGCCTGATTTAACTCCAATTAGGTACAGTGGGATTTTATTGCAGTGTGCTACAGCTGAAATATTTGGCAAAACCAGCTTGTTTCCTTTTTTGTAGGGGTATGAATTTTTTAGTATTTCATCATTTGTAGGTCATTGTTGCAGTTACATAATGAGGGAGGCATGATGTGACGTGATAAGACCTATTTATATAAGCATCTTTTTGCCATGGAAGATTGTGGAAACAGAGCATAATTGAACAAATGCCTAATAGAATTGGCCGGCTCACTGTCTAACTGCTCCATACACCAGACGTAGACAAAGGCTGGTATAACAAAAAAACAAGCTGTAAGAGCTTTAGGGCTTGCTAGCTGTTGTTGGCACGTAATTTTGACCCAATACTGGGCTCAGTTGGCTCCTTAAATGATCACAGGCCAGGCCCAAGTTGTAACTTCTGCCAGAAATGATTTGTCCAAATCATTACGTCGGCCAAGGAGTTTATGTTTTTTCCGGCGTCTGTTTGTTTGTGTTTATGTATGTTTGTTTGTTTGTTTCTCTGTTAGCAACATAACTCAAAATGTCTGGATTGGGACAAGAAACAAATGATTAAATCTTTGGAGTGATCCGGATCACTGTCTGGATCCACCATGACAACAAATGTGATTTTTGTGAATAACTACTGAACTAAAATAGATGTCATTATGAATCCAATTGCTAATGATGTGTTTTCATGGTCAAGGAATCTAAATACTTACATGAAATAAAGGTAGGTCTACTTTATGGGTGAAGACTGTGGTGCTGGCAGAGGTCTGGGCTCTCCCAGTGCTTTTCTAGTTCTTAAATCGAAAAGTGTTAATTTAAATATTGAAGTGCTTTCAACTGACCCTTTGACAGCACTGTGATTGGTCAAAAGACTCAGCAACTAGAGAAACACTTCTCATAGCAGCGGTTGCTAAGCTACTTAGGTTAGACATGAAGAGCCCAAGCTGTGTCATTATGGTGAATTCTGATTATTTTTACTTTTGTCTGTTTAACATGGTTAAAGGAGTGGTATAAGAACTGGTATATCTTTAACACAAGTCAGGAGTATTTTTCCTGTTTCTTGAAGAGAAAATTAATGAAGAATATTGTCTTCTTTGGATTGAACTCTGTGAGCTACTGCACTGACAGTTTCAACCCACTGACTATCATGAAAAGAATTAATTATTTATAAATGCTTTAAGATAACAGGAAGATTTTACTTATACTTACCAGTGTAACTTAACTATAACTTGTCGGTACACGTTATAACGTTCATTGGTCTTCGGAACATTAAATAGCTAGTGTTGTCAACAATTCATGGTTAGAGCAGGTCGAGTAAGACCAATCAAAATGCAGTGCAAATATCAATGATCTGTTTTAGCTAAACAAGCACTTTTTTGTTATATTGCTGCAGCACAGCTAACATTAGCTGACATCACAAGCGTTGGACAAAGATGATCATCAAATGATGTCATCAAGTTTTTAGATATTTTTACTCACCTCACTGTACACTTATTTTGTTATTTGACTGAAGAAAATTAAATAAATTACTAGAAGCGTTGTGATAGCACAAACCTCCACCAAGGCATTCCCGACATTGTTGGGCATGTTGTTGTCAAAAATGTGGGAAAATAATCTTTCTTGCACAAATATTCCTCAGTATGTAAATGCATTCAAACAACCATCAAAATATAACCAATTCTCCCTTTTGCTTTGACCAGCATTCCCTGAAACACTCATCAAAATCTGTTGATAACTTATTTGTGGTTTACAAATGCTTTGAAAGACTGCTGGATCCACATCTGGATTCAGATATTGATCCATTCATATTTTTTTTAGTTATCCTGTTAAAACATTGGCCAACATATTTTGGAAAAAACATTACCTATTAGAGGTACCTACAGTCAATTAAATTAATTCATTAAATTGATAAATTGTCAAGATGGGTATTTTCAGTTGTTGTAAATGGAAGAAAGCCTGATGACAAAAGAATTTGTCTAACCAAGCAACAATAACCGAAGAGTGAGTTAGGTGGTAGCTTCTTGGACCTTGAATCATATTTACAACTTCAGGTCTTCTTGCACTTGCCAGTAATTGCTTAGAAGCATCATCGGCCGGATGTAACATACTTTTACAGCTCGATAACAGGGCAGAGAACATTAACATTGAGCCAAATGGGATATTTAAAAATTGACCAAGTTCTGCATGTGCACCTTCATAGTTTATTGTGTATCATATTAAAAATCATAATGTGCTTTAACAAATAACTTTTGGATGTTTTAGATTCATTCATAATCCTTAAAATAAAATAGGAGTATGATGTGACTATTTTTTCGAGCACCCCCTTTTTTCCCAATTACATGAAAATGAGTCATCTTTGACCACTTAATCCTGTGTGAAATATTACTAATTGCTTTTTTTTACCTTAGTTATTATAACCAAGGTTATTAAAACATAGGTAAGGATGTCAAAGACAACATTAAGGAGGTAATTAGAACCTTGTAGCTACTTTCTACGCTGCACATTTTCAGCAGGTGTTCCCGTCTGAAATCCTTTGAGACTAATGATAAGAATTAAATGAGAGAACAGCTGAATAAGAGGGGAATTTCTCCATTGATATTTATATTTGAGGCCACTGAGGCTTTTGTCCTCTGTGGAGTATGTGACAGACAGTTAGAGAAGGGAAGTGTAGTTATGACAGGGTTAAATATTTAATTGGGGTTCAGGGCAGTTCACCACCAGAAGTCTAATTTGTCTTCTGAGGAAGCGCACGGTACAAGCTCCTTCTTCATATCTCCGCTCTCATCCCCTCCGTTCACCAAACTCTGTCCTTCATTTTCCTTTTTACTCATCCTTTCACTTTCATCTTCTCTCTGTCATTTTCTTCCATCTTACAATTTCACCTGGCTTTTCTTTCTTTTTTCTATGCGGAGTGATAATTGAGTTTCTTACTTGTGTGCTCATTTTACACTCAAACAGATAATACCGACCCTAATGTGTGGTATCTGTTCTTATCTTCAGACCAGGAACGGTGAGATGGGATGTCTGAAAAGGAGATCAAAGATAAATGGGATGATTTTCATGTCTTTGAGGTTGGAGCAGGTTTATGTAAAAAGTGTTGCTTCTATATTCTGTACAACATATGAGCATTAAATCTCTCTAACAGGGGCTGAATAACACCATAAAATGAGGATTTAAAGATCTGACATAAAGCTTTCCAATTCATCTTTTGGGAAAAAAAATGGTTTAATAGAGCTTTGACTGGCAATAAGAAGTCCTTGACTGTCCCATGAGAGTTTATGGGTTATATAGAGCCTCTGTTTTACAGCGATACTCTAAGATTCAGTCAAGCAGCGGCAATATATCAGATATTGGCATAGATAGTGGATAGGTAGATGGACAGAAACACTGACAACAAAATTCGATCTATCTTAAAGGATAAGTTTGGTTTCTACAGCTTTCACATTGTTTATAGAATGAAGTAGAACAATATACTCACCCAGAAGGCTTTCCTGATCCAAACAGTGCTTCGACATCCGTATAATGGTAGCACATAGGGCATGTATAGCGCCGCTCCTAAAACTGCATTAATCGTCCAAAAACTCATTTGTTTCACCAATATTTCATCATGGTCTGCTCGCGCTACTCCTCCAAGACAGTCCGGGGTCGCTTCACCCATGTTTTTGTGACTGTGCTGACCTCTGAACTGGAAATTTTCTTCACTGCTGCCGCACATGCACAGTACGGCTCATTGTTTCAGGGGCGACTGCCGGCGACTGAACATGCAAAATGGACGAATATCTATTGGATGAAGATGTGGACGAGAACTTTGAATATGATGGGTGTCCCTACAGTTTCGAGCCAGAGTGTACAGATGAGGAGCTCATCGAAAGGAGGAAGCCGTACTGCGCATGCGCGGCAGCCGTGAAGGAAGTTTACAGTTCAGAGGTCGGCACAGTCACAAAAACATGGGTGGAGTGACCCCGGACTGTAATTGAGGAGTAGCATGAGCGGACCATGATGAAATATTGAAGAAACGAATGAGTTTTTGGACGATTAATGCAGTTTTAGGAGCGGCGCTGTATGCCCTATGTGCTACCATTATACGGATGTCCGTTGCTCGATTTTGGATCTAAATATCTCCCGAAGCACTGTTTGGATCAGGAAAGCCTTCTGGGTGAGTATATTGTTCTACTTCATTCTGTAAACAATGTGAAATCTGTAGAAACCAAACTTATCCTTTAACCCTGTCTTCATTATAAAGAATCAGTAGATAAACTTCTCCCAACACAGTGCTGATATACAATATATGAACATACTGCATGAAGAAAACATGACAAAATCTGTCATGAGGACTTAAAACATGACAATATTCCAGGAATATGGACACATACTTGGCTGTAAGTGTCTCCGTTTTTAAGGATTACTAAATGCATTTGTAAAAGTTAAGATTTAAACAAAGGTAAGTACACTTTTGCAACCATTAAATGCCCAGTAACTTGCCTTGAAAAAGTAGCAGAAACTGGCTTGAATTTTGTGCTTAGCTTATCAAATTAAATAATTTTACTGCTTGCGTATGAGCTTAACTGAATAATATTTGAGTTGGTAACCCCTCAATACAACACTACATTTGCCCCCATCATTTAAAGCAGCACTATGGAAGATCCCCGCTTGACTGGAGAGTGAACTCAACTACCCATGAGCTCTAGCGCGCGCTTGCTGTCGTAAGACAGATCTGCCGGTCGCGTGCGTTTGTTTTGTAGGCGAATCACAGAAGCCAGGACTTCGCTCAAAAGTATTCTTCTGTCTTCAGCGGCTGTTTGCAGGATGGATAGCGACGAGGTAATGTTTTTATTTTTGACTAAATGAGGATGTTAAAAATCGCTAAGTTCAACTTGGTTTTATTACCGTGAAGTCGCCCCCGTCCTGTTGAAGCGATAAAGTAAATAAAAGTAAAGACAACAAAGCGCTGGCGATATCACACACTTGAAATAGGTCTAAATAAAACTACATACTGGTACGTTCTGGATTTGTTGTGCTGTACTTTTTTCCAGTCAGGTTTTTTTGAGGAACTTCGTCATAAATTAGTCGCCCAACATACCTGATAGTAGTCGGACATCCCTCCTCGTCTTTTATTTCACGCCAGCGAGTGAACGCCAAAACGATGTTTATTCTGGTCCGAGCATTCAGCTTGTTTTTCTCTCGCTTTCTTTGTCTTGTATCCTCCGACAAAACTTTTCTATTCATTACGTTCTTTGTTTCCTCCGCCATGGTTACAGCTCGGCGTTAACGATTGGCTTTCGCCGAGACTTCCGTGTTTTAAACGAATCAGGAATCGGGGGAAGTGACGTATGCTGTAAAGCAGTCCACACTTGTAGTTTTTAGTGTGGCAGGGTTCCCACCATCCACCTCGAAGTTACATAGTGCAAGTGAAAGGGATGCAGACCACTTCAGACCACAACAGAGGTGTCATTCAACTCATTGTAAAGTGGTGGACCATCACAATGAATATCGAAGGATTATACTATGTTTGAAAAACTACATAGTGTTGGTTTAATCATCACTAACTGTAATTAAAATGAATGTTGAGAATTTCCAACAAAGTTGAACAATATGGCCCTCAGTCAGTGACAACAAAATTAACATGACCGTCTTGATAATCAAAGTTGCCAGTTCCAAGTTCTATCAATAACACTGCTCCCTCTGAAATGTAATGACTTATTCCTTGTAAATGGGATCCAACAAATTCTGGGCCAGTACTATCATCCTTTTTATTCTGACACACAGCAACACATTTGTTGTTCTCCTGTGCTGCATGCGATGGTAATTCATGTTTGCCTCCAGTTTTTCATTGTTTGGCCCACATGATTGATTGCTAATGATATGGAATGATATGCAATACATGGTACATTGTATTGATAATATCATGATCCAGCAATACCTTTTAGCTGCAGATAACAGGTAAGCTGCATGCATCATGGTTCATTCTCATACGTACAGTGATGAAAAAAATTTTAATGGACTTTTCATAGAACAAAGTCAAGCAAAATGTAAATTTCAGGTCTTTGTTTCCATTAAACAGCAAATAATCAATAGTATGATGTACTTTGTGTCGTGTTACAAAAAGAACATGTCCTGCAATGTGACTGTTTTGTATGCACACGATTCCTCGGATAATCCCGATTATTCGATTACAAAATATCCTCGGGGCAAATTGTGTGCCTCGAAGCCTTGTTTAATATATAATTATACATATAAAATATATATCTGGACTACTATACAGTGCACGGTGTTTGACACGGACGGTCATTTCTGTGGCACAACGCGCCTGCTACCTCCGCTGCTGCGCGGCTTGTAAAATCATGAAGGAAGAGAAAAGAGAGGGACAGAAAGGAGAGAGTCTGCAGAAGAAATGGCAGAGAGTGTCCCAAGTGTGTGGTCACTTCAAGAAGGGACAAAAAGAAAACACAGTGCAGTGTGTCTGATGTCAAACAGAGTTAGCTTAGCACGTAGCTTAGCATGATAGCAAGTTGTCACTGCTGCAGCAAGTCAACAGTAAACATCCGGTCTGTGCGTCGATTCCTCAGAGCGACACAACAGGATGACACTCATGATACATCAACAGAAGCAGCTAATGTGATCAATAAACTGAGATATGGGCTGGTAAATAACCTACTTTGATTATGGCTCTGTGTAAAGGCTGGTTCAGAATGTAAATCAATGCAGAGGCTACTTGCCCAGAATCATGTGTATTTTGTTCACATACTTTTCACATCCAGTAATTTTACATTTAATTTTGATTGCAGAGAGTAGAGCAGGAAACACTGACAGTGAGTAGAGGAAGCAGGTGTAGGGAATGCTTTCATATGTTATAGAAATATACATATTAGCTACATATACTACATTAGCTAGTTAAATTATCTTAGTATCTAAGTATGGCATTATTTGGTCCTAGAAGTAAAGTAAGCAAAATAAGATCATCAATATAGTACAGTGGTAAAGGCAAAAAAATACTAAAAAAAAGCAAGATATGGCCCAGAGTAAAAATAAAAGTATAGATTTTGATTTTAAGATCCCATTTATGCTCAGAATGTTCAAAATAAGTTGTTAATTTAAGTGACCTGGCTTTTGTGTTTTGTGTGTTACTACTAATAATAATGCGTAGTGATTCAATTAAAAAAAAAAAATAGCAGTGAGTGCAATGTAACCATTATTCGATTAATCGCCAAAATATTTGATAGAGTAATCGATTACAAAAAGAATCGACAGTTGCAGCCCTAATGCACGCATTGTGGTTATGAAATTAAAGTTGGAGATGCACAATATTATTGGCATTATATTGGTATCTGTATATTGCTTAAAAAGTGGAAAATCAGTATTGGCAGATATGAAAGTTTCTGATGATATTTACTGCAGATATTTCAGCCATACATATTAACCATATAAATCACATATATTGGTGGTTATGCCCACAGAATGTATGAATTAAGCACAATGCTTCACCCTTTTTTTGCTGAGTGTTTCCATTTTTAAAAAGTTGTCATCTCTTTTAGAGTATGAACTGTTTTTATCATGTCTAGCAAAAGATTTACTGTTGCAATGAAAGGAACAGAGCAATTTTAGAAAAGGAGATACCTTGCATTGTTGCAAATAAATACTGATATCAGTATTGACTATGATAAGTTTGGAAATAACCGCAAAAATCCAGTAATGTGCACCCCTAGTTAAAACGTTGTATTGTTCAGTTCTTACGGCCAGTCTGGCTCCTGTCACCATGTCAGTTTGACTCTGTTAGACAATTGCTTTAAAGTTGATAAATGGTTCTGGCAGATGGGAACATTTTGCAAAGCTGTTGTTGGACGGTCTTGGAAACGTAAAAACCCATTTTAAAGGTAAATTTCTGTCAGCAGCTTGTTATTATGCTGTTTGTAGCTTTCAAAAAGTAGTAGATGCTTGATTTTTACACTTACAGTTGAAATAGATTTGCTCATGCATTGGTTCAATAAATTTACACACATGTCTTGGTATCAAACAAGTTTAGAAATATCAGGTATTGGCAAAAAGCAATCAAATATATGCTTATTTTTTATAAGTCTTTGTCAATTGCTCACTCTAAGGCCCTTAATGCTTTAATTAAAAAACAGAGGGAGAGAATATTTAAAGTGAATTAAAAGTGATTTAAGGTGATTATCCTTCTTTGCTGACATAATGTTTTTGAGGTGATCAGTGCAGCAGCAGCAATGACTTTAGAGAGAGGTTCTGCCTTTATTTGAGTTTTTAATGAGAAGTCAAACAACTATGAATATAAAAACATGTAAAATAAAGCCCAGGATCAAAGAGACAGGGTTTATTTAATTTGGCTCTTTTTACACTAGATTAGAAAGCCCTCCATTAAAATCATCAAGCATAAAGCTAAAAAATTAAATTAAGGCAGTGAATTGAGCTGTTGCCGTTAAGTCTTATTTTATAGCCTCACACATGACTGCCTTTTATGAATGAAGTTTCCCTCCTGGAAACGTCCTGGGGGTGACTATGTAATGGAGAGTGAAAATATTGAACATATTTAGGTTTCCACACACAGCTCAACAGCTTTCTTGCTCAAGGGTATTTAGATAACAAGTTTGTCAATGATCCGTAATGTAGCCAGGAGATGTCAGGAAATGGTCCTGACCATTTAAAGATTAATTTGTGGAGGTTATTACTCTTCCCTCTCCCTTTTATTACATTAAACCGTCTCTGTTCTGTCATGCTCATGGAGGATAATTTTGCTTTAAAGCTCCCATGAGGATTTTTTAGTCAGTTATTAAACAGGCTGAAATTAATATAGATTAATCTATATGGCTTATACAAGCAAACAGGAACACCAGCATTATTATTTCTATAAATATTCTTAATGAGCTATTCTGTAGCTGTGGGGTATGTATCAAAAAAGGCACTGAGTAGCATACTGCTGAAACAGTCCTCTCTATTTTTCCCATTGCAGAGAGTCTTTTTTTTTTTTTTTCAGTTTATTACGTATCATGAAATTACAGGTCACATAGTGTACATTTATAAGTTCTGTCACATTTTCCATTTCATGATCGAAAAGGGGCAGGAAGAAGAAAAATGTATTAATACCAGCCCCTTTCTTGACATAATAAAGCGAAAATACTTGATGGTCTAACCTTCAGATATATAGCAACCGATGCTTATTGAAAAAGCAGAAAATTAGAAATAATACATAAATGATACATAAATAAGATAGAAACAAGTAATCACAAAGCAGTTGACAAACATACACAACTACTCACCATCAACAACAATGACTTATAATGCAAAATCTTCATTCATCTCATCTTTTCAAGTCATGGAAAACATGGAAAATGTGGAAAAAAAGTAAAATGTCCTGGAAATGTTTGAATTGTTTGGGAAAATTATCTATCTTGCTTCTGCCTTGTTAGTTAACAAAAATATAATAAAGGAAATTAGCTAAAAAATTAACATGCTAATTAATGTACTAATAGCCATAAAACATAAGTAGATACAATAATGCAAGTTAAGGAATAAAATATAAAAATAAAAAACTCGAAACGATTCCGACAAAAATAAATAAAAAAATGACAAAACTAAATTTAGGCTACTTCTAGAGTAAATCTTCAAAATTTATTTATGAAAAAGTAGAGTAAATAAAGATTAAAACACAAGTATAAACCATACATTTATAGTAAGATACTACATAAAAGCCAAATTAAAAAGAAAGCTAGCAGGCAGTGTTAATGCCCGAGAGTTAGATATAAACACAGTTCAAGTTTGATATGATATGGTGGAACAAGCTAGTGATATTGGTCATCAACCTTCAATCTTGTTGTCTTGAAGGCTGGAATAACCTGAGAATTGCCCACACCAGTATTGTAACTTCAGTTTCATTGGAAAATGTTCTGGAAAAGTCCTGGAAAATGATTTTTAGAAAAGAGCGGGAACCCTGATTCTTTGTCTCAAGGAGGTTGTCCTAGTTCAATTAAGATAAAACATATAGAGATACACATGTCAGTTAAGGGGCAGCACAGTGGCATAGCAGGTGGTGCCCAAGCCTGATGGCAAGCAGGTTGCTGGTTCAAACCCCTGTGTCAGTCAGGGCCTTTCTGTGTGGAGTTTGCATGTTCTCCTCATGCATGTGTGGGTTCTTTGGGCACTCTGGCTTTTCCCCACAGACCATACTCTTAATGTTAGCTGGTGACTCCAAATCGCCCTTAGGTATGAGTGTGATCTTGAATGCTTGTCTGTCTCTCTATGTGGCCCTGCAGTCGGCTGGACTAATATCAGCTGGGATAGGCACCAGCTCCTGCAATGGATAGTAGTTTAGATAATGGATGGATGATTAGTCAGATCTACCTGGGCATCTCTCACCCAATATCTTTATGTGAAGTTAAAATTCCTCCACTGGCTCTCAAGTAAACTAAACAATAAAATCAAGATGTAATGACCCAGTCACACCCACCCGCCTTCACTGTTTACTGTTGTTTAAACTGAGGTCTCTAATCAGTTAACAAAAGTTGCATCTTACCATACAGAAAACCTCACACGTCAGCCTTGTGGTCAAACTTTGCATAATGAGAAAGAAAAATGATTACACAAAGGACCTGCTGGTTCAGGCTATAAAGTTTCAAAGCATTACTAGTTTTCCTCCCCTCAGTATGTCAAATTCATTTATGAAAAAGAAAGATTAGTTTGCTGTAAATACTCATCATGGGGAGATGTTTTGTTGGTCAGAGTTCTCAATTCTAAAAGAGAAGGTTTTTATAGTTTTGATAATCTAAAACGCAAAAGCAAACATGGTGGCAGACATGTTTTCAAGCTGATGCAGTGGAAAATGCTGCACAGGGTATTAACCACACACCATCTCATCAGTGATTTAGGCTTTCTTAGGCCTGTCATGATAATCAATAAATCAGTTAACGAACAATAAATAAAAATGTCCTCAGTAGGTTTGCTGGCCTCGATAAACTGACATGTGCATGCATGTTTGTTTTCCTCCTCTCCCTCTACCAAAGAGGCTGAATGAGAAGATGGCTCAGTACATCTTTCTTTCTTAACACCGGGGTGAATCGGTTCTATAGCGGATTTAGCGGATTTGTAGCAGAGTGAGCATCTGTCAAACATGCGATCTTTGTGGGGGCCGCGGGGCCGCTCGCGCGTACGCATGGAGAGAGCTGAAGTGAGCGTCAGGAGGAGTAACAAGGAAACAAACGCTAATATGAGTGATGGCACGAAACATACGGTTCTTAAGCCGGCTGCCCCAGTGTGGGAATATTTTGGTTTTAAACGGAATAAACAAGGCGTGAGCTCATGAACACAGACGAGCCGATATGTCGCATTTGTTTAAGAAGAAGTCATTTGAAGAAGGGGAGGAGCAGCGGTGCCTTCGTCCTGACAGTCAGCGCTTACTGAGGCATTTGGTCGGCAACGTAAATACAAATAAAAGCGCAAAATGATGCGCTCACAGACAGTGTTGTCCACTACACTGCAAAAGAAATGCAGCCCTTCAATACGGTTAAAAAACCAGCACTGTTACAAACATTTGACAGACTACGGATGGACTGGGAGAAAGTACATGTCATAAACAGTTACTGTGTAAACTCCCTTTTATTTATTGTTTTTATTGGAGTTTCGTTTTTTCTTTCCAGAGACAGGGTCTATTTTTTATTGTTTTTGATAAGTATAATTATTTTTATTTACATGCAATTTTTCCTCAAAGAGAGTCCATTTCATTGTCTTTGTTTTTTTTTTCTCTTTTTCGTTAAATGTATTATATTGTATGTTTAATTTATTTTATTTAAAAGATCCTGACCTTCCAATTAGAGTTAAATACTCCTAAGAAATTAAAGTTTCTTGCTTTTGATGTGGAGTACTCACTTTATTATGGCTTTATTTTTTTATGAAAAAAAAATCAAAATAATATTGCCAATAATATCGTTTATCGTCAATCATTTTTTGGACAATTATCATCCAGCAAAATTTGTTATCGTGACAGGCCTACTTATCAGCCTGTCATGCATTTTTAATGACTATTGGCTAACAAAATTAGCTCCCATCAACTGGTCTTTATCTGAAGATTCTCCAAAAGTTAAACTATGATTGTATCACTTTATTGTTGTGCAATGTTTTCAGTTTTACCTGCAAGCTCCACTTTCCTTCTCACATTAGAATATCTGTCATTTCCCTTAAGCTGTGCTCTTTCTTGTGGGTTCCTGGGTCATATTTTCTTCACTTCTGAGGTTTTCCCTTCGACAACACATGAAATAAGTTTGTATCATTATCCATGTTTTGATCATCTTTGGACTTAGTTCAGGTTAACACATGAGTGGGCAGAAATATATAAATAAGGCTCCGTCTCAGCTGTGGAATTTATCTTGACAGCTTTTAAGAGACAGGCTGCCCAGACCGGGGAGACCAATTAGGGCAAAAGTCAGAAGTCATTAAGTTTCCACAAACTTGACAGTTGGTGTGAAACTCTTTTTAAGCTAAATACTTTGATTTAGCATTTTAAGAGACTTCATGGTGCTTTAATTAAGTTTGGGCACTTCCACCCGGTTCTGTTTGCCACAGTTCAGGCGTGAAAATGTCTCTGCGTGTCCCCGTGCATGTGTTCATTTGTCTGCATGTTACAGTACATTTACGCAGCGTCTCTTTCGCGCAGTCACTGGAGAATTAACAACCGTTTTCAGCCCACTTTGAAAAGCTGTCATGGAGTGACAGTTTTGTCACAGTGCTGAAGTTTTGAAACAGTATTTATCAGCGCTGACTGACACTCAAGAGGAGCCCGGTCACCCAGGAGACAGACCGGCACACAGACAGACACTCGCAGACTCTTAAGTTTCTACTCTGGAGCCATTTTCTTGTGTAATGCTGATGGATAAAAATGTAATAGGGTGGGATGTTTGAAGAGGAAGAGCGATGGGTGGAAATAATTATTAGTCATAGCGGGGTCAGATGTCGGGTTATGAAAATGCACCACTGTTTCTATGAACCGCTCCTTCTGGAAGATGATATACTGTATATGTAGCAAATTAAATAACTGTAGAAAGAAAGCCCAAGATACTGGATTTTTTATCAGTGTAGATTTCAGAAGAGCTTTTGACCTTGGAGCAGACTTTGAATAACATTTTGTAGATGTTTTATCTAACTTAAAACATTTATTTTTTTCTGATTTTATAAGACTTTCCCAAACACTCTGCTTCTTTCTTCCAGTTACTGTCCTTTTTCATTTGACCCGGACAAAGGCCAGGGCGATAATGTCCAAAAAATCTCTCCAGTGTTCAATCAAATGTAGCTGAAAGACATTATCATACTCAGACATCTCCATAGTTTTGTTTATATAGAAATATAAGTCTTAATCAAACATAGATTTCACAACAGCAGAGTTATATGCCATGCTTTCAGTAAAAATCAGATGGTATACCTATTTGATACCTTAGCAACAGCAATATCCATTATATATAATTTTTATATGATAACATGGGTATTTTTTATGTTTCTGTAATAGTTAGTACCCCACTATGTGGAAGCTCATTAAGCTAAATGATGATTTAATATTGAAATGTTATTATCCACAAATCTTCCAATTTACTGTTTCAGCAAATAGCAGATCATAATTATTCCTTGACAAAGATGTCAAATTATAGTTATTTACTTACATTCCTGAACAGAAAAACAAATTTCAGTGGTTTACTGTTGTGCTTAATTAATTTCTGATTTCTCAGAGAAGCCCAGTAAGCTTCTTAAATTTGGGTAGAAAAAGTTTAATTCAGCTTGAATTTCCTTGTTCTTATTAAAAATGATAAAAGGGGGAGACGTGATGAAAATCAAAGAGTCCACGTTAAAGCACTTCCTGATTCTGGATGGTCTCTGAGACAAATATAGAGGGACACAAAGTTTTCTCATGGTGTGGCCAAGTCTGCTTTGGAGTCGATTGCTCCTCCAAAAAAGCTGCAGGAAATGGACGTTGACTGAAGCAGATGTCTGACACCTCAAGATTTAAGACGTCTGCTGGTCTTCAGACAGAGAGAAATGCTTCTACATCAGAGTCTGAGAAAGTCTCCAGAATGAACATAAGCAGACAACTGACAGAAAAAGACTTAAAGGAGGGAATAGCTGCCAAGAAGTTGTTTTTGAGGCCTGCAAACATCCAAAAATGCCTCACATTTGCCAACCATTGGGCTTGATGACTGGAAGAAGGTACTCTGGATGGACGAGTCCAAGTTTGAACTCTTCTTTTGGCATCATTGTGTGAATGTCTGAAGAAAAACTGGAGAAAGTTTGATACCAGATGTACCCACGGTGAAACAAGGAGGAGATGCTGTCACATAATGAAGTTACATTTGGCAAATTAGCGACATTATAAGCCACAGGAACATCTACTACAACATCTCAGTACATCATGAACCCATTCTGGACTGGATCTGGTTGTTCTTGGGGTCCGACCCAATTGTACCCCTTGGCCCCTGTCTTACCCCTTACTCCTTGGTTTTGCGTGTTCACGTCAAGTGAAGTAGTGTCCCAAAACTCTGTAGGGCCAAGCGGAAGGACTAAGACCAAGGGCTACACACGAAATGAAGACAGACTGGGACCTCACTTGAAACCAAGGGGTAAGAGAATTTCCCATAATACACTGCGCCCGACTCTAAGCAGAGTTGAGACAGAAGGAAGCGCTTAATTATGAGTACCGGTAATTATTTTTTAATCAAATAAATATTAATCATACTTTTTAGTTGTTGGACACATTACTACATTTCTGGTTATAACAAACGAGCTTTTACAGCCGTGGGTGCGGTTATTGTCGCATCTGCTTACGTCACAGCCAGTAAGCGGCTCTGGGTGATGATGTAGCGGGAATAGAGTGGCACCTCGTTTCTCATCAGTTTTTTACCCCTTCCCTTTGGCAATCAAAACAGAGGGCTGAGGGAAAGGGGTAAGACGAAGCAAAAGAGCTAAGGGATAGAATTGGGAATTAGCCCTGGGTTCATTTACCAACAAGACAATGACCTCAAGGATACTTGAGAGCTGTGCAGAGACTGTTTAACCAAAAAAAAACATCTGGACTACTAGAACTGATGGACTGGACAGGTCAAAGTCTAGACTTGAAACCCTTAGAAAAATTTGGGTTCATTAGATTCAAAGATTGATCGACAAGTTTTATCTAAACCAAGTCTGTGAGATCAGCTAGAAACTTCCTGATGCTCAACAATGAAACAGTCTGTTGAAAAGTAAATACAATGAAATTAATGCATTCTGTTCTCAAGACCCAAAGGACTCAATATGAGATATTAAGTTTTTGGGTTATAATATGTTTTAAAGGACCTCCAAACAGCTCTGTTGTTTCAAGTTGTTCAACCAAACTGAAATTGATTTTATTAAAGTCATCTTGAACACATAATGGTGATGTTGAACTCACTTGAACTTAAACTAGAGCAATCTTTTTGCTTCTTCACATATGGACCTTTATTAAAAAGAGACAGCCTGCACTCACGCTAAAGACATCTACAGAATGAAAGCTCATAAACAAAGTTGATTTTTTTCAGCTGTTTTGTGGCATGATCATTCAAACATAATCAAAACAGCAGCATGATTTAGAAGACTTCAGGCTTATGATGTTTTTTGTACTTGTTCTGATGCCCCTGCTCCCCTTTTCTTTTCTTGTCTTGTCTTGTCTTGTCTTTTCCTTTCTTTTCTCTTCTTTTTCTTTTCATCTTTTTAACACACACACGCTCATGCACACATTTGACTTTGAGCTTTACCTCCTATGTGATAACACTGCATATAATTCCCAGTATAACGTCTCATTTTTAGCCCGGGCAAACTCATTTTTTCGACCTTCTCAAATCAAGTCTTCAAATGAAAGTAATTATCTCAAATTGATTTTCACAAATTAAAGTCAGCTCCTGCCCTGCTTCCCCTCCCCGTGACTCTCCCTGCTCTGGGCTAAGAGAGCCAGCTGACTGCCTGAGACGCCACACTCTCAGAGCATCGTGGTGTTCGGTAGAGACTAAGTGAGCAGATGGAGAGCCTGGGGGAGTATATTTTTGATATGGAGCCGTCCATCTCGGCTGTGTTTGCTAAGTGGGATGAGCATGTACTTGTGGAGCTCCGTGGGGAGCGAGTCTTTAACCCAACCGTCTCAGTTGTACATAGAGAACGATGTTCTTAAAATAAAAACCCTCTGAATTGTTTTTCCATCGTTTATGTGTGTGTGTGTGTGTGTGTTTCAGATTTACGTAAGCAGGTGGAGAGCTCGGAGCTCAGGAACCAGAGGCTGAAGGAGGTGTTTCAAAGGAAGATTCAGGAGTTTCGTACAGTCTGCTACCTTCTGACTGGCTATCAGATCGATATCACCACAGAGAACCAGTACAGGCTCACCTCAGTCTACGCAGAGCACATGGACGACTCCCTGCTCTTCAAAAAGGTACACAAACATAACATTTCAGGCAAAGAAGTGTTGGTCACAATGAAACAGATTTATCACAAACCACGGTGAGAAGCCTTTATTTAATATGTAGGTTTCTGATAGATACTTTTACCTTTGTGTATATGCCACTTATGCATGAAAGGATGGCCTGAAGTTAAGATGACAGATATATTTCCGTATAATGGCATTGACTAATCTAGGAATTAACTGGGAGTTAATGGCCACCATTACTCTGGTTTGGATCTTACTCTAAAGGTCTTTGCACACCAGACGTGCCTTCTTGCTTGAAAACTGCAACTCGAACATCCTCCGAGGTCAAAATTTCCTACTGGGAACTCGGGGGCACATCACCACCCCTGAGTTGACAATCAAAGATGGCTGCCCCCGGTGTAAACCATTATTTAGCTCCTGTAATAATCCATTTATTAGCACTTCTGACTAGTTTTTATTGTTGTAAATCAGCTGTATACATTGTTTTGTTTGACTTATATTTACAAAAATGCTGCCATAGTGTTATTTACAATACCCAAAACCAGTGAAGTTGGCACGTTGTGTAAACTGTAAATAAAAACAGAATACAATGATTTGCAAATCCTTTTCAACTTATATTCAATTGAATACACAGCAAAGACAAGATACTTAATGTTCGAACTGAGAAACTTTATTTTCTTTTGCAAATAATCATCAACTTAGAATTTAATGGCAGCAACACATTGCAAAAAAGTTGACACAGGGGCATTTTTACCACTGTGTTACATCGCCTTTCCTTTTAACAACACTCAGTAAACGTTTGGGAACTGAGGAGACCAATTTTTGAAGCTTTTGGGGTGGAATTCTTTCCCATTCTTGCTTGATGTACAGCTTAAGTTTTTCAACAGTCCGGGGTCTCCGTTGTTGTATTTTACGCTTCATAATGTGCCATACATTTTCAATGGGGGACAGGTCTGGACTACAGGCAGGCCAGTCTAGTACCCGCACTCTTTTACTGCGAAGCCACGCTGTTGTAACACGTGCAGAATGTGGCTTGGCATTGTCTTGCTGAAATAAGCAGGGGCGTCCATGAAAAAGACGTTGCTTGGATGGCAACACATGTTGCTCCAAAACCTGTATGTACCTTTGAGCATTAATGGTGCCTTTACAGATGTGTAAGTTACCCATGCATTGGGCACTAATGCACTCCCATACCATCACAGATGCTGGCTTTTAAACTTTGCGCCGATAACAGTCCGGATGGTTCTTTTCCTCTTTGGTCCGGAGGACATGACGACCACATTTTCCAAAAACAATTTGAAATGTGGACTGGTCAGACCACAGAACACTTTTCCACTTCAGTCCATCTTAGATGAGCTCGGGCCCAGCGAAGCCAGCGGCGTTTCTGGGTGTTGTTGATAAATGGCTTTGGCTTTGCAATGTAGAGTTTTAACTTGCACTTACAGATGTAGCGACGAACTGTAGTTACCGACAGTGGTTTTCTGAAGTGTTCCTGAGCCCATGTGGTGATATCCTTTACACAGTGATGCCGGTTTTTGATGCAGTACCGCCTGAGGGATCGAAGGTCATCGGCATTCAATGTTGGTTTTCGGCCTTGCCGCTACCGTGCAGTAATTTCTCCAGATTCTCTGAACCTTTTGATGATATTACGGACAGTAGATGATGAAATCCCTAAATTCCTTGCAATAGCTCTTTGAGAAATGTTGTTCTTAAATTGTTGGACAATTTGCTCACGCATTTGTTCACAAAGTGGTGACCCTCGCCCCATCCTTGTTTGTGAATGACTGAACATTTCAGGGAAGCTGCTTTTATACTCAATCATGGCACCCACCTGTTCCCAATTAGCCTGTTCACCTGTGGGATGTTCCAAATAAGTGTTTGATGAGCATTCCTCAACTTTCTCAGTCTTTTTTGTCACTTGTTCCAGCTTTTTTGAAACATGTTGCAGGCATCAAATTCCAAATGAGCTAATATTTGCAAAAAATAACAAAGTTTACCAGTTTGAACGTTAAGTATCTTGTCTTTGCTGTGTATTCAATTGAATATAAGTTGAAAAGGATTTGCAAATCATTGTATTCTGTTTTTATTTACAATTTACACAACATGCCAACTTCACTGGTTTTGGGTTTTATACATTCTTCATGTGGTATTTGTGAACAACAACGCAGGACGTGCTAACAACAGCTAACAATAGCCTGGTAGATCGGCATGCTTTTTCTGACTCTATAACTGGATAAGTCAGAGATGACGTCACTCCCAGTTCCCTCTTCTCAGTTCCGAGGTTAATGGAACGCAGCACTAGTCCCGGAGTACAGATTAGTTGTGTTGACAGCTGCAAGTCATGCACAACCTGTTGATTGTTGATGGTTGTCAATGAATTCTGGCTGAGTTGGGTCACATGTACACCTCTTTGATTTAAACGGTTACTCACTGACCACCCTGTAAAGTCTGAGGAAGAGCTGTTTTGCTCAAAACGTCACTGTTTGAAATTAAAAAATTTCAAGGGAGCTATTTTTTGGTGTGCGGCTCTCCATACACATTTTTCATAGAAGGCTGCCGCTTGCATCCTCACCAACTTCCTGCTATCTGGTGAAGGGAATCAGCAGCCATATTTCTGAGGTAGGAGGATACACTGTTGTTAATAGTGTAATTTGAGTCACTTCCTGTTTACTGTTTTGTTCTCTTACAAGGCTAACCAATATGATATTGAACACAAAGTATCTTAGCACAAGTGCAAGAAAAAATATATGATAATGAAACATTAAATCAATGACTGAAGTGAAGGTTTGCAGCTCTGTGTGTCACGGTTCCTCAAGCACAACTCCCACTGCTGCGTCAGAGGTATGTCATGTGTTAACTGGTGATACAAAAGAGCTACTTACAAAGACTCTTCAAACATCAGTGGATAGGTGTGAGAGTAAAGGGATGTGAGTTGTAGGTTTGAGCGTTGCCGTTAGTGTGCAGAGGCCCTAGTATTGATGCATTCTAAGAGAACTGACAAAGTGAACATTTTCCTATTGCATACTTAACATTGCTAAGTTAAAAGTTATATGTAGGACATTTTTTGAAACCTGTAGATTTCCCAGGTGCTCCAATGGTATAATGGTTTATATATCTGTGAAAACGTCTCTGCCTTCATGATGGCCTTTGTGAGTGCCACCATATCATGACACCCACTTGCAGTATATTTCACAAATCAGTCTGGGAAACAGTCCATAGAGAGTGTTTGAGAATAGACAGAACCATTCAAAAACATATCCAGCAGGTTCTTAGGTGATCGTTTCATCAATCACATTCGTCACAGGTCAGTAAGATCATGTAGTAGGTGGGGGCTACTGCCGTCATGTAAAGAACAAGATCTTAGCCAGAACGGCTGGCAGAACAAACTCTCACTGAAACATGCCAGAGGTGTAGCTAAAGTATCCATTTGGTCGAGAAATGCTTTGACAGTGTTGTTTTTTGTTATTCATATAATTAAAAAACTGGATTCTAGATCTGATAAAACTGCTACAGTCACTTCCTGCAGTCATCATGCTCCCTCCTCTTCCTGCTTTAAAGGGCTCTGATTGGGCGGTGCTGCTATGAACTCTGCACTGTTGTTGCAGGGTGGAGTTTGGCACGATGGAAAGATTACTGCCACCACAGGCTGGAAAAAAAATGTTAGGAAGCAATAGCAGAGGCACTTTTACACCTTGGAGAGTGACTTCTAGTGAGTAGCATCAAGCTGACATATCATGATTATAAGTTATTAGTTTTATTAAGATGACATCATAGTTCAATTTTGTTATTGTGTTTTTACATATGCATCATACATATCCCAGATGTTGGCTGTAACATGGATGTTTTGTGCAATGCCCCACAAAGCTTTACCTCAACAACACTGAATGTCCACTTCTATAAATCAAAATATCATATGATTGATTTGATTCTTTGATTAACATCTGTTTCTAATACAAATAGGGTGTCACCATGTAAGAAACAGGTCAGTAAAGTAAAGTGGAGCCTTTTTGCTCTTGACAAAATACTGTATATCAGTATCAGCGATAATAAGTTCAGAAGTATTGCCATATTGGATCTTATCAAAAATCAAGTATAGGGCATCTCTCACTGCAATGTTTAGGAAGATAATCATATTCATGCTTTTTTAATACAGTATGCTCACTGGATTTAATGTTTTCCCTCCTTTAAACTTCATTGTTGATATGTTGCAATGTGCCATAACTGTGTAGTCAGTCATGTTTGTTGGTCTCTGGCTCCTTGAATGTCCAATATGACATTGTATTTTAAAACAGTTTTTTAGCCTGGGGTAAGTTATGATGTAGTAGCCATGGTAACAGTTAAAAAGTCTGTAGTCTGGTCCTGGCAAGCATTTATCCATGCAGCATGGCATTGAATACATGGAGAGACACGTGTTTGACATTGTTGCCACTGAAAGCCTTAGTAGGCCAACTTTAAGGCCTAATCAGCAGGAATTGATAAATAAATCATTAGAGAATCTGATTGTTACGCAGATGGGTTAATGTCATTGATATCAATGTAATCATATCAGTTTCTATCCTTACACAAGACAGGAAAGAACAGAGTGAAGGATCAGTGGACTCAGTTTTCGGGGTTTTCACACCAACCATATTTAGGGCGCACCAAAGAAGTTTTGGCCCAGGGTTTGGTACGTTAGTATCAATGTGAATGCAACCACCGCACTTTGGTGCGCACCAAATCAGCCGGTCCGAGACCTCCATGAAGGGGTGGTCTTGATCCGCTCCATCTCCCGACATTTGGTGCGGTTTCACTGGTGTGAAACAAAGTGGTCCGAACCGATCTACTTTTGATGCATTGTTTCCTGTTAATCCCGTGGCTGAATCTTTTGCTTACCCAATTTGTCGATTTGTTTATTCTGGTTGAGGATTACGATGATTTACGAGGGTCCAGAAGGTCACTGATGCCGTCTCAAACACGATAAAAAAACACATTTGAAGGAAAATGTAGAAGAGAGTGAAACGTAAACATTAGTGGTTATTGGTGTAGGAAATGGTTACCATGGTAGCCTCTTCTTCGTTCTCCTACGTAGCAGGTTTGGTAACCTGTTACGTGCATGTCGCCCCCTGCTGTTTCAAACTGAGTAAATACACATGTGGGTCCGGGCACAGTTCGATATGGCCAGTGTGAATGCAAGCCAGCGGGGGAGGAGGAGGGGGGCGAGCACATGGCGAACTGCGCCGCAGTACAGTTCGAAACAGGGGGGCCTAATGTGAAAATGCCCTTGGAGACTTTGGATCCACTGATCATCTGCAGATAGCATTTACCCCCACAGACTTGACAGACAAAGCAAGACAGCAACACCCACAGAACTGCCAAGGACGAAGATTCTGAGGAGAAATAGATACAAGTGATTTACATCCATTATTATTCACAGGAACCACAAGAGTGAACACAAATGTAAAACTGCATGAATGTTTTAAATTTATCATATTTACCTTTGTTGCCTTGACACACATACCAACTTTTTAGCATAAGTTTTACCCTTTCCTGTAATTTAAAACTTTGTCTGTAATTAGTAATGATTCCTCAAGGGAATAAAAAACACTTTACAACAAAATTAAAATCTAAGCAAAAGGAGAAATTGTCTGTAGCCTCTCATATATATCTCCACTTAAACACTTTGAGATCAGATCTGGTTGCAGGTACTGCTCTCAGCCACTGCTGATGTGTCTCCGTCTGCATTCAGCATCTGCGCTGCAGTTATTAACACAGGGGGTTGAAAGTTAAAAGGGAAACACTGTCAACAGCAGATATCCTACAGGCTGTGGCATCTGCGTCAATGCAGATATCCGTCTCGATTAATTTTTTTATCAATGCTTCAGGAGGGGCAGATTTGACCTTGCAAGGATTTTCCCTCCTTCTCACCATTTCCTCTCCACATCCAGGTTTATGCACCATTACGCCACATTATAGCTTTGTGCCTGACGCGGCCATGCAGGGAGTGGAGCACTGTGCCGGCAGAGACTCTCTCCTCCGTTGGGTGTAATGAATGTGTGTGCGAGCCCCTTGAGTGGAGGAATGATTGTGTGTGTGTGTGGTAGAGAGTGATGACTGGGCAATGTCACCGAGCCGAGCTGCATTAATCGATCACCGCTCCCCAAACGCTCATTGAGCCAGCTGAATAAAAACTGTACGTGTGTCCGTCCCTTAGCAGTTTTTCCAAAACCGATTCTTAAGTGGCTTTGCAGTGAAAACATCCTGCTGTGCTGCCGTCGCACTCACCTCCTTCCTCTTTCTCTGCTCTCTCCATCCTGCCCCTGCTGCACCTTTTTTTCTGGTTTTATCTCTCTGGCTGTTTATCTCTCCCCCTCCCTCTCTGTGTAACTCTCTGATCTGAGTGTGTAGCGGAAAGCTAATCACTGTGTTGTTGCTGTGTTTTGTTATGATACGGGGGGGCCTGAAGCTACAACAGAGAGCGTGGAGAATCTAAGCTGGCAAGGTGGAAGGCAGCTTTATTATCCCGGCTGGGTTATTATTGTGGTCAAGTGCGAGACAATTACGGACGGTCATCCCTGCATGGCTTAAGGACTCACTTAGGGCTGGCCTATATGTAAAGTTTTTTAGATGTATGGAAAGATTTTTAAATGATTCGAAGGGTAGGAAAGCATTATAGATTGTATATATGTATTTTTTTAGACTTTTAAAGTTAATAACTTTTTTACATGTACAAAGAACATGAGATAATCATAAGCGTTACAGTTAAAATCATAGTGGTATAAGGTCATATTATTCATGGTGCATACACAATCCATTTTTCCCAATGTTCAGTACATTTCTCCAACTGATGCCTTAATACAAAATAAGCCTCTCCGTACAGTAATTTTCTTGAATAATGTTGGAGGGTTGAGTTGCAACCATTTCTTAGTTATAGCTTTCCTACAATTTGCCAAAAGTATCTTCAGTAAGTATTTATCCTTCTGTGGGATGAGATATAGGGTAATAAGAGAGATATCTACCTTCACCCCAAATATTTTATCTATCTCAGTAGCCACCTCTTACATTTTCTTTTGTATTTTCAACTGTATTCTTGAATTGATTGCTTCTTTCACATTAGCGGTTTTGGTGAGCATTAGTCTCTAAATCCATCTTGACATCCTACCTAATATTGTCACAATTGCACAGGAATACCACCTAAGCTAGAGGTCGTTAAAAATCTATTCACTATTATTATTCTCTGTCAGTCACTTTTCTTCTATGTGAAGCACTTTGAACTGCAATTGAATCTGTGTAAAATGTGTTATGTGAAGTTTGATTGATTGATTTAGTTTCCCTCCCCAGTTCTAAAGTCTCCCCTCTGTTCAATTTCTAAAAAGGATGTCAGCCCAGTACATCAGTCTTTAGAAAATAAGATTTAACTGAATATATTTCCCTGTCTTGTCTGGCAGTGTCATAATCATGGTCAAGTGTGAGACGACTGTGGCCGGTCATTCCTGCTCTGCTGAAGGACTCACTCCAACACTCATAATCACGAGAATAAGAAACAGGGCGAATTCGAACGTGCTTGTGCGTGCTCAAGATTTTCATTCTCTTCTGTGTCCAATCTGCACCATCGAACCCACCTGCGACCCTGCCAGAAGAGATAATTCACTGTCAATATTTATTAACCTCATACTGTGACCACGCTCGCGCACACTCGCGCACGGAGTCGTTATGCCCTCACTGCGCGCACTGTCACACTCAAATGCACACATGCTCACTGCAATCTCCGCACTCCCCGTCACACCACACTTCACCTCTCTCTGTCTGGTGCACATGCATACAGATGTACAAAGACACACACAAACACACACACAAATGCAAACGCACTAATACACACAAAACAGATGCTAACACCTCCCGTATTTGTATTCAGGGTGTTTGCTACTGTCTGAGAGTGTATGACACACGCCTGGTGGCCGATGAGAGCACAAAGGCCAGTCGTACTAATGGAATACAACACTTTGCACTCTGCACACAGACGCACACACTGTTACACACATACATGGATACAGTACGACTGCTCTTAAACATCCGTGTGAGTGTAATCTGTGAAGAAGAAGAGGACTAATTGTAGGATAAGGAGAGAAAATGGGGGATTTTGGACAGGAAGTTGTCGCAAATAGGATTCTAATGTTATTCACCTCAGCAACAGGGTTGCCAGATAATCCTGCTAATATCCCCCTCTTGCTGAGGCACCCAAATCCCTCCCCCTTAAGTGTAAGCTGTTTAACCTGCAACTGTCCCAGCCCTCGTCCCCCCTCATGGATTTATTGAGACACTCTTATTTTAATGAGCCCAAACTCCTTATACATCACTTCTTAGCCTTCTGACTCCGCTTTGATTTGTTAATTGAAATGTTTCAAGTGAAATTGTGCGGAGATACGCTTACTGTCTCTTTTAATCATGGTGTCTCAACAGGGACATTATGGAGACACAAAGATGGCTGTAATTATGACTGCAGGAAATGTTTTGTTTATTCAGTCTTAGTCACAAACTTGGCTCGGATGTTGTAATTTAAACTTTTCCCCCTTTTCATCTTTGAAAGTGTCACAACAGTCAAATGCTAATTGAGGGTTTTTGGCAAGAATTTATGCAGAAACAATACTTAAATGATCATGACTTGTGTAAACTTCTGCACAAGGCTGCAGACAATTTAGATTAATTCTGCAGTCTCTGTTTGAACCACAGTTTGATGGATTGCCATAAATTGTGTTGCAGACATGTAGGGCTACTCGCCTCTGGGAAAATCATAGTTTTTATGAATTGAGACTCTGATGATGAAAAAGGACTACTCACTGGTTTTTAGCACAAACCACATGCTTTCATTGAACATAGGTATATTCTTGTGCCATTGTCATTTAAAACGTAGAGCAGGCTATAGATAGATATATACTTGTATTGTAAATAATGGTAATGATGGTCATAATGACTAAAAGAAAACAAGTTCATAATGTCATATTGCACAGTTATCTTCTAAAATCAATCACTCACTTCATAATTGTGGAAGGTATTAATTTTTATCTCTATTTAAATTCTTTTAGTTTTCCAGCTCCACAAACATTAGTGATCCCCAAGGAAGGGATCCTATTGATGATTATGTGACGTTTTATTTGTCAATTTCATTAGATTAAAGTTGGAAATTGAGCTGTCAGTGGTTCAAATTGTACTAACAAGATCAACATTTACTTGCCAGCTTTGCAATTTGCATTTGAATGTTAGCAGTCACTGTTAGGTATTGCAGTGTTCAGTTCTCAGTCCATTGTTGTTCAGTGTTTAGAGGAATACGGCAGCACTGTTTGTCTTGCCCCAGTACCAAGGAACTTAGCTTAACTTTAACACAGGGCCATTTGGAGCTGCTGAAGAGCTTATCAGATGACTGTTGGCAGAGGCAGGCTAAAGCTTCCCACTGACTCCCAATGTTTGAGTAAGCTAATTTGCTGTGGGCGAGCTTTGCCCGTCTCTTCCTTTTTACTGCACACAGAATATTGTACATCTGCTTGCCATAGACTTAGGAGTGAGGTAAAACATGAGTCAAATCTAATGTTAATGTTTTCCTTTAAATGCTCCCACTTTGTCCCATCATACAGCCCCCTTAAACCTCAGTTGTGTCTATTGTATGGTCAAATGTACTGTAAAATACCAAATAATGCGCGTGGCATTTATTTGTTTCAATCACTGAGTAGACCAGGCGTTTATTTGGGACCAGGCGACTATTTGAAACAGGCATTTAATTCCTTTCCCACAAAAATCTCTGTGGTCGTTGAGTGTAACTGCACTGTCGTGAAACAGAGCGCCGTACACCAACATGCATTTGTTGACATACAGAGGGAGGAGAAGCGAGCTGACAGGACGTCCAGAGAAGCAAATGAACTATATGGACTGTTAAGGTTCAGTCTGATTATGTTTCTTTTCAAGCGTGCACTGTCAGCTGTGAGCTCAGCGTTTGCATGTGTGTTCTGTAACTTCGACCGTAGCTCAAAGGCTACGCTGAATAAATTACACCGGGCGTTTATTTGGAATGGGTGTGTATTTGTCAAAATGTACTGCTACACTCTGCGTTTATTTGGAAACCGGCGATTAATTGGAACTCTGTGTTTATTTGGTATTTTACAGTATATATGTAATTAACCAATAAACTTCTCTTGAGTTCTTTCAACTAAACAAAGATAAAACAGAAATTTTAATATTTGGGCCTCAAAAACAGAGCCAAGATTTCTTATTGCTTTCATCATCATTCCCTCTACAGCACGGTGAACATGTAGGAAAGCTTAGTGTCATCATTTATTCAAATTAAAACTTCCAGATTTACATAACAGCAGTTACGAAATCAGCTTTTTACCATTTCAGAAATATTTCCAAACTGAGGAACTTCACGAAATTATCTGACACATTAAAGCTGGTTCATGTCTTCATCTCCAGTACATTAGATTCCTGCAGTGCCCGCTTTGCCAGACTACCCCAAAAAATCTAAAAGAAAACTCCCGCTGATCCAAAATGCTGCAGCCAAAGTATTAATATGAACAAGTGCAATTGATCGCATCACAACAATCTTAGAAAATCTTCACAGACTTCCTGCTCAGTACTCTCTCTCATCTGTTTGTTGCCCACTGTCTTATCGGATCGCTGAGATAATCAGGCATGAACTTCCTAAATGTATCCAAATAAACTAAGTTAAATGAAGGTGCCTTCAGTCATTATAGAGCTGCACTGTGGAACAAACTGTCTGCTGATCTGAGGTCCACTGAAACATTGAGTTCTTTTAAAAGTGGCCTAAGTAGGTCCATTTGACAAGAAAATGTGTATATAAGTGTAATTGCTGTATGGATAGATGTCATGGGATGTCAAGGGATGTAATGATCCATCGATATATATTGATACATTGATTGGTTAAGCAATGATCCAATCACATCGATGGAAACTCAAAACATCAATCAACATAGTGGTCTTTAATGTACGCCTTTATTTTGAAATCCCGACCGGACACGCGTGTCCGTTTCCGGCCAACCGTGCGTCATTCTGAAGTTTCCTCTCAAGTCTTGCGTATGAGACACACATTTGAACCTTTTCACTCTCTGACACACCACGCCTGATATTTCTCCTGCTGTAAAATGTATTGTGTAGCACCCACCGAGTAACACCACTGTAGGCGAATGTGTAGCAGCAAGACGCTGTTAGCATCACAGAGCTAAACGGGAGCCAGACATATCAGACATATCAGAAAATAGCTCTGCTGTTCACACGACTGCAGTGAGTTATCTCATTTGATTTTGTAGTGCACTGATTAAAGAAATTTCATAGTTAGAAAGTAAAACAGCGAGAGCTCAGTGTCATTCCTCCTCAACATCGACCATTAAACAGTGAAACAAAGTCTGATCACATTTACAAACAATCTGTGGTTACCAGGCATCACAATAAAACAAAGTCATCAATGTTGAGTTAGTTAAGTTAATAGTTCTAATTTTGAACATGAGAAATGTTTGGATGTAATTAAAATCAAACTACACATTTTTGGTTTAATAGAGTATGGTCAAATGATGGAGGTCAGTATAATGAAATTTAAATAATAATCCAATAATTTTTATTAAAGTGTTGCATCATTGCTTGATGTAATAAACAAACATTACAATGTAACAATAAGACCCATAAGGTAATAGTGGGGGCAAAAAAGCACCTTACCTGCATTAAACCAGTTTTAATTTTAAACATGATTAGATCATACAGATGGTTATAATCCTCTACAAACTATCATACCCAAAGGTCAGCACATCGTTCCACATTTCAGTAATAAAACTATCAAAATTGTTTTGTATTTACTTCTTGCTTCAGGTTAAATGTAGCTGATTGTGTTCAGTGAGGACATAATATTGTCTTAAAAAGATCGAAGGTTCCTGAATCGTATCGTATCGTATCGTATCGAATCGTGACAGACTTTGTGATATCGGCAAATATCCTATCGTTGTCCAAAGAATCGATATCGTATCGTATCGTCATGAAACTGGTGATTTACACCCCTAGTAATCAGACAGATCCATTTTGCCAAACTTCAATCTACAAGGATTGTGAGCGGCCTAAAGCAGCACAGTCTAACCATATCCCTTTAGAGCAGGAAGAGGAATGAGCTACGAGCAAGATGGCAACAGGAAGTGACTGCAGGTACAGGGACTAACATGCTTCAGTAGCAGTTTTATCAGATTGTGACCACATTCTTTATGTAATGAAAAGCAAATATCCACACTACAAACCCGTCTATAGTGAGGATATCTTTTGCTCCACCTCATGGGTTTTGACAAGAGTTCCTTTTGTTGTTCCCCAACCAGTCACAGGATCACCATACAAAAACAACCTTTTATATACACTCACTCATGCCTACAGTAAATTATTGTTACCAAGAGATTGTATTTAGAGAACAAATGCAAACTTGCGGTAGAAATGTCCTGACTGGCCTGCAAGTTCATCCCAGCACTGATTGGACACTACACAACTACAACCCTTGACTAAGACTGTCTTCATTGCATCTACTTTGGCTTCATTGAGGGTTGCTTTGAAAATCACCTGCAAAAATTGTTTTGGTGGCAACCCAATATGCACACAGTTAGCTTTATACTGTAAAGTTTTCTATCTGTTGTGTTTGTTCTTTTATTACTGTGTCTACAACCATCACTTTGGAGAGCAGAATTTTTTTGTTATTAAATTATTCAATTAAAATGCAGCTTCCTTTTTAGCAACTGACGATTTCAGTTCATCAAATCAGCTTTTTAGCACATACAGGGGAAAAATGTCACATACGCTTGTGACTGCTGTTTGTTTTGCAGTCCAAAGTAAGATCTTTTTTTTTTTTTCAGTTGAGGTCCAAAACAGACTCTTGAATATGAATTGCATAAATTTGTAAGAAGCTTGCATAATATTGATGTATCCGAACAATTTAAAGGGGATGTGGTTAACGTTGTTGGAATAGTAGATCGTAATTCAGAAGGAGAGCACTATTGAGCTTAAGACATGGATCAACTCCTAAAATATCAGCACTGAAAACAGGCACACAGAACTGACACTTCTGCTGGAGACAATGTGGGACTTTTATGGCTCATCACTTCCATGTTTATTGGGCCGGTCCGAAAATCCAACCTGTAAAATCACAATAAATACACTAATAGTTTGAAATGAAGAGGCCCCTTGGTACCAGTTAAAATACAGACCCTTTATGGTATTATAAATGAGAGTTATATGAACATTAATAAAAATAAGTGACTCTGGGGTGCTGGTTTGGCGGAGTGGTTAACAACCAGGCA
Source organism: Scarus forsteni (assembly GCA_036419115.1). Lineage (NCBI taxonomy): Eukaryota > Metazoa > Chordata > Actinopteri > Labriformes > Labridae > Scarus > Scarus forsteni. The sequence goes on from JAZDUH010000098.1 coordinate 7,378,994, forward strand.
CCCCATGTGCTTGCTTCTGCCGGTCCAGGTTTGAGTCCCGCCTGTGACCAGTTTGCAGAGTGTCTTCCCCTACTCTCTCACCCCTTTTCACAAGCCTATCCACTGTCTCTCTCCTATCAATAAAGGCACAAAATGCCCAAAAAATACAAAAAAGAAAAAAAAAAGTGACTCTTCATACACTGGTCTTGACTTAAACTCATACCTATTTCTTTTCCTGAACTTTGCTGGAAACCAGTCGAGACATTGATTTATTTAATGTACAAATGGGACCTACTGTATGTTAGCTGTGCTCATACGTTTACACTTATCAGCCTCTACATTATGACCACCTGCCACCCTGACTGGTCTGTGGCTAGACACCCTCTTACACAGCACACTGTGATGCATTGTGTATTCTGACACCTTTTTATTAGAACCAGCATTAACTAATTAAGCCGACTGAGCAACAGTAGCTTGTGGTAAAAGGTAAATGGACTTGAGCTTATATTGCACTTTTTCTAGTTTTTGACTACCTAAAGCTGCCTCCCACCACAGGTCACACTTACTCATTCGTGCCCATTCACTCTCACATTCACTCAGAGTCTGTATGTTAGTTATCCACCAGTATCTCTAACACAATTATGCCCATTTACACACCACTGACGCAGCAGTGGGAACAACTTGGGGTTGAGTGTCTTGCTCAAGGACCTCCCGTTCACTGATCAAGGGCACTATCCAACTGCGCCACCGACACACCTGTATGTTGGGTCTGACCACACGGGCCAGCCTTCACCACATGTGCATCAGTGAGCCTTTGCCGCCCGTGAATCTGTTGCTGGTTCACCACTATCCCTTCCTCAGACTACTTTGGACTTTGAATACCCACGAAAGCTCAAGTTTTGGAGATGCTCCGACCCAGTCAACTGGCCATCACACTTTGAGCCTTGTCAAATTCCCTCTTGCCCATTTTCCTGCTTCTAACATCACTTTGAGGACAAAATGTTCCCTTGCTGCCTAATATATCCCATCCACTAACAGGTGCCATGATGACAGGATAATCAGTGTTACTCACTTTACCTGTCAGTGCTCATGTTATCCTTGATCTGTGTAGGCCCAATCACACAAACTCCTTTTACTTTTGATGCAGCTGTAAAGTTTGGTGAGTTTCCTGCACTGCCGATTCACAAAATCTAAAACTCTTTAGACATCAGACCTAAAAGTAAACATTTACATTCCAGAGAAGTCTGCACCTGTACTGCTCCGGCCCTTATTACCACTCCATCTTGGATCAAGCTGAAATTGAAAATGACGCTATTTTGGTTGCCTGATACATTCACATTCACACAGCATGAAGATCTATATGGTATCATTTCAGGGGGATAAATTAGACCGTTGAAGTAGCTCAGAAGTAAAGCAAACGTTGCAAATCTTGAAAGCCAAAACCCAATAGTTTTGTCATGTTTTGGTATTCCAGAGTGGTGAAATTTGATGGCAAGATGAAAATTGTTTGTTCATATGACTGACAGAGGTGCTAGTGTAGGTTCTATTTGTCTTCGTCTCTCTGTTTATCTGCCTCTATCTTCAAATAAAAAGTTGTCGGTGTCAAAGTAAACTGCAACAGAGTTTTTCTTCTCCTTGTTGTTCAAAAGCTACTTAGCCTGCTGTTTGTCACTTATTAATGGATTAATGCAATGTTATGTTAAAATGGCTGTGATGCCAGGAGTATTTTGACTGGTAAATTGTGCAGAAAATGTTGTTTGTTTGTGCGTTGAGCTGAGTTGAGCATGTGTGAAATTAGTATTTTTAGCTCACCCCTAGGTGAGAGGGCTGATTAGCATCAATGATTAGGTATTTATGAAGCCCTGCTAATCAGCGAGATAAACACCTTAGCTGTGCAAGCGAGCGACTGGGTTATTTGAACATTTTTCTTTCAGAAGTTTCACACAGAGAGAGCACTGCTTGCATTTCACAACATTAACATTTCTAATTTAAAGGTTTAGATAAACACGGAGTCCAAAGACGTGCTCTGACACCGCAAGAAAAGGACTCTGTGGCAAATTATTTTCCATAAACATTGATTAGGATGCTGCTGTCCGAAGAAATAGCAAGAATTGTTTTAGGGTTTTTTTCTGTTTAATTTCCTCTAAGCTGCAAGGACAGAATGCATTACTTCTCTTACGTGATAATGCTGGCCAGACCGGCTCAAATGAAGCTGTGCATTCGTCAGATAAAGGCTAAAAATGGCTGTGATGTTTGTTGTTTAATTTGTACCTGAGAAACTTATCAGGAGGAACTTGAGGTTGAGTCAGAGCCGTTTTAAAAAACACAACAGAGGCACATTGTAGACAAACACTTCGTACAACTTGTGCATCCCTGTAAGTAATCTCCCACAGAAGATCCGCTGCTGCGCCTACACACCTCTGCTATTGATTAGCTCATTAACAAATAAACAAACACATACGCACAGAGCTGGCCCTCTGCAGTTCTCTCACTTTAAACTTCTAGATGTTCTCTATCGACCGTCTGACTTTCCTCTCCTTCCCTCTCTCCCATTTATTCCATCTTTTCCCGCTCCCTTTCTCTCATCCTTCACTTCCCTGACAGTCTCTCCCTGTCTTCTCTTCCTAATGAAAGGAGAAGATAGAATCTCAGGGCCAGCTCATTAAAACGTTCTCCCAATTAACTGTCAACCCTCTCACAGGAGAGAGCGGCTGAAGGAAAGAAACAAATGTATGGAGGAATGGTGGAGGGCTGGGCATGTGTGGGCCAGGGTTTTGAACTGAAAAGCAAGAGACAATAAAAGGTATTTCTTGTTTTAGGGGTGAAGCTTTGACACATTGATATGAGTGCTGTCCAACTGACATGTTAACAGGATGTTAACAAAAATGTCTTTTGGTGAAAGCAATTTGTTTGACATGTGACTACGGCACATACAGTGGATAATTTTGGCCCTTGACCCAGCCTGTTTTTACAAATCACAGGGACACGGATAGAGGCAAATGTCTTACATGGCAAAGAACAGCATCATAATTCTGCCAGCTGGTATCTTCTTGTTATACCACAGTGATTTACATTTGCATTTGATTTGAGTGGAGCTACATCTGGAGAATGTAGCACAAAGTGTTTGATGTTCGAGCATACAGCTGATGCAGAGAGCCCTCTCCACTCACCAAAGACAGGCTATCCTAGATGGCTTTTGGCCACGATGGGTATGCTTCTGGACCTTAATGTACATTGATGCTTTTAGCTTTTTCGAACATGCACCCAAATAATCGAAGATAATCAATAATCCCCCGCCAAAAATAACACTGGGTTAAACTCTTGACGAAGCGATGCTGCACTCGGCTGTATTGCTTGGATGAAAAGGCGACGGCCGAGCTCGCAAATACGTGACTAAGTGAGGAGTGACTACACTGCATTTCACAGAAAACACAGCCTGGTCTTTGATTTTAAGTTTGCCATCAACGGTGTAGAACCAAAACTACTTCAACACAGCTCTCCTCAGATGATTCGGAGCTGTTAATGCCCGCTCCGCGTGAAAACTCTTTGTTTACTGAGGTCATGAGAGCAGCGGATGTGTCTGAGGGTCAAGCTACTCTCAGAGCGCCCTCTGTTGGACGGAACGGTCCACTGCTCCGGGTGCCCTGATGTGCAGATACACTCAATATTTTACTTTCGAATATATCTTTACTATTCGGTTACGGGCATTAATCCCCATATTTGATCGGTTATTCGAATATCGAATATTAAGTGACAGCCCTACCTCATGTAAATCAAATCAGAATCAGAATGTCAAGATACATTGACATTTAACTAATATAGAAGTAAAGAAGTAATATAGAAGTATGAATATAGATGTCTTTAAGACATCCAATAGATGTCTTTAAGAAGCTGATCAATATTATATAACATATAAAGGAGGTACATTTGGGAATGTGAGTGATTATGGATTTAACTTCTCCTTTGAACATTTAATTAAAGCTTAAAACTCAAACAGCTCACTGGACAAGCCAAATGTAGGAAACATCTTTTCACAAACATCTTTTATAATAAGAATTACTACCAAAACTCTGTATTTCAACCTTGAAAATGAACAGTTTTTACACAGACAAGAATTAGAGTAAAATCATAACAAGCCGCTATAAATAACACAGTAATAGAATCATTTAAAAAAATAGGTAATTATGAAAACTTTGTAGACATTGACCACACCTTTTACAGAATTCCTGTCATCTTTTGTTCAATTTGTAAATATAAAACCAATAAGGACAAGGTTTAGAGGATCCTACAACTTAAAACACTTAATTTTCAGGTCTTCAGAGATCTTGTAGTTAATTCAAAATTCTATATGTGCATTGCATTATTAGTTTGGCTGCTGCCGCAAAAATGTGACTCAGGCATAGCTAATCTTGCATATGGCATGGTACTTGTATTGATCTTTACTGCCATGGTTTTCTTGAACACGTAGATGACTCTGCACTTCATCTTCACTGGCTGTTGAGCTGCTTTTATCTGTAGGGATTCAGGCGGTGTTGATAGCGTATGAGAAAGAGGTGCACCTAAACTTGTACACTTACTATCAAATGAAAGAAGTTGAAGGGCAGGGATTGTTAATTGGTCACATACCTTCTGTGAACTAGTGGCTTGATGACCACTAACAACACTGTTATTCAGTTACATAAATAACTACCTAATTAAATATTGATACAGGTTTATAAAGAAGTCCTACAGTGTCACTCCATGTAACACTGTGATACTTTCACAATTGATATTTCCTTACACCACTAGCTTAGGGAGACCAGAAATATAAAAATATTAAAGCAGTTTCCAGAAAGAGAGCAATAACTCCTTTAGAAAATGCCACATAATTTGTATCTGTGCCTTTGTGTGGGAGAGTGAGAAGAAAGAGGACAGTTAATAAAGTACAGTTTATGAACACTGTCGAGCCTTAATGACCTGTCTCTGTTTTATCAGCCACTTGGGGATGATTAACGCCACACAAATGTGTGTTTGCCTGTGCCAGCATGTGTGTGCGTAAGACGGAGTGTAAGCCATCATTGCATGAATGGTTTCAGTCATTTGTCTGTTATAGCTTAATTTTGAAATAACTTTTGAGGCTCGGCTCGGCTGATGGGGCTTCTGCTCACTGCAGAGCCAATAAGACTTTAAGCCATGGGAGCAGTGTGGCCCCAGTGCATTGTGGTCCAGCCAGGTCAGGGACCAGAACGTTTGTGGTGTCACTCTGGCTCACCCAGCGATAAGGCTGTTATCTGTCTCTCTCTGCTTTACAGACCAATCAGATTTAATGCCACTGGAGTGTTAAGCTGTTATTTGTAGCAGGCAGGATTGCAGCCACTTAAAATGATAAGGGGCAATAAAGACTTTCTATTTTCTTTTTTAACCATTTTTTATTGATTAGAGGGTAAAGAGAAATGAGGGAGTTCATTTTTAACAGAGTGGCAGTTATAGAGCATTCATTGGCAACAACAACACTATTAACAACAACCAGTAGGATGTTAAAATGGATATACAGCTGATAATAAAAGAAGAGGCTGTTAAAGAACCTTTTGTTTTTGTCAGGGTGGTAGCAGGATGTGGTCTTTGTATACTAGTCTGCTATCCTCTATCTTCTTTTAGTTGGTTTTCCCATTCCTCCTGTGGTTTGAGTGTTAAGTTTTCAGGAATCTCTGCTGAAACTCCCATCTCAGCGATGTTTGCACAATATCTTAGCTTTTGACAAAGGAACATTTTACACCTCTGAACTAAATGCAGTCAGTTCGATCAACATTAGCACATATCATTTCCCTCCAGTTGGATGAAACTCAAGATGGCTGTCAGGTATCCAAGAAATAATTGTTTCAAATAATCAACACATTTCTCCAATTGTAAATCATATGTTCAAATAGTATGACAAAGTAGCCATGTGCATCATATCTTTCCTCAAACAATGCAGGCTCAAGATAAATAAAGGCTTAAAGTCCCAAAAAAGTAAATTGGAACCCTCTTGGCAGCATGATCTACAAAATATGCGTCTAAAAGTGTTCAAGAAGGGTGACTTTCTAAAGAGGTTGTTCTCTTTACCCAAACACATTATCAGCAGAAACACAAAGCCACCCCTGCAGGGATTCTAACATTACTCCTCCTATGAATTTAGGCTGGAGATATTCAGCTAAAACCCTTTAAAGAAGAAAAATATTAGCATAATATATAAATAGTAGGAGTTGCATTACCATTATAATTAATACTCTCCTGGGTTTTCATTTAACATGCCCCCTATAGCTGGCCTTATTTATCATATTTAGGTTAGAGAGCCTTACTCGTGGATGCCTACAGTACTCTTTCTGGGAACAGATTTTTTGCTCTAGCACTGTAGTAGAACTATTTTTAGCCCAATCTGATCAAACAAGGTCAGAGCCAACTTCAGACCAGCAGAAGTACAAAAAAAATCTCTCATGATATCGCTGAGCTGTTGTAAATGTAGGAATATGTGTGCGCAATGGGCTTGTCTTCCCATTTTTTGGGAGTAAAATGGGTTTTTATTATTACTGAAATAACAGTGAAATCTATCTTCTTTTATTGCTTTCACACTTTGGCTTCAGTCTCTAATATTTCTTTGAATGCGTGCACATGCGAGAGCTCTGGTTCATGGGTCTGGGACACAGTGAGGAGCGATAAAATGAATATGAAACGAAAAAAGATGGATGAGTGGGTGTTTGGGAAAAGAAAGAAGGCATGCTGGGACTGGATTTCACTTTGCTCACTGACTGAAACAAAACACTTACTGATGTATTGCTGATAGCTATGAAGATAAACATGAGCAAAGCACTAATAAACAGTAAACACAACGACTGATGGGAATAGAGGATGAATAAATTAGTAGCTTTCTTTTTCAGTAGATGTGACTCTATGTGTTTAAACCTTCAGAGAGAAATCTCAGAGTTGAAATCCCTGAGAAAGAGGAGGATGTTGACTCTGATTTCTCCTGACAGTTTGCTGTCCTGCACGCCCTCAGGGTGTGTGTGTGTATTCCCCGTGTGTGTCCGTGCAGGAGCAGTTTGTGTGTGCGCGCGCTCCTTGGCGTCACTTGCTCCTCTGGCCGATGTGCCGAACATATGTCTGCTGTCTCCATGGTAACGTGATACATCAGAAGAGCACATAGGTCCACCTGAGGTCATGAATATTCCTTATCCTCTGCAGCTCTGTCAAAATCTGTCAGCAGTTCACACGTTAATGTCGGCTCCATGACTTAATCACTTAACCCAGCCAGCCGCAGGATTTGTGAGCAGGCTCGAGATCAGGATTTCACAAGTGTTGGAGGGAAAAAGGGGTATTATACATGTTATCAGCTCTCTCACTTTTGCTTCTCATTTTCAAAGACCCGTTTACGGGGGTGTTTTAGGTAAAAAATAATTGAAAAATGTTGATTAACTTCTCTCAGAGCAATCAGGAAAGTGTATTGAAATCTAGTACTAATGTAATGGAGGTATAAACACACCTGATACCTTTAGAACCAAATAATGAGTCAGAATTTTCTGCCTCATTTAGATACCATTCACCAACTATCAGAGCCAAACATGCTGTACCTTATCTGCTTTCTCTGCTTGTTGAGTGGTCAACATTGCCTTTAGCTAAAAAAGCAGGTAAAACAATTAACAGGGCCATTCTCATGATGTGTTAAACAAAAGCATTGCAATAAAGTTTGTCATTACACTTTGAACATCTGCATTAATTCTGCAAGGACATCATGTTTGGGTTAAAATACAGGCACTGGCTTTGAAGCTGCATAGCGTTTGTCCACGTACACACCAAGACAGACTCACACACTCACAGCACTACTGTCTCCTGCAGAGTCCTTGTGCTCCACACTCTACTGTATTAAAGGGATAGTTAAGTTTTTTTTTAAGTTCTGATGCTTGAGGTTCATGTGACTAGAATATAATTGCCATTAAAGCAAATGTCTGAGGGTCAGTCCCAATTGTACCCCTGGGCTCTCCCTTTTATCTTACCTGTTTTTCAAATCCTTCCCCTTGGCCCTCTTTTTGAGGGGTGAAAACCTGCCCCTAAGAAGCAAGATGCCACTGGATTCCTGTTATATCATTAATCATAGCCCCTCGCTGACTTAGTCCACTTCCAAGATGCGGCTTCCCATGATGTTACCTTTTTATTTGGCCTTTTTGTCTGTCTTACAATACAATGAAAATCAATAATTATGCTTAGTTACTGCAGCCCTTCCCCTTAACCTCACGGGGAATAGGGGTACCCCTTCACTAGACATAAACGCACAAAACCAAGACTTAAATGGTACATTGAGGATTGACCCCAAGTTCCTCCTGAGGGTAAATAGCCTGGCTTGGATGCTAGCTGATAGATAGCAGTCAATGGTGCCACCAGAAGCCTTGTAATTACCCCCTTTTAGGTTAACAGCATTTCACTTCTCCCTCACAAAGTGCTTGGAACTGTATTGTAATCCAACATATGGGTTTTATTTACCCTTCCACATGCCACTTGCTGCTCTTCCCTCATCAGCTGCTTAGATCAAAGGGCTGCAGTAGGCTCAGTTAGTGTTATTAGAGCACAAACTGATGTAGATCTAACTCAGCTGAATATTTAGAAGATGGCTTGCTTCTATATTTAACTTGCATGTTAAAAAACTAAACAAAAATAAAAACAGGCCAAACAAGTATTCAACCTACCTTTTTCTGTCAAATGTTCCGGGCTATTGCCAACTCTGGTTTATTCTCAGGATTCTCCCCATTTGCAATGACAGACCATATTGTTTGCAGCTCCTATGTTTACCAATCATAATCTGAAAGATCCAGGAGAAACATTGTTACTTAGTCCTGCTTGGGACAGAATTGGGCCTTTAGGATTGTGTGCATATGCTCACAGTTCACGCATCTGTACCACCAGGTAACTTGTGACCTGTTCTGCCCCTCTGTTTCCACAATAGTTTCAATCTGACAGGGAAGGCAAACCAGAACTTGCTAAAATATGATAAAAACTGTCAGGATCGTTGGATATTAGTGGGTCATTTTGTTCTTGTATTCCTCATATTTTTATTGAATAACAGCATAAAAGACTGTATTTCACAAATCATATTAAATCATAGCACACTAGCCCGTATATGAATCAACATTTTAGCTGTGTGCTTCAGGGTTTGTTGTGTTATTAGTGGGTTGTCGTGTTTTTGGGTCCAGGTTTTTAAGAGAACATAAAAGCATTCAAGAAAAGACACTGCCGCTGGTTTGTCTGTCTTTTGAAACTACTTTTGTCCCAAACCTTCAGATCATTTAAAGGTCAGGATGGCTCCAGGAGTTGTTGCTGATAATTATGTATCACATGTTTTAGGTCGTCTACAGATTTAATGATATTTTATTAGCTGTAATTTTTATGCTGTTAATATTCTCTGTGTTGCTGTTCCAGATAAAGGTCAGCTATCGTGTGATCTTCCTCTGAGTATTTCTGTTTACTTCCAAGACGTGTAATTAGCAGCCTTATCTTATTACCCAAAGAAACAGCTCAGACACACAGACAGGATTTAAAGAGAACTTTTTAGGTTTCAGAACTGTTTTTCTATGAAGTACGTTTATACATTTGGCATATAAACTATCTTTTTATACAAGCAGCGAATCAATATATCTAATACTTTTATAAAAGCTTAATAAATTACTTAACACAATCAAAATGGCCTTCATAAACACATTGCCAACTTGAAAATAACACCTTGCGTTCAATGTAGAGTGGCACACTATAGATAAACTGAAATTTCTATGTAAGGTATAAGTTTGTTTGTTTGAAAAATTTGACATAGATAAAAGAAACATGCCCCTCAATGGAAGGACCCCTAATCCGTATCTACTTTTGTGTGCCATTACCTTTCTGAAACAGTACTGCCACAATCAACAGACTCAGGCTCCGTACATGCAAGCTTCAGATAATATCAACTATGATACTGCCTTTTCATCACGAACATCTGGGAGCCAGAATCCCTCTGTATTTGTCAACAATGATAACCAGTCAGTTATATTCTTACCCTTAATATTGGCCATCCTTGCCAAAGCAACAAAAATACACATTATTGTCCTTAATTCAAAGATACATAGCACATTTGAAATGTAGCCTCTTTTCCAGGCAGTCAACCTTTTCTGATCATTTCAACAACTTTTTCCAGAAGAGGCAAATGTCAAGGAGGCTAGTAACAGATACTGACACACTATACCTTGGGTTAAACTGGACTAGCCTAGAGTATACCTGGGATGTACTCTGGGCCTTTCCACTTTATACCTCTAGACATATTCAAGGTGAGGCCACTGTCTAGCCCTTAATCCAGATGATACCCCACTAAATATATGTTTTATTTCACTGTTAAAAACATATGAGGCATAAAGATTTTTTTAAATACCATGGAGTATACCTCACTTTTATATGTAAGTATAATTTCATCAGCAGTGTTGAGTTTTTCATCCATTGAGCAGTAGTCATGTTAGACACTAATACACTAATGACAAGACGGGTGTGATATTTGCTGAGTTTGATGCCTAAGGGTGATATGGTTAACCACAGGACATAGAGTACACCCTTCAATACAAATTTTAGGAGAACAGTAATTTGTTAATTGAGTCTGAGTTTATTACAAGAGTTAGTCATCACAAAGACCACAGATTTCTCTGACAATTGTTCAGTTAGTCACTCACAATATTGCAATCAAATCAAATATTTATCCAAAATGTCACACTATCAACTGCTCAGTGAGTGGTGAACAACCCAACAGTGCATTCAAAATCACACTGACATAAAGAATAAGGTTTGATATCATGGATATACTAATTGGTTTTGTTTAAATCTGTGTGCTCTGAATGAAAACTGTATTCACTCCTCCTCACCCTATATGGTAAATGGTAAAAATGGTGAATGGGTTTGGGCTTATATAGCACTTTTCTAGTCTTTGACCACTCAAAGTAGCTTTACACCACAGGTCTCATCTACCCATTCACTCTCACATTGTCTCACTGATGGTTCTGAGTGTCTATGGTAGTTATCCATCAGTATCAACTAACACATTCATGCTCTTACATGCCCATGCACACACAACTGAAGCAGCAGTAGGAGCAACTTGGGGTTAGGTGTCTTGTCCAAGGACACGTCGCCATGTGTTGTAGGGAACCAAGCTCGAACCTGCAACCTCCTGAGTACTGACCAAGCACACTATCTAACTATGTAACTTTATACTATAAAGTGGACTAGCCAATAATATACTCCAGGGTATAGTCTAGGTATATTATTGGCAGAGGGTATTATTGTGGGTAGGCCTGGTGCTAGTTCAACCTACAAAACCAAAACCAGTGAAGTTGGTAAATCATAAATAAAAACAGAATACAATGATTTGCAAATCCTTTTCAACTTATATTCAATTGAATACACTGCAAAGAGAAGATATTTAATGTTCGAACTGAGAAACTTTTTCTTTTGCAAATAATCATCAACTTAGAATTTGCAACACATTGCAAAAAAGTTGGCACAGGGGCATTTTTACCACTGTGTTACATCGCCTTTCCTTTTAACAACACTCAGTAAACGTTTGGGAACTGAGGAGACCAATTTTTGAAGCTTTTGGGGTGGAATTCTTTCTCATTCTTGCTTGATGTACAGCTTAAGTTGTTCAACAGTCCAGGGTCTCCGTTGTTGTATTTTATGCTTCATAATGCGCCACACATTTTCAATGGGGGACAGGTCTGGACTACAGGCAGGCCAGTCTAGTACCCGCACTCTTTTACTACAAAGCCACGCTGTTGTAACACGTGCAGAATGTGGCTTGGCATTGTCTTGCTGAAATAAGCAGGGGCGTCCATGAAAAAGACGTTGCTTGGATGGCAGCATGTGTTGCTCCAAAACCTGTATGTACCTTTCAGCATTAATGGTGCCTTCACAGATGTGTAAGTTACCCATGCCTTGGGCACTAATACACCCCCATACCATCACAGATGCTGGCTTTTAAACTTTGCACCTATAACAGTCTGGATGGTTCTTTTCCTCTTTGGTCCGGAGGACATGACGACCACAGTTTCCAAAAACAATTTGAAATGTGGACTGGTCAGACCACAGAACACTTTTCCACTTTGCATCAGTCCATCTTAGATGAGCTCGGGCCCAGCGAAGCCGGCGGCGTTTCTGGGTGTTGTTGATAACTGGCTTTGGCTTTGCATAGTAGAGTCTTAACTTGCACTTACAGATGTAGACGAACTGTAGTTACTGACAGTGGTTTTCTGAAGTGTTCCTGAGCCCATGTGGTGATATCCTTTACACAGTGATGCCGGTTTTTGATGCAGTACTGCCTGAGGGATCGAAGGTCATTCAATGTTGGTTTTCAGCCTTGCCGCTTACGTGCAGTAATTTCTCCAGATTCTCTGAACCTTTTGATGATGTTACGGACCGTAGATGATGAAATCCCTAAATTCCTTGCAATAGCTGGTTGAGAAATGTTGTTCTTAAACTGTTCGACAGTTTGCTCACGTATTTTTTCACAAAGTGGTGACCCTCGCCCCATCCTTGTTTGTGAATGACTGAGCATTTCAGGGAAGCTGCTTTTATACCCAATCATGGCACCCACCTGTTCCCAATTAGCCTGTTCACCTGTGGGATGTTCCAAGTAAGTGTTTGATGAGCATTCCTCAACTTTCTCAGTCTTTTTTGCAACTTGTGCCAGCTTTTTTGAAACATGTTGCAGGCATCAAATTCCAAATGAGCTAATATTTGCAAAAAATAACAAAGTTTATCAGTTTGAACGTTAAGTATCTTGTTTTTGCTGTGTATTCAATTGAATATAGGTGGGAAGGGATTTGCAAATCATTGTATTCTGTTTTTATTTATGGTTTACACAACGTGCCAACTTCACTGGTTTTGGGTTTCGTACATTACCAGATGCCCCCTAATCAGCTTTAGCATTCAGTCCTGGAGACAGTATTGCACGTGTGAGAACAGAAAAACAGTGGAGAAAATACAAATAGAAAAAAGTAGAGAGGGAACTTTGAAAATGGATAAGGGAGGCAAAGCCATGCTGAGGTGGAACTCACCCCTCATGACTGGGCTGCCGTTCTACCTCCCACCACTCTTTCATTTTCATGAGTAAAGACAGCATTAAAAAAGATTGGGTGATCTCCTACTCTTATTTGGCTTCAAACTTGCATTACTCCCTCATATCCAAGCCTAATAACAAATGTAACTGCTTCATCTTCTATCTCTGTCGGATTAAGTAGTTAAATAAAGAATGACTAAGCAGTTTTACAAATAAAAGTGCAAGGAGGATTTATAGCTCAGTAAATCTGGCCCATTGCTGAGGTTTTAAGAACTCCAGCAGCCAAGTCGTGTTTACCAGCCCAGTTTGTCCTTTTTTGTTTCAGACTTGTCTGGAATGCATAGCTCAAATAATGCAATACATTTAGGGTGAAAGTCGCACTGCATATAAATACCCCTTTTCCTCCCTAGTCGCAAATGTTACTCTGCACTTTTTTAGGGTGAAAAACAGCTTTTTGGATGAGTTTTTTTTTTTCTGTGGGAGTTGCAGATCTGTTTAATTCTACAGAGAGGTCAACACAGTGTCACTGAGCTCTCACAAGCTGATTAATGAGCCAGCAGTCAAACATCAAAAGTGGCACTTGGAACAGACAAGAGCTCATTTTTTGTCATATTTTTCGAGATATTTTAACAAAGTACCAACATGTCTCAATTTTTCTGAACCGATCACTTAAACTTCAACACAGGTGCGCACTTGAAAGCCAAAAGAAAAGTAGTTAGAGCTGTCATTTCAGAGAGCTAATACCAAAACAACACTTAACGCCTTTTGAGATGTGAAAGCACTTATTTGAGTTTGTTTGGCTTTGAAATGTTCGGAAAATGGAGGCAAAGATCAGAGAAATCAAAGGTAAACAAAACAACAAAGAGCCCTTTGAACATTGAGGTACATGCTAAGTTTAGAGGCGTCTGTTATTGACAACTGTAACTTGGCTCTATGTTTTATGTATTTATGCAAGTGAGAATCAGGTTGATCATTCACTGAGTTGTTTATCATGCCGCACGCTAAATCGTTCCCTGTTAGACGTATGTTACCATGAGTCAATCATTGCTCCGGTGCACGAAAGCCTAAAAAACAAACAGCTGATTAGAATATAAATGTGGATCAAATTGCTGCTGCGTTAATAATTTATTTTTATGGGAGCCGCGCTCTCCGTCTGTAATCTGTCTCTTCCTTCCCTTCCTGCCACTTTCATCCTCCTCTTGACTGCAGAAAAATGCCAAAATCTACATTTAAATTGAAAGCTATTCATCTGCATATTTTTGATTATTCAATTAATTTCCCTCCTGTTTTTTCAGCCCCAACAATCAGCAGCTATGTGGTGCAGTGCAGCTGTTTTTTGTTTGATGCAGCTCTTCATTGAATAGTCAAGAGTGTGTGTGGGTGTGTGTGTGTATGAGTACAAGAGCAAATCCCCACAGGTTTTAAATTTTTGAGATATTTGATAAATATCAAACACATTTTATTGCAAATTTTGTTTTTGCAGTTGTGTAGGATATCACTAAGAACACAAAGTGTGAAAACTGAAGTACTGTATGCTGACCAGGGCAGTTGCTAGGAATTCTGGGCCCCCTGAAAGAATATTGGTGTGGGCCCCTCTACCCCATTAATTACAACCTTCAATTTTCCTGTTTTTCAGTGTTCTTGACGGTGCCTGGTGTAATAACACCCAGTTTGTTTCCTTTTTACCAGTAGCGACTTAACAAGTCAGAGTATTATTATGTAAATTATGTATTATTGGTTGTCTTATTCTCATTTAACTGATTTGCAACGTGCTATTACACCTCTGATTGCAAATAAACTTTCAATAAACCACTCAAAAAATAGGTAGCCACTGATTCTGGAGCAGCAGAGCATAAGGATTTATTGTTCTATTGTGTATATTACATTAAATAAACATTAAATATTATGTTTCATGGAAAACCTGATGCAGACCTTGGCTAACCTATTCATGGAAAAAAATCTAAATGGGCTTCTTAGTACCATAGTACCATACCTTTCCAAGAGAAAAAAATATTTTTAAACAATTCAAAAGTCAGTGTTAACTGTCCAAAATTCTAAATCGTATTTTTCTTTGTTGCTGTCAGCTATTGTGCTGTCTTTTGTTTTATGCTGCTATGAAAACAAACAACAACAACAAAACTTTGAACATTCATTTTTTTGTATTGAGACTACTCAAATGTCCCACCAATAACACATTTACAACACTGCATTGAACACATCATGGTAACGTAACTGACCTTCGTCAGATGCTCATAATTACTGAGCAGAACCTGAATGCATCATAATACAATTCAATGCAGCCTCTGAGTGGGCGCATACTGGAGCACTGTCCGACAATATGGGTGAAACACACAATTACTGCAGTAGCCTCTGAATTAGTAGTAACGAATTAGTAGTAATTAGGAACTGACGACTTGTCCAGAGTGTAGCGCGGCCAGATGACAGCTAACGCGGGCTCCAGCCTGCGCCCCTTCAAAGGTAAGCTGATGTTGCAGACATTAAATGAATGAACAAGTAGGCAGTGTTTCAGCCGCCTTCGGTAGTTTTACTCTCACCGTTCTTAGAAAAAAAGCTTTTGATGTCCTGGGCCCCTGCTCTGCTGCTTCTACTCCTGGCCTCCTTTTCAACTCTTTTTTTGGTGTCCAGACTTGTGTTTTTTGGGGGCCATCCTAACCCTGCTGGAGTTCGCTCGCGCTCACTTACTTTCGCTGAGGAAGAACGCATCTTGGTGTGGACCAAACCATTTTTTAAGAATGGGCAAAGGCGGTTATTGAAATTATTAAAATTAGGAAATTGCATGCCTTGTGGCTTTGTTTTAATTTGGATTCATTCGTATGAATATATATTATTTCAGCGTATGTATAATAATTTTGTCATAGAAGCTACTGGGGGCTGTGTGTGGGCCCTAGAGGGCTGTGGGCCCTTATAATCGTCATCACCTTTACCCCCTATACTACGGCGCTGATGCTGACACAGCAGATAGCCTGTTCATTATACTTCACTTGTCCATCTGGGAAACAGCCCATAGACAGGGTATAAAGAGGGAAGAAACTTACAAAAAAAAAATAACATATCCAATGATAGTGTTGTCAGTCACATTAATTTCAGGCCAGTCAGATAATGTAGCATTCAAGCGCTGCTGCATAAAAATTAAAACATAAGCCACTACTTGGGCCAAACTTACCTCAAAATATGTCAGAAGTGGGGCAAAAATATCCTTTCTAGCGAGAAGTGTTTTTTGTATTTTAATTTGATAAAGAAATGCATTTCAGATCTGAAAATACTGGGAGTAAAGTGGTTAGCATCTGTGCTAATCCCTGGATGAGCAATCATTGTCTGTTGTCATCTCACCTGTAGCTTCTAGCTCTTCCTGCTCTAAAGGACTCTGATTGGGCCGTGCCGCTTTGAGCTGCCCACAGTTGTTGTAGATTGGAGCTTGGCAAGATGGATCTGCCTGATTACAGACATTAAACCAGCTTAGCCAGCTGCTGCACAAGTTTAAAGTCCAGTATAGTGCTGTAAAAGTGAGGTCTCATGAGGTTCATTTTAATACTCAACACATTGGCTCCTGATCCTAGATCAGTACTACACTTTTAAGGATAGAACCTGCACAGAAGTCCGACTGTGTGTTCCTGCATATGAGGCCAATAACTCTGAGTAATATGCAGATTTTTTTTATCGAGAGTTAACTTAAAAAAAGAGAAGGGACAGCGAGATGTTCACGTCACTGAACAAATTTCCAATGCTTTACTTGAATGATAACAAGCCATCTTGTTTTGGTTTTTCCTCACTCAAGGCGGAAGAACACATTAGCTATGCAGTATGCCAAATTTCTGCTTTATCCGGGATGCTTAATAATTTGCTGTTGTTCCATTACAATAGACAGACCACTGAGGATGTGCTCACTTGTCCTCAGTTTTCTCCCTACATGTCAGAATTTCTGACTGCAGCTGCTGAACATGATATTTAAGCTTTCACAACACTGTATGTTCCAATCGGGAAAGGTTAAACCAACTTTCACAACACCTCACATCAAGAGAAGGGATTAAAAAACAAATTGCAGTTGGTCATTTTTACCATAAACCTGAAGAAATCAATATCATTTGTCTTAATTCGTAATAATTCCCGCTTCGATGCAATCAATGAAGACTAAAGAAAGCATAACAAAACGAGAATCAACACTATTACAAACAGAATCAGAAAAACTGTGAATAAAGTCTGTAGAAAGACACTGCTGTTCTGGAAAACTGGTTCACAAAGACAATGCCCACGCCCACAATGTGTTCTTGGTAACACAGTTTCTGTCCTAAAACAAGTCACAGTGCTTGATCAATCTCCCCATTCTCCTGATCTAGCACAGTATGTATGAAGAGAAGGAATCAAACTATAGATCAAGACTAAAAAATAAGATTTATTGTGTGAAGACACTGCAATATAGATCATATAAATATTTTCGGTCCACTCTATCTCAGGTTATGCTTCGAGCCCTTTTGTACATGTTCCCTTTGTGTTCAGCAGAAAAAGGTGAAGGCTGAATGTGAAAAGGAGCTAAATAGTGAATGAGAATTGAATACGACTGAAAAGAAGAGGGATCCATTCAGCGGTCAGAGAAGAGAACAAGACAGAGCGGGTAAGACAGAGAAGAAGAGTCCCCTCATTAGCGGTGGAGAGCCGAGACAGAGGTCAACTGATCTGTGAACTACATGTCACCACCTCAATATGGAGCCATCTATCACACAGTCTGAAGCCTCTGTTTTAACAATACAGTCTCCACGAGCAGCGCCATCCTGTGTGTCATGTCGTTGAGGACTGAGGAGCTGTCTAAAAGCATTTTGTATGTGCATAAAAAGGCTTCGAGAGCTGTAACATAAATTGTGGGGGAGTGCTGATTAATCATTATCTTTTCAGTCACATTATGTGTCGTGCCAATCACACTAACACATAATTGAAATGCCTCATCAAATGGAAATGAGAGTACAGAGATCATTTCCAAGTGGGAAAAAAACACACTGTTGTTGCCTCAGGGGGCCTCCGAATCGCATGACTAAATTATTAAAGAACATGCTCTTAAAGCAGAGGATTCTACTTTCAAAGATGATTCTAGATGGTGGAAATATCTGTTATATTTTATGGTGTTACATAATAGTCCACATAAAAGTTATCTATGAATCAGGATGCAGGCAAAGATCATTTTTGTAGTCAACTACCGACTGCCCGATGAAATAATTAGTAGACTAATTAGGCTGTCTTTTACGTAATTACTTTGTCTCTTTGACTTTCATTCAACACTGATCCAATTGGAAACTTGACTGGTTCCAATTATTAAAGACTTTCACGTCTTCTCCAAAGGTTCCTCTATACCGTTTCAACACTTTGAGACTGAAGCTTGTTCATACGCTATATTGCAAAAGGTATTCACTCACCCATCCAAATAATCAGAATCAGGTGTTCCAATCACTTCCATGGCCTCAGGTGTATAAAATCAAGCCCCTAGGCATGCAGACTGCTTTTACAAACATTTGTGAAAGCATAGGTCGCTCTCAGCTCAGTGAATTCCAGCGTGGAACTGTGATAGGATGCCATCTGAGTAACAAATCCAGCCATGAAATTTCCACGCTCCTAAATATTCCACAGTCAACTGTCAGCTGGATTATAAGAGTGTGGAAGTGTTTGGGAACAACAGCACCTCAGCCACAAAGTGATCGGCCACATAAACTGACGGAGTGGGGTCAGCGGATGCTGAGGCGCATAATGTGAAGAGGTTGCCAACTTTCTGCAGAGTCAATCGCTACAGACCTCCAAACTTCATGTGGCCTTCAGATTAGCTCAAGAACAGTGCCAAGCCATACATCACCAAGTGCAATGCAAAGCGTTGGATGCGGTGGTGTAAAGCACGCCATCACTGAACTCTAGAGCAGTGGGGACACGTTCTCTAGAGTGACAAATTGTGCTTCTCCATCTGGCAATTTGATGGACGAGTCTGGGTTGCCAGGAGAATCATACTTGTCGGACTGCACTGTGCCAAGTGTAAAGTTTGGTGGAGGGGGGATTATGGTGTGGGGTTGTTTTCAGGAGCTGGGCTTGGCCCCTTAGATGTAGTGAAAGGAATTCTGAATGCTTCAGCACACCAAGACATTTTGGACAATTCCATACTCCCAACTTTGTGGGAACAGTTTGGAGCTGGCCCCTTCCTCTTCCAACATGACTGTGCACCAGAGCACAAAGCAGGTCCATGAAGACATGGATGACAGAGTCTGGTGTGGATGAACTTGACTGGCCTGCACAGAGTCCTGACCTCAACCCGATAGAACACCTTTGGGATGAATTAGAGTGGAGACTGAGAGCCAGGCCTTCTTGTCTAACATCAGTGTGTGACCTCACTAATGAGCTTCTGGAAGAATGGTCAAAAATTCCCATGAACACTCCTGAACTTTGTGGACAGCCTTCCCAGAAGAGTTGAAGCTGTTCTAGCTGCAAAGGGTGGACCAAAGTCATATTGAACCCCACGGATTAGGAATGGGATGTTACTTCAGTTTATATGTGAGTCAAGGTAGGTGAGCGAATACTTTTGGCAATTTAGTGTACCAAGGAAAGAATATCCAAACATAAGCAGAGCAATATGCTTATGCCATTAGAACAGTTTGTACATCGAGGAAGCCTTTACGTAAACGCATGGCACGGCACAGGAGAACCACCTCCTCTGGAAAGGACTTCACTTACATCTTAGAGACACAGGACATCCTTTAGTTTGCCACAATCTGCATTTTATCCAGAGATGGTCATTGGTTTGAGGGAGGTGTCAAGGAAGAAACCATATCTGAACAGAGGGAAGCCTAAGAGGCTTTCTATCTTGCTCGTGAAAATTTCCACTATCTCCCCAAAAAATCTCTATATATTTTTGTGAGATGTAGAGAGATAATTAGATAAAAAGATTCAGCACCAATTACATGATTTCATTTTTAGCTGCATTTGACAAGGTGGTTTAGCTTATTAAACACACCCATATGTGCTTCATCAATAATTCAGAACTGTTTTAATTGCTATATTAAGTCATAACAGGAAGAAAGTTAATTTTTGTTTCTCATGGGTCAAAGGACTGTCTGAAAGGAACAGTTTTCTTTCGTTAGAAGAACTTTATTCTAGTTGGTCACAACAGATGAATGAACATTTGGTCTTTAATTTCTAGCACTTTGAATCCCATGCTTGTTGGTGGCTTCTACATCAATGTATTTCTAAGACATTCTGCTCATATTTGCTCTTAAATACATTAAGAAAGGCTGAATGTTTTCAAACACAGCTGTGCAAACATTATCAAACTTCATATGCTGCACATTTCCATGGAATATCTGTTTTTTTCTTCTAATCAGGCTCTAAATGTCAGATGTCTGATATATTATTTATTTTAAAAACCAATCAAAACACATATTCCAAAATACCAAGAGAAGAGACTCTAACAAGTTTCATTACTTTATCTTCAAGTGGAAGTAAAACTTTTTATTAAGTTAGTTTATAATAAACTGCAAAACTTTTTAAATCTAAAATATTAGTTTTATTTTTGCTCATGGTTCTGTTATGTGTTTTAACAGATATAACTTGTGAACCCTGTTTGTGTGCCATTGGATAGTTGGGTAAAGTCAAAGTGGAGACAAATGTCATGCTTTCCGATTTCTTTACATACCATGAACATAAACAAAGCACAAAATGTAAAGAAATTAGTGTTTGGTAGATTATTTCTCTGCAGTAACAGCAGCTCTTGGCAGTAAATATACCGTTCTAAAGCCTGTTTATTTCCCTTGTAAATGGTAGCACTTTTGTACAGAACATAAATTTGTTGGATGAACAGCAGAGCTGAGAATGTGGGTTGAGCCATTGAAAAATTGTCAGTTTTCCTCTGCTTATGCCGAACAGCTTTTTTTAATCGTCCAGTCCACCAAACAACACCAAACAAGAGTCAATAACAGAATAAGCTGTTTGGCATTAACAGAGAAAATCTGACCAATTTTTCACTGGCTCAACCCACATACTCTGCTCAGCTTCTCATCCCATGAATGCATGTTCCTTTCAAATGTGGCACCTTTCACAAGGGAAGTAAACAGACTTTCCAATGGTATAAGATTTACTGCCAAGAAGCATTGGTACAACTGCAAAATAATCTACCAAACACTATTCTTAGTTCTTTGCAATGTTTGTTTCCTTGAAAACTTTGAACAGCAATATGCTTTGAAGGGAAGGATATTTTAAACACAATTCAAAAGTCACTTGCATTTTGTAATAAAATCAACAGCCCTTCTCCATTTGTGATAGGAATATTCTTGCAGGGGCTTTTGATATTACAATGCCGTCCTGCTATGATAGTGAGATGTTTGAATGGGGGATTCTTCATACCAGACTGTGGATTATCATTGTTTATTGCATGGTCGGTACTAATAGACATAGATACATAGTGAGTAATTGAAGGATTGCGTGAGTGTCTGTATGCTACATGCTGTATCTGAGTGAGTGAGTGTGTCGGTCTCACAGAAGAGTATCTGAGGGATGCCTATTTGTGTTTGGCATTCCTAAGATGGCTAAGTTAGTGTTAGTGTAAGTTGTGTTTCTGCTCCATACATGGTCAGGCTTTTTCTGGGTGTTGCCAGACTTCTGTCTGTGTTCATCTGTACTCAGCATAGATTCATCTGTATTGCTTAATATATACATAACTTAAAATATATATGGATAGAATAGGTCCACAATTCAAATAGTGATTCATGATACACAAATTGGGCCATGACTTAAAATGATACATGACTTAAAATTCATGCTATCAATTTGGGTACAGTCTTTTTGCATAAACTTTCTGTTTTATATACAATGTCAGGTAAGAAATAGTCTATATCTTGAACTTGTGCTTAGTAGCGGCTATGATATCGCTGTGCATTAATGCGTAAAATGGCTTGTGTGTGTGTGTCTTGGACCACAGAATAAACTGTCTGCTCCTCTTAGGACTGACCAGTCATGGCAGGGCAGTCTAAAATAGGTTTATTTCAAGCTGGTCACTTTGTAGCACCTTTACCTGAAAAAAAAGAAGTTCTTGATTTAGACCAAAGAAAAGAACTATTTGTGTGACAATATCCTCTAGAAAGCATGTTTTTGTTTATTTGACTTTGTAACTCTTTCATGAATACATATTGCCGACAATTCAACCACTACTCCTGTAAAAAGGTCAGTTTTTAATCAGACTGACTATGTGGGGGCGAGAAGTTAAAGAATGGACCAAAGTATTTTGGTCTTAACATGTTTGTTTTGATCCAAGTTGTATGTTCCTAAACATGTTGTTCGAAACTACAGGCAACTACTAGTCGAATAAATACTCTTTCTTGGGTCCGCTCATGCAAACTCTTGAACCCAAACAAATGACGTTATAAAGACTCCAGCATATAGTTGACCATTATTTGGTTTGACATTAATATACTTGGATGGGTTACTGGATATTTGGTGATAATAGTTGACAAGTTGATGTATATCAATGGATCAAAAATGACGACCCTTCTGTTAAAATTAGTTTATTCTTGTTCATTGTGGGATTGCTTTAAAGGATAAGTTCAGTTTCTACAACTTTCACATTGTTTATAGAATGAAGTAGAACAATATACTCACCCAGAAGGCTTTCCTGATCCAAACAGTGCTTCAGGAGATATTTAGATCCAAAATCGAGTGGCAGACATCCGTATAATGGTAGCACATGGGACATGTATAGCGCCGCTTCTAAAACTGCATTAATCGTCCAAAAACTCATTAGTTTCACCAATATTTCATCATGGTCCGCTCGCACATGTTTTGTGACCGTGCTGACCTCTGAACTGAAAAGTTTGTTTCCGGGTGCCGCGACCATGCGCAGTACGGCTCATTGTTTCAGGAGGGACCGCCAGCTACTCATCAACGTTTTGTGCAAAATGGACAAATATCTATCGGATGAAGATGTTGTGGAGAAGAACTTTGAATATGATGGGTGTCCTTACAGTTTCGAGTCAGAGTTTACAGATGAGGAGCTCATCAAAAGGAGGACACGCAGGCAAAGAGAAGAACAGCTGGCCAGAGAGCAGTCTTCAGTTCAGAGGTCAGCACAGTCACAAAAACATGGGTGGAGCGACACCGGACTGCCGTGGAGGAGTAGCCCGAGCGGACCATGATGAAATATTGGTGAAACTAATGAGTTTTTGGACGATTAATGCAGTTTTAGGAGCGGCGCTATACATGCCCGTGTGCTACCATTATACGGATGTCCGCCGCTCGATTTTGGATCTAAATATCTCCTGAAGCACTGTTTGGATCAGGAAAGCCTTCTGGGTGAGTATATTGTTCTACTTCATTCTATAAACAATGTGAAAGCTGTAGAAACCGAACTTATCCTTTAATAGCTGTAGTAAGTAAACTGGCCAAAACAGCCTAAGACGTTTTTGTCTTCCTTATGTTTCTAAATTTTATAGTTTTTTGAGGGATGTATTGTACACTGTGGGAGGCCTGGGCTGCCAGTTGATGATCTCCATTGTTGATAATCAAGATAACAGCTGTATCCCTCAAACTAACGATGGGACAAAGTGTGCTGTTTCTGGCAAATAGAACAAGAAAGAAGGTAATAGAAAGTAAAATTGTCTAGACTGAGCTTATTTATTGGTGTGGAAAAAACAGCAGCTGGTATTATTGCTTTTTGTCTCTGTGTAGGCGTCAGAGCAGGCCTCAGTCATCGCTATGAGCCTTTCTGTCTTCGTCTCTGTCGAGGTGTCTCAGGGTGTGGGTGTGCGTCTTTCCTCTCACCCTTTCTGCTGCGGGAGGAGAGCGTGATTGGCATTCAGGCAGCATGTGGCTCCTTAGTTGGATGAGGTCACTATTAAGCCCCGCCCTGCATCCCAAGCCAGCGGGTATTGATTTCCTTTAATTGGATAGACAAATGAAAAGAGGGTAACAACGGGATAGCACTCCTCCCCTCTGTTGTGGAGGGCCGTCCTCTGGAGATTTTTGTGTGAAAGTTTGCCTTGTTAGCTTTTTACCCCTGATCCACAGAGGAATAAAAAGCAGTTTTTTGTTTGTTTTCTTGACGGGTGAGGTTGATGACACCCTGTAGGTGAAACATGCTTTACTTTTGTTTACCTTAACCCCACTTTGCATTTTTTAATTTACCTCAGTCCCCCTGGAGAGGGAGAGAAATCCCTTTTTATGATACACAAACAGAAATGAGTTGTTATCATAAAGGTCACATACTGTTAAAACACTTTATAGAGAAGTGTGAATATGCAAATAAGCATTGATAAGGTCAGCATTTGAATAAAGCAGATTTTAAAAAACCCTCCCCTGACCTTTGATTAACTTCTTTTGAATTTCTCTGACATAACCAAAGATATACGTGAGGAAAAATGTAACAAGCAGTGCCAAATACATTGCTCTCAAAGTGGCCTTTTGTTTATTGTCCCTTTCTCTTTTAACCAACATTTTCGCCTCTTGTTTGTATTTTAGAACAAAGAAAACTCACTTGAATAAACTTTAAACGGTTGAAGTCTGGTCGAAGTTTTGATTTTATCTATTTGCCAAATCCTATAACATTAGCATTTCTGTCATGATGCTCAGTCGCTCCGATCAGGAGATCAGCTCCAGATCCGGACAGATTGCAGCAAAGCAAAAGAAAAGTCCTATTTTTGCACTTGTTTAACATCAGAAAAACATCTCTCCTACTTGTCATACTTTTGTGTTATAATAGGAGCCAATCACTATCCTTATTTATTTTTGTATATATATACAATTGTGTTTCTTCTCATGAATATGGAAATAGCAAAATGTGAATTGAGCGGAGGACATTTCACACAGCCTTAAACAACCCTGACATCACAAACACTTATGAAGCCTTTATCTCCCCTGCAGCTCCAAACTCTCTATATCTTTAGCTGAGGAATGAAAGATAACCATAAAAAGGCAAATTACACTCACATTACACCCATCATTGTAAAGACAGTCCTAGAATGCTTTTAAAATCAAATCATTTGCAGCCTCTATTTCAGAGCCTGAAGATAAAATATAACTTTATTACAAGGAGTGTACGTATTCACTAACTCTTGCTTTAGTTTTAAGAGTGCCTAAAAACCTGAAGGATGGCAGCAATCCTGCATTTAAACATCAGAGGGCTCATTTTCTCTGATTTAAAACTGTAGTTTTAAGCGGTGAGGTCTGTCTCTAAATCTGAAAATATTGCAAACACTAGAAAGCCAGAGGCTGAACCGTTCTCCTCCTGGAAAAAACTTGTTTTATAAATGATTTTAATACCATTCAAAACTGCATCATGATCAGATTTAATAGTTTCTTGCCTTAAAGATTACTAATGTGTACATTTAAATCAGCATTGAAATACGATGTCTTGAACTCAGTGCCCTGTTTAGACGAAGAAAGGTGCCGACTGATGAAGTGAGAATATGAGTCAAAACCTTTAAACTGTGTGTGGGAGGAGTGTTAGTGTGAAAGCTCCGGACCTCAAGAGTCATCAAATGATTAAGTATTGATGCTGTGCTTGTTCATTCTTGTCACTGTGTGCTCAGGGTTTGATAGAAAGAGCTAACCTTAGAGAAAATGTGTTTTAAAATTTTAATTCCTCTATATGAGCACACAAGCACCTTTGCTGTAAGACTCATTATCAGGGTAGAGCAAAATATTAACCGGACAATTTAGTCTCATCCTGTGTGCTGCAAATGTAGGAGTTTAAGGTCACATTATTTACTCTCCAGCAAATTTACGCTGTCCCAAATGAGCCCAAAAATTATTTCCTGGGCTTGGAGATATATCAGTGTCAATGTATAATAGCCTATCTACTTCCAAACAACACTATTTACCTTGATAGATTTCCCAGGATAATGAGGGGAGAAAAGTTAAAGTAAAAGATGAAAATGAAGACAGGAAACCAAGATAAAGGCCAAATAATATAGAGATAAAAGGAAAGGAAAGGAAAAGAGGAGTTGCAGGTAAGTCAAAGAAAGCAGTGGAAAGGAAGTCAAAGGAAAGATAAGATGGAGGTAGTGGAAAGGTAAAGAAAGGTAATCAATGAAAAGGAAAGAAAGAAAGGACATAAGGGAGGAAATAGAAAAGAGGAGTTGAAGGTAAGGAAAGCAAGGAAAGAAGATTGACAGGCAAAGAATGGGATGAAAAAGGCATAATGGAGGGAAGGAAAAGAGTAGTTGCAGGTAAGCAAAGACAGCCAGGAAAGAAAGAGAAGAAGAGGAAAGGATGAGAGAGAAACAAGGAAGGAAATGAAAAAACAAGGAGGCAAGGAAATCATAGGAGAGAAAGGGTGAGGCCAGGAAAGGAAAGGACAGGGCATCAATGGAAAGAGATGAGTCAAAAAGGAATAGAGAGGCAGGTAAAGAAGGGAAAAAGTTAAAAAGCTAATAGAAAGAACTAGGCAAGAAGGGAAGAATAAAAGGGGGTATGGACAGGAAAGGTTATCAAGGACATAAAGCAAAAGGAAATGCTAGAAAATTAAAAAAATTAAAATAAATGAAGAGAAATGACTCATTACTGGCGGTGCAACAATGTTAATGTAAAGGATTCAATCAAACAGCAGACATAAAGAATTAGAATATATATTATCAGAACTGGGAAGAGAGAACTGGGAGTGACATCATCTCCAACTTATCAGCGTTCAGGTTACAAAGTCGGAAAAAACATGCCGATCTAACAGGCTACTGTTAGTCGTTGTTAGCATAACCTGGTTTGTTGCTCAGAAATAATATATGAAGAATGTAAATATCACTATGGCAGCATTTTTGTAAACACTGTAAAAGTCAAACAATGCAATGTATACAGCTGATTTAAAGCGACACACCCCAGTCAGAAGTGCAAATAAATTATTACAGGAGCTATATAACTGTTTACACTGGGGACAGCCATCTTTGATTGTCAACTTGGGCCTGGCGAGGTTCCCTCGAGTTCCCAGTAGGAAATTCCAACTTCGGGGGGAAGTTCCAGTTCCAGTTTCCTACTCGGGACTTCGGTATTGTCTTTTTCAGGGTTGCTGGGGGCTGGATCTTTTCCCAGCTGACATTGTGCAAGAGGCAGGGTACATCCTGAACTGTTCACCAGCCAGTCAGGGGGCACCAGCCAATACCTTTGGATAGATTCTTTAGATAATTTACAACATTTAACTTTTCCTTAAGAAAGCCCCTGTGTTTGGAACCATTTTGTGATGCAGCATTATGCTACGGCCACACCGGATGCGAATTCGCCTGGACGTGCGTCGAGATTACATACAAAGTCAATGCAAACACGCGTCTTGACGCAAATTCGCTCCGGGCGGCGCGTTAGACGCGTTTGGCGCGGCGCGTCTGGAGCGTTGGACGCTTTTGGCGCGGCGCGTTTTGAGTGTCAGCAATGACACTGACAATCAGCAATGACATTCCCCCTCGACGTCATTGATTTGATGACCTGTGACGCTCCGCGGCCCCCTGCTCCCGCTCAAGCCCCTCTCAAAGATGGAGGAGAGGTTTATTGGCACTGTTTGCTAACATTCGGAGCTATACTATTCGGCGTGTATACTCTACAGAGACCGGAACAAAAGGAAGCAGACTTGGGTGAAAGTCGCTGAGGAGACAGGTTTGATTTAATGATGTGTGACGCCCCGGCCTCCTGCTCCTGCTCCTGCTCAAACCCCCTCTCAAAGATGGAGGAGAGGTTTATCTGCGCTGTTTGCTATCATCCGGAGTTAAACTACTCGGCGTGTGTACTCTACAGAGACCGGAACAAAAGGAGCAGGCTTGGGTGAAAGTCTCTGAGGAGACAGGTTTTGAAGGTAAGTTCTGTAAATATTCGTTTCCAGCTGGATTTGCCTGCACGGGTCATCACTGAGTCTGACTGGCTCCGGCTCTCTACTGCGCCTGCGCCCGCGCCCGGACGCACGTCGTCCCACAGCTTGTCAAAATGTCCAGTGTCCTGCTTCGGGCGTTAAGCGCGGCGCGTCACAGGCATTACGCGCATTAAAATTTGCCAATTCGCGTCCGGTGTGGCCGTAGCATTAGGCTACCTATCTACCTATTGTCCTGCCAGTAACTCCTCTCATCAGACATACAGACCAGAGTGATGCACCACTGTCACTGGGGCACAAACTGATAGTTATCTAACTCCTGGATATTACGAAGATGGGTCACTTCTTGAATTTTATTGTTAGGCCATATCTCCCAGCCCTTCTAATTTCTGAAGTTCTTTTCTTATAACCCGTGTAATCTGTCCAGGCTTTGTTTAGCCCTCCCTGTATACGTCTTTTTTCTGTCTGCATGCACGTCTGATCCTTTAGAAAACTGATTGCCACATGGGGCCACAGGCCTGTTTTCTCACAACAAGCCTGTTTCCCTGTTTATTTCCTCTGGACTTACTGTCCTTGGCTCAGACAGGCCTTCATCAGTGCAAACACATGCACACTCTTGTACAAAAAGTCAGTTCACAGGACAAACTTGGGCAGAAGGTGTTTCAGACCCTGTGATCTCCACGGTCAGCGCTCGCAGTGTTTTTCTTTGATGTATGTGTTACATGTTCCCAGAGCCCAGGCCGTTTCTAAAGGCGTGCACACACTCCTGTTTGTGTGCGTGTGCTCCTGTGATGAGAGTCGCAGCCCGAGGATATGGCATAGCTCTCAGACAGCCGCGCAGGGACAGAGCACACACACCGGGGACTGTCAGGAAATAGAGCCACAGCGAGGCTGTTAGACAGAGCGATGGACAGAGGACGTGATTAGAGGAGAGTCTGGTTTGTTTCATGTGAGAAGTGTAGGTTGAAGATATGAATAGAGAGGTGTTAGAGTTGTTCTCTTCATGTAATGTTACAAACACAGAAACCTGTCTGAGAGGTGGAAATGGATGTTTTTGTGTCTGTTAAACTCATGAGAATAGGATAAAATACTTTGACTCTTGCTGCATTTAAAATAAGATATTTGTCCCTGACTTTGTGAAACAGCATAAGTCTTAAAACACAAGTAGATGCAGGTAGGCAGGTTTTTAGGCTTATCTATATGATTTCAAGCCATATACATGGAAAGGAAGACTTGTTTATTATGATATGGTTTATGCTGATTGGGAAAATCAGAAGATGATGAGTTTGATGCTCGAATTATTTCAACAAGAACCACAAACTGGAATTGCTTAGTGATTAGAAATGTGAATTGCTTAGTGATTAGAAATGCAATGACGTCACCGCAGAGCCGCTCAGCGAACACTGCACCCCGTTGGGCCAGCGACTGGGGCTAATGGAAAAGAAGCACAAGACGAGTAGAGTAGAGCCGGGTAGGGTAGAGTATAGTAGAGTAGGGCTAATGGAAAAAGGCCATTAGCTTCTTTCTGCTCAATGTCCTCTGCACAGAATCCACAATGTGCCCAAACATTGGAGATGGTAGTTTTCTTGGCTACTAGATCTTCTGATAGATCGCTGCTTGTCTGTCCCATGTTGGTGGCGCATCTTTCACTCTTGGCAAAAGTGAACGTAGACTAAATGGAGGGGGCGTTGTCACGTGACTTACACAGGGAAAATAATCAAAATAATCATCATGAGTAAAATTACTTGGATTATAGGGTCTAAATGTCGATTTTGATTATTTTTCGATTAATTGCCCAGCCCTGTTGACAGGTCACATTGACCATGACTAAATGCCTAAATGCATTGAGTTGTAGCTGTGTGATTTGATAGTTGTATGAACAAACAGTTGAATGAGTGCAGCCAGTGTATGTCTTAAATGTTTCATGGAAGTATTAGCTCTGAATTCATAAATTGATCAGCTGCTGCTGTTAATGACGGTTTGAGACTTCTATCTGCATATATCAATATTGTTCTGGTACCACTGCGCGTCCCATGTATCAAAGTGTTAAAAACTTTGACAGCCTTGTTTTTCTCTGTTGAGTTTCCCTGTATGAAGTCCTTATTAAAGCATGAATCAAACTGAGCTGTTACTTTTAAAGAAAGTCTACCAGATGAAATCTTTTGAAGTGCAGATAAAACCAAACTTCTTCTGCTTTTAATCAATGAACCCAATAACTTTTCCTCACAGTTCTCAAGCTTGATGTCAACTTTGATTTGAAGCTACTGTAATTTGATGTGTTTCTATACACACACATAAGAACAAATTTAAAAGAGCAATTCATCCTCCGTGTCTCCAAATCTCTCCCTCCCTCCTTCTCTGCCTTCAGCCGAGGTTTAGCATTGTGCAGTCAGCCTGCAAATGTCATTAGCTGAGTTTCCTCTCCTGTCACCCTTTAGAGATTTGTGGCTGTTCACACAGAAGTGAACAGCTGAGCTCCCCTCGTCCTGATGTGTGTGAGGAGACACACTAATTGGTTTATCAAGCAGGATTTACTTTTTTTGACTTCCTTTCCCCTCACATGCTTCATCTGCACTTCCTCTCCGGTGCTTATTCTTGCAGATATTTAAGAAAAAAAAATGCTGATTTTACAATCAGTACTTAGAAATTATGTAAGGTTGTGTATTGAGAATAATGTAGAGCAGCATTATAATAGATCACAAAGATATTAAGAATAGTTTATACTGAGGTGGGAGTAGCCGATCGAATCCTTCAAAGTCCATGTTAATTTGTAAAACTGCAACATTATGCATTTACCAAAAAGAAAAGTGAATCATGAGTCTGTGAATTCAGGTGTGTTGGCCAGCTCATTCACAAAAAAAAATACGCAAGAGGTTCCCATTAGTGTGAAAGAGTAAAGGGACCACCATTTCATTTAGATTCAACTTTTATAAGTCTGAGAGAAAAGTTAACATTCTAAGATCAAACTCCAAATTCTGAAAAATAATATCAAACTTCAAAATTGATCTAATTTCCAAATTGACCAAATTCAAATTCACTGATTATATTTTCAATTCTGACATTAAAATAATCAAATCTGAGGTAAATGTCAGAATTCTTTGATTTGAGTTGATATTGAGAAAGGCATCAAGGTTCAGAGATCTTACTCACAATCGTAAAAAGAAAATGTCAAAAGATTGAGTTTACAAATTTGTGGATTATACTAAGAATTTCGAGAAAAAGTTGAAAGTTCTAAGAAAAAAAATAGAATTATATTATCATCAAAAATCTGAGATCAAAGCAGAATTTTGGGAAAGAATTTGGAACAACAAGATCAGGGTTTGAATTCTGAGAATAAAAACAAGATTTTGGGATTAAAGTCATTGTTCAAACATCAGTATCAGAATTCCAAATTCCATGAATATTAGAATCAAAGCAGAAAAACAAATCAAAGTCAGAATTTTAGGATTGAAAACACAATTCCAATAGTAAAACCAAATTTACAAAATGTAATCAGAATTCAGAGATTTTAGTCAGATTGCAGAAAGTCAGATTTTCGGGATTAAAGTCATTTTTCTGTCAGAATTATAGGATCAAAAACAGAAATCTGACCATAATGTCATTGTTCGGAGAGAAATCAGAAGCCTGAGAGAGTCAGATTTCTGAGATCAATGTCAAGATTTTGAGATTGAAAACAGATTTCAGACATTAAAAGTACTATTCTGGGATTTAAGTCCAGTTACTTTTGGAAAACACAAGTTTAGGTTTTTAGTTATTAGTTATTATAACTTATTTATAACTTATTACTTATTAGTACTTTCCAAGTATTTAGAGATTTAGGTGGACATTCTGAGAAAATAAATTCTTCGATTGAAATGTTGATTTTTTAGATTGAAAGCAAATCTTGAGAGCAAATTCAGATTTTTTTTAGATTAAAGTCATTTTTCAAAGATCAGCATCAGAATTCAATTAAAATTAAAATCAAAGTTGAAAAAACAATCAAAGTCAGAATTAGGATTAGAATTGAAAACAGAATTCCAATAGTAAAACCAAATTTTCCAGATTTAATCAGAATTCGGAGATTTTAGTCAAATTGCAGAAAGTCAGATTTTTGGGAATAGAGTCATTTTTCTGTCAGAATTATAGGATTATAAACAGAAATGTGGTCACAATATCATAGTTATGAGAAAAATCAGAAGTCTGAGAGAGTCAGATTTCTGAGATCAGTGTCGAAATTTTGAGATTGAAAACAGATTTCAGAGGTTAAAAATACAATTCTGGGATTTAAATTCAGTTGCTTCTGGAAAACACTAAGTTTAGGTTTTTAGTTATTATAACTTAATTATAACTTATTACTTATTATTACTTACTAAGTATTTAGAGATTTAGGTGGAAATTCTGAGAAAATAAATTATTGGATTGAAATGTTGATTTTTTTAGATTGAAAACAAATATTGAGAGCAAATTCAGATTTCTTTTCAAAAACTCTCAGATTTCTGAGAAGTGCAGGTAAGATTTGGTGACAGGTCATAATTTTGAGAGAAAAGTCAGAATTCTGAGATTAACAAGATTATCTGAGATTTAAGTGAGATTTCTGAGTAAATGTTCCTTTAATTAGCTCTTCTCCCTCTCCGCCTTCAGCCGAGGTTTAGCATTGTGCAGTCAGCCTGCAAATGTCATTAGCTGAGTTTCCTCTCCTGTCACCCTTTAGAGATTTGTGGCTGTTCACACAGAAGTGAACAGCTGAGCTCCCCTCGTCCTGATGTGTGTGAGGAGACACACTAATTGGTTTATCAAGCAGGATTTACCTTTTGACTTCCTTTCCCCTCTCATGCTTCATCTCTGCGTCTTTTCCAAATGTTTGAGCGAAAGTTTCCAGATGTTTAAGAAAAATGCTGACTGTTTCTGTGTAATTCATATTTTAGTGAGTGTCCATGTAGAGAATAATGTAGAGCAGCATTAAATCTCCCTCCTAATCTTCTCCCGTTCATTTCTTTGTCTCCTAATCTCTATTTTCCCTCCGCCATCTGTTTCATAAGCCTCCTCGAGATAATTATCAAATAAAAGATCTGTTTCTCTTCCTCGCTCTGACACAGGACATTTCTCAGACGTCTCCATATCTTCGCGGCGTGTCGTGGGACTCCTTGCTCGCTGGCTTGCTTGCTACCTTCCTCCCTCCCCGCGTCGCTTTAATTACTGCATCCCTCGTTTCTCTCCTCATCCCTTTCTCCTTCACTCCGCCGCCCCGAGCTGCTCCTCATTCCTTTTAATTAATCCACACAGATTTAGACACCTTCACCCCGCTGCGAGCGCGTACACACACACACGCGCACATACCGTCCTGACAATCCCCTGTGGACGATAACTTTACGTGATCTCGCTTCACTTTGAAAGTTTGTCCCTGGAGGTGGAGGTAGTGAGGAAACCTGTGTCTCAGTGTTCAGTGTCATGTGTTGTGATTGGATGTTCATGCTTTTGTTTGTTTGTGTGTTTCAGAGCTCCAGTGGAAGCATGCAGCTCATGGAGACGGAGTTCTCCAAGACTCTGGGAGAGATGGTGGCCCTTCACCTGCACCACCAGAAGAGCCTCCCAGCTTTCCTCTCAGCTGTGACCCTTGACCTTTTCAGTCGACAAACAACAGTCTGAGGAGATCTAACATCAACTAAGACACACGGCTGGAAAATGTACGGTGGCCCTTAAGGTCAACTGCGAAAAAATTCATGAAATCCCAAAGTCATTCATTAAACACAATTTTGAAAAACATCAAAGAAATTGGCAAACAAAATAATTCAGTGTATGAAAACATTTCATGAAGCTCAAAATAAGCAAGAGAGTCATTTAACGGAATTTTGTGAGACACGCCAGTATTTTATTTAAATGCAAAATCTTAATATCATTTGCAAACTGATGTCATGAGTGAACTAGAAAAGCACTCAGAGAGCGCAGACCTTCGCCAAGATACAATCCTGGATCACCACGTGCTCGGATATGATGACCGCTCATGTCTGTCCATGTGGAGGAGTCCTTCGCTGGCATTGCAAGGGAAGCTGGGTAATGTAGTGACATAGGCTTGAAATACGTGGACATGAGTTTGCAAATAAACTACAATTCCCATAATGACGTAAAGGGGGTGGAGCCCTTGCAGCTGCCCAGGAGAAATTCATGGGATTTGTTATTATTAACTTCACATCCAGATTAAACTGGCTGTGATGATTGAGGTATATTATATAAAGGGCTGGGCAATCAATCGAAAAATACTCAACAGTTACACCCTATAATCCAAGTAATTGTACTCATGACGATTATTTTGATTATTTTCCCTGAGTAAGTCACGTGACCACGCCCCCTCCATATAGTCTACGCGCTGCCAACATGGAGGGGACAAGCGGCAATCCACCA
Organism: Scarus forsteni; assembly: GCA_036419115.1. Classification (NCBI taxonomy): domain Eukaryota; kingdom Metazoa; phylum Chordata; class Actinopteri; order Labriformes; family Labridae; genus Scarus; species Scarus forsteni. Next base: position 7,413,238 of record JAZDUH010000098.1, read on the forward strand.
GAGGACCTTGTAGCCAAGAAAAATACTATCTCCAATGTTTGGGCACATTTTGGATTCTGTGCAGAGGACATCATGCAGACTAAAGTTCAGTGTTCAAAATAAAAAAAAACTACTACTACTACTACTACTAGTGTAAATACTGCAGGAAGACCATGTCAGTGACCATCTGTATCACCACTAATCTGTTCCAGCATAGCATAAAATAATCATTCATTAATCGTAATCCTGGTAAGACCTTCAATTAATCGTGATATTGAGATTTGGTAATATCGCCCAGCCCTAATTATATATATATCATGATGTACATTTTGAAGCAAATCTATAGTGTGATGTCAGAGATTTGTTTTTTTTAAATACTGCCCTAAGTTTTGGAATTTCTCGCAAATTTTGGATTTTATTTGCATCCACATAAATATGCAGATCACCACCATAAGGTAATGGCTTCTTCCCTGGACCAAACCACACCTCTGGTAAAACTTTCACGTTAATCCACTCAGTATTTTTTTGCAACAGACAAACCCACAGACTCAAACAGACAAGGTGCAAAATAATGTAGAAAAAGAAAAAGATTTCAAGAAGCATATAAACAGTTCAAATAGATAAATTAATGAAGCCAACAATTAGAGGGTGGATTTGGAAAACAACATTAATTTGAAACATACTTTCTGTTTTAGCAAAAATAATTCAAAATCATTAATGTCAGAAATTTGAACAGATAAAAATGAAGGTAATATCATATCAACTAATTAAATGGAAAAAACAAATACAGCTCAATAAAAGAAGACAAAAACGATTTAAACTAAAAAAATTAATTAAAAGTATGCCTTCAAAATACTCACTTTTCAGAAGTTGTGCAAATAAAATGTTGGCTTATCTATGAAATGTTTTTTTCTCTTCAGATGATTTTGAAGTTATTGATTTTCTTTAGTTTAGCCAGTTTTAAATTTAAGTTATTTTTCTTTAAACATTATTGTTTTACTATTTTTTGTATGATTTTCTCCTTGTGTTTTCTCCAGTTAACCTCAGGGTCTCCATTTTCTCATGTCATTTAATTTTTCTCCCTCTCTTTTCTCACACCCCAGACACTGCTCTTGTTTTGATATTACAACAATAACTCAGCATGGTACATCCACCAATGTTTGTCATAAAATGGAGCACAAGGAGTACATTTGGTGAATTGTTGCGGATTTGTTTTGTTTTCCTGGAAACCTTCTTTAGTGCATTCAAACAGCTAAGGCTGCTTCTTTCTCTCTCTATTTGTACTCTTAAAATTTCATCAATAAACTTCTTTTGAACACATTCAACTGAGCACCAGAAACAAGGTTTTCTTTAGAATAAAACACAAAAGCCTCGTAGTTGAATTCGGAGCTCGTCTCTTCTTACAGCGGTTTTTGCGTTTCTCTGGATGTGCTGTAGATGTGTTTTTACAAGGCTAAATCTTTGTTGACTCTTTTTATTCTGCTGCTTCTGTTCTCCCTCTTTCTCTAGGGTCTTTATATAAAAGGTTTTACATGGATTTATTTGTCTTTTTTGTGGTTAGAGCTTTAGTGCTTTGTCACAACAGCACAAAGATGTAGTTAAAGAAATCCACTAAATGCAAGTGCAAACATTTTTTCTTCTATAATTTTGCAGTTTTGGAGCTTGCTGTCCCAGTTTACTTTGTTGCACGGCCTTTTCTGAAGCTTTATCCATCATATGATGAATTTTTTGCTTCTCTTTAAATGAACGAAGATCAAATTCAGACTTCCCTTGGTCTGGCTTCCTGTTGGTATCACTATATTTAGTTGATCCGAAGAAATAAATATGCCCATGCTTGGAGTTGACTTTATTGCAGCTCCTCTCTTTGTTCTGCAGGGTTGAACATGACCACCATACAAGACCAGAGAAATATTAGCCGGCAATAAAAAGAAATGGCACAGCCACACACGGGAAGAAGAGGAAGCGAGGGAGCAATCCAATAAAAGTGAGAAACAAAAGGAAGTGAACTGAGAAGAAAGCCACTTATCACAGCCACAATAGAAGACCTCCAGCTGGTGCTGCCATATGTCCCTGGAGAAAACATATTCTCCTGCACATGCCACATACTGTCCCTGTTTTTCTTTAAATCTACACCCTCATTGTTTTTCACAGCACAGCACATCCTCTGCACACCCTGCAGCTCTCCCCTTGAGGTGAGACTCGAGAGGCTTTTATATATGAGCTCTGCAAAGCAAACAAAAATAGACAACATGCTCCTGCCACATGCTGTGATGTAATGTTGGATATTACTGCTGTCTGGATCGGATTTCTTGGGGGTTTTGACTTGGATAAGCCCTTCAAGCAGCCCGGTGGTGCAGCAGGTAGTGTACATGCCACACAGCATGGAGGACAACAACAGTGTTGATTTTGTTGACCAACTATTTTCGTCATAGCTTTTGTCAACAACCTTTTATCCCCTGTGGTGAGCTAGATCATCACTAAAAATAAACAAGTGCACATGGACAGAAACTAAAAATATTTAAGTAACAGTTTCGTCAACAGATAAAATGTAGACTAACATGCTTGACAGAGACTTTATCCAATCAGATCTAATTTGGTCATGTAGAAAGTAGAGAGAAGTTAAATGTATCCAATCACAGCTACGTTGGTTGTGTGGAAAGGTTGGATGACTCAAGCTATGGTTGGTAATCTGATTTAGATACACTTTTTGTAATCCTGGTTAAAATGATCTTTATGACCAAAAGGCAATCAATTCATACAGTGTTCTTGAAGGGACTGTGAGGAATTTCTAAGTAATTACATAAAAGTCTCTCTTTTAGATATATGCCTGATCAAAATACACACTTTAAGATGAGTTTTATAGCATCAAAATAGGTTATCTATAAATGCTATTCCTTAGCCTTCCGGTTGTGTCGGACCTGGTTGGACTGGCCTGGATACTCAACTTCGGGAACAAGACAATTAAAACTAGAGCAAATTTATATTATTCGGACACGTCTTCGAGCACCGGGCTGGAAGTAGTGATACATAGCCAGCTACAAAATTACGATACTAAGTTTGCCAAAAATTGCTTGTTGTCACACATCAAAAACTACCGCTACGTAACTAGAAAGAGATACATTACCTCGTCACTTTGCATCCTGTAAGTTGTTGAAAAAATAAGTTGTAAAGCAATGCAGAGTTCTCAGGAAGGTCCGAGCTGCATTTTTATCAGCATCACAACAGACACACGCTTTGGCTTGTGGTGTGTTCCAGTTGTAGTCGGAAGTAGGAATTTCCGAGTTCCAAGTAGGAAACTACAACTGGAACGCCCCCCGAGGTCAGTGTGACCAGTTATTTAGCTCTTGTAATAATCAATTTATTTGCACTTCTGACTGGGGTGTGTTGCTCTAGATCAGCTGTATACTTAGTATTGTTAGACTTATATTTACAAAAAAGCTGCCATAGTGATAATCACATTTTCATACAACAACGCAGGGCGTGCTAACAACAGCTAACAATAGCCTGGTAGATCGGCATGTTTTTTTCAGACTTCAACTGGAACACTGATAAGTCGGAGATGATGTCACTCCCAGTTCCGAGGTTACTGGAACGCAGCATTATGACAGTCGTCGCGCGTGCTCATGGGTAGCAGAGTCTTAATGTCGCAGGAAACAGATTCTCCTCACAGTCCCTTTAAAATAGAGCAAAAAATATCCGCTATCTACAGCAGGAATGAACCTGGAAAAACACCAACCAATCACATCTTTGGAGCACACTTATTTTAAACCAATCAAATCCTGTCACCGTTCTGCTCGCCTCCTGCGCGTACATTTTGCCGACGTGCACAGACTCTGATTCAGTGCGTGTAGCCGAGCTGAGAGGGATCCAACTACACTGGAGAATGCTTACCTTTTAAGTTTTGGCTTTGAAAGTAAGGGAAGCCCGCTACGAGCCATCCCACAACCCCAACCAAGCTCCAGTGTCCCTTACATTGTAAGACAGATGTACAAGATATCTAAAATAAACACTCTGTTTTTCTTGATTTGTTCGGCCGTTGGCTCTAATCTTGCAACAGCTGCCACCCAGGCTACTGCAGGTAGACGTTCTCACAAGGCTTTTTCTTCTTTTTCGGTTTTACAGCGGTTGGCATCCATCATTTTGGAGCATTACCGCCCCATTCAGAAAGAGTTCTAATAATACAAACAGGGGAGGGCGTCAGGAAAGAGGCTAAAATACGTAAAATGCGGTTGTTTAATGGCCAAAATGGGAGACATGACAGCTATGTGAAGAATGGCAGAGGAACTACATATACCCTGATCAACAATAACTTTTCATGTTTGTTTTTTTAACTTCACTATGAAAATGTTTTGGTGTTTTCTAACCTCTGACTGAGGCATGACTTGGTGTAGTGTAAAACAAACGTGCTGGGGGCCGGTTTGGAGTTGAATCAGTCTTCTGGATGTGAATCAGCTGAGCAGGTGCATGTGAGCAGGGGGTGTCATTTTGGAGGAGAGGTGTGGGAGGGGCTAGGCAGAGCACTGAGGAGATGCTACATTCAATTTCATGCTAGTTTTCCAAAATTACCGACCCTGGCTTTAAGAGGGGCATCCAATCACAGCTGCCTTAGCTTCATGGTGGTGGGATAAGTTGGGGAGCGATCCAATCAGAGCTGCTCTCTTTATAAATTAATATATTCATGTAGAGCAGGTTTCAATTCTGGTATTGTAACAGATACTCTGCCAAGTAGCCTAATAAAGGTGACTGCATCTCACACAGGAGTTCAATTTGTTTCTGTTCATTTATACATTCCAACTTTACTAGCATTCAATAAAGGGTTAATAGATGTTTCATTTTTACTTCATCAAAAACTTTTTTTTTAAATCAGCTGCACACCAGAAACAAGGTTTTCTTTAGAGAACACAAAAGCCATGTATTTGAATTTTTAGGTTGTTCCTTCCCACAGCAGCTTTTGTTTTTCTCTGGATTTGCTGTAGATGTGTTTCTGCAAGGCTGAGTCTTTGACTCTTTTTCTGCTGCTTCTGTTCTCCCTCTTTCTTTAGGGTCTTTATATAAAAGGCTTTACATGGATTTATTTGTCTTTTTTGTGGTTAAAGCTTTAGTTGTTCATCACAACAGCACAAAGATGTATTAAAGATATCCACTAGTTCTGAGATGCTTTGCCAGGTAGTCGAAACAAGGTGACTGCACTTCACACAATGGTACATTTGATTCTGTTTATTTATACATTCAGCTTTACTAGCAAATCAAGGGTCAATGAGGTGTTTCCTTTTTCCCAAGTGTCAAACACGACTTAAGAAATTCAAGAAAACAAAAAATGCCTTGAGGTGAGTTCAAACCAGACGCTACTTGTTCTACCTCGGCGATCACTCTCCATGCAAAGTCAATGTACAGCCACGATGGGGCGGGGCTAACTCTCCCGCGATGCGTCAGCCGCTTCTCACACTACCACATAACTTGTCGCGCAATGTGAAAGTAAAAAAAAAGTTGATCTTTTCAGACAATGTCCTGTCTGGCTGTGCGGCAACAGCCAATCAGCGGTGTGTGCTTGTGTGATGGTGCCCGTGACAGACAGTTATTCATCTGGACTACAAAGGAACAATTTATGTCCATGTGGGAAACATTGGTCAGTGAGGACATTAGTTCCGCCTAGACGGACCGCGGGAAACTCACAGATAATGCTGCTGCAGGGCATCGGCTGCAGTGTTTTGTGGTTGATAAGTGAATGAAAAGGATACAGCTGGAATTATGTCTGCTTATACATCCTATTATATGATACATGATATGATTGCGGTGAAACTCGAGCGGACGTGATGTCACCGAGCAACGGCCGACGGCAACGGTGACCAAAATGAGGTATTTATGGACGTGCGACGCTACATCAGTGGGCGACGCAATTTTGATAGCTGGGTCCCTTGCAGTGTGAACGCAGCATTACACTTCATGTTTTAGTCAACTTAATTTACAACAGATTTCGTCAACTAAAATGTGAAATTTCATCAGCTAAAACTTAAATTATGACTAAATTCTGACTTAAGCTAACTATATTTTAGGCAAAAAACTGAAACAAAATTTAAAAAGTGCTGTCAATTAACACTGGCTGTCGGTTTGATACCTGGACTGGGCTGGGCAGGGCCTTTCTCTGTGGAGTTTGTGGTTGGGTTCTCTCTGGGTGCTCGGTAGGTTGATTGGTGACTCCAAATGGCCCTTTGGTGTGAGAATGAGTGTGAATGGTTATCCGTCTCTGTCTGTACATAATGTGGTGAAAAAACAGGTCACAACAAGCAGCAGGACTGTTCAGAGTAACTGAAGAGTTTATCAAATGACTGTAGGCAGGGGCATGCTAACACAACCCATTGACTCCCAGTGTTTGAGCTAAGCTAATTAGCGGTTGGTTAGCTTTCTTGTTTCTGCACTCACAGTTAGAAGAATGGTGTCTATTTGCTTGTCATGGACTGAGGAGTGAGGCAAGACATGTAAACAAAAAAAATGTTGGCATATCCCTTTAACATGAAGGACTAAATCTGTGCTCACCACCAAATATTGCAGAAAGGTTGAACACTGGACGCGTTCTTTCTTTTTAAGGGTTTTTATTATTTAGCATGATGCTCTGATGCATCTGAACAGCCCTGTGAGAAAAGGATGGACTCATTATGTTCTCTCCCTTATTTTAACAAGAAAAAACACAAAATGATTGAGGCTGTTTGACCAAAAAAGTCCAAAACATTGGGTGGGTTTATTTTAAGAGCTGTTTTAGGCAGTCCAACAGTGAAGAAACATGTAATTGTCCAGTTAGCAACATTAAAAACATTCTTTTGACGGCAGATGTGTCAAATGCTGAGGGTCTTGGCAAAAGAAAAAAAATGAGTTGTGGAGGGAAAGGTTGATGTTGTCCAAAGTATCGACAGTTCGCTAGAGTGTTTTTGCTTTCTCCCTCGCCTGCACTGTAACAAAAAATGAATAGATTGCTCAAATAAAACCTGAACCATTCCTCTCAGAGTTTCATTATTTGGTGAATCTTCAAACTTGTGCCTGTTTCATTCCCTCTGGACCTTCCTTATCATATTTCTGTCTTATCATCGCCTGGAGCAAACCTCTTCTGTCCCCTCACTGCTTTTTTTTTTTTATATCCCAGGTCTGTTTTCTGTCTGAACGCCCACTTAGTGTGATTCAGAGACCTCTACCTGCCCAGACAGAGATACAGAGGGGGCCCTAGAGAGGGGAGCCTGTAGGCGAGTGTCTGTTGGATGGTCCTGTACCTGCTGCTCTGCTTGACCTCAACCTGAAGATACAACACAAGCAGCCACCCACAAGGCTGTGCAGGTGTAGAGAGCTGGTTTGATGGCAGACACCTGTTTCATACTGACCCCTGAGAGGTGGAACGTCACCTTTTCGCCTCTGCCAGGCGAGGTAGGAGAGATTTTTAAGTTTTATGAAAGATCCCATGTCCTTGTGTGTTTGACAACTTTCATCATGTCTTGGGTGTCTCTTAAGCAATGATTTAAGTTTTAATTAAGAAAAATGTCTCTGTAGAGGATTTGATGCAGCTCTGTTTTCCTCTCCTTTGGAAATGCTTAAGTGTGTTTAGCTCTGCCAAGGTGGTTGTGTTTTTGTTGGCATTTGTTTGTCTGTTAGAAAGATTATGCAAAAACTGCAGGATAGATTTTCATGAAAGTTTTACCAGAGGTGTGGTTAAGTCCAAGGAGGAAGCCATTACATTTTGCTGGTGCTCTGCATATTTTTCTGGATGGAAAAAAGTTCCCCAAATTTGCAAAAAAATCTCATAACTTAACATTAGGCCATATTTAAAAAAAAAATCATATCTCTACCATCACTTAATGGATTTGCTTAAATTTTATGTGGATCTGATCCAGATTGACGTAAAATAATGACATTTATAAAAGAAACCCCTTCATTTCTCCTCAGGTGCTGTGAAGTTTTGCCACCAGTACGTCGTTATGGGAATTGTAGTTTATTTACAGACCGACGTCACTGTTTTTCAAGCCTATGTCATTTCCCAGCTTCCCTTGCAGTGCTGGTGGAGGGTGCTCTCCACATAGACAGACACGAGACTCAGCCGTCCACTCAGAGCTTGTGGTGATCCAGAATGTTATCTTTTACAGGGGTTGTGGAAAAGCCACTGCTGCAACTGAGCTGCCTGGTTGAGTGCTTTCTAGCCCAATATATTTCAATATTAGGCATTAGAGTCTTTTTTGTCTTGGAGTCAATTTACTTTAAGGACATACACAATCCCCCACAGACTCGCTTTATATAATGACTCACTGCCTGCAACCATCTCTGGAACAAATCTTGTCATATTACTGTGATGAAAGCCCCAGACTGAGAGCCAGCAACACGATCACCTTTGTGTGGTTGTTGAAAGGTTTCACACAGCAGAGCAATTACAAAACTCAAAACCAGTGAAGTTGGCACGTTGTGTAAAATGTAAATAAAAACAGAATACAATGATTTGCAAATCCTTTTCAACTTACAGTATATTCAATTGAATACACAGCAAAGACAAGATACTTAATGTTCAGACTGAGAAACTTTATTTTCTTTTGCAAATAATCATCTACTTAGAATTTAATGGCAGCAACACATTGCAAAAAAGTTGGCACAGGGGCATTTTTACCACTGTGTTACATCACCTTTCCTTTTAACAACACTCAGTAAATGTTTGGGAACTGAGGAGACCAATTTTTGAAGCTTTTGGGGTGGAATTCTTTCCCATTCTTGCTTGATGTACAGCTTAAGTTGTTCAACAGTCTGGGGTCTCCGTTGTTGTATTTTACTCTTCATAATGCGCCACACATTTTCAATGGGGGACAGGTCTGGACTACAGGCAGGCCAGTCTTGTACCCGCACTCTTTTACTACGAAGCCACGCTGTTGTAACACGTGCAGAATGTGGCTTGGCATTGTCTTGCTGAAATAAGCAGGGGCGTCCATGAAAAAGATGTTGCTTGGATGGCAACATATGTTGCTCCAAAACCTGTATGTACCTTTCAGCATTAATGGTGCCTTCACAGATGTGTAAGTTACCCATGCCTTGGGCACTAATACACCCCCATACCATCACAGATGCTGGCTTTTGAACATTGCACCGATAACAGTCCGGATGGTTCTTTTCCTCTTTGGTCCAGAGGACACGACGACCACAGTTTCCAAAAACAATTTGAAATGTGGACTGGTCAGACCACAGAACACTTTTCCACTTTGCATCAGTCCATCTTAGATGAGCTCAGGCCCAGCGGCCGGGCGGTGTTTCTGGGTGTTGTTGATAAATGGCTTTGGCTTTGCATAGTAGAGTTTTAACTTGCACTTACAGATGTAGATGAACTGTAGTTACTGACAGTGGTTTTCTGAAGTGTTCCTGAGCCCATGTGGTGATATCCTTTACACAGTGATGCCGGTTTTTGATGCAGTACCGCCTGAGGGATCGAAGGTCATGGGCATCCAATGTTGGTTTTCGACTTTGCCGCTTTCGTGCAGTAATTTCTCCAGATTCTCTGAACCTTTTGATGATATTACGGACCGTAGATGATGAAATCCCTAAATTCCTTGCAATAGCTGGTTGAGAAATGTTGTTCTTAAACTGTTCAACAATTTGCTCACGCATTTGTTGACCCTCGCCCCATCCTTGTTTGTGAATGACTGAGCATTTCAGGGAAGCTGCTTTTATACCCAATCATGGCACCCACCTGTTCCCAATTAGCCTGTTCACCTGTGGGATGTTCCAAATAAGTGTTTGATGAGCATTCCTCAACTTTCTCAGTCTTTTTTGCCACTTGTGTCAGCTTTTTTGAAACATGTTGCAGGCATCAAATTCCAAATGAGCTAATATTTGCAAAAAATAACAAAGTTTACCAGTTCAAACATTAAGTATCTTGTCTTTGCTGTGTATTCAATTAAATATAAGTCGAAAGGGATTTTCAAATCATTGTATTCTGTTTTTATTTATGATTTACACAACGTGCCAACTTCACTGGTTTTGGGTTTAGTATGAACCTGCCTATGAAAAATGAGATTTTATCATTATAAATGTGATCTTTCAAATTATATAGATTATTTTGACAACTTTAGAGCAAGTGATGTTGCCAATTTATTGGACTATTAGACTTTGTCGAAGAATTGTCATCAGATTTGATCATTTAACAAAATATATTCCGATAGTAGATGTCTTGGACTTTTATTTTGTTGCTGTGGTAATAAACGTGCATCAGTACAGTTTTTTATGTATCTAAGACTATGAAACTTTGAATTCTCGTATTATGAAAGCCATTTGTTGTATAATGTGCTTCATTGATAGTAATATCTAAGAGATATTCATTTATCATTTTGCTCAATGTTTCGCAGCTCAGAGTATTAGAAGAATAAAAGAGAAAACAAAGAATAACATAATATGAGAAGCATAAAACACAGATCTGAAGAGAGTTTGAGGAGGTCTTGAAATTGGATTTATCTGACCGAGTAAACACACGCTGAGGTGATTTGCTTTTCCTGCCAGGATTTCTATGCAGAATAGCTGCTCTCTTGAAAGATATTGTTGGATGGTTGGAGGTGATACTTCGAGGACCTGTGCCGAGAATACCGAGCCAGAAATTCATCTTATTTCATTCTTCTCTCCCCCAGCCGGAGCATCAGACGCCTCAGTGCATTGTTGAGCTCTCACAATGGCCGCCGGCTTCAGGCTGAGAAAAATAGGCAGCATTTAAACTGTCATTTGATATTTTAAAGTTTTTTGCTTTCAGGTGATTGAACCTGGGGTTTGCTCCATCTCAGCAGAGAGAGAGAGAAGTGAGTGAAGTGAGTCATGAGAGGGAAATAAAAGGAGAGGAAACAAGAGCTGTCTGAACAGAATGAGGAGCAGGGCAAGTTTTCAGATGGGGACCCTCTTGAATGAAGAGCATTCATTATTTGATTCATTTTAGAAATTGGATTACAGTGATCCTGTTATTAAATTAGAGCTTCAGTTGCGCTGTCTGGTAGGATTTAATTCCATCTTGTATATATCTTGTGCATTTAAAGTCTTCTTACAACCTTATTTACTTATACTACGTTTGTATACTTTTAACTTAACTAGCCATCTATTGCACTGAAAAGAAGCTCTCCAATCTAGTTGTACATTCTATATAATGGCAATAAAGGCCATTCTGATTCTGATTATATGACATAATATTACCTCTTTCAGATAGTTTTTTTCTCCACCAACTGCTCTAACTTTTCTACAAAAACTCTTACTTTTTTTCCCTACACTTCCATTCCTGATCTTTCATTGGGGGAAGTTTAGTTGCTCCAAGCTGATGACGAAAATTTAACAAGTGAGTCAATTTATTTATTTATTTGTTACTTCACTTAAAAGTGCTATGAGGAGAATCTATTACCGGCGAAATTAAGACTCTGCTACCCATGAGCACGCGCGGCGACTGTCGTAATGCTGCGGAACCTCGGAAATGGGAGTGACATCATCTCTGACTTATCGGCGTTCCAGCTGAAATCGGAAAAAAACAATCTGATCCACTAGGCTATTGTTAGCTGTTGTTAGCACACCCTGTGTTGTTGCTCACAAATACTACATGAAGAATGTGACTATCACTACGGCAGCATTTTTGTAAATATAAGTCTAGCAATACAATGTATACAGCTGATCTAGAGCGACACACCCCAGTCAGAGGTGCAAATAAATTGATTATTACAGGAGCTAAATAACTGTTCACACTGGGGGCATCCATCTTCAATTGTCAACTTGGGGGTGGCAAGGTTCCCCTGAGTTCCCAGTAGGAAATTCAGACTTCGGGGAATGTTCCAGTTGGCAGTTGCCGTTTCCTACTCGGAACCTGGAAATTCCTACTTCTGACTACAACTGGAACGCACCAAAGACGAAACTGAAGCCAAAGTGTGTGTTTGTTGTGATGCTAATGAATGCAGCTCGGACCTTCCTCAGAACTCTGCATTGCTTTACAACTTCTTTTTTCAACAACTTACAGGATGCAAATCGGCGAGGTAATGTATCTCTTTCTAGTAACGTAGCGGTAGTTTTTGATGTGTGACAACAAGCAATTTTTATGCCGGCTATATATCGCTACTTACAGCCCGGTGCTCTAAGACGTGTGCGAATAATATAAATTTGCTCTAGTTTTGATTGTCTTGTTCCTGTAGTTGATTATCCAGGCCAGTCCAGCCCTGTCCGACCTGACCGCGAGGCTAAGGAATAGCATTTATAGATAACCTATTTTGATGCTATAAAACTCATCTTTAAGTGTGTATTTCAATCAGGCATATATCTAAAAGTGAGACTTTTTTGTAATTACTTAGAAACTCCTCACAGTCTATTTAAATTATATGTTACAGAAAAATATTCTAGACATGTATTAAATCTCTGCTCTGCAAAGTCCACAACAATCAGGTTCTGTTTAGCTATATAGCCCAGAACTCTTTCCTATTTTACTTGGGATGTCCTGATCCAACTTTCTGTGGCCAGTATTGATTGCTGATCACCAATCTGTGAGATATGTTTGTTAAAACATCTGGTTGAGTGTTTGCTCATGTCAGAGGTTTTAGTCACGCATCTTGATAAACTAAATCTGAAATGTAGGCAAACAAGGACACCCTGTAAAGTGTACCTTCATTTTCTCTGCATGAGATAAGTTGCCATCCTGTGTCCATTTCTGAAATGTCAGTTGTCAGCGTGCGCCTGAAAGCACCAACAGGGTTAGTTTAAAAACAGCCTTGCGCTCCTGTCTACATGACACAAACACAAGTCTGACAAACGCTAAAGGTTAGGGAGTGTTTGCTGTGATGGACTACCACACAAAAACATGTTTAAGGTTCATTCAAGTTTAGCTTTGTCTTGTCTGACCTGATCAAAAAAGCTGTAAAGCAAAGAGAAATCTATCAAAACCTCTGGATATTTGAGAAAGGTATGCAAAGATGTAATTGAGACTTCATTCCAGTTAGAGTAATAATATTATTTAGAAATAGAGATGCCCTATCAGGCATTTTGTGGCTGATATCTTGCACCTGTTAGTGTGATCAGCCATTGCTGATGTCAATATTAGTCATGTTTTGTTAAAGCAACTGGTTAAGTATTAAGTACAAGGCAGTACAAAAAGCTTTCAAGGGGGCAAAGCGACAAGCACCTGACAGTGAAGATAATAGAGTGAAAGTAGCTGTCACACAATGTAGTGTTATATTTGCAGTTGTGTTTATGTGCTTAAATTAACAAATTATTGACCAGCTGAATAATATATATTTTATCCAACATGCAAAACAGAGTCAAGTCAAATTTTATTTATATAGCACATTTAAAAAACAACCAAAGTGCTGTACAGCTTAAAGGTGTAGTCAGCGATGCAGGAGAAAACGAGAGGAGAAGTTGTTAACGAGGACATATAATGCTTGTTTCTCCTTTTCACTATGCCAGACTAGGATGCCTGTAAAGCATTTCTGTCCTCAGTACAAGTCATTTAGTTCCTTCATTGCCCCACAATAGCGTTCTCAAAATCCTCATTTTAGGCCATTATCAAGCTCTCGTTGAAACGCTCGGATCTCAGGCTGACCTAAAGTTACCTCGCAACGTTACAGCCCTTTGTGCTCTGATTGGTCAGTTCTATCGGGGGTAGAGCCAGCCTGTCCTTCTTCTTCTACTGTATTTTCCGGCAGGCTCAAAGCAGCGACCGCGTATTGAGTCCCCCTACAGGCCAGAGCTGGTAATGAGTGAATGTGAGCTAGGGATCTATATACTGCTGATGGGTGGATGTGTTCCTCGGTGACGTTTTGTGGCTAACAGACATCACAGAGGAGGAAGTGTTTTATCAGATTACTCCAATAAAAAGAAATGTACCTCGTGTCGTCACGACGTTTGAAATCTCGCGGACATCTCGCAATGACCTATTTTCAGAGGCATCAAATCTCGTTCTAGGATATCAGAAAAAATACAATATCTCATTTTTTGAAAATTAAGGGGGTGTAAGGTCTTGTTTTCAAATTTATTCTCTTATATGTAAGTATTAAATCATGCATCAGCATGATATGTCTCCTTTAATAAACGAATTTAGACTCGCCTCTCCCTTCATACCTCACCCCTGGCTCCACCCCTGAAAGCTGATGGACGTGCATCGTCTTGGAAACGGCCGTAGAAACTGCGTAGCTGATCAACGTGGCGCACGCTACGCAACCTACTACCCCCCCCTCCCCCCTCTGTCTGATCTGCGCATGAGTATGATCGCCCCCTGGACGTGGGGGGGGGGGGGGTACCCTGTTTTGGTGACTCGGCCCGAGCAACAGTATTTACCTGCTGAAATTCAGAGCCAAGGCTGTGTATTGAAACCGAACTTTTTTTTCAGCATGCTGTCAGTGGTGACATCTTGTGGATGGAGAGGAGAAATACGGTGATTTTGACAAATAGTGCATAAGATTAGAAGATTAGAAGATCGCTGACTACACCTTTAAAACCAAAACAAGTAAAAAACAAATGGTTATAATAACTACAAATAGAACATTAAATATCAGAAAAGGAAAAAGGGGAAAAAAAACATAATAAATAGAAAAGGTTCAAATGTGTATGTCCTGCTCAACTAGTATTAAAAGCCAGCACAGTGGAAATATTCTTATACACAAAAATCAATAAATTCATTTCAGAGCATTTACTGAGTTACATTCAGAAACTGATGCAATCATTTCACATTAGTAAAAAGCCAAACAAATCTCATCCCTACTTAATATTATTTATTAAATGTTCTGCCAAAATCTAGTACAACATACGCAACTGGTCCTCAAAAGAATCACAAAACACAATCTGCATATTGTTGCTGTTGGACGGATGTACGTGGCAGTAAACTCAGATTCTCTCTCTGATTTTAACACATTAAAATGTAGCCACAGAAAAAGCAAGCAGTGCCCGTAAAGTACATCCCTCAGCCAAAGCATGTCTGACTGCCCTAGCCATGTAATCAGCGATAATTTGGAAAACTGTCCTATTTTACAACACTAAAAGAGAGCCTTAAAGTGTTCCAGGATCTGCATCCAGATTCTGGTCACCACCAGGATGTGCTATGATCAGCATTCCATGAAAATTTCTGCAAAACAGACAAGCACAGGCAAAAAAAAAAAGCCTTCCTGATACGGCTCCATGGCTTTGAGGAGGGAGTTTCACCGGCAAAGGGGAAATAATCCATCAACTTCTCATGATTCAATTCCATCTCCACCTTTCATTACCTGCTACATCCTAATTTTCTTTCTGGTCATCATCGTCTCTGCTCATCCTGCTTTATTCCACTCTTTTATTCATTTCTTTATCTTTATTTCATCAGCCCATCTTCTCTCCATCCAATACAATTAGTACAGCCCCTGATATCTCATTAACTATAAATGAGGTGTTAGAGTGAAGATGAAAATGCTGAAGCCAAGCTCTGCATCATACACCAGATATGTAAACCATAAAAAAACATAGGGATGGGAAAAGAACAGTCTTATAAAATATTTTATATACTTTCAAATTAATGTATGGGAAGGTTACATTGTTACCTCCACCAAGGAGGTTATGTTGAGTCTGTTTGTTTGTTGGTCTGTTAGCAAGATTACACAAAAACTACTGGATGGATTTACATGAAAATTTTACAGAGGTGTGGCTTAGTCCAAGACAGAAGCCAATACATTTTGGAGCTGATCTGATACAGACTGATCACAAAACCATTAAAGTTTATAACCGTAAATCCCATTCATTTATGGCATTATGGGGATTGTAGTTTATTTGCAAACTGACCAACGTCTTTCAAGCCTATGCCACTATATTCCCAGCTTCCCTCATAATGCTAGTGGAGGAATTCTGCTAACACAACAGCTAACAATAGCCTGTTGGATTGGCATGTCTTTTCCAGCTTTGTAACTAGATTGTAATAATGCAGAATTCTCTACATGGACAGACCACATGGACCGAGTGCTTTTCTAGTTTGTACTGGTTTAGTGGAGAAGTTTCATGTCTCTGTTCACATTGCTGTGTGTGGCACAAAGAAGGGCAAGAGTGTTTGTTTTTTTGTTGTTGAGGGATTCACAGAAATGTAGTCGGAAAAAACTAAACACAACACCCACTGACCCTCTGGCCTTGTCCCTCTCAAATTTAATCAGTGCATCTTTAAATCAGAGAGAACGATTGTGCACGACTGTACACGATTGACAAGGCTGGTGTGATTGTATGATACAGGATGAAATGACTGTCTCACCCCCGGACACACCCCGTAAATACACGGCCAGTCACGCTTCTACAGCACTTCGGGGGCGTTCATCCAGCTCCAGTTAACACAGCGATATGACATGGAGCTCAGTTTGCGTCACGTAAGCCCCGACTGAGCCCCGTCACTTGCACCGTCTTGAACGGGACACAGTCGGGGCACAAACAGATACATCCTTGTCAGTCGTCCTCATAAAGCTTTCAGGATTGAGCCACGATTGAGCTTCGTACATGCCACGCTAATACCGTTCGCATTAGGACTGTATTAGGCTTCCATCCCGCTATACTGAGAGCGGTGATTCTCCACGACAGTTTTGAACAGTTCAAACTGTCGTGACCCTTCCACGTTCCCCGCCATTCAACCAAGACCATACAACGCTGATCCAGACCAAGAAGTGCATGCACCACGACCAAAGCACGTTTTATCAGGATTATGACAATCGTACACAATCGCCATGAGAAACGGGAATGTGTGACTGGGGCTTTAGCAACTGTCCTTTAAACACACAACAATGCTTCAGATGCTCTTTATTGTTTTGAAATAAATGTTAAAATCTCTCACACATTTGTTCATCATGGAGCCATGAATTATCAGAAATGGGTATTTTCTGATCGTTTTCTTGTGGCACTGAGATTCAGCAAGTGCTAACTGCTAACTCATTTCTGCATTTCCTTATCTATTCCTGTGCCTCCCAGAGAGTGACCACTATACTCTATGAATTCTACCTTTTACCCATGCTTTCAAAAATCTCATCAATTCATCCTGGAGCTCAGATGGATTGTTCTATAAGTGTAAAGAAATTCCCTAAAAGAGTTTTTGAGCTTCGATGTCATCAGTGCAAAGGCTTAAAAATACTTTTTTTTAATCATTTTCACCACTCAGGTAAAACATTAAAGATATTTTCCGTTCATATCGCCCAGCCCTATTCCAAGTAGAGAGGCAAAAAAATCCATATTAATGGAGTTGATTTTTTCACCAACAGGCAGCAGAAGTCATTCCGTGGCAGCGCTTAATCTTTGAAAGCAATTTTCCTGCATGTTTAATTTATTAAAAAAGTATAGGAGTGGCATTTGAGCTTCATCTCCCACTTTTTTCTCCACCACAGAGAAATATTGATAAGAGTGGCCTGCTGGGAGAAGACGTCCCACTACAGAGGAGACTCAGCTGGAAACCAGAGAGGATTATGGGACAGAAAGCAAAGAGAGAGAGGACCTGTCACTCCATTCTTTTATCTCTTCTCTGCCTGTCTTTACCTTCTCCTCTAAACTCTCCATCTGCCTGTTTTCTATTGGTTCACAGGAAGCTCAGCATCTCTTCTTCCTCCTCCCGCTCTCTCTCTCTCTCTTCCTCCATAAAGCTCCAGCAGAGAGCGAGCGAGCAGCTGTCAAGCTTTGGTTCAGATCTGACTTCTTTTTCCTCTGGGTTCCCCTTTGAGATGGAGCAGCGTGATACTGTATTCATGGAGAAAAAGATGAATGTGACACTGTGTTCATGTGGACAAGTGGTAAAGCGAGCTGGGGCAGCAGTGGAGCTCTTAACCTTTAACTTCTCCACCTTTTACGCTCCTGCAGCCGCCCCTGCATTAACCTCAGGAGCAGAGGGGATGAAGGTTCTGTCCATATCTGCTCTTCAAAAACATCTGTCCTGGTGTAAAGTATTAAATTATATAAAATATAACCTGCATCTAGCTGAAACATCATTTTAAATGTCAAGGATTATCAGAATATTTTAGCTGACCATGTCCATGACAGGGGTGGCAACATTAAAGAGATAGTTTGGTTTTTGAGGGGTGGTTGCAGAAGGCTGGTGGTACTGGTTGATGTAAATGCCAACTAGAAATAACCTTGAGAGCAGGAAGATTTACAATGGCATTTCCAAAACTGTTAAGTGACTTATCATCAAAAATTTGGAAAATTTCCCCACATCTAACCAAAAATAGGGCAGTTCTCATCCACATTCAGATTCAGATCACCACTGAAATCTGTTGAGCTCTCCCTTTAACCATGACCAATGTTCTCTAAAAAAATCATTAAGATCTGTGAAGAACTCTTGAGATGTTAGAAAAATATGGAAAACTGCCCTTCCCGCAAAGTTAAATCCATTAAAACGTCCTTAATCCATGCCTGGATTTGGATCACTACTAAAACTCAATTACTTTTTCATACCATGGGCAACATCCCCAGAAAATTTGATGCAGATTAGTTCAGGAGATGTTAAAAATTAACAAAAACGTGGGAAAAGTGCTTTGTCTTGCACACTTAAAAATATTTAAAAACTCCTGAAACAGCATCCAGAGTCTGATCACTACCAAAATTGTATCACTTCCGTCTTGTCCTGGAAGAAACTTGAGTTATTTGCAAGAATGTGGAAATCTGTCCTTTCTCCCAAAGTTAACAAGTACTGAAAAAACCTGAATCCAAATCTATATTTGGATCACTACAAAATTCAAATTAATCTTTTTGAGTAATGACCAACATTCCTTGTTAAGAATTTTTTGTTAGAAGCTAAAATGTCAAAAACTGCATTGTTTTGCAGTGTTAATGGATCCTTAATAATATCCTTAAAAAATACTTTACAAAATCCTTAATTCACATTGGGAGTCTAATCACCATCAAAATCCAGCTGCATCTTTTACATGCCATTGCACCCTCTAATAAAGTTAACATATCACAAAAAAATTAAAAAAAAATCCAGAATCCACATCTGGATTTAGATTGAATTACTTCTGTTTTCATGCAATGACCAACACGCTCTAAAATTGTCATAGAAATCTGTCCTTTACTTAGAGTTACGAGCAAAAATGTGGAAAACTGCCTAAGCTTGTTCAGAAATCCTTTGAAATCCTTGAAGCTGCATCCAAGTTCAGGTCATCACCAAAATCTGATCACTTCTGTCTTGTAACACGACCAACATTTCCTGAAAATGTCATGAAAATCTGTTGAGAACTTTTTGAGGTACCCTGTTATCTATCTGTCTTTTTTTATTTCAAACTTAAAAAAAAGTCAAAGCAAAATAGTGTATGTGTACATCAAATAACTGTACATGTCCATCAACTATATATTTACACATGTGAGTACATACATGAGCGAGCGCCACGATCTTGCTCCGAATCTCAAAACCCACTGGAAAGGAGCTCAATCTGGAGGGGGAGGGCTGATCCCCAGAGAGCCACGGCTCTCATGAGAATAGCGATGTCACACGCTCATAAAACATGTTATAGACTGAGAAAAGCAATAAACAACACCTCACTTCACTTCTCTAAGGTCCCTCTGCTGGTCCCAACCACACAGCTTCGTGAATTATTCAACTTCTGTCCGCCTATATCCGTGTAGAAAGACTATGGTGTCATGCATGCAGTGTTATGTCATCACCAAAATCTGATCACTTCTTTCTTGTACCACGACCAACATTTCCTGAAAATGTCATGAAAATCTGTTGAAACTTTTTGAGAACTGTTATCTATCTGTCTTTTTTTATTTCAAACTTAAAAAAAAGTCAAAGCAAAATAGTGTATGTGTACATCAAATAACTGTACATGTCCATCAACTATATATTTACACATGTGAGGACATACATATCAGTGGCGATTGCTCTAAGACTGCAAGGGAAGCTCAACTTCCCCTAAAATGTCCCCCAAAAAAGTGGTGATGTGTACTGCTGTGTGTACATTTCATTGACTAAATATGCGCTTGAATACCTTCATCTTTTGTTCAGAATCAGCTACTTATCACAGGTAACAGGCGCGACTTCCTTCTCATTCATCCCCGCAGCGTCTCTGCGCTTTAACACAGTCAGACGCTGAGCGTCTTCTGACTTCGATGGGGAACGTAGAGTGGGTTGTTCCACTGTGGAAACTGGACGGTCATTGGATAAACGCTGGGCTTTGTCCCGCCCATCGGACGCTCAGCGTCTCTGGGGGTCTATGAGGCAGTGGGCTGGCCTGGACGCTCGGCTTCTGCATGATGATTGGATGATCTGTTTGAGGCTGAATCCCTTCTGGATTAACAGTGAAATGAGCCAATCAGCGATCTTGAAGTATAACCCTCCACCGGATCTTTTTCTAAGTTTTACATTCAGTTGTTCTGGAAAAGGAGTTTCTCCTGTTTAAAGCGGCTCAAGTCTTACACCCACAACACAATGGGCCAAGGCCGTTTAAGCAGGCTAGCTCTTCTGGCCATTGAGAGAACACTGGAAAAATCCCTGGAAAAGACACCTAGTTGGTACAACAGGGTCACAGATCATTTTCTTGAAAAGCAACGGAGGGTAGAATTTATATTTAAATAAACAAATTTATAATGTAGGCCAGAAAAATGAGCTTCCCCTCCTTGTTAATTGTTAATTATCTCCAAAGATGGGAGTTGATTGGATGACATATGTTTCTGTTTCACAGGGCAAGTCTAAACTGTTTGAATCAGTAAAAACAAAATTGTCTCATTATTACCTGCTTAAATAACTGAATGTTGTGATTTGTAATATAATATGGTCTATTTTTAAATCGGTTAAATGAATTAAATCTTTAAAAAAGAACATGTTTCCTGAACTGCCCACATGGCCTGTCTGCTCCTCTCAGTCTCACACAGCCTTGAAGTGGTTCAGTCAAAAATAGACCGAGCACGTTTCATAGCAAAGCAGAGTGAGAATCACCTCTGGGATGTTCTTAGATGTGTAGCGGCGCTGCAGGTGGTAGAACAAACATTAACCAGAGAGCTTGTTCTCATTAACCAGTGACCGTGTCTCCCTGGAGTTTAAAAGGCCTTTATAATACTTTAAACACATGAGCATCAATGTCCCACGGGAGCGTAAACAGGCTTTGATGTGTAAAATTGGCTGAATACTCCTTTAGCCAAAATTATCCTCAGAATTCAAATGTTTAATGCTTATTTTTGTCTTTACACAGCTCAGCAAAAGAAATCTCTGAAACCTCAGTACAGGTTGGGCAGTCAATATGGATAGAAGTTGTGTTTTTTTTCTCAAACTCATAAATTTATTTTCCCTCCTTCATTGTCCGATTTAATAACTTGTGGAAACCATGTGAATGTGAGCATGAGGGCTGTGCCCAAATCACTGAGTGTTTAAATTTTAATTACATATCCATCAACAGATGTAAAGGTTGGGAAAGAATTTTTTTCAATAGTTCGATCTACACAAGCCCCATATCCCAGTCAAATGCTCTGTCTTTACTGCAATGCAGCTGCCTAACACAAGTAACAACTGTAGCTTTGCTAATGGCTGCTTCCTTGCTAACAAAATACCCTTGAATCTGAATTTTAAGAAAGAAAATTGAACAATATCTGTGGGGTGAGTGTATAACATCAGTGGTGTCGTGTGGGAACAGTGTAGTTTTACAGTATTTTGATCTAAAAGCTTGAATTGTACGCAGACTGTATTTGCATTTAACCCCCAAGTGAAGCAGGAAATGTTAATGTTGATGCTGAGCACAGATATTTGAAAATTTTAGCTGAGAGTAGGCTTGCACTGCAGTGTCCTCTGCTAACATTAGCATTGGCCACACTCCACTTTTCAAACAAACTTCACAGTGTAGACCAGCTGAAACTGTGATCTAAATTTTGAGTCCATTTCTTTCAACAAACAATTTGCACATGTGTGCAGGGGTAAAGCAACCATGACAACCCTTTTCAGGTGGTCTTTATACAGATGTCTGATACCCACCAGACTTTGATTGTCTCCACATTAGCGCTAACATACCACACCAGCTGGGAAAGGATTCTGAGTTTGCTTGGAGGGCACCAAAATTGTTAGGTGTGACCCCAAGTCTCTGTGGTAGTAACAGTTCAAGCTCATTGGCTTGGGTGGCACGCCCAGTGCAGAGTATAGACCGTAGAAAGAATATAGAGCCATTGAAAACATGGTGCTAAAGTGTATCAAAGTGACCAGTTACCAAGTGAATCAGGGGTAATGGAATCATACTCTAGAAGTCATAATTCAAGATTGAACCTGAGAAAAGACAAAACATGAACACTTTAGATGTTATATTTTAATGAGAATTATGCTGAAATCAATATCATGTCTTGCAGCGGTCTCTTAATATTGTAAATGTTCTGGTATAAACTCTAAAATGCTCTTGAATCCCTTCTATATGAACGAACCCAGGCTTTGTACATTATCATGTGACCCTGACCGACTATAAATCCAGGTGGCTTCTTTAAGACCTGCTACACTTTGTGTTAGCTTTGAATTTTCTGCTGATCACACTCTAATTAAAATAAATATCAAGTCCTCCAGGTGTTTAACTGCCTTATCACCGTCCCCTTTTAACACAAAGTAGCTTAAAAGAACAAACGATTTGATCTGATTTATCACGCAGTATTTGCATGTTTGTAACTTTGGGTCAGCATTTTGAAAATCCTGTTGCGAGACATACATACAGTACTTTTTTTTCTCTTGACAGGAAGAGCTTTTGGTTGCACATCTTGATAAATCAAACCTGAAATGTAGGAAAACAAGGACAACCTGCAAAGTGTACCTTCATTTTCTCTGCATGAGATAAGTTGCCATCCTGTGTCCAAATCTGAAATGTCAGTTGACAGCATGCGCCTGAAAGCACCAACCGGGTTAGTTTAAAAACAGCCTGCGCTCCTATCTTCATGACAGTAACACAAGTCTGACAAAAGCTAAAGGTTAGGGAGTGTTTGCTGTGATGGACTACCAAACCAAAACGTGTTTAAGGTTCATTCAAGTTTAGCTTCACTTTGTGTGACCTAGACTTGAATCAAAAACTCGATTGAAAGACAAGCAATCTATCATAAACTACTAACATTTGGAAAGTGGGTGAATGTGAGAACAAATGTTTGTTAATGGGTAGATGTGACCTAGGGTAAAAAGCTGATATATATTAGCAAAGTCCATTTAGCATTAACATTAAGTGTGGTAGCTACCTTTAAAGGTGTAGTCAGCGATGTGGGAAAAAACGAGTGGAGAGGTTGTTTATAAACGAATTACGACCCGCCTCTCCCTTCATACCTCACCCCTGGCTCCAACCCCGAAAGCTGGTGGACGTGCATCGTCATGGAAACAGCCGTAGAAACTGCGTAGCTGACCAACGTAGCTAAGGTAACCCCGACTCGTCAGACAACTCAACTTCCATTATTGATAACGTCACAACAACAGTACATTCTGGCACATTAGACAATAAGATGAATGCCCGACAGCTGTTACTGTTATGTGAAGCACCACAAAGCTAATGTTGCTTACCTATCCAGCAGAAAGACGGGCGACATACGCGTTCGTTTTCAGGTCTTTCAATTGGCGGAGTTCCCTCCACCGTCGGAAAGCAATACCAATGTTGACCCTGGTCTTCGCTCTTTCATGGTCATAGCCCTTCTTTTTCACTTTCTGCTCCTCTGACCTTTTTCTTTTGGGCTGTTTTTTTAGCCATTGCTACTGCACCTATTGTATCTCTTTCTTACGCTAACTGCGCACGCTATGCAACCTACTACGCTCCCTCCCCCCTCTGTCTGATCTGTGCATGAGTATGATCGCCCCCTGGATGTGGGCGGGGGGAACCTGTTTTGGTCACTCGCCGAGCCACAGTATTTACCTGCTGAAATTCAGAGCCAAGGCTGAGTATTGAAACTGGACTTTTTTTCAACATGCTGTCAATGGTGACATCTTGTGGATGGAGAGGAGAAATATGTTGATTTTGACAAATACTGCATTAGATTAGAAGATTAGAAAATCACTGACTACAACTTTAAATCAAACTGCCATGTAGTAGTTCCATCCACTGTTAATTTTGACAGCACTTTTTAATTTAGTTTAAGTTATAGTCTTTTACCTAAGATATCTTTTAGTTTGACTCCTGATTTAGTCATTTAGTCAATGAAATTCTTCTGTAAATTTAGTCAACTAAAATATGAAGTGTAAAGTGTAAGGCACTATTTTATGTTTCCTTAAATTTCTGAATTCATGTTTTACACTTGGATAAAATGAAACATCCCTTTTACTGACTGCTAATCAAGTTTGGAGTATAAATAAACATAAACTAATTTAACATTGTGTGAAAAGCTATCACCTTAGGCAACCTGGCAGAGCATCTGAGTTACAATACCAGAATTGACAACAATATAAGTCATAAAGAGCGTAGCTCTGATTGGATCACATCCCACCACCACCAAACTAAGGCAGCTGTGACTGGATGTTCCCCTAGCTCATCCAGCCTTTCCACACAACCAAAGTTGCTGTGATTGGATATATTCCTAACGTCTCCTTACTTTCTACATGCTGAAATTAGATCTGATTGGATTTAGTCTCCGTCAAACATTTTGGTCTAGTTTTTATTTGTTGATTTGTTTTTTGTCTATGTGCGCATATTTTTATTAGCTACTGTCTACATTTCATCAGGGAAAAAAGGTTGTTTACGAAAACTATAATGATAATAATTAGTCAAAATTAAAACAAAATTAACACTGGTTCCATCGTCAAATAATACTAGATTTTTACTCTAATCAGTTTAAAATAAAAAAATGAAAAAAGGTAGATTTATTTGTGAAGATTATGATGATAAACAAATGTAGAAGTTTTCATGACTTTTTGTTTGCGAAAGAAGTTATCATCAGCAATGTACCGAGAACACATTCACGGTTTTTAGTCAGGAGAACCAGTGTAACGTTAAAGGTGTAGTCAGCGATCGTCTAATCTTCTGATCTAATGCAGTACTTGTCAAATTCACCGTATTTCTCCTAACCATCCACAAGATGTCCCCACTGACAGCATGTTGAAAAAAAAGTCTGGTTTCAATACACAGCCTTGGCTCTGAATTTCAGCAGGTAAATACTGTGGCTCGGGCCGAGTTACCAAAACAGGGTACCCCCCCACATTCAGGGGCGATCATACTCATGCGCAGATCAGACAGAGGGGGGAGGGGGAGTAGTAGGTTGCGAAGTGTGTGCAGTTAGCGTAAGAGAGAGATACAATTTGTGCAGTAGCAATGGCTGAAAAACAGCCCAAAAGAAAAAGGTCAGAGGAGTGAAAAGTGAAAAAGAAGGGCTATGACCATGAAAGAGCAAAGACATTGGTGTTGTTTTCCGACGGTGGAGGGAACTCCGGAAACTGAAAGACCTGAAAATAGACGTGGATGTCACCGTCTTTCTGCTGGATAGGTAAGCAACATTAGCTTTGTGGTGCTTCATATAACAGTAACAGCTGTCGGGCATTCATCTTATTGTCTAATCTGCCAAAATGTACTGTTGTGGTGATGTTATCAATATTGTCAGTCGATTTTTCTGACGAGTCAGGGTTACCTTAGCTACGTTGGTCAGCTACGCAGTTTCTACAGCTGTTTCCATGACAATGCATGTCCATCAGCTTTCGGGGTGGAGCAAGGGGTGAGGTATGAAGGGAGAGGCGGGTCTAAATTCGTTTATAAATGACCTCTCAACTCATTTTCTCCCACATCGCTTACTACACTTTTGACTTTCAGGTTGCTCTACAAAAAAGTGTCATCCCTGCACCACTCTATGGCCCAAGGATGTTTCACCACCAAAATCAACTCATTTTATCCTTGAGTCAAGGCGAATATGTGTGCAAATAATAAAAAAAACATTAAAGCCTATTTGAGACACCATATCTGCAAGAATGGCCCAGACAGATAAATGGACAGACCAACAATAGAACACCTCTGGCTTTCACCGGAGCAAAGGCATGAAAAGCCCTTGTATGACACCTTTAACATCCACTGTTCCAATCATTATGTGGCTACATTTGAAATTTGGGTTATTTTCTGTCATTTCCATCTGCCACCTCATGATCGTCCTCTTGCAATAACAATAAGCGAAGGCTAATGCCGCAGTAATGCACTCTGAGTCACGTCAGACCAAAGGAACAAATTTGGAAGCAGTTGTTACAGGGCAGAGTTTATCCCTCTGATGACAGACCTGAGCAGCACACAGCAGCTTCATTAATACATCTCTCTCCTCTTTCTCTGTAGCAGTTTTGGAGCTGCTGTAGCTCTTAATGTCTGGTGAGGGCAATTCTCAGCATTCTCTGCCTGCAATCCTCACTCTCATACAATAAACATGTTTGTTCAGAGGGCTGTGTGAAATTTGGAAGCAGTAGTTACAGTGCAAAGTTTACGCCTCTGATGAAGGACCTGAGCGGCACACAGCAGCTTCATCAACACATCCTCCTCTCTCTTCAGTCATTCTAGCAGCTATGGAGCTTCTTCAGCTCTTAAAGGGGTAGTTTGGGTTGTTGAAGTGGGGTTGCTCAAGGCCTAAGGCAGTAGTAAATAAAACTTTCATTAAAGAAACTGGCTTACTCTCCCCACTGAGCTTAGCCATGTACAGATGCTAGGTGATACATTGCAGTCAGTGGTGCAAAGCCTCATATTAATCCCACTTTTAGGGTAAAACTATACCAAAAAAACTACACCAACTCATTTAGACTCCACAGTAAGATTGTTTACGGTATTTCGCTTTTCCTTAACAAAGCCCCTGTGTTTAGAAATTGCATAGGAGTTTCACAGATCACAGGTTATTTTATTGTGAAGATACAGGAACTGTTAGCTCCATGTTCAACAACCCAGAGCTGCCTTTACTGTCACAAATGGAACTTAGTGACAACTCTTCCCAGGGGCCTCTCTGGTCCTGCACTTTAAAAAGGTTGTTAAATTTTACAATAACTTACAGAATTCTAGCAAGTTACTGTAAATGTCTTTACAGTAGTATAACTATTTTTTAATTTTCAGCATTATTAATGTATTTACTGCAACAGTAGTTTTATTCAAAGTTTCTCATTACTGTCTTCTGATTTACATAATAATGACTGTATTTTCAAAAGCAACATCCTGACTGTTTTTTTTTTATTTAGAGCATCATTGCTGTATTTTACGTTATAACTTTTTAAATGCATTTTAAATTGCAGTGTACCTGTGGTTTTTGGTTGTTTTTGGTTGTTGTTTTTTGCATAGTGCTATATTTTGACCTATTTTACTTATCATGTATTAGAAAGACATTAATTTGGAAAAAAAAATACATACATCAATATCTTATCCAATACAGTATATTTACTCAAACTCAAATATGTGGAACATTTACTCAATTACAATCGGTCAGTTTTCTCTGCCAAAGTGGGATTTCCTCTTGATCCATTGGCCGTCTCAGTAATAAGCTGTATAGACATTTTACAGTCAGAAACTGTAGACTTTTTGGTAAAATGCTGTTTCTTTTGCAGAAATCAGTATGTTTTCCTACCTTTTGCAATTTATAGTAACTTACTGCATGCATTTTTACTGCAGGAAGCTGTAGATATTACGGTAAGATACTGTTAAGTTTACAAAGTAGCAGTTACAGCGTGCTTACCCTAAAAGCAGGGTAATTAAGAAGATATCATAGTTCATATCTGGCTACTTCTCCTCAGGGATACAACTGGCCAGTTGCTTTAACGGCAGTAATATTTACTAGTGCCATCAGCCTCAAGTAGGCCTGTCACGATAATCAATAAATCAATTAACCGAATGATAAATAAAAACATCCTCGGTAAGTTTGCCGGCCTCGATAAACTGACATGTGCATGCGTGTTTGTTTTCCTCCTCTCTCTCTACCAAAGAAGCTGAATGAGAAGATGGCTCACTACGTCCATCTTTCTAAACACCGAGGTGCGTTGGTCCTGTAGTGGATTTAGCGTATTTTAAGTGGAGTGAGCATCTGTCAGACACGCAATCTTTCCAGGGGGAGACGGGGCTGCTCGCGCGTACACACGGAGAGAGCTGAAGTGAGCATCCTAAGGATTAACGAGGACGAAAGCTACGGTTCGTAAGCCGAATGCCACAGCCCCAGTGTGAGAATGTGTTGGTTTTAAACAGAATGAACAAGGTGTGAGCCCATGAACACCAATGAGCTGATATGTTGTATTTGTTTGAAAGTAGTAGGGACGAAGAAGAAGAGGTGCAGCGGGGCCTTCGTCCTGACGGTCTGTGCTTATTGAGGCGTTTGGTCGGCAAAGTAAATATAAATAAAAACGCAAAATGGTGCGCACTCACAGACAGTGTCGTTCGCTACATTGCAAAAGAAATGCAACCCTTCAATACGATTGAAAAGCCAGCAGTGTTACAAACGTTTGACAAGCAGTACGAATTGACTGGGAGAAAGTACATGTCACAAACAATTCCCTTTTATTTATTGTTTATATTAGAGTTTTGTATTTTCTTTTCGGAGACAGGGTCTATTTCTTATTGTTTTTGATTATTATAATTATTTTTATTTACATGCAACTTTTTCTAAAAGAGAGTCCATTTCATTTTCATTGGGTTGTTTTCTTTTTGTTTGTTAAATTTATTATGTTGTTTGTTTCATTTATTTTATTTAAAAGATCCTGACCTTCCAATTACAGAAAAATACTCGAAGGAAATACATTAATGAAAAAAAAAAATCAAAATAATATTGACAATAATACCATTTATTGTCAATAATTTTTGGACAATTATCGTCCAGAAAAATTTGTGAACGTGACAGGCCTAGCCTCAAGTAACCCCACTTCAAAAAACCAAAACTATCCCTTTTATTGTCTGTGGAGTGTAATTCTCAGCCTCTTCTGCTCTAATCCCCACTCTCATTTACAGTATGCATGTCTGCTCAGAGGGCCGGAGGAAATGTGCAGGCAGGTCCCCCCAGCAGATTCCAACATGGCTGCCAGAGTTGGTGAGTGACAGTCTGGCTAATTAGAGCACTATTAATTTGCACTGCCTTGATCTCTCGTCTCGTCTTTGGCTCTTTTAGTCTGGGCACCATGTCCATATACGTGTGTGCACAGGAATGTGTGCTGGCATGTATTTCCAGCTCACTCTGTGTCACCTTGTGTGGTAATTGAGAGAGGTGAAAGAGTTTGAGGAAGGCTAAATGGTGACATTTGGTCATTTAGCCTTTGCTCAAACTTTATCCTTCGTCTGCTGCTCTTTCTCCCTTATTCGTCTGTTTTTCCATGCATAATTTCCTCATGACTTGTTTTTTTCTGCATCTGGCTGACTTTCTCTTCACACTCCTAATGAAAGCAACAGAGTTTCAGGGTCAACGATCTCCTTCTCTCCAGAGCTTGTTCCTCAGCTGGTGTGCTGAAAGCAATTATTCTTGTTTTTCTAATGATTTAAGGCTGTAAATGGAGCTTCTCTGCTCTGAGTTTTTATCTCAGGAGAGCCTGGACTCAGGAGTGTGGTGGCAATCCCTGATGCCTGTTTTTGTTCTGACAAGGTGATCTGATGTTGTTGGCCTTTTTTTTTTTTTTTTAAATTCAAATTTTTATTCATTTTTAACATTTTAAAACAACCTTAAACAATGCAGCATTTTGGTATATATATTGCACAAGACATAAAAAGGCGACTTCCATTCACATAAATAAATAAACAGATCACAGGACATGTATGATCATTCCATCATCTACTGAAGTTTCAGTTCTACATGTTGCCAAAAATGACCCCATATCTCAGTTGTCTTACTCCCAATGTCCAGCCTGCCAAGCATGTGTTCATAAGATGAGATCCTAACCATTTCATCAGTCCATTCCTTTGCTGTAGAGCATCTTGCTGTTTTCCAGTTTTGCAGGATCAGTCTTGCAGCTGTGTGAAACCCAGTTTTTAAGATACAGAACTTATCATTAGATACCAGAGGCACCAATTTCCTGTCCCCAAGGAGACAGAGCTTTGGATGTATGGGCAATGTAAGGCCCAGCCAGCCTCCTAGGATCTGTAAGACCTTAATCCATAATGAGTGCACCAGAGTACACTCCCAAATCACATGTAGATATGTACCCAATTCTTTTTTGCACTTCCAGCATCTGTTGTCATCAACAATTCCCATTTTTTGAAGTCTAGTCGGCGTCCAATGATATCTATGCATTATTTTATATTGATTAAGTTTCCTCTTGCTTCTCTAATGTTCTTTCCTACATTTGAAATGATTTCTAAACACTCATCCTCCTCCAGATTAACTAGTAAGTCTCTCTTCCATATTAATCTTAGGCTATTACAGCTGTCTCCTGTGAGGTGCTTGAACATCTTTTAAAACACTGAGGCTGATGTTGTTGGTCATTTTGACAGGTCAGGTTGACCTTACCTTCTCAAGGTGATCATTGGTGGTCTGTTAGCTGACAAAACATGTTTTTTCAAGCAACTTGTAGAAGTATGGAAGACACTTGTTATATCATATTTGGCTATAAAATAGCAAAGTAAAATATTTTTTGCGTAGCTTCAGTAGGATCAAATTTAGTCTGCAATTGCAAAATGTACAAACATAACAAAATGTGCTGTGTTGGTCACTGGTTCTACAGGACGACCACAACAGCCACTTCTGTTTAGGTTAACAGACGTCTAAAGCTTTTGTTTCATATGTCTGTACGGCTGATAATGAGTGCAAGTTCAGTCTCAGTAATCAGAGAGCTGAACTATCAATATGCATTATCCCCCCTTCAGGCCAACCTTACTGCAGGGCTCAGACACCAACTGAAAAATTCAAGTACCCTGCCTCCATCAACAATCTTAAGATTTAATTCTGACTTGAGGAATTTGTCAGGAAGTACAAGGCCTGCATTAATCTTAAATGCTCATAGATTTCTATCTAAATAAAAAATACTTTTGGGCTTAGTCACTCTAGCCTTACAGTGCAGGTGGACCTGCCTGGTTCAATGTCTGCAATCAGGCAGATCATCTTGCCAAGCTCCAATCTACACAACCGTGCCAGCCCAAAGTGGCCAACAAGAATCCTCGAAAGCAAACACGAGTAGAAGCTTTGAGCCAGACAACAGAAGGAAGTGACAAGACAGCGATGTCTGGTATATGAGCGCCTCGACGAAATGTCTCCAAACTCTGGACACTGTCTATCACTGTGCACTGCGTTATATTATGGGCTGCGGTGGTCTCACTCATCATTGTGAACTCTATGCCAAAGCTGAGTGGCCCTCTTTGAGCTCCCGGAGTCATACCCACTGGATGCAGTTGATTTATAAATCTCTCCTTGGTCTGGTTCCTTCCTACCTCTGTTCTCTTCTGCAGAAATCGACGAGCACCTATGCCTTGCGCTCTTGCGCAATTCATTACCTAAATGTGCCCAGAGTCTGAACTGAACTGGGGAAACGGGCTTTTAATTATGCAGCACCCACAACATGGAATACTATACAGACTGATCTGAAATTGTCAGAACTGATGTCATTTACTGCTTTTAGTTCTATTTTACTCACAAGGCAGCGGGAATCCTATGAGCAATGCTTGTCTTTGATTTGTTGTTCGTTGTAGGAGCCACATTTGAGTTTTATTTACATAGTTAAGATTTTATTTTTGTTGACCTTTAATTTTGTCTGCGCCCTCCGCAGGTGGTGAGGGCGCTCACCTATTAGTTGGGGCAGCTGACACACACCCAGATGACAGCTCACAGCACGAAACTAACACTGACCGCAGGCTCTTAACCCTATACAGCCAATTGTATCATATTTGATACATACTTTTATAATACCTCTTTCTATTCAATGTGATCAACAAATTACAAAACAAAACATTTGAATACAATCAGATAAATGATAAAAATGTCCTTGAATGGATTATCAGTTGCCAAAAACACCTGATGTATCAAATGAGATACAAAAAATCTATTTGTTGAATTTTATGGCCATTTTGATTTTTATGGATTTTAGCAGAAAGTGAAACAAACATTTCAGCTCCAAAAAATTAGAATTTTCTGGCTATAATCTATGGTCTTGGGCCTTAAAGGGTTAAGCTGTGATTTATTATTTTGTAAAACCTTGTTTCCTTTTTATTTGTTTTTTTGCTTATCTTTTGAAATAAAAAACGCATCTTTAACCCGCTCTCGAAGGATTCATTTTTGGAAGCTTGTGCGTATGATGATGACGCTGTGAAGACATTCCTGTGGAGGATTTAAAACAAATAAGAGGGAAGGTTAGAGGACAAACCTTTTTTAGGACTTTGGGAC
This sequence comes from Scarus forsteni, assembly GCA_036419115.1. Lineage (NCBI taxonomy): Eukaryota > Metazoa > Chordata > Actinopteri > Labriformes > Labridae > Scarus > Scarus forsteni. Next base: position 7,445,377 of record JAZDUH010000098.1, read on the forward strand.
AATACATTCGTTAAACTTTCACTGTGAATATTTTTGAATCCTATGAGCAATACCTGTGCTATTTATATTTAAATTGTTACTGTTCCCTAAACTTACTTTGTGAATTTTATTGTTGTGATTTGCTATTTATTGCCTTAAACTTTTATCATGAACTTGTATTAATCATGAAGTGTGCTGCTGACCTCTTGGCCAGGTCACCCTTGTAAATGAGATCCTGATCTCAATGGGTTTTGCCTGGTTAAATAAAATAAAAACTACTTGTACTGAGATTAGCATAGATGCTGACAGCTTCAGTGGCAGTTTTATCAGATCTGGACTGCATTTAAATGAAAAACAAACAGCACTGGCAGCATTTCTTGATAGATAAGGATATTTTCAATCCACTTCGATGTGTTTTGTGGGGTGGCAGTAGCTCACTCCATAAGGACTTGGTCTGGGGACCGAAGATTGGCCGGTTCGAATCTCAACCAAACCATGATTGGAAGTTGGTTTGGTAGCTGGAGAGGTGCCAGCGGACTTCCTCGGCACTGAACCCCGAAACTGCCCAGAGATGAAGCGCTTCTTCAGGAGCAGCACTCTGACATTTCTCCATTAGTGCATGATCATAGGACCTGTTTGTGCATGTGCATTTCAACCTATGTATGTAAAAGCATGTCTCAACAACAGAGTGTAAAAAACTGAATTTCCCGTGATGGATTAATAAAAGTATGTCTTCTTCTCCTTTTGGTGAGAGTTTGCTCTCAGAAGAGTCTCACATTTTGTACTTTACTCTGTGGCAGTAGTGCCCGGCTACAACATCATGTGATTGGCCTGTAATGTATATGACTGATGGAGTGATCATCCTGACAGATATTCCTTTGAAACACTTTCCATGTTCTGTTGCCCAGATGGACTAGTGATGGATACTGAAAGGTCCGTCTGGTGGGTCATGTTCAGTTATTTTTTAAGTGTACCTTTTTGGAAGTCCAAAGATATGGTTCCCCTCCTCTTGAGACATTTTCACATTTAAGAGCTGGATACTTACTGAGCAGAAACGGGGATCTCTGTTGAAAGCATTGACCTAATAAGTCATAAGTCTTGTTGTTCCCCTCTCAGCCAGCCGCGACCTTTCCACAGAGCTCTATAACTTACACTGTCCATTATTAATGCTGCTTGGCCTATCGTTTGCATGTGTGTGAGAGTGTGTGTGCTGCAGGAAGACTAAGGGCCCTCCTTCTTTGAGGGTTGATTCTAAAATGTATTAATAGAGCAGTGAGAATGTTTCCCATTATCAGTCTGAACATCATGCTCCGTCTTGCCGCCTCTCTCTGCTCGCTGGCCCACATTAGGGCCTCGATCTTTGATAGAGACAGCAAGTCTAATTCCCATTTTTAAAAGAAGGTTATTTCACAAAGACAACCCCCGAGGCTCGGAGGGAAATCAAAACTCTGAAAACGAGCAAAGAGCCCTGTCTTTGTGAGCTCTTTTATCTCCCTTAGCCCTTATTCTTAATTCTTCTCCCTCTTCCTCCTTCTGCGGCTGTCCTCATATCTCTGTTAGCCCCCTTCCCTGCTGGAGGTGTCCTTCTAAATGCCATGCAGAGAATAAAGAAGGGGGTTATATTGTTTGTGCCTGGGGAGCCTTCTTTTTGTTCTCGCTCCCGCATCAGTGTGGACAGCAATAGAGTGACGGCTGGATACAAGTGGCACGCACACATAAGAAGACTGATATTTTTGTCACCGCGGCTCAGCCTGTGATGGGTCCCGACGACGGCTTATGTTCCAAACTCTGACACGGGGGCAAGCTGGAGGCTCCTTCCCCGCTCTGCGTCAGACTGCTTTGATAAGAGCACATCTGGAAAGGGCAGCTCTGAACCACAGTGCTTCAAAATGAGCCGTAATGTAGGTTCTCTTCCACTGTGAGCAGCAGTAATACCACGAGTTGTTTGGCTGCCCTTTTCAACCGCCCCACCGGGTACACGAGTGAAATCCTTCATTCTGCCGGCCCAGAGCGCTCTTTAATAAGTTGCTCGCTCTGCATCTGCACAGCATATCCACATCTCTGTAAATATCACGTGATTGTAAAAGTAAAAAAGCAGAGCCAATGCAAAAAATGATTTTGAGTAAGGTATTGTAGCAGCTCATATCAATAAAGGCACAGATCATGTACATATGTAATGCTGGACTCGTGCAGGACTCAGAATGATTTCATGCGCGAATGGATGATTGAGGCTGTGACAAATTTCTGATGCTACAGCAGAATCTTGGTGTTGAATCTAAGCACGGCTGGGAAAGGCACAAAGCCGCAGGCAAGTTGTCAAATATTAACCCAGCCTCGAACAAAGTTAACACCACAACCTTAGAGGAAAAGTTCGGTTTCTACAGCTTTCACATTGTTTATAGAATGAAGAACAACAATATACTCACCCAGAAGGCTTTCCTGATCCAAACAGTGCTTCAGGAGATATTTAGATCCAAAATCGAGCGGCGGACATCCGTATAATGGTAGCACACCGGCATGTATAGTGCCGCTCCTAAAACTGTATTAATCGTCCAAAAACTCATTCGTTTCCCCAATATTTCATCATGGTCCGCTCGGGCTACTCCTCCATTACAGTCTGTGTCACTCCAGACATGTTGTGTGACTGTGCTGACCTCTGAACTGAAGAAGAAGAATGTTTGCCTCCGCGCATGCGCAGTACGGCTCATTATTTAGGGGAAGACAGCTGGCGACACAACGACTTTCTTCTTCCAGTTTTGTGCAAAATGGACGGATATCTATCGGATGAAGATGTTGTGGACGAGAACTTTGAATATGATGGGTGTCTTTACAGTTTCGAGCCAGAGTTTACAGATGAGGAGCTCATCGAAAGGAGGATGTGGAGAACAGCTCTCTAGAGATTACTGCGCATGCACGGAGACAAACATTCTTCTTCTTCAGTTCAGAGGTCAGCACAGTCACAAAACATGTCTGGAGTGACAGACTGTAATGGAGGAGTAGCGTGAGCGGACCATGATGGAATATTGGTGAAACTAATGAGTTTCTGGACGATTAATGTAGTTTTAGGAGCAGCACTATGCATGCACCGTGCAACCGAACTTATCCTTTAAGTGTGACGTTTCTAAACATATCTATCTATCTATCTATCTATCTATCTATCTATCTATCTATCTATCTATCTATCTATCTGTTCAGTGTATCTATCTATCTATGTAGTGTGCAGTGAGTTAGTTATAAAAGCTAGAAACAAATCTTTCATAAATCTTTCAAAAACTTGTTGAAAAAAAATTCTTATTTATTTAGCAAAAAACGAACTAAAACAATTAAAAAATTCTTCTTCATAGGTAATAGCCAAAAATTTCTTCAAAGTAGCAACTGGACTGGTTCCAATTCTTAAAGATGTTCTGTCTTCTCTAAAAGTTGCGTTCAGGTCTAAGAGTTTTCTGGTGAACAGGCAGGATATAAAGCCTTAGGTGGTGTTTATGCAGCTCCGTTTTTGGACGAATCCGAAGACTTTTAAAAGGGTCCAGAGTGGAGCGCTTTGAAACAGCTCCATGTAAACGAGATTCAGAATTTTAGGGTGAAATGCTGGCGCCACCGCATGCTCAGTACTCTTTCACATGAAGGCTGCGCACACATACCAGGACCAACAACAGCTTCGGCCACTTACCGAGTAACATGTGTGCCACTTACTGTGCGGGGTATGTCTGCGTCTTTGTGTGTCCACTTGCCATTGCTGTTCGTGAAAAGTTTATCTTCTTTTTCCGTGGATTGCTTTTGAAAATGAGAAGTACCTTTGCTTTTGAGGTGAGAGCATCTTTGTGGGAACAGGGCCTATGCCACCCACCGAAATTCAAATGGTCTTTGTGGTCACCTGAGTCATAAGCAGAGTTGTTGACCTGGGTTCCCCTCTGGTTGTGTGACTGGTGCACATGTCCTGGCTTGTCTGGGTCACATTATCTTCTCCTTTGTTTCCTGGTAGAGGTTTTGTTTGGATTGTTAATGAAGGAAATCCAAAAATGCATCATATGTTGAAGATATAGTGTGTCATGATCCTGCTTTTAGTCAAGTTCCCTTTTATCTTTCCATGTTTCATGTTTGTCTTGTGCTTCCTGTTTTATTTTGAAAATATATCTGATTGTGTTTGTCTCCGTAGGTTTTGCCTCCTGTCTCGCTGTGACACACCTGATCCCTGATTGATCCTCCCAGCTGTGTCTCATTACCCCACAATCACCTTGTCTGTTTGACCTGTCATGTCTTCCTCTGTCTTGTTGGCAGTCTGTAGTGCATTCACCAGTCTTCGTCCCAGCATTCTTATTTCTTGTCACGCCGTAAATGACCTTGCCTTGTTTTTGACCTTGACTCTGCCTCAGGATTCTGCTGACTGATTCTCCACGCACCAAACCTTATAAGAGAATATCCATTGTGTTTCACTGTGGGTGTTTCTGGCACCCAAAAAATTCTCCAGCTTTTCTATTATCATAAACATGGAAAAATACTGACTGAAAATTGGACCCATCTGTCCAGAATATCTTCTTCCCCCATCTACTTCTGTGTTTTTGGATGTCTGCAGACCTCGGTAATGGCTTAACAGCTACTCTGTGGTCTTCCTTCTGTCTCTAGTACTTTAAACCTTGAGGTGTCTGACATTTGCCTCAGTTACCTCTCATTTCCTGTCTCGTCCTTGGTCATTTCCTAAGCACTGATCTCAGCAACTGACTCCGAATCATTCTTGACCACACTATGAAAACACTTTGCCTCTTTCTCTGTTTGTTTGAGAAACCATCCAGCATAATGAAGTGATTTAACCACTCTTTCATTTTCAGTGAGCGATCTTTGTTTTAGCATTTTGAACAGAAACAAGGGATTTCAAGCTATATTCACCTTCTATACCCAAATTTGAAAAATCCAAAATTAATCAAGAATAACATATAACCACTAAAGCTTTTTTTCTGGTCAAGAGTGCAAGTTAATAACTATAATCTGACATCTTATTGAAGACATGAATATGAGCTTTACTATTTTTCATTTTTTTTATTTTTGGTAGAGTAAACTTGAAATTCAAGGACAATGATAATAATATGTTATCATTAGAAATACCATTTCAAGAACACAAGCCAGCAAATTTTCACCTCTGCCACTGTTGCTTACAGACACCAAAGTCCTGCCAGCTCTTTATTTTAATTTGCTAGGAAAGGAGAAATTCCATTTTGGGCTTCTAAAAGCTGAAGTGCTCCAATGAGAGTGCTGGGAAGCTGATATCACCAATCAATCAAACTTTATTTATATAGCACTTTCCATACAACATATCTAGTTCAAAAATGCAACGTAAGTTGCACTTAAGCTGCTGAGGCCTTAAAAAGATGATGTGTTGGTCTGCCCAGTCCGTCTGGATTCTATGAATTAAAACAATGAAAATTTACCTCGAAAGTCGATGGCAATGCAGCTCTTGCAGGGCACAACTCAATTTAGGCACTAACAGGGAGGACTTCAAGGAAAAACAGTTGGGGACCACTGATCCAAGTCTTTAAACCTAACAGGCCAGACTGACAGTTCCATATAAATCTGTCACGAAAAAATGTCATCAGTCAATCCTTAAAAGAGCCCAAAGAAAATGTTTTCAGGGATAGTACCTTCAAAAACAACAGCGGCTGATGAATGAACGATCGTTCTGCCAGTCACACTCAACACAGATCAATCCACATCAAGCCACGGTATGACATAGCAGCTAGACCCTGTTGTTAGCAGTTAGCTTAATCTACGTTTCAGTCCTTAAACTATCGTCTTAAATTACTTTTTACCAGAGTTCATCATTATCATTTACTGCTTATGTGTGACATAAACCTTGTTAAAGACAATACCAACTAAGTTCTCCCAGTAAACATTTGAGGAGAGCATATTTCGCCAGGTTTTGCTACATAACCACGACTCCAGGCTACCATACCAGCAGTGATCCTTGGTCAGGAGAAGAGCAAAAACGTGATTTCCCCTTCGAGAGCTTTCCGTGACGTTCCTTTATCCTGTTTTAAAGAGGAAATTGAGTCTGCATCAGCAAAGACCATTTTCAATCTCCATCTATTTTTATTTGTATAGCGCCAATTCATAACAAGTGTTATCTCAAGACACTTTACAATAGAGCAAAAGCTCTTCATTTTGTGGATACACATATATGCATAGATACATATATACATATGAAGATACACATATACATATATATACAAATTTATACATCCAACACCCAACATGAATCCATATAGCCAATCATGGATCCCCCCATCATGGCGGCAAGAAAAATCCTTCTGTTAAGCAGCAGGAAATCTTGAATGTGGATCCCAGTCTCATGATGAACAGCAAATCCACACAATGGATCACAGCAGCCACTGTTTGCTGTCCCGTCCTGCTGTCATCGTGTCTGCACCTTCCGCCTCTCCTTCCTGATTGGGCCGTTAATTAGCCGTGAAATCCAGTACAGTGGAGGTTAGCAGGATGGACATGCAGGATTTCAGACATGAATCAGGCAGGTCTTTCTGCTCTACAAGGTGACCAAGTCTTAATGGCCTCTAATGAATCCCAATTTACCACTTAATTTCTTTATTTTACTTATTGCCAACCTCTGTTAATTAGTAATTAACTTGCTGCTTGAATTAACATCTTTGTCTGTATATTTCTGATTAATGGTGTCCTCGCTTCAGCAAACAGAAAAAACTCACAATGACTCTGTTTCTGTCCTTGTTCAGGAAACTAACATTTGAGATGCACTCTGAATTAAACCCTGAAAATGAGTCATTCATTACTTAAAACATAGTTTTAAGTATACTATTAATGTCTCTGGTGTGAAGAGTAACCACTATTTAAAAGTCCCAGTATAAAGCGTGTGACTCACTCTCAGCATCTGTTCGTGTTTAAATTTGCACCACACCTCCTCCTGTCTGTCTCTGAGAGTTTCAGAGCGAGCCAGAGATCCGAGGTGTCACAATGAGGTTGGAGAGACAGATGATGTAACCGCAGCGACATAGAAAAACTCACCTGCCCTGGGTTAAAATCACATGGGACAGATAGAAGATGGGAGGATAATGAAAAAACCTGTTAGAACATGTTCCCGTCTTGACGAGGGCTGTCCAACATCAGGCCCCTGAGCCACTTCCAACTCAGCGGTTTAAAGATAAGAAGTAATGAACCTCGCTGGTGGTGTACTGGAGTTGCAATTTTCCCTCTGACAGTGCACAGTGGAGCAGGATTGAGCCGCTGCACATGAATTACACCACCATTATGATTGTAAAAGGTTATTTCAACTGGGAAAATAAGGTCCTGGATCAGGGTTATTGTGCAGCAGCTGCTATTGAATACTTGTGTACCAGATTGTGCAACAGTATGAGACTAAACACAGTCTTATGGAAGGTGTGAAATTATTATCATTAATAATAGTTATTAAATCAAGTCTATTGAGCATGGACCAACGTTTTTTTTTCTCATGGTCATGGTGAATGTGGTTCATATGAGTGCATTTCAACTGAAAACATTTTTTATCCCACTAAAAGAAAAAATGATTTCAAACCAATCCTGTTTCTTCAAGATCAGCCCACTGGAGCAAACCATTCTGGAGGCTATTGTCATAGCCAGAAGTGACTAAGATGAGAAACTTAATATCAAATCAATGTGCATCTATTACTTAGGTCCTGCGTCCACAGCCACCATTTTTTGCACTGCCAGATGCTTATTTTCCATTCAAAGCAAATGTGGTGGAGTTGTCTGTTCTGCATTAATAGTGTTATACATGCATGAAGACAGAGGTGTGTTTTTTTCATTATAGCAGCCACGTTATAGGTCAGAACCTTCGGACTGCAAGTATCAGCTGTGTGTGTCCTGAGCTAAAAATCTTGAGAAGTGGTGCAGCTATGATGCATTTCAATGGGCACTGCAAAAGTAAGAAGCACAGTGGTTCTATCATGTAAATACCAATGTGATTTTTCTCTGTGTTTTTGGATCAGTGTTGATTATAAGGTCTGTGGGGATGTTTTGTTCTTGGGGTAATCTTGACAAACACATCAAACTTCTGTTCTTTTAAGATCAAACATAATTGGCAAGAACTGCTCACAGACATAGGCGATCTCCGAAAAGTATGTCTGAAGAAATGGTCATTACTCACCCAAAAGCTAAGTTTGACCTGTTTGTGTTACCGAGCTGTCTTGAGTTTAACAAACTGTGGGCACAAGTGCCAGTAAGGATCTTTGTTGGTGTCCCAACTATTTTTTTTAATGTCTCTGACTTACCCCTGTCTCATACCCTGGCCTGAACAATATCATTATTTAAAAAAAAACTCTTACTATTTTAAAAATTGGAGGCTCAGGTTTTCAAACAGGCAACTACAGAAAAAAATATATTTGTTGCTTTGATAAGTAAAACTAGCTGTTTAGTGAGCTGATCAAGTTGATCCTCATGACTGTGGCAATAGTGTATAAATTACTGATAATTAAAAAAATATAAAAAATGCTTGCACTAGGATCCTTTGCAATTTTTGTAGTCCTTAATTTGTTTGCAATGGTCCTTTTAAACACAAAACAATGCTTTAAACATGCAAGAAATGGGCAATATCATAAGCATTTTATTATTTCAGAGTAAAAGTCAAAACCTCTAACATGTTGTTGATCACAAACCTTATTTTAGGTATTCACCCTGAATGTATTCTAAAATGGCTTGTACTTTTAGCCTTGGGAACCAGAAAGTGCTAAATGCTAATGTATGTCTTCATTTTGGGACTCATCCCTGCACAGTTCTGTAGGAGGCTTACCAATCTTTTCCACAAAACTTTTGCAGCAATGTTGAAAAGCTTTGTTGGAGGTTTGTGCTCTCACAGCATTTCTAATTACTTCTGCCAAAGGAGGTTATGTTTTCGCCAGTCTGTCGAACTATTTATTTGTTTTTTTGTTTGTCTGTTAGCAAGATAGCTTTTGAAACAATTGAGTGGATTTACATGAAAACTTATCCAGAGGTGCGGTTTGGTCACAGAAAGAAGCCAGTACATTTTGGTGGTGATCCACACATTTGTCTGGATGCAAATAACTCAAAATTTCAAAAAATCCCATAATTTAACATTTAAAAAAAATGTAAAATTGACAAACAACTTAAAAAATCATATCTCTGCCACCACTTGATGGATTCACTTCAAAATTTTATGACTCTATCATCATGGTCAATTTCATCGGGATCCGATCTACAGTCAAAAAAAAAATTGAAGTTTATAATAGCAAATTCCATGCATTTCTCCTTGGCTGCTGTGAGGGTTCTTCCCCCTTGATGTCATTATGGGAATTGTAGTTTATTTGCAAACTGATGTCAATGTTTTTGAAGCCAGTGTCACTACATTAACCAGCTTCCCTTGCAATGCCAGCAAAGTTCTCCACATCCAGACGTGAGTGGAGACTTGGCCGTCATATCGGAGCGTGTGGTGGTCCAGAATTGTATCTTGATACATGCTTACATGTACAATGCTTTTCTAGTTTTAAAATGAAATGAACTTTTTCGAAATGTGGTTGTATTCATCCAGATGAAACCACTTAAATGTTACACACTGCCCTTGACCTGGTCTAAACCTGTCCGTGACAGTATTTTGCTTCCACCATGGCAGTGATGAGATCTGTCATAAACACATTGTAACTGGTTAAAGCTAACGCTGCTTTCATGAGGGCAAAGACTGAAGTCCACTAGATGTGTTTTTGAGAAGGAAGTAACATCTTATGAGGATAAACTGCTACTTCATAAAAGGTAGAGTTTGTGGTTCAATTCAAACACACCCCCAGGGAGGTGGGGGGAATCCCAGTGGCAGCAGGCATTTGGGTAGAAGGGGAAATTGAAGCAACTGTATCTGTACGACCTTTTTCAAACTAAACAATGAATACAACAAGATAGGTTAGGTTATGGGTTTAAGTCATCCACATTACTGTTATCAGACGCTGTTCAAAGTAGAAAATGGACTGGTTCCGTTTCACCTCTTCTCCAAAAAGCTTCTTCAATGATTGTAAAAAGATATCATGAAGACTTTTTCTTCAGCTGGACAGTTCCAGGCTCTTTCACTGTTTGTTCAGGTATTGAACAGTATATTTATTAATATTTGATTCTCCATTTTTTTTTTTTAGCAGAGTCCCTTTTATGACTACAGGAGAAAACAGAGTTCACCTGAGCTAAACCTTGAAATTCGAGCAAACACTTTTTCTCACACAAAAGGTATTGTTGAAATGAGACAACAGGAGTTCTTTCTGAAAGGACTTGGGCTGCGTATCTCTGACGGTAACTTAGCAACCACTGAGTGACAAGTCCTGCTGTTTCCATTTGCCTCCAGTCTGCTTCACCTCAGAGCTCTGACCCTCAATCATGAGAGCTGCACTGATCATCACACAAAACTGACCACAAGCATAGAAAAAAGCAAATTTTATCGACTTAAAGAGGCATCTTTTTTAGCTTTATATGCCCTTTATCATGTTTAACTTGTGATAGGGCACCTTGATGAACAAGTCATCCACCTATTGATTATCTACACCGCTTATCCGTTTTTGGGATCCTGGGGGTGCTGGAGCCAATCCCAGCTTACATAGGGGTGGAGTCATTGTATACCCTGAACTGGCCAATCACAGGGTGACATCGAGAGACAGACAACCATTCACTCTCACACTCACACCTCAGGGCAATTTGGAGTCACCAGTCATGAACATGCACATGCACAGGGAAAACATGCAAACTCCACACAGAAAGGTTTTGACTGACCTGGGATTGGAACTGGGGACCTTCTTGCTGTGAGGCAAGTGCACTATCTGCTGCACCACCATGCCACCCTGAACTTTACCAGCAGAGTTAAACATGTATGTGAGTTTGACTTGTTTCTATTCAAAGCAGCACAAAGACAGGAGTATGATTGAGGACTGTATATGCAGTGATCTGTAAAGGAGGCTTAGTGCAGCAGATGAAAGACACATCATGATCATTGTCCTTCATATAGAAACTGACAGGAGCCAGCAGGACCCAGGCACACCAATCTACTGTCTTAAGTCTGGACAGGAGTGCTTTTCATGGAGCAGTTGTGTCCAAAAAGCCACAGCCCTGATGTGGAAGCAATGACAAGCAACTTAACTACACTCTAAACATTGGAACTGGGCTGCTGAAAAATGACAGCTGGGACTCTGGACTGAAAACAGCTGAAGACAGTTTGTTGACTGTGGGGCTGAAGAGTGGCACAATAATGAGTTTCTGCAGGAAATTGAAGCATTGTGCTGTTGGAATTGGGAATTGGTCAACACTGAGAGACACAAGCAGATACATATCCTTCCTATAATACTATCAGGGAGGTGTCTGATTGGCCTAAAATGTATTCTGTGGCAGGACAACAACCGAAGACACAAAGCCTGAGAGAAATGTTCCACAAACTTCCACCAAGGCGTTTACAACATTGTCAAAATTATGAAAAAACTGCTGTATCTTGCAAAAGTTCCCAAATTGGATCACCACCAAAATCTAATCACGTTCCCTGAAAACGCCATCATAATCAATTAAGAAGTTATTGAGTAGTCTAAAAATATGTGGACAACTATCTCGGCATGTTAACAAGTTCTTTAAAAAGAATATGGATCCACATCAGGATTCAAATAACCATCAAAATTGTGATCAGCTTTTTTGTGTACCATGACCAATGTTCACTCAAAATGACGTAAAAATCTGTTGAGTACTTTTTGAGTTATGAGCAAAAATGTGGAAACTTCCCTATTTTGCATTTGTAACAGATTTTTAAAATAAATTCTGGATCTGTATCCAGATATCACCACCAAATTGTGATCACCTCTTTCTTGTGCCATGACTGTGAATCCCTGAAAAAGTTTAATGAGTTTCATGTTCACAACCTAACAAACTAATAATCCAACAGATGACAGAACTGACTTGGTGGGGGTAATAACATGAGAACATCAGAGAACAACAGAACATCTTTAGAGGAAAGAAGAAAAAGGAGTCCTGGAAGTGATGGCTTGACCCCACAGAGCGCCACATCATTAAATGTCAGGGATTAACGAGACAGACATGTTTGAGCCATCTTACAGCTAAATTAACACTATCAGAGTTGATGTTAAAACCGTTTGAGTGTCTATGTAAGTCCACACCATGAAGAGTTGTTTCAGTCTTTGGAGAGTCAGAGCTTTAACTCTCATCAAGTGTAATTGTTGACTGTTTTTTGAGTTAAATGAGAAACACTGTAACAGTGCGAATTATAATCAACACTTATACACAATGTTAAGAATGCACTCTGTCACAGGGTATATATTTAACTACTTAACTTTTAACTCTTTATTAACACTGCAAAGTGTAAAGCCCCAGTCGCACATTCCTGTTTCTCATGGCGATCGTGCAGGATTGTCACAATCCTGATGAAACGTGCTTTGGTTGTGGTGCATGCGTCACTTGGTCTGGATCAGTGCTGTATAGTTGTGAATGAACGGCGTGGAACGTTAAAGGGTCACGACAGTTTTGAACTGTTCAAAACTGTTGTGGAGGATCGCCGCTCTCTGGTAGCGGGATGGAAGCCATAATACAGTCCTAATGTGAACGGTATTAGCGCGGCAAGTACGGAGCTCAATCGGGCTGATCGTGGCTCAATCCTGAAAGCTTTATGAGGACGACTGACAAGGATGTATCTGTTTGTGCCCCGACTGTGTCCCGTTCAAGACAGCACAAGCGACGGGGCTCAGTCGGGGCTTACGTGTCGCAAAGTGAACTTGAGCGGGGCTGACGTCGTGTCAGCGGGATGGAAATTCACGGACTCCTCGTCATATCGCTGTATTAACCTAGCTGGAGCGGGACAAACGCCCCTGAAGTGCTGTAGAAGCGCTACTGACAGTATATTTACGAGGTGTGTCCAGGGGGGAGACAGTCATTTCATCCCGTATCATAGCGATCACTCCAGCCTTGTCAATCGTGTACAGTCGTGCACAATCGCCATGAGAAATGGGAATGTGTGACTGAGGCATAAACATTGCTTTTTATATTAACTGTTAATTAATTGGGATATTGAGCTGAAATAAAAATACCAAATTTGATCAGAACATACATGTTAAAAAAAAACATTTGGGGCATCTGTTAGTCCTTGTCCAAAAATGTGAACCGTGAGGGATGATTGACTCTGCAGGTGTCACTTACAGGGACGCATTAGGATTTAATTTATTGAAACATTAAAATTACACTGTCTTGTTTTTGGTTCCAACTCTTCATAAGCTAAGAGTACATTTTCAGGAATCTGACTTCATCCAGAGTTTAATCAGCTATGTACTTGCTGAAATATCGCCAACACCGAAGTTGAATTCTTCTTAGTTTGTGTTCAGCCACAATGACCTGCTCAGTTTTGGAGGTTCGGAACAGCCCACATGCAGAGTTCCTTCAGAACATGTTTGCAAGTGCAAAGAAGAAGTGATGCTGTGGACACACCAAACATTGATTTGATTCGGTGTACTTTGAGTGCACATGCCTGACAGGGAAGAAGGTTGCTGGTTTGACTCCCATGTCAGTCAGGACATGTTCATTGATAAAAAAAAAAAATCTATTAAGACTTTAATCTGTGAAAGCATTCTTACTTCGGAGTAAGAAAACAGTTTTGTAACATTAACAGAGTTCATTCTTCAGAGTATGTGCAGCATTTGCTTTCTGTGCTATAAATGTCTGTGAACATTCAGCACTTATAAGCCTTTTTTTTTCCATTTTTGTCACCACGGTATCAGTTTTAACATGTGAAGGAAAACTGAAAAACAAGCCGCATTGTTGATGCACTATGTATTGTTGTGAGCACTGAACAGCTTCATGCACAATAAAGCTTCTCATTAAAAGCCTCTCACTGAAATGAAAAGAAACAAGATGTTCAAATGAAGAACCAGTTTGATTCTTTCTTGGAGTTAAGGTGACAAATTTTAGAAGTTAAGTTGTAAAGGAATAGTTTTGGAGGTTTAAAGAGAGGCTTAACCATAAACTACAGCCATAAACAAAAACCTGTTAAGAAGTGTTTCAGTTATTGAATGAGGACAACTGTTCAATTTCACAATTTGAACAAATCCTTGAAGAAATTCCCTGATCCACTTCTGGATTCAGATACAGCAGATATCTAATTGATTGTTTCTGACATATCCTGAAAATATCTTCAAATTTCATTCAGAACATTTTGAATGATCCTGTTAACAAACAAAACCATCAAACATTACCCTTGGCAGTGGTAAATGGAATTATTAACTGGATGGAAGCCCAATGCAGTCCTAATGTGAACGGTATTAGCCCGGCATGTACGGAGCTCAATCGGGCTGATCGTGGCTCAATCCTGAAAGCTTTATGAGGACGACTGACAAGGATGTATCTGTTTGTGCCCCGACTGTGTCCCGTTCAAGACAGCACAAGCGACGGGGCTCAGTCGGGGCTTACGTGTCGCAAAGTGAACTTGAGCGGGGCTGACGTCGTGTCAGCGGGATGGAAATTCACGGACTCCTCGTCATATCGCTGTATTAACCTAGCTGGAGCGGGACAAATGCCCCTGAAGTGCTGTAGAAGCGCTACTGACAGTGTATTTACGGGGTGTGTCCAGGGGGGAGACAGTCATTTCATCCCGTATCATAGCGATCACTCCAGCCTTGTCAATCGTGTACAGTCGTGCACAATCGCCATGAGAAATGGGAATGTGTGACTGAGGCATAAACATTGCTTTTTATATTAACTGTTAATTAATTGGGATATTGAGCTGAAATAAAAATACCAAATTTGATCAGAACATATATGTTTAAAAAAAACATTTGGGGCATCTGTTAGTCCTTGTCCAAAAATGTGAACCGTGAGGGATGATTGACTCTGCAGGTGTCACTTACAGGGACGCATTAGGATTTAATTTATTGAAACATTAAAATTACACTGTCTTGTTTTTGGTTCCAACTCTTCATAAGCTAAGAGTACATTTTCAGGAATCTGACTTCATCCAGAGTTTAATCAGCTATGTACTTGCTGAAATATCGCCAACACCGAAGTTGAATTCTTCTTAGTTTGTGTTCAGCCACAATGACCTGCTCAGTTTTGGAGGTTCGGAACAGCCCACCTGCAGAGTTCCTTCAGAACATGTTTGCAAGTGCAAAGAAGAAGTGATGCTGTGGACACACCAAACATTGATTTGATTCGGTGTACTTTGAGTGCACATGCCTGACAGGGAAGAAGGTTGCTGGTTTGACTCCCATGTCAGTCAGGACATGTTCATTGATTAAAAAAAAAATCTATTAAGACTTTAATCTGTGAAAGCATTCTTACTTCGGAGTAAGAAAACGGTTTTGTAACATTAACAGAGTTCATTCTTCAGAGCATGTGCAGCATTTGCTTTCTGTGCTATAAATGTCTGTGAACATTCAGCACTTATAAGCCTTTTTTTTCCCATTTTTGTCACCACAGTATCACAGTTTTAACATGTGAAAGAAAACTGAAAAACAAGCCGCATTGTTGATGCACTATGTATTGTTGTGAGCACTGAACAGCTTCATGCACAATAAAGCTTCTCATTAAAAGCCTCTCACTGAAATGAAAAGAAAAGAGATGTTCAAATGAAGAACCAGTTTGATTCTTTCTTGGAGTTAAGGTGACAAATTTTAGAAGTTAAGTTGTGAAGGAATAGTTTTGGAAGTTTAAAGAGAGGCTTAACCATAAACTACAGCCATAAACAAAAACCTGTTAAGAAGTGTTTCAGTTATTGAATGAGGACAACTGTTCAATTTCACAATTTGAACAAATCCTTGAAGAAATTCCCTGATCCACTTCTGGATTCAGATACAGCAGATATCTAATTGATTTTTTCTGACATATCCTGAAAATGTCTTCAAATTTCATTCAGAACATTTTGAATGATCCTGTTAACAAACAAAACCATCAAACATTACCCTTGGCAGTGGTAAATGGAATTATTAACTGGCAGCCCAAAAACAAGATCAGAGCATCCACTGCTTCCAACTTGGCGCCAGAAAATGATCAAGTTCAGAATATTACAGGAGGAAAAACGTGTTTTAACGGTATCTTTTTGTTGTTCAAATCATTCAGCTTTAAAAGCAATCACAAAAATAACTAAGTTTGAAATGATTTTATCAGGGAGGAGTTCAATTTTGGTGCTTTTTACAGAAAATGCCTGTTGATCATTTTAAAGGGACTATGAGGAGTTTCTAAATAATTACAAAAAAGTCTCACTTTTAGATATATGCCTGATCGAAATACACACTTTAAGATGAGTTTTATAGCATCAAAATAGGTCATCTATAAATGCTATTACTTAGCTAACGGTCGGGTCGGACAGGGCTGTACTGGCCTGGATACTCAACTTCAGGAACAAGACAATTAAAACTAGAGCAAATTTATATTATTCGGACACATCTTAGAGCACCGGGCTGTAAGTAGCGATATATAGCCGGCTACAAAACTACAATACTAAGTTTTCCAAAAATTGCTTGTTGTCACACATCAAAAACTACCGCTATGTAACTAGAAAGAGATACATTAGCTTGTCGCTTTGCATCCTGTAAGTTGTTGAAAAAAGAAGTTGTAAAGCAATGAAGGTCTGAGCTGCATTTTTATTACCATCAACACACACACGCTTAGGCTTGTGGTGCGTTCCAGTTGTAGTCGGAAGTTGGAATTTCTGAGTTCTGAGTAGGAAACTACAACTGGAACGTCCCCCGAAGTCGGAATTTCCTACTGGGAACTCGGTGAAACCTCGCCACCCCAGCAGGTTATGTTTTTGGGAGAGTTTGTCCGTCTGTCCGTCCGTCTGTGAACAAAATAACTCAAAAAGTTATGGATGGATTTGGATGAAATTTTCAGGAAATGTTCAGCATGGGAAAAGGAAGAACTGATTCGATTTTGGTGTTGATCCGGAGTAGCGTCTGGCGGTCATGGCGAAAAATGTGATTTCTGTGAATAACTAATGAATGGAAATAGATATCATTATGAATCCAGTTGCTAATGTTATGTTTTCATGGTCAAGGAATCTAAATATTGACATGGAATAAAGGTAGGAGTAATATTTACGCTCAAAATGACAATATGGCTGAGGACTGTGGCGTTGGCGGAGGTCTGCGCTGTCTGAGTGCTTTCTAGTTTAATAATTAGATCCTATTATTAACTCATAGTTACAGATGACTATATACGCATACCAACAACAATCTTAAACTCTTAGGACTGACCTTTGCACAGTTTTTAAAATATCAGCAGTAACATTTTTGAGGGTGCTCAAAAACAGTAAAGTGAAACTGAAATGTAAAGTTGGTGGGCTTAGACAATCATTTATTAAGTAATAAATTTAAAAAATAAACACCGAGTCCTTACCGTTTAAAGTCACCATAACTACTTAACTGGTCTCTTCACGTCACAGCAATAGCAACCACATCCACACAGTCCTGACAAACCATCTTAACTGTAAAATAAGCTGTTTAATAAGATTTTATGATACTTAAAGAGGTTTTCTCTCTCTCAGATATTTAACATCGTAGGATGCAATAACCCATGATATTCTGCTGAATTTCTCAGTTTCAAGTCATGTTTCCAGAGGCTTTTAAAACTTCCCCACAGTGTCTGTTAAGAAAAAACAGGCCACTATAGAACCGTAGTTCCTGTGGCAGTTCTTTTAATACAGGAGAAGAACTGATCTCTGTCTCTGTGGCTAATATTTAAATGATTACCATGTACCCGACACTACTCCTCCTTAAATCAAAATCACAAAATTATGTTTATTCTTTCTAAGATATGTGTAACACCTCCTTATCATATTGTTAAAGAATCATTTAAAAATGTATGTGCTACTCATTAGATGGCACACTTGGTTAATGCACTCACTGCAGTAAAACTCTAATCCAGCAAACTAAGCATCTTCATTCATCCCACCAAGGACGAGCTCCAAAAACTGCCTTTCATCCACACAGCCAATTCAACGTGACATTTCATTTCTCCTTTTTGAAGTCTCTCCTGGCACTGTATTTTCACTGTCTTGTTTTTGTCTATATGCATGTTAATCAGAGACCTAACAGAAAAAATTGGCCCACATAAATGTTCACCCAGATTTTATGGGAAAGAAATGACTCGGTGTAAGTCTGCCAAATTCTCTTTTTTTCATACTTGCATTATGTAATCAATACACTCTGCAAATCTGAGTCATTAGTGGACTAATTTATTAGTGTGCTGCCTAAAACCCAAAGTAGACTCCTAATTAAATACCAAATCAGTCATTAACCCAAGCCAAATTAATCCTGATGATCAGAATTTCCTGTGGCTGAGAAGAGACACTGGTTAAGTTTTTTTTTAAACATTTTAATTCAGTATAGTTAACCAACATGCAGCAGATCAGGATTTTAAAAAAATGATTTTTTGACAATTAGTACCTCCGCCAAAGAGGTTATGTTTTCACCGGGTCTGTCTGTCTGTCTGTTAGCAACATTAAGCAATTAACTACTGGAGGGATTCAAATGAAAATTTTACCAGAGGTGTGGTTTGGCCCAGGGAAGAAGCCAATACATATTTGACTGGATGCAAAAAATTTCCAACATTTACAAAAAATGCCATAGCCTAACATTGAGCAGTATTTTAAAAAAAAATCATATCCCTCATATTGAGAGGGATCCAGCTGCAGACCTCCACTCTCAGCCGGCCAACGGCTGCTCCAGTGTGAATCGGAAGCCACCTCCAATGTGAGACAGACGTGACGTAAATATAATATAAACTATATAGCCCCTTTCACACCACCACGTTTGCGCCACCTCCAGTCATTTTCATGAGGGACAGGTGGCAGACAGGAAGCAGTTTTAACCGCGGTGGTAGGACAACTAAGCGGTTGGCGCCCACGTGAGCGCGCACAGATTTTGTCATAGAAATCATATCTGTGTAATATATTACGTATACGTATAAAATATATATCATATACATATAATATACGTATATAATGTCTGTGGATTTTGCCCTGCCGCACCAAAACTTTCTAGTGGCAGCCTCCTGGCAGCAGCCAAACACATTGAAGGAGGGAGAGAACCCGGAAATAGCAGGCTTCACAGGTCAATACAAACATTAAATGAGCTCTACCAAACAGCTCTACCTTCATATAAAGATAATCGGGAGAAAAACTTGGCATGAGACAGCATTTCACTTCAAAATGTTTGAGGAGGGAGTATTGTGAAGGACTTTTGGGCTCTGCTGTGACGTTCACCGAATCACCTCTCCGTCACTGCTGCCTTGGACTCTATGCTCGTACCACGGCGGCAGCAGATGATTTAAAAACGCTTTGCATTCGACAAGGAGGCTGTTTTTGAGGCTGTTGCTGCACAGGGGTGTGAAGGGGGCTTAACTAATAAAAGCTTTGAATTGATGCTGCCTTTGTCCCCGTGTTACGGTTAAAACAGCAGTGACTGTAAACACAGAGGCTGTGATAGGCAGTCAAGCAATGAATAAAATAAAGCAAAGTGTCTCTCTATAGGAAATGAAAACGCTCAAGATCATTACACCAAACAGAGATGCCACACACTGATTATGCTCTACTGATGACCTGCATTTTTAACTTTGTGTTTTTTAATTTAACAGGACTGACGAATCAAGTTACCACGGTAACCGAAAAAACTGACACTTTTTCCTTCTCACACTGGAGGTGATCATGAGGTCATGAGGTGTAGAGTCTGCAAGATAGTCAGCTGAGAGTGGAAGTCTGCAGCTGGACTGTCTTGCTCATATTACATGATGGATTTGCTTCAAAATTTACACAATAATAAGTATAATATCGCTCTATCATCACAGTCAGTTTCATGTGGATGCGATTCAGATTGAAGAAAAAACATTGGAGTTAATTATGGGAAATCCCATTCATTTCTCCTCGGCTGCTGCATTAAGGGAATTGTAGTTTATTTGCAAATTCACTTCGTTTTTCAAGCCTATGTCACTACATTACCCAGCTTTCCTTGCAAAGCCAGTGGAGGACTTCTCCACATGGACAAACATGAGCAAAGACTTGGCTGTCATATTGAAGTGCATGGTGATTCAGAATTGTATCTTGATAGAGGCCTGTGCTCTCTTAATGTGCCTACACACCAAATGCGACTTGAGCGTCCTCGGTGATCAAAGTCAATGGGGCGAGGATAACCCTCCCTCGATGCAACTGCTGCATTCAAGGTGATCACTTCGCTTGTTGCGCATTTCCAAAGTTTGAAAAAAAGTTAATCAATCAGCTGTGTGTGCATGTGTGACAGTACCTGTGACAGACAGTTTTTCTTATGGACTACAGAGTATCAATCTATGTCCGTGTGGGAAACATTAGTCAGTGAGGACTTTAGTTCCACTTAGATGGACCTCAGAGAACTGACAGACGATGCTGCTGCATGGCCATCAGCTGCAGTGTTTCGTGTTTGATAAGTGAGTGAAATGATACAGTTGGAATAATGTCAGCTTATACATCCTATTGTATGATATATGATATGATCGCAGTGATGTGATGTCACTGAGCCACTGCGATGGGCTACGGTGACCAAAATGAGATATTTACGGACACACAATGCGACTTCAGTGGGCAACGCAATTTGATCGCGGAGTTGTGTTCGGTGTGAAAGCAGCTTTAGTGCTTTTCTAGTTTCATTATGCAACCATGTGCAACTATTTTAATCCTTCATCGGTTGTTCAGTTGGCATTCCACAAGGCTCTACATCTGTATCCATCTTATTTAGTCTTAATGATAAGGGTCTACTAAATATTTGTACTAATGTATGATAAAAAAAAAAAGCCTTAAGACTTCTGTTCACACGGGCCTTCCCAAACTGCCGTTAATGTAGTTTTTATTCTTTTTTTTTATCTCATTGGTTTGGTGTTTTTATGTTCTTGTGATTTTCAATTTACTGTGTAGCACTTTGAGATTTTTCTTAATGAAAAGTACTTTACAAATAAAATGTGTTATTATTATTAACAGTCTATGCTGATGATAACGAGATATTTTATGTTCATACAAAAGAAAAAGCAGCTCAGAACATTTTTTGCAGTTGGTTTGATTATCAATGCAGCTTTGGAACGTTGCTGATGTGTCTTAATGGACTCTGCCATACTGTGCCAACTCGATCAAACTTTAGCTCAACTTATTCACACAAGAAGCTGTGTTGAGTTGGATTTTGAGCTGTCTGATCGATGTGCAGTTATGAATAATGTCTTTTGTTTGTTAAACCAGAAATCCTTAATGAAAGTTAAAAAAGAAGACATTAAAAGCACATTGATGTATCATATAATTAGACCAACTGTTTTTTTCACTAAGCTGTAAAGTTGTTTATTTAGCCCCTGTGTTTTTGTTTGCTTGTAATGGGCTTTTTCATGGCGACTGCTGCCATTGTATCTCATTGTATCCCATTCATATTTGCTCTGCTTACCTGTGACAGACCATCATTACTCCCTGCCCCAATTTTACCAACAGGAAACAGTGAAGGTGGATGACGCTGACTGTGGGTCACTTTCTATCTTATACCCTCTTTGGTCGTGATTACTCATCAGTTGCTCTGTTTAGCTAAAAGCCCATTGGTGGCAGAATTTTTCAGACTGTGCTTTTAATCAATCACTATGGAAGTGATCTGATTGTCTTTAGCTATTGGGACAGAATGAATTTTGCAGGGTTGTGCTGGGGTTTCTTTTTAGACTAACAGAGAAGTAATAACCCTTCTAGGGCTGCAGCTATTGATTCTTTTTGTAATCGATTACTCAATCAAATTTTTGCCGATTAATCAAGTAATCGGATAATGGTTACATTGCGCTCACAACAATCACTACACATTATTATTATTAGTAACACACAAAACAGAAAAGCCAAGTCATTTAAATTAACTTATTTTTCTTATTTTGAACACTCATTTTTTGTTAAGTTTGGTTATTTTTATTTTATTTGTATTCATGCTTGTCTCTTTTTGCTAAAGCTTTGCCTTTACTACAGTACCATATCGCTGATCTTATTTTGCTTACTTTATTTCCAGGACCAAATAATATCATACTTAGATACTATGATAATTTAACTAGCTAATGTACATTTCTATAACATATGAAAGCATTCCCTACACCTGCTTCCTCTACTCACTGTTGGTGTTTCCTGTTCTACTCTCTGCAATCAAATTAAATGTAAATTATTGGATGTGAAAAGTATGTGAACAAAGTACACATGATTCTGTGCAAGTAGCCTCCGCATTGATTTACGTTCTGAATCAGCCTTTACACGGAGCCATAATCAAAGTAGGTTATTTACCATCCCATATCTCAGTTATTGATCACATTAGCTGCTTCTGTTGATGTATCATGAGTGTCATCCTGTTATGTCGCTCTGAGGACTTGACGCACAGACATAATGTTTACTGTTGATGTGCTGCAGCATTGACGATGTGCTATCATGCTAAACTACATGCTAAACTAACTCCGTTTGACATCAGACACACTGCACTGTGTTTTCTTCTTGTAGTGACCACACACTTGGGGCACTCTCTGCCATTTCTGCTGCGGACTCTCTCCTTTCTGTCTTTCTCTTTTCTCTTCCTTCATGATTTCACAAGCCGCGCAGCAGCGGAGAAAACAGGCGCGTTGTGCCACCGAAATGACCGTCTGTGTCAAACACCGTGCACTGTATAGTAGTCCAGATATATATTTTATATGTATAATTATATATTAAACAAGGCTTCGAGGCACAAAATTTGCATTGAGGATATTTTGTAATCAAATAATCGGGATTATTCGAGTAATCGTTTCAGCTCTAAACCCTTCTATCTTTAATTGAAAACTGCTTAAATGCAAACACTGACATTTTGTTGCCTTTTCTCTCTCTTGACCTCATCAGGGCTCATGGTGTGTTCAATTGACCTCAGAACTTGAATGTAAGTTCATACATTACCACACAGACATTAATTCATATCCCAATGAAATGTTTTACAATTACAAGCTGGTAACTGTAGGATACCGGAAGATTATCTGACTCCTGGAGAACAAAATTCTGACTACAGCGGGGAATTTTGAGATCAAGATAGTTCAAGATCAAATTGAGCACACCGTTAGCCTCTCCCACAGAGTTTTAGCTTGCATGATGGCCCTGGGACAATAGATGCTTGAATTAATCATTTATCAAACAATATTCTGTTAGGGATGTCAGTTTCTATGCATCTCTCCTGTTCTTTAAGTAATGGTGGTTTGGCAGAAAACATTCAGATAGGCCCCTCTCTGGCAGGAGGAGCAAATTACAACTAAACCCAGGTGAAAACTATAACTGTAAGACCTGCTATATTTATGGGAAATCTTCAAATTTGTACATGGTACCATCTGTTCAGATACCATCAAAAACTATTCAATCACTAATTCCTAAGTAAAATGAAAGCTGTGAGTGTGCTATCAGCGTGTGTGTGTGTTTGTGCTTAATGCAGGAAAGGAGGCAGTGAAAGAAAGGCTATTTTTATTGTGCTCATTTTAATTTTTTGACAAGAAAATAAAGAAAGAAAGCCTCTGAGAGATCCTATGGCAGAACGTTTCTTTCTCTCTCTCTCCTGAGTCATTCACTTGAAGAAAAGAACACGAGTTTCCTCTGAAGATTCCCTCGCAGCATGCTCCTTTGTCGACTCCGTCGGTCATCAGTAGGACCTCCATTTATTTCCACTTTCTAGGCATTGTAGTTTCAAAAACACAGTTTCTCTTCATCACGCCTCAAAGAATAGCAGTGCCAACGGGGGTCACCGTCGACCGATGGCCTCGACCAACCGTCAGGTCAAGGTTTGTCTGCCTCTGGATGAGCTCTGCTAGTCTTTGACACGTGATAAATTCAGGCCATTATTGTTCATAAAACAGAATGAAAAACAAAAAAACAGTAGTTTAATACATCGCTACATTGATATTACTGTTACTCAAAAAATGCTCAAGTGAGGCTTAAGAATCAAGCAATTATAAAATTGCAGTCATGAAAGTAGAAGTTAGAAACCAGGACATTATTTTGATTTTCAAAGCAATGTTTAAGATAAAAACAAAGAAATGTTGAATGTTTTAAGGCTGTTGTTGAGTTAAAGCCACAATCTGGGACGTATAACGCAGGGACAACCACAGCTCCTCTGCAGTCTCCCGGGTCAGGGCTGTTTGTTTGCTGCAGCAGAAACACCGTCGTGTCTGCTTTCGTAGCAAGAATAAAAACGTCCTTTTGCTACAAACACTTTCAGCGATTCCACTAACCCAGGATTATGGCTTTAACTGGGCTTAATGACTTGAGCATTCTGAACTCATTATAGCAGAAAAACAAAGACTTTATACAGCGTTTCCATTCACCATAAATACTTCATTGTCAGACAGCTCTTTTGTTTTATTGTTAAGTTTTCAGAGTTGGTTCAAGGTTGGAGTCAATTGTGTTTCAATCCAGAGGGAAGGGTGTGTTTTATTCACTCAGAATTAGCATATTTTACTAATTATTCTTCAATAAAGGCCCTTTCCCAATACAAACACATTTCGCCTGACGTCCTGCTGAAGGGCACCTCAATTGCAAACACTCTTAGGTCATTTTAACGCCTTGATCATTTGGGGGAGTTGCTCTTAAAGAAGTGGGCAAACAAAATCATCAATCCCTGTTTTAGCACAAACACCTGCACTTAGAGTATATCACCTGAAAAAGGTGGCCTCAGCCCACTTCTATCAGCAAAGCAGTGGACACAAATGTGATGACTAGCTAAGGCAGGGTACACACATAAACATTACCAGATTGTTTAAGTCCCAACTTTCCCCCTTCTCAACCAAGGGTGGCAAATGCACAATTATCTCCTGTCCTATAAGATTATCCTGGGGTCTGAGGTGTTTTAAGAGGGAATTTTTCCCAATTATCAGCTCCAAAATGGGTCAGGCCAGCAATCATATTGCACTTGTTTGATATTTACGACCAAAAATCTGCATGTGTGTGGGGAAAGCTGACAACTCCCAAGTCATGACTGTGAATTGTGACCTGGACGAAATGTTGTCAATTAAGAGGCGAGCTGAAGCAGACGTAAATTAACTTAATTAAAACAAGTATGGCCAGCCTGGAACATAAACATGAAGTTGGTGGACCAAAGAAGCAGAGGACCAGTTCATGTGTTCACGCAGTCTCCAGGATTTTTTCTACCGTCTTTTCTTTTATTTAGTTCCTGATTTTGAGGGGTGGGGGGTCTCTAATAGCTTCAAAAAACTTGTCAGGTTTAGAAAATCCTCATGTGTGTACCCCGCTAAACTTATCAAACTCATGTAGAGGTGCAAGCAGCAGCAGTTATTATAATAATTGCATTATATCAACTGGGTTCTACTTAACACTAATGTTTTGGATCCCACAGTCACTTTCTGCGCCAATGCACAACATACCATGAGAATAGCCAGAGGCTAGCATTACTCACTGTCTCTACAGCAGATCATCACAGACCTAACAACATGGGCTGAGTCAAAAACTTGTTCACTTTTTAGCATTTATTCCAGCTCGTTCAATTAGAAGAATTTTTTAGCCTCTCTTCTTCGTGCATATAGTTTGTTAAGTCTTATACCACAAGCTCCTCAATTGATAAATATGCTCAACTGCATAACCTTCCACAGGACACTTAATCCCTGCAGTTATCTTTGTTATATTATCATTACCATTTGTGGGAAGCACAGCCTGCTGGCTTTTCCCCATAATGCACAGCAGGACAGTCAAAGCAATGTTCGCTGTGATGTAATGACATGAGATCAGTTTGGGCTTTTTGTGCATCTCAAAACTGTGCTGGTATGACTCAACATGGACTCAGCCCTTGTCAGAATACTGCCATGAGAATGTAAACAATCTGAGGGAAATATTCAAATTTGTAAAAAAAAAAATAAAAAAAAAAGAAATTATAACTGTAACAGAACAAAGAATCTGAGCTGTAGGTCTAAAAAGTGCCTTCGGGGTAAAAGCGTAAGTTGAATTGAAGGAGTTCCGAGCAGAGAGGGGAGCAGTTTAACACAAGCCGCTTCTGTTTTGATTCAGGACACCAAATCGAGCACTTTGTCACAGCCACTTTGTTTGCAGTACTCCTGAAAAATATGAAGCAGTGAAGCCCTTAGGTTTGAATTACAAACTTATCTGCACATGTCACGGCCATGCTAACCTTAAGGGATGGTTTGGCATTTTTAAAGGAAGGCTGCAAGATGAATGTGTCAAAAACATTAGCCTCAATGACAAAGATCAGCTCTACTCCTGTACAGAAAGAGCCTGCACTGAAGCTGCAAACAGGGCTGAGAACTTTCACATGATTTAAAGAACTGAGGGAGAGAACAAGCCACGGGTACAGTGTAGAACAGGGATGGTCAACTTTTGCTACCAAAGCCCTTATCACATATTCAACTCTGATATTAAGTCACTGACATTGTGGAGAGTAAGCCCTATTAGACAGTGAGTGAGGGGACAGGGTCACCAACAGGCAGCACACGACATCAAACTCATGGAGGAAGGCTGAGTTCATAATGCGAGAGCAGATGAGCAGTTTTTATCCCAACTTCAGTGTGACATGTTAAAAAACAAACCAATAGCATTGATTAAGGAGTTAAGAGGAGCTTACAGAAGTAAATATGGAGCAGCATCACAATGTTCGAGGATTACACCAGAGAAAGAAAGCTGCAGTTTCATCTCTGTATCCAACAGCAGTCAGAGACGGCTATTTGGATGCATTAGAGACCTGCTGGCATTCACTTTGGAGCAGATGTTCTACAGAAAATTGATGATGTGCAGTGAAAACAACACTTAAATGTCCAGATACATTTGAATTTATGTTGCTCTCTTTAAAACCAGATAACTGTGTCTCTCTGAAGCCGTTGTTTTTTTCTGTTCTGTAAAATCATACTTTTCCTGGTTTGCCATCAGCCCTCCCCACTCGTGTCAGTGAGTTACCCAAACAATTCACTGCTGCGTTCAGACATGAGCCGATCCTGACTTTACACAGATTAAAAACTAGGGGTCTGTCAGGAATTTATCCAATAAAAATCTACTGTAAACTTTGTGTTCTCACATATGGCTTGCCTGGAGAATGTCCAGAAAATGAAAAAAAAAAAAATTGCCAGTGAATTGGCAACCCCTATATCAGTATTTTTATATTTAAACTCAAATAAAAATACTAAAACTTAAAAACAGAGCACAAAGGTCACCCAATTTAAGCTACTTTTTTGGTGGAAGTAACATTTTTAACTGGTTATTTAAGTAAATTTTAAGTTGATCTATTTTTCAGAAAGCCAATGCGTAACACTTTACTTTAGAGGTCTGCAAATTTCATCCCACTTAGGTAATAATTAGACAAAGTTTTATCTTATTACTTTGATATTACCCCCGAAATTTCCTGAGAATTTGGTGAAAATTAGCACGTAACCTCTTTAAAATAATGTCCAAATTTATTGTTGCAACTCAGAATTGGTTTGTTACTATTTTTTTCCAATTTCTTTGAAATGTACTCCAAATTGCAAGGTAAGAAGGTGACAATTAGCAAATAATTTATTTGAAATTAAATCACAACCCACCACAAAATGTTTTTAGAATTATCCCAGCATGTCTGATATGTCCAGAGAAGCAGGTGATAAATAGTTGCTTAGTTCTTGAATACAGAAGTTAGGTTCATTGTTTCCTGTGATAATTACCTTTGAAATGTTAAGTGAAGTTTTTGATATGCATCACTGAGATCACATGCAAAATACAGATGAATGATATAATTTAGGCCTATAATGTTTTAGATGATACAATCAATTATTTGCTAATCGTCACCTTCTTACCTTGCAATTTGGAGTAAATTTCAAAGAAACTGCAAAAAAAACAACAACAAAAAAAAAACAGCAGCCAACCAATTCTGACTTGAAGTAACTGGCAAGCCATGTAATGGCAGTAAAGGGGCTGCATGTGTCCGCTTGGTCGCTAGTTGCCATCCCCTGATTTAAGGTGATTGCACAGATTATCAACACCTTTATAACAACTTACTTTTTCACTAGAAAGCCACTCTGTTATGGCACCACTTTACTACATGACTCAGCCAATGTGTCCTTCCACCAGCAGCGTGCTGACGAGTTATAGTCTACAGGCTTCACAGGGAGGAAACGACCGGCACCACTGGCAAACAGCGACTTTATCCAACAATTGCGATAGCTGTTTAGTTTGGACACTTAAGGATGCATGTATACACTTTACTTCTGTAGACGAACAGTCAGCAGATCTGAATGAGAAATGAAAGAAAATACAACAGGAGCTGACAGACAGGAGATGAAGTGATTTAGTGCACTCCACAAAATGAAAGTCAGACCCTTCATTGATCAGATCGCTGTTGGCAGAAGGACACGTTGGCTGTGTTCAAAGCACCACCGCAAAGCTGCAGGCTAGTGTAAAAGCAAACTGTTGTAAGGGTTTTGAATAAGTTTATAATCACTCTACACTGTTTTTGTTGCTGGATTTCACTGGAAACTCTACAAATTAAATCTGAGTTTTCACCATATCTGCAGTAATACGCAGCCCTTGCCTCTGTGCTTCCCGCTTATTTTCAAGCAGGAGCAGAACTGATCCCCATCACTGCAGCTAATGTTAGTGCTACTACAATGTACCTTATACAACTCCACTGCAAAAACCCTGAAGTCCTCCTGTAATTGAAAAGTCTGCATGGAATTGAGAGTGTTCAGACCAGGAAGTGGAGAGTTTGTACAAGTCGCCTCTATGTCTCTTCTGTTTAGATTCAGGAGACCAAACCTACTATATCACTCATCGTAGTCTGTGTTCAGTAAAAATGATGCAATGAAGCCCTTTAGTTTAAACCCCAAACCCATCCTCTAATAACCATGATCGTTCTTACAGCTTGTCCTGAAAAACCTACCATAAGCAAACTATGAAGAAGAGTTGGACAGAAACTACTACTATGAAGGATGTACTAGGAAGCTAACTGCTAGCTTGATTTGTTTTAATTCATTCTGCTTATTACCCTGCCATTGTTAACATAAAAGACCCATTTTACCTTATGAATCTTTGAGCTGTTCGAGGCTGTGGTTGTTGGTGAAGATGATCCGTCAATATTTGTTGTGAAGTGTGGGGTCTACCTTACCAAAAATGGATATGATTAGCGTCCTAGCAACACTAGAATGAGGCGAGCTACAGCCGTGTAATCATGCTTTAAAGGGACACAAAGGCAGATACTGGGAAAGGGACAGTGTGAATACAAACACTTTGAATCTAAAATCCTCTGAATTGAAACGTTGTTGACTTCAGCCCAGGTTTACGCCCTTCTTTAATGAGAATATGTAACACAGTTCTCTGTAAAATATAAAAACATTTATCACATTATCTCCTCAGCCTCTGTTGTTTCAATCCTGCAGATTTACATGTAGTCTCTTTCTCCACACTAAAAATACTATAAGAACATTTTACTCTAACACTTCACATTTCAGAAACTTTTCAGTTAAAATCTTTGATAAGGCAAAAACCCATTACTATTACTTCACTAGATGTCTGCAGTGGAATTTGTGAGCGTCTTGTGGACACTTGGCTCAAATTCTGATACAAACTGGTCCATTAGACTCGACCCAGAGTGGCCAGATTAAGTATTTTAGAGAAACAAATACACAGAATTTATATCCAGTTAAAATGACAGAGTACTAAGATCAGGCATGAAAACAAAAAAAGATGTTAGAATATTGTTTTATTCTTTTTACTTCCCATGATGGATGAGGAAAGTTGAATGATTTCAACAACTATCTGATTGGAAACAAATTGAGATTGTGGTGATACAATTTTTCGTCTTAACATTTTTTCCAGTCTCTCTGTACTTTTATTTAGACTTTTCTTTGATATTACGTTATGACAAGGTTAAAATGTGAAGTGGACAGTGTTTGAATAACTGTAAAAGTAAAGTTTAAGTATTTCTAAGACATGAAAGGTTGAGAAATGGTTTGAATGTGAAAAGGGGAATTTAGAATTTTGACGCCCTAATGTGTAATGTTAAAACAATTAAAAGTAAAAAAAATTCATAATAGTAATTGTTAAATAATGAAAGTGATACTATTGAGAGAGAAAAGTACAAATGTTGAACAAGACCATCTAAGTTTACAAGAGTAAAAAACATTAGAATGAAATCCAAGACACATAATTTAAAGGATGACATCTTTCCAACATTTTGCCAAAATTCATGTTGATTTTTTTTTCCGTAAAAAAATCTTCATAGCTTTTTGACATATAAACTTTCTGCTTAAACTATTAAACTTTTTTAATGTGAAAAGAGCTGCAACATTCAGAAGGAAGCTTAAATAATGAGAAAAAAAGTTGGAAAGCCAACGAAAGGCTCTAATGATATTTCTTTCTCAATGATTCTTTTGCACTGTTAACTTTATTTTTCTCTATTTTTCACAAAATTTTAGTTCTCTAAAAGTCAAATGGGAAAACAAATTCTTTCCTCTCATGCCTGACCTTATTACTCTTTTGTATGAATCTCCGTTGGCTTTTTTTTTAAGTTATCTTCAATCCATCTGTTGAGGACGCTGTTTGAAAACAGCTCGTACATCAGCAACAGAAAATCCAGCTGCTAAACAGTTAGAATTTCTCAAAGAATACATTCATCTGTGTGGTTATGGTTGTGTTGTGTGCCATGTATGCACACCTGAAAATGTACTTGTATGTGTGTGTGCTAGAGTCGTCACTGTAAGGATGATGGTGAGTATATATCGAGGGCCGGGTCAGGGGCTTTGAGGGATAATTTACTACCACAGTACTTTGGTCTTAGAGATGATTGGAGGGTAGACGGGGAGCAGTGAGCCAATGTTGGTGGATCGCTTTGTGCAAAATTGTTCTGTTTGGCAACTGATGTATATCGATGTAGAGAAGAAGAGGTCTGTAATAGTTTTTAAAATCATCTCAAACACTCCTGTGTGATTTATCAAGTTGGCACAATGGCACCACAGTGGAACCAGAGGATTTTAAAAAAGAATCAAAAGTAAAAAACCTGCAAAATGGGAGGAGAAAAAGGAAAGAATGGTTGATAAAACACAGTGGATCTACAGTATATCGGGAAGGAAGCTGAGAGTTTTAGGTCTTTCCCTAAGAGTCGTTTTTTGATTTTGAACAGTGCAGATATGTTTCCCCTGTGGGAATTGAAGACATTCATTTGAAGATTAGAATTTTTTTTTAGTTCGATTTTCAAAATCAAAAACGTACCGTTGTAAGTGAGCAAGTAACTAACTTGGGACTCTGTTTTTTTTCTGAAAAGTCTGAAAGATTTCAAAACCATGTTGTACAAACAAAACAGTCACCTCTGTTGCAAATATAGAACTTCTTTCTCTCTCTCGTCTGTACAGCGGTTCCCTCTGTAGGAGGATGGGGGTTAGGAGGGGGAGTAGGGGGGGTTCACCAAGAGAAAAGACGGCCTTGCTTGTTTTTTTTTTTTTTTTGGCTCGGCAGAGAGCAAACATTCCTCTTGGTAGAAAAAGAAGAACTCAAAAGTCTGGTCCATCACTCTGTTTGTCTCTGTTGGTGCGCACTTCTCGGCTGAGAGGTTGAAAACAGTCAAAACACAGTCACACGACAGAGCCATGCCATATTCAAATAATAGATTATTAATGATGAGGAGCATAGGAATAATAAGAAGACCAGTAATGTCATAAGAATAATTAAGAGTAATAACATATCATTCTAGGATCATTAAAGTCTGTATATAAAAACAGTGGTGAGGAGAAGTTGGTACACAGTAGGGCTCTACTATCCCCTTGGTTGATTTGGCACATTATACTCACTCTCTTGTGAGAGCTACCTACTCATTCTCAGCACAGTTGAATATGACTTGCCTGGCGACCCATCCAGAATGTCAGGTTTTCATGTTTAAAATTCCCAATGTAATGGCAATTCTCTCAAAATGTCTTTGTTTCCACTAGCAAAAAGCAAAAATCTTCGCCATAATGAGAAATGATGAGGTTATCTGCTGTTGTAAGGTTTCTATGAGTCTCAAGGCAGATTCGAAGCAGGCCTGTCAGGATGGGTTGCCCGGCAAATTTTAAGGTTTTTGTTCTTTATTTCTTTTTTGTTCATTCAAAACTTAGTACAAATAGCTACATAAGTCTGAGCTATAATATTCATTACATTACAAAAAGTAACTCAGTCTCTCTTTAAGTTATGATTTCTGTTTTTTAATATAATATATTAGTTTGGTCCTCCTTGATGTTATCAGAAGCAAAGGCTTGGTTTGGATGGAGTGGGCCAGTGTGTGTGTGTTAGATATACCGTATGTCTGTAAGTCATGTCGGTTTGTGTGTATTTACAGGTCAATTTCTATTGTATCTGGATTATCATATCATGTGGGTGCCATGTTGTTATCTCCATCTTGAGAGGGTTCCTCAGGTTTTCTGCTGTGCCGACACGCCCTTCCAGTAGTCCAGAATATCATGAAGATCCTCATCCTTTGCGAACTGAACCTTTCGCCTAAGCGCGTGCCCAGCTGCCACGTATCCCTCGTCTTCCATGGATGCCTGCCGGTGCCTCTTGCGGTGCAGTTTGAACCTCTCCCACAGCCCCAGAGTTGGCGTGCAGAGGAGCCCTTCCTCCTCCTCGTCTTCCTCCGGGCTGGAGCAGTAACTGAGGTTGTGGTACTGCGGAGAGAGAGGGTAGTGGGGCGAAAGCTGGGAGTAGGCGAGCTCCCGCTGCTTTGCCTGCCTGCTGAGGGTGAGGGGGTCTAGCACGGAGGGCTTACGACCTGGGTGGTGATGAAGCTCCTGTAAGATCTGAGGGTGGTGTTGCAGGTCCTGCAGGTGCTGCTGGGATCCGGGGTAGGAGTGGCGGTGTTCGTTGTACTGTCGGATTCTCTGGGCTTCAGCTCGGAGGATGGCTGCGGCAGGATTGACAGAACGGATGGAATCCCCTCCCACGCCAACCCTTTCTCCCCTCTCTGCCCTCTCTCCAGGTGATGTCCTCTCGATGTAGCGGGTCTCTGAAGAGTGGTACCCTCCTTCTGAGCGGAATGAACGGGGGCTCCTGGCAGACCCTGGAGAAGATGAGGTACTCGGTCTTTTGGATGTTGGAGGGGCCTCCATGCTGTGGTGCCTTTGCAGGGAATGATGGTAGCTTCTCCCCCTCTCATCTCTCCCTCCTCTTCCTCCTTTATACACTGGAGATAGAAACTCACTGCCTCTTTCTCCCCGCTCTCCTTGCTCAGAGAGAAGCACCAGCTGCGGCTCTGCGGTGGAGACAGCCCCTCCGCCTGCTGATGGAGATTTCATCCCCTGCTGGAAGGAGGTAGACTCAGATTTGAGGGCATCTATGCAGTTGTTGATGATCTGGTTCACTTTATCCACTTCCTTAGCGATGGTAGAGATCTCTGCCACCGAGCCCTGTGGATTTGCCTGTGGAGACATCTCTCGTTCTCTCTCCCTCTCACGTTCACGCTCTCGCTCTCGTTCCCTCTCCCTTTCAATGCCAGACCCCCTCACTTCCATGTAGTTAATTTTAGCAGGCTTGTGCGCCGGCGTTTCTATCACCTCCTGCAGCTTATACGGATCTATTTCGCCACCTTGAGGAAGGTAGGGCATTCTTGAAAGACTGTCACCTGTTGCAAGCTTTTGAGACCCCCCACTCCCTCCTTCTATGTCCCCTTCCCCACCGTACTTCAGCTCTATGAGAGTCCTCTGGATCCTACTCATTTTCCTCTCCTTCTCCTCCATGATCCTCCTTTTCCTGAGGCAGTGGACAACAAGGCCAAGGATAAGGAGCATGCCAAACAAACAGCCTATGATGGTCATGATGTAGTGGGTGGCTGATGATTGGTTTGCAGTCCTTCCAACACCAGCTCGGCGGCCAGTGGACAGGGTCAGACAAGTGTGGTTGACGCGTAGGGAGTTTCGTACAGAAGCCACGCAGTACGTGTAGTCGGTGTTTGATTTAAGGTTTGTCAGATCAATATCTTCTCTCTGGCTTTTAAGGGTCTGAATATCCGTGAAGAAGCTGTTGTTATAAAGCACCAGGATGTACATTTTCTTGTAAGGGTTAGGGATCTGAACTGATATCACAGCACTTGAATGTTGCACCTTCTTTACCGTCATGGTCAGGTGACTGGGTGCCTGAGTGTCTGTAATAAAGGGGCTCAGGCTGATCTCCTCGTCTGGAGGGGTCCCAGACGCGCAATCGTCCAATCCACATGGAGAGGCAAAATCCGGGGGCAGGGTGGTGAAATCAGATGGGCCAAGGACAAAAATGGGCGTCACTCTGTCATCTGTGCACACAACGCTGAGCACGTGCAGAGCGTTGCGTTGGGTGGGCATGCGGGGGTTCTGGCTCAGGAGGTTGTATCCAGAGAAGCCTTGAGGGGAATCACACACCATCCTCTCACTTGTCCTGTTGGGGAAACTCGCCAGCCAGTGGAGGAAACCCAGCAGCTCACAGGAGCAGTTGAAGGGGTTGGTGTAAAGTTCACAGGTGGTCAACTTGGAGAGTCCAGAGAACAAAGCGCCATCAAGCACCTGGATCCTGAAAAGACAAGAAGGGTCAAGAATGAGTTAGATAGGACACATCAGATGTCTTTACAAATCAATCACAAATGCTAATATATTGACCTCAGAAAAGATTGGACCATGGATAACTTTTAATACCTCACATTTCATTTCATGTCCCACCCTTCTTAGTATTTCTGACTATTTTGTCCTCCACTTAACCCTATAAAGCCAACTGTATCATATTTGATACATACTTTTATAATACTTCTATCTACTCAATATGATCAATAAATTACAAAAAAAACATCTGAATACAATCAGATAAATGATAAAAATGTCCTCAAATAGATTACCAGTTTCCAAAAACACCTAATATATCAAAAGAGATACGAAAAATCTATATGTTGAATTTTATGGACATTTTGATTTTTATGGATTTTAGCAGAAAGTGAAACAAACATTTCAGCTCCAAAAAAATAGATTTTTCTGGCTATAATCTATGGTCTTGGGCCTTAAAGGGTTAATTACAATTTTTTAACTCTGCAGGCTAGCAGGGCCTTCACTGCTGGCAAAAACAGAAGCATAATCATAAAGACATATTTTATAATGTTATGCATCTTTTATCAACATTGTCTTTCTTATACAGCATTGTTACAGTTGTTCCTTATTTATATCCTCCTTCCCACTTAGGGATGGGAATTGATAAGATTTTATTGGTACCAGTGCTATTAACAATCTTGCTAATCGATCCGATTCTTTAACGATTCCCTAATTGGTTCCTTCCGATTTTCCATGTGGGCAAATGTTGGCCTGTAGATTTTCAGTGGCAGCAACGTCAAACACATGTCACAGCAGAGATAACTGCTTCTGCAAGTTGCTTGTGTTTCCACTCATTTTAGATTGTGCAGTAGGCACCTTTTCTAAAAAAATGAAGCCACAAGTCTGACCGCTTCTGAACCCTATCAGTAATAATTGATTAGGAAACTGATTAGCAAAAAAGACTCATGATATTGATTCTTTAATGGTGCTGTTAAGGATTCTCAATTGGAATTGGTTTTCCATCCCATCCCTATTCACACTGCTGTTTCAAGTTGTCACATTTGTAGTCCCTGAATGTTTTGCCCCCACCCTTAATGTGCCAGAGATGGAATGAGTTGACCACCCTTTAGCACTGTCTCCAGTGGAAATATCAGAGGCACTATCTTGGTTAGGATGGTGCTCAGGGGTTTAGTGTATGTAGGTGAGGCACATGCCATTTCACTCTCTAGTGCACCCCTCCAAAGCCACATCGTTTTTAAAAATATAATAATGTATGATTTAAGTTGTCCTGACATCATGAGCATTTTTGTTCACATGCTTCCCTGAAATTTGACTTGTGTTACCAGGAGACATCATCAGAGGATGCAAAAGACCTCCAGCATTATGTGACTACCTGTTGTGTTGGATGTAAACTGCAAACATGGCAGTAATTCAGATAGTAAATGTAACAAAACAAAACGCCAATAATCAATGTTATCACCAAATAGCTGTTGACATCTGGTGACCAGTGTTTGTATCTCATCAGCAGCAGCATCTGCACTCAATTTCTACAATATTTTCCTCTGCTAATCACTGTATCTGTCTCAGTGATATGGTATAATGAGTGACTCTGTCAGCTGATGACTCGCTGCCAAATGTTCTGACAGATGTCATAATCAAAGCACTGGTAAAAACAGAGGTTATACTCTCTCTGAATCTAAGAAGTCCTCATCAAGATGAAAGTTATTGAAAAAAGATTTAGTGTAGCTTTTTCAAATGTGATTGCCTCGCCTTGGCTGCACAAGAGCTCAGCAGGTAGAGTGTATGACTTAATGAGCGGTGCAGGCCAGGAAACAGAGCTCTATAATCAGGACACTGTGATTTATACATGAGAAAGGGCTCCAACAGAGATGTGAATTACTCTGTCAATGTACTGATCATCCATCTTTATTCTTTCTTTTTTGTGCTATGTATTGAATATGTATCTTTCTTATACAACTTTGGTACTGTGAATTATGTAAACCTTGTGTTCAATCTTTTCCTCAGTTACCCCTATAGTGTCTGCTTTATTCATAGCTTATAACAAACATACTTTCTCATTAAGGTATCTGTCTTTGTCAGTTGACATCGACGATTTAATGTAGGAAAGCTGTTAGCTTTAGCATTGAGATTAAAGGATAAGTTTGGTTTCTACAGCTTTCACATTGTTTATAGAATGAAGTAGAACAATATCCTCACCCAGAAGGCTTTCCTGATCCAAACAGTGCTTCGAGAGATATTTAGATCCAAAATCGAGCGGTGGACATCCGTATAATGGTAGCACATAGGGCATATAGCGCCGCTCCTAAAACTGCATTTAACATCCAAAAACTCATTAGTTTCACCAATATTTCATCATGGTCCGCTCGGGCTACTCCTCCATTACAGTCTGTGTCGCTCCAGACATGTTTTTGTAACTGTGCCGACCTCTGAACTGAAGAAGAAGAGCGCTTGCCTCCGCACATGCGCAGTACTCTCTGGAGCGCTGCCTCCACGTCCTCCTTTCGATGAGCTCCTCATCTGTAAACTCTGGCTCGAAACTGTAAGGACACCCATCATATTCAAAGTTCTCCTCCACAACATCTTCATCTGATAGATATTCGTCCATTTTGCACAAAACTGGAAGAAGAAAGTCGTTGTGTAGCCGGCAGTCTTCCCCTAAAACAATGAGCCGTACTGCGCATGCGCGTAGGCAAACATTCTGAGCGGACCATGATGAAATATTGGTGAAACTAATGAGTTTTTGGACGATTAATGCAGTTTTAGGAGTGGCGCTATACATGCCCTATGTGCTACCATTATACGGATGTCCGCCGCTCGATTTTGGATCTAAATATCTCCCGAAGCACTGTTAGGATCAGGAAAGCCTTCTGGGTGAGTATATTGTTCTACTTCATTCTGTAAACAATGTGAAAGCTGTAGAAACTGAACTTATCCTTGAAAACCTTTATGGATGCTCCAATGCAAGTTGGATGAAGAAATGGTTCCACCCTTGTGGATTCCCCAGACTGAAGACAGCATGATGCAGACTGTTATAATCCTGAATCAAGCCTCAATCCAGTGTGAAGAGGACTGGAGCCTCTGTGTGGCACAGCTACAGTTTTTATCAGAGCTCTGAGATACACATAGAGAAAGACCTTTATCTAGAAAAGATAGAGTACTGGATACTTGGGGATTTTGAAGTGCTCTTTTAGCTTTCAGCCTAAAGCATTACAGAGGTCTGCTAAGCTCAAGTCTGTCGAACTCTGCATTCTCAATTTTATGTGTTTTCAAACTTGGAGTCTTCAATCCTCTCAAGTGACACCACTAGAGGCAATTTAACAGACTTTGTACAGCTCCCTTTGGAGCCAAAAAGGCTTTATATTTTCAGTGTTTTTTTCCACATACGCTGTGGTAGTCCCAAAGACCTGCGCACAGACTTTGATCCATAAAATCAGCACACTTTTTCCTAAAACACCCTTGTTACTTAGCTCCCTTAAACTTCACTTTACGATTTTAAACATCTCACAGAATGCTGTTCAACAAGCCCCAAAGAGCAGTTGCACTTGTTCCATTCAGCCTGTTGCTCTCGAATTAAAGTTGGAGATCAATACCAGTTACAGTGCAGAAAGGAAGAACAAGACAGTTATTCCCACTGAGAGAGTGTGGGAATCTCAACTTTTATTGAAAACATGGTTGCTGTGGCAATGCATCATGGTAAACTGAGGATTCCGTCAGTGAGAAAATGAATATCTGTACAGCTTCTGTGGAGCTTTTTTATCCGCCCAAACATCAGCTAAAATCAGTGAATTTTGAGGGCAGGCCTGTTTATGAAACTGCTCCAGTGAAGCTGTTCAAGAGGTATTTTTAAAATTTGCAGAGTGTAGCAGTATTAATGATTCCACTAACCATGACTGCTGTTATCCACAGCACTGCCTTGATGGTGTAAATACGGACTCCAATTTGATCTAATATGTTTCTGCAAGGATGATTACTCCATTTATCGTAGTACATGTGTGCATTGAGCTCTGTGTATCATAGTCGGCTTGCAATATACTGTGCCCACAGTGAGTTGATTTGTTATAGGCTCCACAAAAAATACGTCTAAATACATTTGTTTTTCTGGGTAAATATATGCATAATTCTTGATCAGATGGGACATTCTATGAAATATGAACAAAAACAAAATACAGTGATTTTTAAATTCTTCTAAAACTTCTTGGATTAAATACACACTATTGTTATGAACATAAACATAATAATAACAATAATAAAAACTAATTTTATTTTAACCTTAGCCCAGGAGGTAATGGTTTTGTCTGATTGTCTGTTAGCTAGACAACTCGATAAGTTCAGTAAAAATGTTCGTTAAATTTTCAGGGTACATTGATCAGGGCATGAGTAAGACATGCTACCATTTTGATGGTGACCCAAATCCAAAAGCTAATCCAGGAGTATTTTCATGTAATTGTAAATACAATGAGCTGGGGCAGTCCTCCATACTTTTGCTAATAACTGAATAAGTTATTATCAACGTTCAATGAAACTTTCAGGAAATATTGGTTATGACACAAGCATGCAGTGATATGATTATGGAGTGCTCTAGGCTAATAACATAATAATATACCATATAATCAGTGTTATATATACTTTTACTATCATTTTGAAATATTCCCACACGCTGAATTTGATACCTGCAACACATTTCAAAGCCATGTTCAAGCATATGTTCTCATTCAGAGACCAAAGCAAGCATGTCACAATGCACTGGTGTGTTATTGCCCATGCCAGGGTAACTTGCACCTCTTAGAAGGCACCAATGAAACTTAGGGTTATATTGGTTTGTATAGCAACTTAGGTTTCTGTCCAGATGACACCTTTTTCAGGAATACTCGTTCTTATTTCAGTGGGATGATGCCCAGCCACTTTCTACCCAAACAGCACAGTTTCATAATTAATAAAAAATGTGTGTATTGGGCTGACCTGAATGCAGTCCAGATCTGCCTACCATCAAACATGTTTGGTGCATCATGAAGTGAAATTACAACAGGAGAAACAACACGCAAGCTATAACGTTAGCTTCCAAGAGTTGCCACCATTTAAAAAATACATAAATAAATAAATAAATTTAACAAGTTGATGATGAATATTAAGGCAGATTTGAATGAAAAACATCTGGTCTGATCTGTTGTGAGGACAGCTAACATAAGCTGGCATCATAAACATTGAACATCTGTAATGTTTAAAACAAACTTTTTAAAGTTATTAGAATTTCCATGTTATCCTTAACCCAGCGACCCCGAAAAGGATAAGCAGTAAAGAGAATGAATGAATGAATGCTACGATTAAAGGGATATGCCTACTTTTTTTTCTTTTCATGTCTCGTCTCACTCTGGAGTCCATGACAAGCAGATAGAAACCATTCCTTTGACTGTGCATGAAGTAAAGTGTAGAAGGAGACAGGCAAAGCATGCCCACCGCTAATTATCCTAGCCCAAACCGTGGGAGTCCATGGGTAGCATTAACCTACTACCTACAGTCATCAGATAAAATCTTCAGTAACTTCAGTAAATAAGCGGTCCTGTGTGCCTGTTGTGACTTGTTTTTGTTGTACCATTTTATGTTACATTATCTATTTTTAGAGTAAGATAAGTACTTCATCTAATTAAAACAAATATGAACCTAAACCACAGGGGTCGTGCTTTGTTTTGCTGACCAACTTACAACTACTTCTGTGGCCTATTTCTTTAAACAAGCCACTATATCATTGTCTTCCTCTGGGGCCAATTTTACATTAAAAAAATTAACGGTTATGTTTGTTTTTTGTAATAAGGAGGGAGCCAATGGACAACAGTTTTTGTTTCAGCCATCATGGAGGGTCAGTTTTTCAACCCTTATCAGATTCTTTACATTATTTAACACACAAACCCAAGGCAGCACCTGTTCATGGAGAGGTCTATATTCTCGATGTTGGGGCATTCCCAGAAGGTGTTGGGTGTAACAGTCTCAATGAGGTTGGCCTGTAGGTAGAGATACTGCAGCTTCCCCAGGCCTCGCAGCATCCCTTCTGTCAGGTTCCTCAACTTGTTAAAGCCCATCTGGAGAACCTGGGGAGGCAAAGACAAGTGGGATTATTCTAATCTCTGAAGTGGTGGCCAGCGCCAGGCATCACTTGGTACAAGCTAGAAACATGCAGAACAAACAGACGATGGTTCAGTGCAATCATGTTTCACATGGTGATCTAAGCCTCTGTGCTGTGCTGAAGATCTTGTTCACATTTTACCTCCTGGAGCAGCTCCAGCAGCTGGGGTACATGTGTAAGCATGCCAGCTCATTATGGCTGTGCACAGCTCAGTTTGGTGAAAACAATTCTGCCTCCATGTTTCTGGAAGCCATAATGAGCGGCTGTTTCCTTTGTTGTTTGTCAGTGTTTTCATCTACAGGAATAATGATGCAAGAATTTGGATCCTTTCTTTGGGTAAAACGAGCAGTATCAATGGTGCTATCAAAAAGAGACGCACTACGTTTGATTACAGCACAAGTTCATTGAAATTACACTAAATTGTTGGGAAATAACTGGAAAATGTTGAAGTAATATGCTCATTATAAAAAATGCTATCTACAATAGTATTCTTTTGATTCTGCACTGAATGCGGGCTGTTTGGACCCTCATGATCTTTGCTCACACAGCTGAGTTGAGAATGGTTAGTGCTCGATTACACAATTTTACCAGACTTCTGTGCTTACCCAGGTATACAACTGCCAGGGGAAAATAAATGTCTTGAGCCAAGTGGGTCCTGCTTTGAAAGGATAGCATGTCAGTATTCACAGGAGGAGTCATATGCCACTTCCTACCATAGCATCCATACCCTTGTTTAGTGAAGCAATTGCTTAGAATGAACTCCTGGTAGACTAGATATCATTAGTAGCAACACTTTTGAATGCTTATTTGTTGCATTTTGAGCTTCAAGCTATTTGAAAGCACAATGCATGTTTGCATCCTCATTTTGTGTCATTAGTTTCAAAAAACATTTTTTTTTTCCGTCAGGATCTTGCAAGGGATGCAAGTTGTTAAACAAAGAAGGGCTCAGTTAAGAGAGGGTGCTCCTATCTACTATGTTGGGTTTCATTTAATTAAGGAGCACTCCATTTGGCTCAACTGAGAAATATTCATGAATTTACGCTAGCAGAAAAATGTAAACAAAGGTAAAGATACCAATTGCAACTTTACTTTATAGGCATTAGCAACTACTTACACAACTAAAAAACCAAAGAAAAGGCAGGCAGAGGCACCTCAATGGCCATCAAAGAGTAATCCTCTGCTGGCATTGCAAAGGAAGCTGGGAAATGAAGTGACATAGGCTTGAAAACGTTGACATCAGCTTGCAAATTAACTACAGTTCCCATGATGACATACAGGGGGCAAAACTTTCACAGCAGCTGAAGAGAAATGAATGGGTTATGCCATTATAAACTTCAATGCTTGTGATCTCAATCTGGATCAGATCCAGATGAAATTCACCTTGATGATGAGGTATATTACATATATTATCCTGTAAATGTTGAAGTGAATACATTAAGTGATGTCGGAGATATGATTTTTTCTTTTTATATGACCTAATGTTAAATTATGGGATTTTCAAAAAATGCCTTACATATTATGCATCCAGACAAATATGTGGATCAGCACCGAAAGTAATGTTTTTTTGGACCAAACCACACAAGTGGTAAAATTTTCAT
Source organism: Scarus forsteni (assembly GCA_036419115.1). Lineage (NCBI taxonomy): Eukaryota > Metazoa > Chordata > Actinopteri > Labriformes > Labridae > Scarus > Scarus forsteni. The sequence goes on from JAZDUH010000098.1 coordinate 7,487,581, forward strand.
GTAAATTCATCCAGCAATTTTTGCGTAATCTTGATAAAAAACAAACAAGCGCACAAACAAATGAACCCTGGCGTAAACAGAACCTCCTTGGTGGAGGTACTTAGACAAGAGTAAACACTGGGTGGCAGAGACAATGGTGGAGACAACAGCACGGTGACATCAGTCTCAAACTGTTGCAAGAGTTTGCAATACTTCAACTGAAAAGGTCAAAATAAGGTCCAGAGATATTTTCCATATATTCCTTAAAGATATTATTTTTCCTCTGAATATGCTTCAATTGTTGGTTACAAAATGGGAGTTTTATGAAAAGGATGTAATTTGTTGCTCTTTTGAGGCTGCAAATGAATTAGCATAATGCTAATCACAGCTATAGGACAGCAGTAGTACATTCAGCTATCACAACAGATGATGTCCCTGAAGTTTTCCTCTATTAAAAACATTTCCGAGAAACACTGTAAACAATTGTGAGTGTAGGAGGGTACAAACAGGAAAGGCAGGGGAAACCAAGTTACTCTTAGTCCAGTTCCATCCAAATCACATACCCCAGCTTTCAAAGGAGCGTAATCGCTTTTGGCTGAAACTGGGGAGGAGTGAATAATACAACGTGAGACAAATATTGTCTGAACCTTCTGTGATAAAGCTATAGTCTGCTGGTTTACAGATCCCTCACACATTCACAAAGTATGTGTTGAGAGAAAAGTTGTAACACGTGACAGAAAAAATACACATACAATATGTTACGTCAGGTCAAGAACCCTCTGGTCACATGATGGGGTTCCTTCCAAAGATACTGACACTTACAGACTGAATAAATGCTCATAAACCTACTTGTCTGTTTATTTTGAGGAGTAGTAATGCTGATCCCTACTCTGAGAAGACACAACTTTATATATGCCTCACTGGCTATTGGATTTTGGCTCCTATTGGATGTTAAACCAGACAGTTTTCTTACTTTAGCCTTTCAAATTGCACAGGACTCGCTTTAAAGGCTTCTGTTGACCTTACTGTTGCTAAAGAATTAGGAGTAACAGAAATGGTTGTTTTAGTGGTAAAACTGTATAAATGTTCTTTTTAAATTGGTGCACACATAATCTATATTTTGGAAATCATTTTAAACTGTGCAATGCAAAGACTTCTTCTGGTCTTTGCATGTTTACCTGTTGACTTTTAAGCTCCTAAGTGTATACATGATTTAGTAAACTGACTCCAGATTACTGACATTATCCAGACTTTGCAGATTGATCTTTTGTACACTTTAAGTCAAACTACATTTTTTACAACTATTCTAAATATACAGCTGTACAGAGATAAAGACAAAGCTCTACAAACATACTTTATTTTTATGGCATGTTAGGTTATGGACTGTCATGTTAAACAACACAGACATGTTTATGCTAACTACTGATCATGGTCTATGCTGTTAGGACACACTGCACCAGGTGATGACAAACTACAGGTTGTAATGGTACAGGACATTTTCATTTTCAAATGCAGTTTTTTGTATATTTGTACAAACAGTTTAGGTTTGCTCACCTGCAGGTTGAACTGGGCTGAGAACGCTCCATCTTCCACGTAGCTGATGTCGTTCTTGGTGAGGTTAAGATAGGTGAGGTTGCCAAAGCGACTGAGTGATGAATAATGAACCGACCGAATCTTGTTCTCATTCAGCCTCAGATCCACAATCGTGCTGTTGAGACACATGGAAAATTATCAGACCTCAGATAGACTTTCTGCCAACAACACACATACAAGAGCATGGTGGCTGTGATCTGTCCTCAGAGCTGTTTTGATGTTTGCATCAAGGTGTCATAGATAGGGCATGCAGTGCCTCATGAATGATGATGTGAATCTGATTGGGTGATGCTTGAAACACTGATTAAACCTGTAAAAATGAATATAAAACAGAGTAACCATAAGAATCCTATTTGGGGACAGAACCATGGGCAGTTCTCTCTCTGATAACAAAAGAAAAAGTCTTGCTGTTCACACACGCTACTCGCAGCACATGGAGAGAGACTTTATTTGCAGGTGCTTTATTGAGAATCGATCGCCTCACAGGCATCCTTGCAATGGGACCATTTTGATTTTCATATCCCAATGAAAATAAAAATGATTGTATCATTCAGGCCTGGTGTGTTTTACATGTCCAAAAAACAAGCAGACTACTCTGTTTCTCAAAAAGAAGTTAATTTATGGAAAAGCTGCACTGAATAAATGAAAACATTTACAAAATTAGGAGAGTTTAAAAACGATTAAAGATAACATACTGAAAAGGGAAGGGATAAAAGAAAAAGACTGGATTTATAGAGTTTATATCAAATTAGCTTGTCTTGGGGTGGTGATAATGTTTTGATTTTGCAATATTGCTGCTTTTGTCATTACATTTATTACTTTGTGATATTATGAATGTGTTGTTCTGGTATTATCTTGGTTCATTTTTGGTGCACCAGATGGACTGTTCAATACCTCTCATTTGTTTTTCTGGGCAACAGTCCATAGAAGAGTGTTTGGGACTGGGCAGATCCTTTCTAAAGCATATCCAGCAGGTAATTTTATGACTCAAGGGTGTGATGGTAGGGATGCACTTGTGGTCTGGGCATCCATGAGTTTGTCACCACCATAAATTCTTATTTTCAGTAAGAATATCATTGATTATACTTCTATGAAATGATCACCACAACCATTCAGACATGAGGACCCTCCTGAAAACGAGATGTAGCATCTCAAGAGGCGGACCTCTAATAAATCAGATGACAGGTCTATGGTTCATTGATCTGTCACTAACTTTAGTTCTTACTTTAGTCCACTTGTCTCCTCCTACCTCCCTTCCTTCGCCCACAGACCAAACACAGCATCGTGGGGATTTGCTGTTCATCATGAGACTGGGATCCACATTCAAGATTTCCTGCTGCTTAACAGAAGGTTTTTTCTTGCCGCCATGGTAGAGGGATTCATGATTGGCTATATGGATTCATGATGGGTGTTGGATGTATATACATAAATGTATATATATATATATATATATATATATATATATATATATATATATATATATATATATATATATATATATATATATATATATATATATATATATGTGTGTGTGTGTGTGTGTGTGTGTATTTTATATGTATATATGTGTCTATGCATATACAGTATGTGTATCCATAAAAGGAAGAGCTTTAAGCTCTATTGTAAGTGTCTTGAGATGACACTTGGCGCTATACAAATAAAGATAGATAGATAGATAGATAGATAGATAGATAGATAGATAGATAGATAGATAGATAGATAGATAGATAGATAGATAGATAGATAGATAGATAGATAGATAGATAGATAGATAGATAGATAGATTGATTGATTGATTGATTGATTGATTGATTGATTGATGAGAACGAGCCAATTTAGGCTGAGCACAATTGTTGTAGATTGGAGCTTGGCATGATGGATCTGTCTGTTTACAAACATTGAACCAGCCATATCCAGCTGCTGTGCAAGGTTAGATAAATAGGGGAAGGAGCTGATTAAGACTGTACTCATCCTACAGCCTTTCCAAACAAAAAAAGTCTGATAACAACAAACTTGTATAGATGTCTTTCTGTTATAGCCTTTTGCTTTGCTTTCTGATCTATTTAACATTATTTTCCTTCCTTTTAAGATGTACAGAAATACCTTAAATTCTCTCTTCCTTGTATAAGGCAGTTGTATGGAGCTTGAGCTCTCTCAAGTACTGGAGTAGCCTACATTTACATGCATGACCAGGTACTGATAATTGTAATTTTTCCTTCATGAAACATGCTTACATGAACATTACTGTTTAACCACAAGTACATCTCCAGCTGCAGCACTTTAATTGCACATTGTCTCACCTGTTTATGTGGGAGGGGATAGCCTCATAGGGCGGCTGGTTCATACTGCAGATGGCCAGCCACACAAAGCCCTTCTCCCCCTCAATGAGCCAACAGTCTGCCGTTACCATTGGCAAACGCATTATCGACAACAGGGCGAGCCAACAGAGAAACGAGCTGGCCGTGGAGAGGACCAAGGATGAAGAACCACTTGTCAAAGTCTGTCTCTGCCGTCCCTGTCCTGTCCTCTGGGCCATCGGGGATGTCATTACTATATCCATTGGAGAAAGCCAAGCAGAGGTGCTCACCACCATCTAACATTTACTCATGTGGGCTGGTGCCATTTGAAAGGCAGTGAGGGCGTTTGTTTACTTGTTTTGCCAAATGTGGTGAAGTCACAGCATTGTGAAGTGTTGGCTTCTTAAGCTAAAATGAGTTAGAAATGAGGGACTTCAAGTCAGAATCAGGGACAGGATGTTGTTTGGCAGTATGTGTCTCCAGGTAAACTGTATCAATTGTCTGAATTAGGGGGTCGCATTTGCTTTGTTACATATAAATTGGCAAGTGGACGTCGCCCTGGTGCCAGATTGGCTGGTGCTCATGTCCTCCGTGGCCATCTGCATCTCTGACTGGATGAGCTCTTCTTCTCTTTCTTCCTCATGCTCGCCCTCTGTGCTGGTGTGAGAACTCGTCCCTGGAGGGTGAAAAAGAAGAGAGGGAGAGGGAGGGAGGGTGTTAGAGAGGGATCTGGAATGAAACAGTGGTTTATGTTGTGCTATACCAACAAATACAACCCTGTTACCAATGTGATGAGATCGAGTTTTGCCTCTTATATAATCGTCTGGCATGCACACACACACCCACACACTCATTTTGTATACTTATAAGGTATTTCTTGACAAGTCCAATTAGCTGGAGCTGCTTTGAATGCACACTGAGCACCTGCAATCTTAAAAAAAGAGATGCATTTTCGCTTTTTTTTTAATGTTGTATTTTTACCACACGGTTAGCCTCAAAGGCCTGGGCTGCTCTTACTCAGATACTGTATCTAATTAATTAATCTGCTCTAAATAAAACACTTCCTGGGAAAAACAGCTGATGTCTGATGGAATGGAGCACCGTGAGAAGAAGGGGCAGAGTGGTGAGGAAGAGAGGGAGCAGAAGAAGGTGGGTGTAGGAGAGTTGTTTAGGGTGGAGGAGGGGGATGAGGAGACAGAGAGGCAGTGATTCTGTGGGAAAAAGAGCAGGGTGAGTTGCCAAGTTTGCTCATTATAAGTGACTCTGGGCCAGTTACTTAATAGCACTGTCAGTCACGGGTTGCCTTTCTTTAGGGGACTTGTGTCTTCAGTGCAGCTGCTTAGTTGGGCTTGTTTGAACCCTGTATGAACCCCTCTTGTTCCTCACCAAGGTCTCTCAAGGATAACAAAACTCTTGGTTTGTCCTGTTGCAGGATCTGTTCACAATCAGTCCTGGTTATTCCTTCCCCCATCACACAAAGTTAAAAGATATAGATGACACTGTCAAACAGATGGAGCCACTTTTCCTGACTAAGTCTTGGCTGGTCCATGACTCGAACATGCTGCTGCTGGGGCTGTAATGAGACCCCCCCACAATGACCTGACAAAGATGAAGAGACTATAATAATAATAATAAATTTGATTTGTATAGCACCTTAAAAAACATAGGTTTACAAAGTGCTTTGACAGCAGGCAGGAACATAAGATAACAAAGCACAAGAGTTTAAACACAAGGAAAAAAGAACAACCGAAAAAGGTTCATTAAAAGAACATTTAGGACATACACAAATGGCAAAATGAAATTGAGAAAGTTCCACGACACGTAAATCACTTAAACCCCAAAAGTAGGCACAACAGACCAGGCCCAGTCACTCAACATGGACACAGAAGAGGTCCTGACTCCATTGGGCCGGAGACACAACACACCAGGATACAGCAACACACAAGAAGCTGAAGACTCAAGTGTAAACTGATGGTTCTATCTAACATGCATGAGTGCCATGTCCAGTGACTCCAGCCCCCTGTTTCAAAAGGCCCCCTCCATATGTCATAGGAACCCAGACAATACAGGAACACTGCTACATAAAATGAGACCTTGAGGACCAAATAATAAACAAAGCAATATAAAAAAGACAACATAATATTGTAGAGATAAAAAAGAGATCAATACAATACAAGAACAATAACACAATGACCTTAAAAGTTTTAAATAAAGATATTAAAAGTATGACGCAAGGTAAAACAAGCTGAATTAAAAGTAAATTAAGACACCAGTCTGTTAAAATAACAAATGGGAAGTCAATAAAAGATGAAGGAGCTAAAATGATAAGAAAAATACCATCAAATAAAAGGATAAAAAAGACTGAGACACAAATAAAAGGAAAGGAGACTAAAACACAGAGAAAGAAGGAAAATAGAAAACTAAAAAGACGACATCACATAAAAGCTGCTCTGTAAAAGTGACTTAAAAGAAGCAACAGACTCTGCACGCCTAGTTAGTGTTAATGTTACTCCAGTGATGGTGCGCTCCATTTGCTTCAGACCTGGAATGTGGAAACTGGGAATAACGTCACATTCTAGACTAGAAAGCACTAGAAGAGCACAAACCTACACCAAGGAAGTTCACATATTACTGTTACATCTATAAGCAATAGTTCCATTAGAGTTACCATCATAATATGATTCCCTGGCCATGAAAACCCACACCTTGCACCCAGAATCATATTGAAATCATCATTGGTTAGACAGTTATTGGGCAAAAACGAGTACACTAATGGTGGTTATCTGGATCACCACCAAAATCTAATAATTTCTAAGATGGGTTATTCCTATTCCATCTCCTGAAAATGTCAGCAAAATCTGTCCAGTGTTTCTTTTCTTGCTAACAAAGAGACAACCAAACAACAAACATGAGCCAGCAAAATCAGAATCTCTTTGGCAGAGGTAATTAAGTCATTGTAGAGCTGGACTAGTCAGATTACCTGAAGATCGTCCAGGTATATATATTTTAACCAAATGGGGCCTTCCCAGTGATGTATTTAATTTGTAATTCTGGCATCTTTCCTTTCAAAACTAAATAGAGTGCACCAAAAGGTCAAAAGTTGGAGCCAACTGGAGGTGTTCTTGTGAGGGAAATGCTATACCATGAATACAACTTGCAATTGCATTACTATGGTGGAATATAGGCAGGCCTCCAAACAGTTGGGGGGGATCCCAGTGACTGGAAGTTGGTTGATACGGGGCTAGAACTCATCTGGCAAAGGGAAATTTGAAGAGGCTGAATCTGTAGCTGAGGGCAGGGTAAAAGCCTTTTCCCTAGCCTCTAAAGCATAAACTGTAAAACTCTGATGTCAGTACAAGCAAGTGGTCTGTCAAAAATGTCACATATCACTGATATTAAGCTAAAGAACTGAGCTACTGTTGATTGGATAAGATATATAACTATAGATAAATAAAAGTGAATAGCGTTGGTTTGTTACCTACTAGTTGTATTTTGTTGTTAAAAGACCTGATGGTTGAATCTCATTTGAAGACATGCCGAACTAAACTTCATATCATATCTTTAATAATTTTATTTATACTTTATGCTTACATTGTTATAGTCTTCAACTCTTGACCATCTAAATCCCTGTTTAGTGTGCTACAGGAAACTAGCCAATGAGCTTTACAAGGTCCCAAGTAAGACCGTTATTACTGTTTTGCCTACCAAATAGCAGTAATTTCCATTTACTGGAATATGGTTGTTTCATTGCCTGTTTTCCTGGATCTGGATGCTTCTGTTCAGATCTGGCAACACAGAGAAAAGGCTGGGAGCAAAGAAGTGTATGTGTGTGTATGTGTGTAGCTCTCTGTCTCTCTGAGGAATCTGAGAATCTCAGCTCACTCTACTCTTTGCTTTGAGAGCCCTTCTCTCAGCTGGAGGAGAGACACAAATAGGATGTGACATCACAGAGGTGCAGGAGAAGTAGCAGGGTGGTGTGAAAGGTCCACACCTCTTCACAAACCTCTTCTGGCTTTTGTTCTTGTGTATTGATTACAGATGAATAGCAGAGCAGAGAGGTGCTGATGTTTTTCCTCTTCTGTGAACACAGAAGAGGTTTTTTGAACTTCTCTGCGTCCTTGTGAAGACATAGAGTCCTGACGTCACGCTCTTCTCCTTCAGCTGCTCTGAATCAGTTATTTTATCAATGAAAACTTTTTGATCTTTCCAACACATGTGTTTTCAGCCTGACAGCTATGTTATTATATAACCAAGTATTTTCTGCAGCTCCAGACAGAGAAAAAAAACTAGGTATAACAAATTACAATTCCAATGTAGTTGGGACGTAAAGTAAAAAAAGGACCACATTAATATGCAAATTTCAACTAATCTTTGACCCTATAATGCCAATTGTATCATATTTGATGCATACTTTATAATAATACCTAATCTACTCAATATAATCAACAAATTACAAAAAAAAACAACATTTGAATACAATCAGATAAATGATAAAAATGTCCTCAGATGGATTATCAATTGCCAAAAACCTAATGTATCTACTGAGATAAGAATAATCTATATGTTGAATTTTATGGTCATTTTGATTTTTGCAGGATTTTAGTAGAAAGTGAAATAATGATTTAATCTAAAATAAAATAGAATTTTCTAGCTATAATCTACGGTCTTGGGCCTTAAAGGGTTAAATCACTACAAAGACGACATTCTTGATATCCAAACTAATAAACTTAATTTATTTATTTTGCAAATATTCACTTATTTTGAATTTTACACTGCAACAAATGTGCACAGAGGCAACAAAAGACTGGGGGAATTGCAGATAGCTCAAACACACCACAGGTGAACAGGTTAATCGTACACAGGTGGGTGTCATGACTGAGTTTAAGCATAGCATCCCGATAAAGCTGGGCTTAACACTCTGAACAAATCAGCTCTAATTCTAATGAAGCAATGACAGGACATCATCCTCGTTGGTCTACCTGGGCGGACGCAGGATCAAGCTACTAATTCCTTGGCACTATAAGCAGGGGTAAAAGAGAGGCCCTGGTGCTACAGACTTTTTGTTTTGTGCATATCAGGGTCGCTATTACACCTTGGTTCATTTTGGCAGTGAAGTTGCAGAACTGTTCCTTGTCAGGTGGACCAATGCCTGTTATATGATGTGAAATATAGTCTCCTGCCACTAGTTAGGGCTATAACTGTGGAATTTGTTCCTACCATCCAGCCAGAAATACACAACTGGCTTTAAGTAACAGCATAGAAGCAGCTCAGAAGCAATCTGTTCCATAAATTAAAGATAACGCTACATTTAGACTTTCTTATGTGGCACTTGTTTGTTCCTCAAGGATATGTTTCTTTTTCAACATTTTAATAGAAGTGAATCTAATATTAACCACTCTGTGCTCGATGTTGTCGGTAAATTCATTGCTAGCTATCTGTCTGTTATGATATTCAACCAAATTCAACTGACAATGTGCTGTTTTTTGTCTGCTTGCCCTGTTCGTTCCTGGTTTGGTTCAATTGGTTTTCATACCTACAGCAAACTCAACTCAGGTCAGCTCAGAGGCAAACCAACACCCCTGCTTATAGGTGGACCAGAGTTCAGGTCTTTGGTCTGCACCAGAGTTTGCATGATCTATAACACCCCAAAATACCCAAAGCCATTCAGAGTTTGTTTGGTCTGGACCTGATGTGTTGGGTGTGAAAGCACCCAGAGTGCTAAAGCAGAGGAGACATTTTAAAACTCTAACACATATCACGGCTGTTGGGCGTAAACCTCCTATGTCCAATTTTTCTTTTACAAAACAGTGCCATTGGAACTTCCATGTCAAAGACAGATGCTTCATTAAAGGGATATGCCAACTTTTTGTCTCATTCTTGAGTCTACAACAAGCACATATACACCATTCTTTCAACTGTGTGTGCTGTGAAAAAAGAGATGGGCAAAGCTTGCCCACTGTGCTTTAGCTTAGCCCAAACACAGGGAGTTAATGCTTATTTCTGTGTTTTTGGGTTGTTTAACCTTTAGCCAGAACCTGTGTCCTACCAACACTTGGGGCAGCTGGGTGACATGGTGACAAGAGGACTATATAAAGAATGAACGGGAGGTAGAGTGGAGGTGTTGCTGATTAGGTTGAGAACAGAGAGTTTTTAGAATGTGGCACTTGGATATATGTTTATTGAGTTTGGATTAAGGCCTGGACCACACGAATATGGATACATTCCCAAACGCACATTTTTCTGTCCAATTGGGCCTCTCAGCCACAAAAACACGGCGATTTCACCCACATAAACAGAGATTTTTTAAAACGGATAAAAAAATGAAGAAATAAAAAAATGTCCGGTTGAGTGGATCCGTGTAGCCGTGTTAAACGGAGCTGGTGTTGATGCGATGACGCCTAGCAACAAGTCACTGTAGCAATGGATGCCAACAACAAGAACGATGGCCGACATTTACCGCGCTATCTCTGTGTTCTTTGCACTTCTTGCCCTCATTACAGCTCTACAAATGAATGTAATGTTGTTGTATCGAAGGTACTCCACTTCTGCGCAACGTCAGTGTCAGCTGCATGCAGTATTATTATCATCTTCTTACTCCGTTGACTGCTTCTTCTTCCTGGTTTTGACTGCACATGCTCATAATGTTCTTCTTCTATGGTTTTCACATCTTGCTAACCTGCCACTTATCGGCCAGGCAAGGCATTGCAGGCTTCATAGGCGATCGTTTTCAGTTTTGCCTCCTCATATGGACAGAGATATTTCTGTCGTGTGGACAGAGATTTTTTTTTTTAAAGAGGACAAAGATATCCGGTCAAAAAAATATCCATATACGTGTGGTCCAGGCCTAAGTTTATTTCATTTTGAAATTGCTGGATTCTGTGCATGAGACTGATTTATTTTTAGAGTTTGAACACTTGCAATTAAATCACAGTCGGAACATTCATCATCACACCTACAGGAGAGGCAGATTGAATAGCAAGCGGGCACAACAGTTGGTTTTAACCTGCCTCTACTTACAGTTATAAGATCAACTAAAGATTAGCACTCTATGCCTTATCACTGCTAGCACAGCCAAGAGAATGGTGTCCATCTGCTTGTCTCAGACTGTTGAGTGAGGCAAGACAGGAAAACAAAAAACAAATGTTGGCGTATCCCTTGAACCAAAGGTTGATACATCATCCACAACATTCTCTTGAAAACTCCAAAACTTGTTACTTATCCAGTCTAAGTCCATAAATCTTTACATTCAGTCTGGAATAACCCCAGCCTTTATGAGCCTTATGATTTTGAACTTCAAAAATTATTAACTCTGGTCAAGAAGAAACAATCGGACCATCTGAAACGCTGTTGGATGAGGTCATGTAATAGCACATTATTGATCCTCATGTGTTTTCTGGTAAATGTCAGTGATTTAAAAAGTGGTTTCCTTCCCCACAGAAAAACAAACCCTCTGATCTCACCTCTCCACGTCACAAACGCACAGCAGTGTACATGGGTGTTTGTGTATGCACACACACACGCAAATACACACCCAGGCTCTTTCAGCCAGTCAGCAGAATCTATAATTGATGGTGAGACTTCCTCCCACGTAGCATGAGATAAACTACCCTGTTAGGCCACCAGAGAAAGGGGAGGAACTGCTGCCAGCCAGGCGCACAAAACAAAGAAAATCACAGATGCACAGGAAATGTCAGTTCTGCTGACCGAGGGTTAAGTGGGGTAAACAAACTGTTGAGGGCAGAGAACAGGAGGCAGTAACAAGGATGCTGAGCGGGCGGAGGGAGAGACAACCCTCTTAGTTAACATGCAGAGATGGCTGGTTTCTGTCTGAACTCTCTTTGTACCCAGGTAAGCGACGTCAACACAAGAAAGAAACAGGAGTGCAGAAAGTGATAGAGCTGCAGTCACCGGCTCGCACTTGACCTCCTTTTGTAGTAAATACACTTGTAGCGGGGAGCGTGATCCGCACAGGAGAAACTGTTAAGAGTCTGTCGGCCTCTTTTACATTTTGCATCATTCATTGCTTTCCCCGGCCTCCCTCTCGCTCGGCTGCTGAGAACAACTGAGTGGAATATTCCAGCACTCAGCATCATGACCGGTTCGCTTTCCAGTCATGTCACACTCAAAGATTTATGGGGTACAAAGCGTCATACAGAGGGAGACGGAGCTGGACTCTAACCTTGCTTTGCTGGGAGTGTGACAGTGATGGTGTCAAGGACGTGACAGTCGCAGGAAATATGTGCCAATGGGCAATTTTTTTCTATTAAAAAAAATGAGAGAAAAGGAACCTGGAGAGTGTTCAAAGTTCAAGCTGATAGCAGCACAGGAGTGTGTTTCACCTTTTTTCACACTCTGCTTCACAGCAGGGAACTTGGTCTCACTGCAGGGGCGCAAACATCCCGACTTTATTCCACTTGTAGCCAAAAATGTGAAAAATAGAAAGTCCAGTCTTATTACAAGGCATTTGGAAACTTTTAACACAGTTTAAACCTTTCATGAGCATCAGTGCAGAGTAATTAGTTACCACGCGGTTAGGGGTGCAACAATACATGTATCTGTATTGAACCGTTCAATACAGTGGCCTCAGTTCGGTACACGCTATGAACCGAACAATACGCAATTTTGTATTTATTTATTTGATCAACTTCTGAAGAGGTGCTGTGCGCTGAAGGTTCAGTGAATCTGCATTTGACTACTCCAGGCTGCATTGTCGCGTGCATCACCTCCCCTTTCATTCGGCCAAGCTGCTGAGACAGAAGAAGCTACATACGCTAGGGTGCTGCAACATGGCGAGTGCTTTACCTTCAGCTAAAATTGAAGACCCTCCACTATCATTCAGATCTGGCGTTTGGGACTACTTTGGCTTCCGTGTTAAGTATGACCCTGATGGTAAGCGTGTTGTGGACAAAACACAACAGTATGTCGGAAGTGCAACACGATGCTAAACTACGTCGGGGGAAAACAACAAACGCCAACATCATCCCGGTGGGAACCAGACAGAAACAACAAGCAGCACACATGCTACAGACTTTACCTGGGTCATTTAGACAGCCATTAGCACATGATTCAAAGAGGGCAAAGGAAATCGACCGGGCATTAGCTACTTTTATTGCTGTTGACATGAGTCCCTTTTCTGTTGTGGATAACGCCGGGTTGCAGGACATGGTATGGACACTTGATACACTTATAGCTAGTTCTTTGTAATATTTACTCTGCTGCTAAGAATGCACCACATAAGATGGGTGAGTTTTCCATTAGATACATTTATTTTTTTACTTATTCTTATTTTTACATGGCGATGTTTTTGTTTTTTATGCACCGAAGAATGTGCCTGGTTTAGCTGCAAGAGTTACATTTAATTCAATTTCATGAAAATGTACTCTGAGTTGAAACAAATGTTGGTTATTTTAATAAACCACAAGTAAAAAAAGAATTGAAATTTCTCATATTTTGGATCAAAAAGTATCGAGGCGTAACAGAAATGTATCGAACTGAACTGAACCGTGAATCATGTGTATCGTCGCACCCCTACAAGTGGTATACCGTGAATGTTAAAATGCCCCTTCATTTATTTAGTTGGACCCCCTCTTGCCATAATTCTTCATGGCACAGATTAAACGAGGTGATAGAAACATTCCTCCGAGATTTTGGTTCATAATGATATGATAGCACCACGCAGTTGCTACCAAATTGTTACCTGCACATCCATGATTCAAATCTCCCATTCCTTCACATCACAAATGTGATCTATTAACTTGAGATCCGGTGACACTTGAGTACAGTAAACACATTGTCATGGTCAAGAAACCAGTTTGAGATGATTGAAAGGAAGCAGCCATTCGATCAGGGGTGTCCAAACTGACCAGGGGGCAACAGCAGTAATGGAAATGAGGCCCCCGCTAGAATATAAAGCTGATACTTTTCTATTGAAGACAATCTGATAACATAAGTAGCATTGACTGCCCTTATTGGTCCCACACTCTTTTCCATCTCAAGCTCTGATTTCAAAGTTTTATGTGCTCTATCATGCAACTTCCAAGCTCCTACAAATTTGATTTGATTTGTGTAGACTGCAAGTCTGAGCGTGAAGATGTGTCTTGAGTATCTGGACCAGGGATCCATCCAGAAGTAATTTGGCAAATATAAACTAATTTTAAATTTTAATTCCTGTAACACATTTCAGAAAAGTTGGGACTGGGCTAACAAAAGACTTGGAAAGTTGAATAATGCTCAAAAAACACCTGTGTGAAATATTCGATACGTGAGCAGGTAAGCTGAAAACAGGTGAATGACTGGGTACAAAAGGAGCAACATCTAAATATTATTAAGATTATCCTGTGGTGTGTTTCCAGCTTTACTTTACTGTCTGAATAACTTAACAGCCGAAAACAAACAAGACAGATAAAAACTGTGAAGACTCATAAACCTCATAGACTGATTGATCATAACCATCCTACACCACACACAGAGAAATGAAGACTCAGGATAACAAGAAAAATATTTTCAATCCATTCTGAAAAAAATATAAAGTTTCAATCTTCTGCACCAAAGAACTTCTTTATTGTTTGTCCAATGCTCCATTATCCCCTCAGACCCCTGTTTGTCTGAGGAGCCCAGGGTGGAGATGAAAAATACAATAAAGATATTTTACCCTGCTGTGGAAGGTTAAAGCCTTGATTTCTAAATCTGCCAAAAAGCTGCTTTCACTCTGTTTGTTTGATGGTTCAAAGATTTATGTGACACCTGAATGTCAGGTCAAGGATGAGGAAAAACAAACATGTCGTGCAGTGTTAGTTAGAGATACAGGAGCTTCTCTGTTTCACCTGTTTCTATTCTATGTTTGTTCTCGTAGCATCACTGCCACTGAAATATGAATGAGACAAGCCTGTGCACTTGATTTACTTTAAGATGCTGATTGCCTGTTGTGGTTTTTCTATGCAAATTATGTTTGCAGCTTGAGTGAAACCATTTACTCTCTAAGCTGTTCTTTAGCTGTGCTTTAGTTTTTATCATTTTCTCTGAAAAGGCCCAAAATAGGTGTTTATTACCTCAGGTGCTTCAGGCTGAAAGAGAATTTTAACTCATAGGTTTCAGGATTGTCTAAATTGTGTCTTCTGTGCTCTCTATTACTTTAAATTACATACAAATGCATACAGGTATTATTCAAGAAATTCATTTCTCTTCATGGCTGCAACACTTCCATTAAAATATGAATGAAGTCAATGCAAATATCTTTCTTCCTTGAAAAGCTTTCATTACAGCAAATTGATTACAGGTAAAGCAGTGGCAGAGCATTTCAGTGGAGTGCAGGTGGATCACAAGCATTATAAATGGATAAGCCAGCTGCGGTGTAACTGTCTCTTAATTTTGTACTCCTTTAATGACAAAGGAACAGATTACATCTGTCCTGGGAGCTGGCCCACACAGTGACGCGCTTCGGGCCTCCGATGCGCGCCCCGATGACCAGTCTGTTCTCCCAGCTGCTGAATGACCGCAGCTCTGACCATCTCCAGCAGGGGGGATCATTCAGACCAATCAGACGCTGCGCCTCGGCCGCAGCGCATTTAAAGGGCGAGGAGAGGCACTCATTTGATTGGTGGAGAAGACACTTGGCTGTGTTAAACCCACTCACGTCTATTCTCCCCCTACTCTGACATTTGCGCGGAGAGGCAGAGACGTGGGCGTGGACGCGCTCCTCTGCACCCCTCTGAGTCTTGAGTTCCCCTCTCTTGGCACTGCAGGAAACTTGCAAAGTGCGCCAGTCACACCCTGTCCGCGCGGCGAAGGCCGGTGAAGGGCAGGTGCGCCTGCGCTTGCGCCTGGTCTACGAAATCAGAGCCCCCAGACTTTAAAGGACTGTGAGGAGTTTCTAAGTAATTTCAAAAAAGTCTCACTTTTAGATATATGCCTGATGGAAATACACACTTTAAGATGATTTTTATAGCAACAAAATAAGTTATCTATAAATGCTATTCCTTAGCCTTCCGGTTGGGTCGGACAGAGCTGGACTGGCCTGGATACTCAACTTCGGGAACAAGACAATTAAAACTAGAGCAAATTTGTATTATTTGGACACGTCTTAGAGCACTGGGCTGTAGGTAGCGATATATAGCCGGCTACAAAACTATGATACTGTGTTTTCCAAAAATTGCTTGTTGTCACACATCAAAAACTACCGCTATGTAACTAGAAAGAGATACATTACCTCGTCGCTTTGAATCCTGTAAGTTGTTGAAAAAAGAAGTTGTAAAGAAATGCAGAGTTCTGAGGAAGGTCCAAGCTGCATCACAACAAACACGCTTTGGCTTCGGTAACGTCTTGTGGTGCGTTCCAGTTGTAGTCAGAAGTAGTAATTTCCGAGTTCCGAGTAGGAAACTGCAACTGGAACATCCCCCGAAGTCGGAATTTCCTACTGGGAACTCGGTGAAACCTCGCCACCCCGAGTTGACAATCGAAGATGGATGCCCCCAGTGTGAACAGTTATTTAGCTCCTGTAATCATCAATTTATTTGCACTTCTGACTGGGGTGTGTCACTCTAGATCAGCTGTATACATTGTATTGTTAGACTTATATTTACAAAAATGCTGCCACAGTGATAATCACTTTCTTCATGTGATATTTGTGAACAACAACGCAGGGCGTGCTAACAACAGTTAACAATAGCCTGGTAGATCAGCATGTTTTTCTCTGACTTCAACTGGAACGCTGATAAGTCGGAGATGATGTCACTCCCAGTTCCGAGGTTACTGGAACGCAGCATTACGACAGTCGCCGCGCGTGCTCATGGGTAGCAGAGTCTTAATGTTGCCGGTAATAGATTCTACTCACAGTCCCTTTAAGCCACCAAACCGAATGTAAAGTTAAAATATGATAAAAGTCACCATGATCGATTAGCTTTGTAATTAGACTTTAATGGACTACTTACAGTAAATCTATATTTTGAAAGAGTAACTAACATCGCTGTTGGAACCTGTTTTTTGTTTTTGCTTCTTGCTCCTTCATTCACAAATCTGAGCCAGTAACTTCAATAATGATCGCCCAAAGCCTGAAAAGAAATTCAAATCTATAACAGACCAGAAGTATCCTAAAAGAGATTTTATCCTCGCCCACCTCAAACACATTTGCATCGTAGTCTAACAGCCTCCAGTCTCTCTCTTTTTCCCTTCCAAGTGACTGATGGAGAGCACTTAGGAGATGGGTTATACTCCTGGGCAGGTTGTGAGCGAGCCAGAAAAATGAGCACATTAGAAACAGGCACACATTTATATACACATACAGTACATGGGAGAAGGAGAAGGACGCACACATACACACACTCAGACTACACACAATCTCAATATGCAGTGGGGCGTCACACACTCCTCCATTACTATTCCATATCAGAGAAGAAAACAGCAGCACCCAACAAAGCTGTGAGCAGCTATCAACAGAAAAAAAATGATGATGAAGGTGAAGGAAAAGCAGGAAGATAAATTACCCATGATGCCTGTAGGCAGGCCTGTGTATGTGTGTGTTGGTTACAGTAAATCCATTCTGTGTTTGAGAGTGAGAGAGGGTCCTTTGAGAATAAAGTAAAGATAAAGATAGAGGCACCCTTTTGTGTTCTAGTTTCATGAAAAGGAGCAAAATACGAGTGCAGAATGTTCTGATCTGCAGTTTATGTCTTAAACCCATAATGCTCTGGGTTTTTGCTGGATGTGTTTTTATACTGATGCCTGCACTATGGCATATGTGCCGCCTGTTTCCCATACCAGACTATAGCTAGAATTAAACTATACCTCCTTCTTTTTTGTTGTTTTGGCACTCCCAAACCAGCATGGATGAAATTTAGATCCAATCCGGGCACATCAAATGCCAACCTTCTTTCTAGGATATCGTGTCACTGTTTATTTTTTGTCTGGTCATGACTGTTTCTTTCTATGTGTGATGTTGACACCAGGAATATTATTTTTTTGTGGGCCCATATGGGCCATAAGTTGGAAAGTACCAGCATTATCACAGCTTCCATATTCAGTGCAGCACTGGATATGGAAGCTGTGATAGCTAAGTGGTAACAGTAATATTTCACTCGGTACAAATGTCAGTAATGCAAGTTGCAATTAATTTTAATTTAATGAAGCAGGTTTTTATTTGTTTGTTTCAATACAAATTTGCTGAATACTCCATGAGATCAGCAGAGGAGAAAGGTCCTCTGCTAGGCCTGAAGTTCCAGTATCTCTAACACAATTTGCCAGAATTTTACCTTTTGTCTGTTTTTGCTATGATCGTTTCTTGTATTGTGCCATGTGCCATCGATGCCAACACAGCATCGTGGTGATTTGCTGTTCATCACGAGACTGGGATCCACATTCAAGATTTCCTGCTGCTTAACAGAAGGTTTTTTCTTGCTGCCATGATGGAGGGATTCATGATTGGCTATATGGATTCATGTTGGGTGTTGGATGTATATATTTGTATATTTATGTATATGTGTATCTTTATATGAAAATATGTATCTATGCATATATGTGTATCCACAAAATGAAGAGCTTTTGCTCTATTGCAAAGTGTGTTGAGATAACACTTGATATGAATTGGCGCTACCCAAATAAAGATTGATGTGGCTATTATATTCTACTGTTTTTAGCCTTAAAGTGATATTCCGGGATTGAACAAGTTGGGTCCTATCACTCCGCGGAAGAGAGCTCTGGCTCTGCAGCCACAGCTGAGTCTCTTCCGCGTTGGCCGTTTCACGGCGCTACGAGAACTAGACCCTTATTTAGCGGTGTTTTTGTGTGAAAGTAACGCGCTGAAAATTCTCTAAATAAAGCGTGAATGCAGACCGATATCAGACTTTTTCGGTGGGAGTCCATTTATTTGTGTTTTTGATCAAGGAAAATATGGCCCCGTGTGAGTCCAGCCAAATCAGCAGAGGAGCAGAACGGGAGGACGAAGGGGGTGTGTGCTCGCAGCGACATGGGCTTCTGTGACACAGAAACACTGCTGTAGGGGTAATTTCTGCTCTTAACCTTGTGATAGGACCCAATTTGTTCCATCCCGGAATATCACTTTAAGCCAAACTCATTCAGATAGCCACCACATCACCTTCCACTGGATGTGTCATGAGCTTTTTGAGCATAATGAGCTACAGTAAGAAAGCCAAATTCATATGTCCTGTTATTTTGACAAGAGTAACTTAAAAATAATGCAACAATAGTATAATACCTTACATTCCAATATAGTAATGTTATAATGCAGCTAATTACTATTGAAGTGACAGTAAAAAGTGATGAATAAGGCATTACATTTTTGAAGTAACTTTCCCAACACTGTTCAGTATTCAAATAACCGCTCAAGCATGGGGATAAATATCCGTACTCGAAGTGTAAATAAATGTTGCGTGTAAATAAATAATGCTATTAAGTGTAGCAGTACATCAGGGCGCTTGAAGCAGTGGACCGTTTCGTCCAACAGAGGGCGCTCTCAGTGCAACCTGACCATCTGCCACATACACTGCTCTCTCAGGGCAGGCAATAACAACACCGAAACATCTAAGAAGTGTTGAAGTATTTTGGGATGGGACACTTAAAATCAGAGACTGGTCTTTATGTCGGTTATGTACTAAGCAGATTACATAATCGTCCTCCAAAACAAATTTTTGGGCTCACATGTTGGCTTTTAATGCAAGTTATGCAGCCAAGTGCAGCAGTGCTTTGTCAAGTGTTCAACCACATGTGACTGTGTTTTTTTCAGTAGGGTCCTGATCACAGGCACAGGTAAGTCTTTGTCCCTTACTACTGATGGGGGGGCAAATAACCAAATATCTTTGGTTATTTGCGTGTATTTTCGAATTTGATTTGGGAAAACTGACAGCCTTATAATGTTCATGTGCTTTAGTTGGTGGAAGTAGCATCATGTCTGCCTCGAGTCTTCTAATGCAGAGCCTGCTTTGACAGCCATGTAAAGGGTTGTAAATATCAGTGTTATCATTACCTGAGATTGATCATTTGGAGCCTGGGTCAGGTTTAATGGCAATGCTGTTTAGGCACATTTTATCTCCGACAAGGGGTTATGTTATCGCCAGCGTCTGTTTGTTTTTTTGTTAGTTAGTCAGTTAGTTAAGTTGTCTGTTAGCAAGATAACTTTAAGTTTTGGATGGATTTTGCTAAAACTTTCTGGAAATGTCCAGATTGGGACAAGGAACAAATGATTAGATTTTGGGAGTGATCTGGATCACTGAAAAATGTGATTTTTTTTATAACTATTGAACTAAAATAGATATCATTATGAATCAAATTGCTAATGGTATGTTTTCATGGTCAAGGAATCCAAATGTTTAGACCAAATAAAGGTAGGACTCATATTTATGGTGAAAGTCACAATATGGATGAGGACTGTGGCACTGGGAGAGGTCTGCGCTCTCCGAGTGCTTTTCTAGTTGTGTTGCTTTTTCCTGAATGCACACTCCTTACAAGCTGTGCCTCATTCTAAAGGTGACTATTCAGGCTTCGATACAATATTCAAAGCAACAGAAATTGGTGTTATTAAAAAGGATAAAAAACACCAGAAATTATCTTTCCAGACTTTTTAACCCTTAAAGGCCCAAGTCCATGGATTATAGCCGGAAAATTCTAATTTTTTGGAGCTGAAATGTTTGTTTCACTTTCTGCTAAAATCCATAAAAATCAAAATGCCCATAAAATTCAATATATAGATTTTTCATATCTCATTTGATACATTAGGTGTTTATTCTGATGTTTTTTTTTAATTTGTTGATCATATTGAGTAGATATGTAGATAGGTATTATAAAAGTATGTATCAAATATGATACAATTGGCATTATAGGGTTAAGGAGAATATTATCCACATTCACACTCATATGACACTGTAAGTGTAGAGTGTCTCAGTATCTGCTTACCTCATTCAGATACACTGCTCACATCACTCATACTGCAAAGGGAGCAAGTTGCTCAAGGACAAATCATTATGGGATGGCAGGAAGTGGGATGAAATCTCTGATCTTTGATTCGAGACAGCCAACTCAACTGCTAATCCACAGCCACCATACTCTTTTAATCTTTTTATTCTTCATACTTGCCTCAAACAGAGCAGTGCGAGGTTTCTTCAAAAGCAAACTCATGAATTCAACTGCAGGTGTTTCCTATTGACAGCATTAAACTGATAAAAAAAAAATCCTGTTTTTCTTTGTCAGCTGATTTTGACTGTTACAGGGAGACTCAGATGGAGCCAAAGTGAGCTGTTGGATGAAGAGCTGCAGGTGACTGCCTGCACTCCTCCAACTCCTCCAACTCATCAGCAAGTTAAGCAACTCCTGTTACTGCTTCCTGCTGCTGTTTGGGGGAAATTACACAGCGTGATATCAGATCATGCCGGCAATTATTTTTGACTGACTTGTTTATTAAACCAACAAGAACAGTTTAATCGAACTGCTACAGTCAAACTCGACTTGAAATATTAATGTGGTTATCATCCAGGTCTCACATCACCTTTAGCTCTTGTTTTGGGGACAGTTTAATAGGTTTACCCAAACTGACTACTACGTTTATAATATTTAGCAAAATAGCTCCTATTGATCATTTGCTGTCAGCCTGGGCTGAAATAGCTGCTACACAGTAGACAGACAGCATTTGGATCAGCTGTTTACAGAGAGAAAAGAAACAACCATTCTCCAGAGAGATAATTTGATGATCTTTTCAGGGACTATGACGGATGTTTGTTTTAGATAATCAAGGGGAATTTGGTTGAACACGGAGTACACGGGGAAAAAACATCTGCTGATGGAGAATTAGTATTTTTGAACAAAAAGCTACAAACTTCAATGAGAACTGGAGGACACGAGAACATCAAGGTTAGCTGTTAGCTGCAGGCGTATACATTTTGGGCTTGTATCGTCAAATCGGTGAAATATAAGCAAGACTTGGTTAAACATCTTGGGGTGTTTCAGGATCAGAGGATAGCAGTGGCTGATGTGTGTAAATCTGCAGTCTGTTGCACTTGACATGCAGACCCTCCTTGCTGTTATAAACATTTATACATGAACAGACGTAAATGAATATTTTCAAACTCAACAAATCAGGAAAGCTGAAAGGAAGTTAATCTTAAAAGTATGTATCTGGCTGAGACTGACTGTTTATTGGACAAAGACACAGTTGTGTTTCTAAGGATAGGTTTACCTGATGATACAGTAGCTAGCATTAGCATTAGCTTCTGTTGCGCATGTACGGAAAGGAATCAGATTTGTTGTACATGAACTCAGTTTTGGTCAACTAGAGCACAAGTATACTTTACTAGTGAAGCAGAAACAGCATAGTAGAACAAGTAGACTATTTTTAGTCTTATAGTAGGACTAGTAAAGTCAAAATATTCACTAGAAGAGTCGTAAATGTAATGCAAATGAAGCAGGAGGGATTATAACAAAATCCAGCACCCTGATTGGTTGCAATATTTTCAAAAGCCAATGGAAAACCTGAATTAGCTTTTTCCCTACCCCTAATTAGCATTTAAGGCTTACTCATAGTACTAGTGGGCATTTTTAAGTCTACTTGTAGTGCTAGGGACCCTTTTTGCTTCGTAAGTAAAGTTTATTTTTGCACTGGCTGACTAAATATGAGTACTTGTCGAGCAGAACTACAGTTGATATCACTGATATCAACTTTATGACCAAACAACTTTCCATACATACACCAAATAATTTGAGCTTTGTAAAATGACTCACAGATATATAAAACTAACATTTGAGCCTTAATTGTCAACTTCATAGCAGTAGATAATTATGTGTATGCATCTTTATTATTCAGTGTAAATGTCCATTAAGTTACATGTTGGAAGGCTTTAGTTTGTTGTCCAGCTGACATAACAAGCTAATGGTCAAAAACTGTTATTTCCCCAAAAATTTGACCCAAAATGTCAGTTTAACTGATGTTTTCCTCATTGGAAACCTTTCTGGACCTGTCCTGCAAACACTCCCACACAGAGCCTCTTTTAATGCCGTTTGCATCCACACATTTGCTGGTCTATTTTGGGATGGCTCTCTCAAATCATTTGGATATTCATGCAGCAGAGAAATATGGATGTAAGTAGTGTACAGTTTTCTCCCTTTGTTGCCTGGAGCCCTGACAGAGACGTGCGAGACAGTCTTTATGATGCTTTGAGTTCATCGTGTAAATTTGTCTGCTTAAAGGCTTGAAAACTCAGAAACTCATTTCTCTGCCCGAGTTCAAAGCCTTCATTGGAGCTGCAAGAGATGAATCCATGTGAGTTGTCATTGCTCTGAATAAGTTGTTGGTTTTTTCTTTTTTTTTTTCTGGAGTAGGGGGGAGCTGGGCCTCTCTCATTCGGTTTTTTCTTAATATCCTCAGAACTGTCTCCATTCTATCTTAAACTTCCACATTTAGCCTCGTCTCCCATGTCATTACTAACAGCCTCTCTCAATGTAACCTGTTCAAATGCCGCATCCCGTATTGAGGGGAATGAGAAGTAAATTGAAAAGTAAAATGAATTCCCCTTGCTCGCATTTTTACTATGAAGCCCATTGATTCCCCAGGACAGGAAGATGTCAAACTGTGGACGAGCTTGTGAAGAATTAATATTTACTTGGTGTCTCGGGACCACATGTCAAACGGCATTACGCAGTCTGTTAGAGGGGCTGTATGAAATAGCTTGCCCCCTTGTGTATATATGTGCGTTCACATACGCGTACTTTACGGGGCATAAATGACACATGAGATTTGGCCGATCAATGAAAGTGAGTCATGTGAATAAGACTAGATTACAGAGCAAAGAGGAGTGAGGAGAAGAGAAGAAAGAGGGAGGAGGACAGGAGGAGGGGAGTTAAAGGGAGAGTCAGATCAAAAAGCAGCTTCCTTTCTTGCTCAGAGGCAGAAACACCTTAGTGATGGGAAGTCAGGTTCTTTTTAATGATCTGGATCATTTGGCTCAGCATTAAGAGTTGGTTCTTTAGCTGGTATATGACTTTTGACTTCAACAAAGCAGAACAGAATTTTCTAAGAATTAAACTCTGGACATGTAATGGGAGCTTCAGGGGAGTGGTACTGGTAATGGAGGAATGCAGAGAAGAGAACTTTAGTTAGAGACTTTAGTCACACTTGAGGTAATTTCAGACTTGACTCGAACTGGAGCTTTGAGACTCACACCGACCATTTTTAATTTTTTTCTTTTTTTTACTCTGCCTGAACTAGAGAAGCCAGAGAAGATGACAGAGGATGCTTGGAACAACTGAACTTCATATCTCTGTTGACTTTTATTGCAAGCATTAGAAGCATTAGAAGCAGAATCAAATGCTGATTGTTAACCCTAAAACAAGGTAAACTAGGAAAGCACTCGGAGAGCACTGACCTCCGCCAGCGCCACAGTCCTCAATCATATTGTGATTTTCACCATAAATATTAGTCCTACCTTTATTTCATCTAAATATTTAGATTCCTTGACCATGAAAACATACCATTAGCAATGGATTCATAGTGATATCTATTTTAGTTCAGTAGTTATTCACCAAAATCACATTTTTCTTCATGGCGGCCAGACGGTGATCCACATCAACACCAAAATTGAATCAGTTCTTCCTTTTCCCATGCTGAACATTTCCTGAAAATTTCATCAAAATCCATCCATAACTTTTTGAGTTTTTTTGTTCACAGACAGACAAACTCTCCCGAAAACATAACCTCCTTGGTGGAGGGAATAAGGAATGCTTAAGAAATCAAAGTTTTAATTCACATTAATAATAATAACCCTAATAAATGGAGACATTTCATAAGTTTTGAAAATTCTGTTGTCGAGAAAAATTCTACAATTTTAGCACTATTTTGTAAAACATTTCACAATGTCAATCAAACACTTTTTTTTATAGTGCATTGAATTATTTTGTGCATTACATCTGTGTAAAATTTGATTATAAATTGTTTGACAAATAAAATAATTTTCCCTAAATAACTGTCCAAAATAAGGGACGATTAATCCATTGAATTAGGTTTCCATTTAAACTTTATTATGGCTTAATAAAACAGCAATTAAAATGCACACACTATATTATGTATCTATGCATGCATATCTCATTTAATTTTCTAACTATAATGTTTTTAATAATATAAATATCATATTGCAAGAACGTGAGGGCAATTTCCCAAACTTTTGCTATTATGTCTAGGAGTTATGAATAGATTTTGATGATAATTTTTGAAAAAAGTGGGTCACAAAATGCAGAAATTAATTTTTTGATGATCCAGATCCGGATGAAGATCCTAATAATTTTTCTAAGGAGTTTGTAACGTTCAAGAGGGGGCAGTTTTATGTATTTTCATCAATAACTATAAAATTTGAACAGGTTTTGACAACATTTTTAGGGAATAATGGTCACAGGGAAACAGGAGTTGACTAAGGCCCCATCCACACGAAGACAAACCGAGGTCTAAGCGCATACATTTTTTGCCGAATCTGCGTATCATCCATATGAAGACGGCATTTTGGGGGTCTGTAAACGATCATTTTTGAAACCAGGTTCCAGAGTGAAAAGATTTTGAAATGCCGTATACGCAGCTCCGTGATTACTGGCTCTCCGTACCTTTTCAGATACGCTTACGTCATAGTTTCATATCTTCATTGACACGCATGCGCCACACGCGGCAACAACAACAACAACAACGGCGGCATACTGTGTAGCATATGTGCTAATGAAGCTAGTGACCCTACTATCCCTGTTGCAGCAAAATCTCCTTCTTCTCAATCACCACCGAGTTGAACAAACAATTATCAAGGACACAATACGACACTTTATGATCACTTTATCACAATCTCTGTTTACAACTTTTGCTGTAAGTGCGCATGCCCACTGTTTTTTCATCTGCTTCAGCTTGTTTCCGTCATATCGTTACAGCGCCCCTAGAAGTCTGGCATGTGTTTTACAGCGTTTTAATGCGTATCGAGTGCATTCATGTGGACGCACACATTTTCTGAGACGCCTTTGTCTTTATGACGATCGTTTTGGAATCTGTTAAGCGTTTTGTCTTCGTGTGGATGGGGCCTGAACGTTAGTGGTGATTCTCATCAGGATGTTGATCCAGGATTTTTTGGAAGATTCATTAAAACTGTTGAACAGGGTAGTCATTCTTATTCTGACAATAACTTGCCTGAAATTGGAAATGCCTTGGGGGAATATTTTTCTTTTGTTTTATTTTATTTTACTTTTTTGTTATTGGAACACTTTAAAAAATAGTTCAAGAGACAAGGACTGTGCTCCCATCATTGAAATAGCAGTGTCAGTATTTTGATCCTGCTTGTTCACAAATGGCACATCACTACTACGACTGTCAAGACAGGAGTCACAGAGAGAGTGTGCATCTGTCTGTCGGTCTGTCTGACTGTTTGCCATCCTGAGAATTCAAAGTCAATGTAATTTGTTTTGACACCCACTCAACCTCGTCTTCACTCGTCCATTTTACAACCCTCCCCCTCTTCGTCGTCTCGGAGTGATTGACTTTTACGGAAATAAGGCTTCAACATCACACAAAAGCCACACATCCACAGTGGAGTTATGTGGTCTCTCTCACCATCGACTCCGCCTCAGAGGTTTTAAAGGGAGGAGGGGGTGTCATAGAGAGGCATGAGCTGACGTGCAGACCTGGGGTGATGGACGTTTCTATAAGAGATATGGAAACACGGAGCGTGACGGACATTTCTATTATAGAAATATTCAGCTGCCTGCTATGCAGCCTGTGGTGTTGACACAGGGAGAGAGAAAGAGAGAGCGGCTCAGTGGTGTGTCGTAGAGGTGTGGAAGTGGGACAAAATGGGGAAAAATATTCTCCTGATGCAAGCTCTTATCTCCTCCATGTCTTTGTTTCATCTGTCTTTTTTGTATGGGAGACTCGCTCCTCGTCTGTCTGTCTATCTGTCCTTCCATCTGTCTGTCTGTCTGTGTCTCTGGGTTATAACAGAACAATAGGCAGCGCTGATACAAATCTCCTTCCTTCGGCCCTGCTGTGTTCCACTTGTCACTCCCCTACAGAGAGACGTGAACATGTGAGATGCCATGGATGATCCTCTCTGTGGCGAGGCGATGTATGGTTACGTAATGCATTTAGTATTCAGGGAGGAGAGCGGAGGGAAGAAGAGAGCGAGGACGGTGGGAAGATATTAGGCAGCGATGAGAAAACAGTCAAAGCTTCATGGGAGCAAGGACTAGAGTGTTGATATGTCAAAAAATTAATACCTGAACCCTAAATAAAGTCTGTTTTCTTGTCTAATTGAAAATTAGATAATGAAAAGCCTAAAGCGGGGTAAACATAGAATTTGCGAGGCTTTTTCTGTCAACACTTTTCCCCTTCCCGAGCAAGGACTGCAGATTATCTTCTATTTTATAAGATTATATAAGATTATCGGGTGGTCCAAGGTGTGCTAAGAGTGAAATTGTTCCAATAATCTGCTCAAAACAGGTCTGGGCTGACAACTGTAAATATCAAACAACTAAAAATCTACATGTTTGGGGAAAGCTGACAACTTCCTAGTCTTGACCCTGTGAATTATGATGTGGAACGGAATGTAGCCACTTAAGAGGCGAACTGACTGAGGAACAAGTTAGCAGGTGTAAATAGAAACAAGTATGGCCGACCTTAAACATGCTGTCTTCAGGATTTTTCCACAATCTTTTTTTTTTAAATTAGGTGTTTTCCATCAAAAATAGTCCCAAGCCCACCATCATTCCCTCTTCTCATATGTCTTCTTCCATATTGCAAGTTGTGTTTTCCAGTTGTTGTTATGTTTTTCTTCTTCATTTTTGTTAGATCATGTTTGATCACACAAGGTTTCTAGCTTGGAAGACAAGATACTAGAATGGTGCTGGGGCAGAACCGTTATGTGCGTGGTGTGCTGTGTTGAGATTATCTGAGCACACCAAATGCATGATGATCAAAACTGTTAGTGCTTTATTATTTCATATTTTCATATGATGAAAAAAAATCTTCAAATTTAGAAAATCCTTATGTGCATTCCCCGCTGAAGAGTTTTGAACATTGTCTGTGTTGTGGTTTATGCTGTCACATGAACACTCATCCGTTTGCCTTAGTACTTATAATTATTTCACATGCTTGTCATTAGCATGAAATCTTTCCTACATTAGATTTACCAAGACTCTACTCTTGTTTTTAAGATTAATGAAAAATTGAAGCACCAAAATTGGACAATAGAAGATTTTGTGGAACTGTCGCCTGGCCTGATCAGTCTCCATCTGCAGATGGTCAGAAGATGGTGTATTCAACATGAAAGCTTGGATCCATGTTGTCTGTGTCTACAGCTCAGGCTGCTGGTGGTAGTGTAACAGTCAGGGGAATATTTGCTTGGCACATTTTAAACCCCTTAGTAGCAACTGAGCATTGTTTAAATGTCACAGCTTACAAAAATGTCGTTGCTGCCAATTCCATCCCATTGTAACCAATGTGTGTCATGTTACAAAGCACAAATCATCTCAAACTGGTTTCTTGACCATGAAAATGAGTTCTCTGTGGCTCAGTCAGTGGCCTCCATACTCACCAGATAATAATCCAGCAAAATAACCTTTGGTATGTGGTGAAATAAACAAAAACGCATTCAGGACTTGTGGAGTTTTTTAGAGACAATATGGAAAACTGCTGTCTACAATATCTTACTGTTATAAACCCTTCGAAAAGATCCTCAGCTGCCTGATTTAACATCTGTTATCAGGAAGATCCTTCTTGCCAAGCTTCAATCTACGTTTGTGAGCTGTCCAAAGCAGCACGTCCCAATCAGAGTCCTTTGGAGCAGGAAAAGAAACAAGGGGTGCATCCGAATAGTCCTTTTTTGATAAGGAACCTTCTTTACAGAAGAAATTACCTGGAAGCATTTAAGCGTCAGCCATGACAAGTGCTGTTCGAATTGTCCAAAAGTTGAGGAAAGGAGGGTCGTTGCTTCCTTTAATATCTCCTTTAGCTTAGGAAACACTGGACCATCCTTTTTAAAAGGAAAGGAGAAGAAAACGCCCCATAACTCCTTGTGGCAGGTGACGTGTATAAATACAGCTCCTGCCGAAGGTTTATGGAAACTTACGATGGAGAAGGGACAGAACGATGAGGTCTAATAACGTTTATTAAAAACAATCAATAAAAGAAGGACAAATGAGGACTTTTACAAAACTCCAAAAATAATAAATTCAAACAATGTTCATGATGATATATGTGAATGAAACAGGGGGAATAGTGCTTCTGACAGTCTGCTGTATTATCAGACTTCAGATTGTCAGTGTCTGCCAAAGACGTCAACATTTATAGATGCTCTCATGAACCTCACAGCTGTGAGCAGGAAACACACACTGCATGACCAAAGACAAAACACCATCACAGGTAAATCCTCTGATCATGGATTGTTAATGTTAACCGATGACGACACGAAACGACCCTGTGAGATAAGGCAGAGGACAAATGTGCTTCTTGTGGTCCATTTTCAGAACATTGTAGTTCGTCGTGGCTTATCAACGTCACAAGTAATCACATAAATTCGACATCAAAGTGAAAGTGCAATCGAATTCCTCTTTGGCCGCAGTTCTCCTTTCCTCTCCTCTTTTTCCCTCCTGCCCTTGACCCTGTGATGTCTTTTATCGGGGTTGAGGTAAAGTGGATAGGAAAGGACTTAGGAAGGACTATTTGGATCCAACCAAGCTATGAGTAAGACGACAACAGGAAGTGACTGCACAAAAAGGGGTTAGCATAGATGCTAATAGCCTCAGTAGCAGATTTGTCAGATTGTGACCACATTTCTTCATTAAATGAAAATCAAATAACAATGCTACAAAACTCTCAATAGTAAGAATATCTTTTCTATGGACTCTTTTCCAGATGAACCTGAAATATATTAAACAATCCATCTGGTGTGTCATGTTAATCTGGATTTGGATCAACACCAAAATTAAATCAGTTCTTCTTTGTGCCATTACCAACATCCACTGAAAATGTCATAAATGTTTTTTAATAACTTTTGAATTATCCAGTTTAAAAACTTACAAACACAGACAGATAATGAAAGCTTTTTTAATGCCAATCAAGGAAAAGAGAATGAAGCAAAACGAAAAAATAATTAGAAGAAAGCAGCATATGTGTCTTTTTAGATTGAATTTAATAATTTGTTTCGTCATTTGTTTCTATAAATCAGATTTTTTTAATGAAATAATCCATAACTGCTATCAGAGAACATAGCAGGGGTAAGGGGCCAGATGGAGACAAAGCCTGACTCAGGTGTGACACAGACCCTGGTGCTGATGGTGTGAAGTAAAAGCCTACATCAGAAAATTACCACCATCACCTGACATAACACCTCTCAGAGAGCTCAAACACACACACGTGAAAAAGCCTGCACAGAAAAACAAACACAGGTGTGATCTCAGAGTGTGTGTCCGCATCTCTCTCTCTCTCTCTCTCTCTGTGCAGGCAGTAGGCCAAAGAGGGTTTTAACACGCTTAATGGGATTTCACACTCAGAAGTACACAAACGCACACACACCAATGTTGAAGATAAACATGTCTGAAAGCTATGTGTGATCCCAGACAAATACGCACACTCCCACACATGCACACTCTCTGATATAAAAGGATTTGTCAGGCTCCCACATTGTACACATGCAAATCTAATGGACTCCACCATCCACACACGCGTACTGCTGCTCACTCATTTCCAAAAAGGATGCTGCTTTACACACCTGCCAGAACGGACACAGCGGCATACAGAGGCGGCTGTATCCTCTGTACAAATCTGCCATTATACCCTGGAGCCACTCGAGTGCATCTGCGCTCATCGTCACTTGTTACTCTTCAGGTAGGTCGCAGCTTGAGCGAGAGCTGCTGCTTGCGGGTCAAATGCCTCCATGAGGTATAGACGAGGGGTAGAGATGTCTCAAAATATGGCTCTGTTTATCAGACAACCAAACTCCATCATTCATAAACATCTGCGTTACAAGGGCACTTTATTTGCACTTCTCTTCCTCAGGTGGAGCAGGGAGAGACATTTTGAGAGAATCCACACCCTGTGATAAACTAAGTATCTCAACAGTGAGGCGTGTTTTTGAATTTGTTCTGTTTAAGTCTGTTCATGTTTGTTTACCAGGCCCCTGTAAACATGTATGATTTATTTGACCATGGTTGGTTTAACCTTTGTAAAGGACTGATCAAATTATTTTGACCTCTTTAAGGTCAAGTTTTTTTTCCTCCATAAAGATAAGGAGACTGAAGACAAAGGATGGCGTCCTAATGACATGGACTTTTGGTTTCCCTCCCCAGTATAAGAAATCCACTTCCCACATGACTCACCCCAGCGACCTGATCACTTTTCACACCAAAGAAGAAAAAGACCCTTCCCCTACCTCCTTTAAAGGACTTATTTATGATTTTATTTTTGCATGTGGTTGTTTGAACTGTATGTCTTCTAATGAAAAACTATAAATGAATTATAAAAGATTTGTTAAATCTAATTTCTGTGCACATCTTGATTTCACACATTATTTTTGAGCTTCCTGAATCGAGCCAAAGTTCATTTAATTATACTGTTTTCCCTTTAAAGTAATATTTTCCTTTTGTTGCATTAAAATTTCATTTTGTTAAACTAAGGATTTAAGCTCTAAATATTATTATGTAGAAATTAAAAACATCCCAATAGTTTACGGTAATACAATTGGTTAGAAATTAGTTTAGAGTTCTTCCTACTCCTTTTTGAGCACGTGGACTTTTTGCTAATGCAGGATGTTGTCCACAGCTTACCTGTATTGTTTTCTTTTGTTATTGGTATATGCATGTGTTTGTTAATGGTGATTACCCATGTTTGTTTTTTTATGTAAGAAATAAAGCATTCATTCATTCAAACTCAAATTGCACTGTAACTAGAAGTGTATTGTATAGTTAAATTAGAATTGAGTTACCTAAATAATTTTGTTTGGTAAATTAATTTAGTTTAAATAAATTACATTCCCTGAAATGAATTTAAGTTGTTACACATTGGATTTTCATCATTCATGAAAAGGTTCGGAATTGATTGAAAACATACCTGGATTGATTTTTTTTCTACACCTACTCATATTTAAACATGTTCCTCCTCATGTAAAAAAACATTTTCAGCAGCAAACTGCTCGTAGAGCCCCCTCTCTCCTCTCTCTGTGAATACAGAACAGGTGAAGTCTTGTTCCTGGTGTGTTTGCTGCATCTCCCTTGTTTTTAAATCAAACTTTTTTTCAAGTTCGGCATAAATGTTTTCATTGTTTTGTTTAAGATTGTCTGCAGGGTATCCATGTTATTCCAATTATCTGATATAAAACAGTGCTAATACATGTGTTGCATATCTTAAATACATTTTATTTTGTAAAATCACATCATCCAGCACGTTAATGCCCTACAGGCATAAACCGATCCTGAAATAAACAACTCTTTATAACAAATTGGCTACGTGCTGTGCATTATGAAACAATTTGCATAGAAAAACAGTCGTGAATTGACTAAAAATGAATAACACCCTATCAAAAGACACACACTTCTACTAGATATGAAAGTAAAATGAAGTACAACATGTGGATGGATATGTGACAAGGGTCCTTGACCTTCTACCATCGTGTTTGACCTCGAAAACTGTTAATCTTTAAGTCAGAATGAACATTTTTACAAAATTCGGAGAAAGTAAGATACTTCAAATGAATGTGTGTGTTAAAAAGCAAGTAATAAACATATAACTGGAAAAAATCATGATCTCAGACCTTCACTTTACATTTTTTTGTAAGATTGGACACTTGTGCAGTTAGGAAAAAGAGTAGAGGTGAGTTTTGGACAATCCTTCAAAGTATCCATGAGCTACCAAGTTCATGAGCAATGGATGACAGTGAGGCTCAATGACCTTGACGTTCAAACAGCTAAACATAATCAGGTCAGTCTGGAGTGGATACCTGTCCAAAGTTTGAAGAAAATGTATGAAGTTGTTCTTTATATATTCATTTCAGTTGTAAGGGATGGACATGAAGTCCACTGACCTGTTACCTCCTACTTTTGCTCAATTATTACTTGAGCAAGAGTGGACATTTGGGCAAAGGTCAAAGGAAATAAGCAAAAGCATTTTTGGTTCATTATGTTCACAAGCAAAGGATGAACATGACGCATAATGGGCTTTGACTTTCATATTTGTTTATCCTTTTGTCAGAGCATAAAAACCTTACAGATGCGAGGACTTTCTAAGTAATTACAAAAAAGTCTCACTTTTAGATATATGCCTGATGGAAATACACACTTTAAGATGAGTTTTATAGCATCAAAATAGGTTATCTATAAATGCTATTCCTAAGCTAAGTGGTCGGGTCAGACAGCCGGCTACAAAACTACAATAATAAGTTTTCCAAAAATTGCTTGTTGTCACACATCAAAAACTACCGCTATGTAACTAGAAAGAGAAACATTACCTCGTCGCTTTGCATCCTGTAAGTTGTTGGAAAAAGAAGTTGTAAAGGAATGCAGAGTTCTGAGGAAGGTCCGATATGCATTCATTAGCATCACAACAAACACACGCTTTGGCTTGGGTCACGTCTTCTGGTGCATTCCAGTTGTAGTCAGAAGTACGAATTTCCGAGTTCCGAGTGGGAGACTACAACTGGAATGTCCCCCGAAGTCGGAATTTCCTACTGGTAACTCAGTGAAACCTCACCACCCCTGAGTTGACAATCAAAGATGGATGCCCCCAGTGTGAACAGTTATTTAGCTCCTGTAATAATCAATTCATTTGCACTTCTGACTGGGGTGTGTTGCTCTAGATCAGCTGTATACATAGTATTGTTAGACTTATATTTACAAAAATGCTGCCATAGTGATAATCACATTCTTCATGTGATATTTGTGAACAACAACGCAGGGCATGCTAACAACAGCTAACAATAGCCTGGTAGATCAGCATGTTTTTTTCCAACTTCAACTGGAACGCTGAAAAGTTGGAGATGATGTCACTCCTTGTTCTGAAGTTACTAGAATGCAGCATTACAACAGTCGCCGCGCGTGCTCATGGGTAGCACAGTCTTTATGTCATCGGAAATAGATTCTCCTCACAGCACCTTTAAATTATCCAAATGATACCAGGTTAACAAGCTATGGATGAACATGAGGCCCAACAGTCCTGATCTTTGACACTGACACTTAAAAACAGCTGTTGGACATTCAGGCATTGTGAAGGTCATCCCTCGAAGTGTTCTTGATCTATTAAATTTACAGGAAAGACCCAGGTGGAGACATCTTTAAAACACAATGCCTCCATCACTGGCTTTAGAGGCATGAATCCAGCTTTTCGTATAAAGTGCTTCCTGCCTGCAGGGCGCGAGAGGCTTTTCTGAGAGGGTTTCTTTCCCTTTTTCACAGAGGAGGGCAGCTGGAGTAAGACTGGATTCACAGCGCTCACTACACTTCCCAGTGGTGACTCAGAAATGTGTCAAAATGTTCTGAGAAACTCTCCAAACTGCTCCTGCTCCACAATCCATTTCTCCACTCTTCATTTATTGCTTTGCCAATACATGACTAAATACAAAACGTCTAGCCTGGCTTCAGATCCGCAGTACGAAGAGGCCGTAGTGCGACATAAAAGCAGTGTGAATGGCTGTTGTTGTGAGGAGTGTATGAGTTCTTTTGAACATGCTGAATAATACAGATCCGCAGCAGGAGAGGTACAAAAATGATGCAGGAAGGGTGTGAGAGGTTTCCTCAGACACTTTGACACCATTTTACATGACCTTGGGGCACCAACTGAGTTTTTTAAAGGAAAGTTGAGACACAAAAGCTGCAGTTCAGATCAAGATCACCTCTTTCAGTGGAATCACTGTAGTCTCGGTGTGCTCTGGCAGTCTTCTAATGTATTTTTTATTTATTTGTCGGACACTGTCAAAGCAGGAACACCTCTAACAGGGGTCCTCAAACACAAACATCGAGGCTCTCATTTATCAAACTTGTGTGTGCCCAAAAAATAGGTCTAAGATCATTTAGGTGCACAGCTAAACATTTATCAATTTGGGTGTGGCTGAGGAGTAGGTTAAAATCCCACTGCATGTCCAAGCTCATGTACCCAGATAAATAGAGTGGACTGAACATATCAAATCTGTCTGTTAAGGAGCAAGAATCTAAATCATACTTGGTGAACATTTTTAGACCGAAAGGTTTAAAAATTAAAAGGCACAGTATTTAAAATTCAGAAACAAGGGGCCTCTCAAGTAAACAATCAAGGAAGGATCAGGACCAGGCAGACACCTCTGAAGGTGTAAATGGAGGTCTATATAAAAAAAGGGCTGAAAGCTGTAGTGCCCTGAGTGTCCACTTGGGGCTGGCTGCAGTAACCTGACACTTTAATGGTGGGGGCAGGGAAAATACATTTTTTAGAGCCTTAATGCTCATAAAAAACAACTTCAGTCCAGATATATAATTCATTTATGTCACCATGAAGGAGGAGATTTTTTTGTTGTGCCCATTTTATTTTATTACAGATATAAACAGGATATATGGAAATGGTCAGTTGG
Organism: Scarus forsteni; assembly: GCA_036419115.1. Classification (NCBI taxonomy): domain Eukaryota; kingdom Metazoa; phylum Chordata; class Actinopteri; order Labriformes; family Labridae; genus Scarus; species Scarus forsteni. Next base: position 7,522,988 of record JAZDUH010000098.1, read on the forward strand.
CCCTAGGTCCTGGTTAAACACAGCCTCCCTGTCTGTGAGGAGGTTGAGCTAAAGTTAGGTTGAGATAGCATTTACAGTATAGCAGTATTCATTAGAGGACATCAACAGCGTGCAAAACGCTCCTGTGACACAGCTTTGTCCAATTTTCTTACAGTCTATTGTCAGGATGTAGTAATCCAGCCCCTCCCACTGCCTTCACTGTTGACTGTTCTTACATTGCTCCATAAGGTTTTTATACTTCACAGAAAAACAGCATTTCTATTGTGTTGACAAAAATCACATAATAAGAGAAAAACGTTAAAAAAAATCAGGTTGCTCATATTCACAAACGTGCAAAGCATTCTGGGGTGCACTTTGCAGAAATCAAGAAGTCCACTTCCTGATATGTTTCTCTCCCTCTTTATGAAAAATGTATCAGTCAAACTGAAACATTGATTTGCTATGAGCACACCTCATGAAGTGATGACGTCAAAAGAGACCTCATTTCTGAAAGAGAAGTGACATTGAAGGCAAACTCAATGGGTCTGTTTTCCGTGTGCAGGGAAAGTTTTGGTAACAGAACAGCAGGAATAGATTAAATGTGATTCATCACAGGTTAGCAGCACAAAATAAGAATGAGATCCAGAAACAGAAAGGCAGCAGTAACAAATCCTGCTCACCTGTCCAGCAGCCTTTCACACATTACTGTGTTCGCATGGCAACGAATGGTTGCAATTATCCACTCCATGTCAGCTATTAAATGGAGAATTTCTCTGTCTTGGAGAACTTGAGGGAATATCAGAGGAACTAATAACACATAATCAGGTAATTTTGCACAATAAAAGAAAAATAAATATCAGATCAACAGTAATATGTTTATGAAAATCAGCCTTTTGATCAAGGTGATCGGTTCAACTGATTTTTTTCATTAAATAAGGTCAATGAGGAGGTAATAAAAACGCACTTATTTCACTTTTTATTACAATTCAGTCTTTCTCAACATAACGTCTCTGTGATAGAGATTTTATAAGATTAATTAGTGAAACTAAAAGCTGTGGTGATTTGATAGGATACTTGCAGAGAAAATTAAATTTAGCTGATTCTCAATGTGGCTCAGCGGATCAAGTGGTCTCCATTTAAAAGTCTGCTCAATTAGACCTGCACTGTTGATGCTTTATTTATGAAAAATAATACTAAGGTTCTCTCTGAAAGCACCTTTTTCAAATAATGAGAAGGTAAAACTATGAAACAGCAAAAGAAAACAGCCAAGTGGATTGTGTCTTTTGGAGAGTGAGGGCAGGAAGGAGCAAACGGCGAGCAAAAGTAAGGGCGTGGCTGTGCATGAGAGGAAAAGAAAAGAACAAAATATTAAATCGATTGAAAGCAATATAAATTTGTTTACATTATTCAGTTAAGCATGAGAAGGCCCGGCTCACCTTTCCTGTCTGAAAGCTTTGATTTGATAACATGCATGCCTCCAGTGTGATACAGCCCTCATTCAGAATTAAATTTTTGCTCAATAACTGTCTGGCTAATAATGATATCAACATACTTCTGTGTGCTAGGTGTTGGTTTCAGGGACAAGGGAACATATTATGATGGTAACTTTATCATGGAACTATTGCTTATAGATTTAACAGCAATATCTAAGCTACCTTTGGAGGTTTGTGCTCTTTGAGTGCTCTTTAGTTTGCAAAATGCAGTTTTGTTTCCAATCAAGCATTTATTTCAATTGTATCCCAATCCATAAAACATGGTGACTGTCCTAACTTTGTTGATTATGAACAATAATCCTCAAATATTCACCCTGACTTTCACTGTGAGATTTTTGTATTTGTTAAACTGTAAACTCTTTATATCTATTTTTTGCTCACAGCATTTGTTAAAATATTAACCTTATTTAACAATCAGGCAAACATTTAATATGGTTTATGCAGCAGATGAAAAAATGAGGGCCCTTTTTCATTTGGTCTCCAAATGTTATCTTTGAATCCTCGAGCTAGGGTAGTTCTTTTCTTTTTACAAAGAAAAGTTCACTTCATTTTTGACCTTTAACCAAGAAATCTGGTTTCTACATCAGCATGATAAATTAGGGCCCCAGAATTCAGGAAGAATGGAGGGATCAAAGTTAATGAAAACGTTAGTGCTGATAAAGCAGGGTACACACATAAAGATTATTGGGCTGTTTTTGTCCCGACTTTCCCTCATCCCAACCAAGGACGGCCAACAGCAGATTATTTTATGTTGTCTTATAAGATTATCCTATAAGATTATCCTGCAGTCTGAGGTGTGTTAGGAGGGACTTTGTCCCAATAATCAGCTCCAACAGCTGTAAAAAAACTAAAACTTGTTAAGACCAAAAATCTCTGTGTGTGGGGAAAGCTGACAATTTCCGAGTCACGACTCCATGACTAAAGAAACAAGTAGGCCAACAAGTAGGCTTACATGTTCTTTATTTAAATGTATTTTTGGGGGATTTTGCGCCTTTTATTGATAGGAACGAGACAGTGAATAGGCTTGTGAAAGGGGTGAGAGAGTAGGGGAAATCACTGCAAACTGGCCACAGGCTGGATTTGAACCTGGGCCAGCAGAAGTGTATATATGGGACATGCCTGGTTGCTAACCACTCTGCCAAACCAGCACCCACCAGCTCACATGTTTACACTAACCGGGTTTACATGGAGCCTAATATACCGATTAGAATCGGGTTAGAAGCCCAAACCGAATAAAAATGCTCCATATTAACACCTCAATCAGAATAAACAGGCCAAATCCGAATGGAATTTCATTCAGTTGCGCAGGGATAGTATATTCCTTTTCCCAAACCGATTAAAAGTAAAATCCTGTCATGTAAACGGTGAATCGGAAAGTTGTCAGGCTGGGCTCTGTCTGCACATGCTCAGTCTTGACGTAAACGAGCAGTGACTCACTTGGAAAAATGGCGGCTTCCAAACAGAGCACACAGCACAGGTCTGTGTCGGGGAGTTTGTTTTTAATACAAACTCTCAAAGAACTAAACATTATCGCACGTTTAGACTGTAGGAAAACAGTAAATACTGAACTATTTAAAAAAGTCCACAAAAAACTCAGCGAAGCCGGGATGGACCAAAATGTCGAACAAATAAAGAAACGCTGGAAAACTCTGAAGGCTGGCTACTATAAGGCTAAACAACACAACCCTCAAATAATCCAATAAAACACCTACTTACCGCCATCTTTGATAAATGATGGGATGTCTAAATAGATCTGAGCGTATCACGTGTCTGTAAAACAGCTGTTCTGATTAAATGTTGTGGCACATGTAAACAGCAGAACAGAATAGGTCACGTCTCATGTAAACAGTTCACCTGAGACCTTCAATCAGAATGATTTTAACCAGGATGAAAAAGAGTCTGCATGTAAACCTGGCTACCGTCTCCAGGATGTCTTCCTGTTTCAAAAGAGATTTCAGACTTGTAGGACTAGATTCTGGATCTGTGGTGGAAACGAATCGTTATGTGTGTGGTGTGCTGAGTTAAGATCATCAGAGATTATCTCCACACACAATACGACCAAAACTGTTCAATGTTGAATTTTTATCTTCATGTGTGGGGTCTCTTACAGAACATAAAAAATATCTTCAGATTAAGAAAATCCTTATGTGTGTACCCAGCTCAATAACATAAAAATACCAACCAAGACAGCCTGGGTGAACTCATGAGAAGTGTTTAGTCACTTGACCTAAAGGTTCAAAGAACTGATTACAGTTTTGGTGAGCTAATAAGGACCTGACTGTGTGCTGGCTTTGGAGCAACTAGAGCCAGACAGAAGTCAACAGTCTCTGTTTACTTTCTGGACTTTAACAACAGTGAATTATGGCCAATTAGAGAGCATTTTCCTCACACAAACTTTCATGCTTGTCTGTTTATAAGTGAGCACAGACCAAACATGAGGTAATTAAGCCACAATGTAACAAATTGGTCCATGAATAGGACCAGAGCAAACAAAGAAGGCATGTTCGTATGCCCTTAGAATACATGTCATTCCCTCACAGTGATTAATTTCACCTATTTAGCGAGGTTGCACATTAATTTCATTGTGTTGTACTCTGCTGTAATCAGGCACTAACCTCTGTGGTTTGACAAAAGCTTTCAGGGCCACTTTACAAAGCCACAGGAGAGGAGAACTTGATACTGAAGATCGATTTTTCCTTAAATTATTACCATAAGAGCCCGTCTGTTTGGACAGATGATACGGCCATGCTAAAGCAATGTGTATGGATCAGTCTAGGGCTCCTCCAGCCTCCACACGTCTGAGTGAAGTGGACTGGGTTTTGTTCCCAAACAAGCTGCACCTCTGCAGTCATCTGTTGTCTGATGAGTGTGTAGAAGAACACTGGGCCTCTTAAGTGAGGAAGTGAAGTGAGAGGGCTATAGAAAGCACGGCTTATGTGCTCTGGGAGGTGGAGCGTGTTATGGCCTGTCTGAAAACTTCTGCAAACTTTGGCTCTAAAACTTCAACAGACAAATAACCAAAGCTACATACCATAAGTCATGGAGGAAGCCCAAGTTCACAACAGTCTCTTTCTCTCTCTACCCTGCAAATGCACACAGCAAGCAGCAGCTGAAGAAGCATTGCTCAGACACCTCAAGCTGTTAATTTACTTCCTGTCTCGACACAAGCAGCCAACTGTGAAATGTCATAAAGGGAACATCAGTGTGTCCACGGAGCACATAGACGAACACACATTTACACACAAACCACCAAAATCTGTTCTGCACTGCCCCCTTTCTGGTTCCCATTATGCTTAAAAGTACCCAAACGTCCTGTAACAGTGCCACTGGTGCATGTTCGTGTGCCTGTCAGTTCATTGATAGTGTGTATTTGTGAGAGTGTGAGAGTGCTTTGGGGAGGTCGAGCCTAATGGAGACACTGCTCCCCTGTTTTCAGTTTCATGCTGTGCTGACAGACAGAGAGACAACCTCTGCTGTGATGGTGGGAACACAAATTGAGATAAATGATAGAAATGAAGGAACACTGTGAGACACTTTTACAGCCTGTCTCAAAGTGTTACGAGCTGTCACCAGTCTGTTTTAAAGGTAGAATATGCAACATTTAAACATCAACATCGGATATATATAATGTACTGTAAGGTCCTAACAGTGACAAAAATGTTTTTATTTTCAAAGGTTTTCCATTAAAGCCCCAGTCACACATTCCCGTTTCTCATGGCGATTGTGCACGATTGTCATAATCCTGATGAAACGTGCTTTGGTCGTACTGCATGCGCTACTTCGTCTGGATCAGCCTTGTACAGTCGTGGATGAACGACGGGGAACGTGGAAGGGTCCCGACAGTTTTGAACTGTTCAAAACTGTCATGGAGAATCACCCGTCTCAGTACAGCGGGATGGAAGCCTAATGCAGTCCTAATGCGAACGGTATTAGCGTGGCATGTATGGAGCTAAGTCGAGCTGATCGTGGCTCAATCCTGAAAGTTTTACGGACGACTGACAAGGATGTATCCGTTTGTGCCCCGACTGTGTCCCGTTCAAGATGGCGCAAGCGACAGGGCTCAGTCGGGGCTTACGTGACGCGAACTGAGCTCGAGCGGGGCTGACATCGTGTCAGCGGGATGGACTCCTCGTCATATCACTGTATCAACCTAGCTGGAGTGGGACGAACGCCCCCTGAAGCGCTGTAGAAGCACTACCGACGGTGTATTTACGGGGCGTGTTCAGGGGTGAGACAGTCATTTCATCCGATCACACCAGCCTCATCAATCGTGTACAGTCGTGCACAATCGCCATGAGAAACTGGAATGTGTGACTTAGGCATAAAACAGCAGTGTTTCAAGAAATATGTCCTCCATGAAACATGAAACACAGATTTAAATGAGTTTGACAAGGGACAAATAATGATGGCTAGACTGGGTCAGGACATCTGCAAAACTGCAGCTCTTGGCGAGGGTTCCTGGTCTCAGTGTTCATAATCTATCTAAAGTGGTTCAAGAAAGGAACAGTGGTGAACTGGCAACAGAGTCACAGGCAGCAAAGGCTCATTGATGCACATGGGGAATGAAACCTGCCCGGTAACATCCACTCCAACAGATGAGCTACTGTTGCTCGAGAAGTTTATGCTGGCTCTGACAGAATGTGGCAGAATACATAATGGGTCGCAATTTGTTGCATATGGGGCTGTATAGACGCAGACCAGTCACAATGCCTGAAGTCATAATTTTATGCCTGATCAGTTTATGCTGACCATAAAAGGAGAATTAAGGCTTTAGTAAGCACTGAGCGTACTGGGCACATGTTAGATCAGTAACCAGGCTCGGTGTTCATTCCCATCGACGTCCTTGGATCAGTTTGTAGTCAGTAAAGACATTTGCTTTGTCTTGTGTTTGTGCTGACATTAATGAACATGACAGTAATGAAATATACAAGACACGCTGAAGTTAAACTGCCCTTTGTTTTTGGAAATAAGCATCTAATTTCCTCTCCATTCCCAGTTTAAACCTATATTTTCTACATCTTGCTCAAAGTGTTCGGCCTTTCTTGCCTCCACCCTTTTTAAAAGCATACAGTGTCTCCTCTATCCAGTTTCTGTTCTTGTTTCTCTTGGTTATAAACTCTCTCTTTTGTATTTAGAATGAGCTTTTCCCTGCTTCCTCTCTCCTTTCTCCTGCTGTGTTTCTTCTCTGCTTGATCCGTTTTGAATTTCCAATTCACAGACAGAGTAAGAGATTTGTCTGGTCCAATGGTATGTGTGACCACCGTACAGGAAAGAAAAGATGGGCCTTTTAAGAATAGTTGAAAAGCTCTAAAAACTTTGCTGTTTAAAACAAAAACATGAAGGAATAACCATATTAACACATGTTGATACATCAGACATTATGCAAGCTGGCCTTTGTTTACTTATTTCACAAGGCCCAGTCGCAATATGAATACCAGTATCTATTAGAGTTAATACGGTAAGTTAGTCTTCTTTTTAAATAATCGAAGTCAAATAGCAGTCAAACAAATGACAGGGTTTTGTTGCCAGAGTGAAATAAAAGAACTAACAGGCTTTCTACAAAAGACTTTAGTTAAGACAACTTTCAAGCCCATCAAGCTCAATATGTAAAAATTTAAAGTAAGTAAATAAAAATATCCCCTAACTTTCATAAAGCTGCTTATAGCACAGAATGACTTAACACAGATGTGGCATCAGTCTGGCTTTGTAAGCACATCATTAACAATAAGCTGACAGTGGATGCTCCATCATTTTTGAAGCTTAAGAGGTCGCACAAGGGTTAGGAGTAAAGGCAAAGTTGAGCAGGTACGAGAGGCGAATGTCAATCATTTACAATGCCTCCAATATTTTTGTATTATTACTTCATTCTGTGCGTGGTTGATGGAAAAGTACTGTGATAATCAATGTTAAATTAAGCAGGGATAGTTAATAAACAGTTAGTGAATTAGAGGTGTTTTTTTAAAGCAACAAAAACAAGTTCAGCCATTTTATACAACTAGTAAGTATTTTAAGACCAAATCTGTATGTTACTTGTCACACCAGTCTGATTAACCTCCATGAAATTAGCTCTACAGCATGTTCATTTTAATACTCTCTCCTTTGTCCACTGTTGTTAACCCCTCTTGATTCAAATACTGGAATATTTTGTTTGTACTTTGAACTCTTTTTAACAAGCTTTAGCTTTTTGCCAAATGGTCTTTTTTGGTTTAAATAAATTATCACACTATGCAGGAATCCTTTATCTTTGTGTTCAACCTGACCCTGACGATGTACAGTACACTGATAAGGAACCCTGTCTGTGTTTTAGTCGCAGCAAAACTAAGCAGAATAAAGTTAAATTCTTTCATCAATCAACCCCTTCAAAAAGAAATTGGTATGAAATTAGAAGGTTTTCAAACAATAATATATATTTTTTTTTATCTCACAACAGTGGATTCTTTACCAGTTATTGGAAGGCTACAGCTAATACATTTTGTTATGTCTTTGGGCATGACACTTAACACCAAGTTGATGCCACTGCTGCGTTAGTGGCATGCAAATGGATATGAGAATTCAAAGATGTGTTAGCTTAACCTCATTGAACATTACATAAAAACTCTAAACCATCAGTGAGTGAATGTGAGTGTTAAATATGATTTGTGGTATAAAATCACTTTGAACAATCAGAACAACTAGAAAAGCACCTTTAGGTTGAGGCCCATTTAGTCGTTTTTTTTTAATAAATGTATCCTTATTAAATTATTTATTCTTTAACTTTCAAAGTACATCTAATAGTAGGAGGGCCCTTAACAGAGAGGAAGACGTAAGTCCTTTTCCCTTAGAGCACTCCATTTACCTGTTTATCACACTATGTAAGCTACTTAATGACCCACTGTCATCCAACCAAGAGTGTGTAGCCTTACTGCATTAACTTTAGCTAAACTACATACAGTATCTTTAGCAAAAGAAAATGTAGGTCACATGTCTCTGACAACTGCTCCACAATGGCTTAGGCAAGGGCATGAAAGATGCTGATGGACGGGGCAACTGGAAGATAGGGTAAGCAGAAAAAAAAGGTGGGGTACAGTAAATATTGGACAGGTTTTTGCTCTTGGAGAGAACTTGAAGAAACAAAAGGCTGCTAATTAGAAGCTTGCTTGCTTTTGGTTAGGGTGAAACTGTGATAATTTAAGCTTTTTGTTGTATTTGGTTGATCTTTTATCATGTTGTTAAGACAATTCAGATCTTTCCAAGGGGCTCTTTCACCTCAGTCTGTGGACAATATGGTAACAGTTAAATTGATGTTCTCTCAATGGCAACCATTTTTAGAAATGGGGAGATGATTTTTTACAACAGAAAAAACATGTTCACAAATATGATACCATAAAACTCTCTTATCAGTGAAGTTGAATCATTTGGTACGGTGTCTTTCTTCACCAGCTTCACCTCCCTCTGTATGTCAACTAGTGTAGCTCCCACAGGCCACATGAACTTGTTAGCTGTTGTTCACAACAGAACAGCCCTCTATTTAATTTGAGTGTTTTTAAGAGCCCAGACTCTCAAGCACTTTAGGGAAAATAGTTGATTTTGAAAAATGAAAAAGAAGACAATTTTTTGCTTAGTGCGACATGTTCCCTCTCTGTGTCATTTATCATTAGTCCTCTTAGGAACATCTTGGACCAGTTTTAGGGCCAAAACCTAAAACGGACTTCAGATCCTCACCTTTAAAATCCTTCTTGTTTGAGTATTAGTTTCTCTAAATTTCCTTCAGGGGTGGATGTGTGTGAATGGTTGTTTGCTGCAATGTGCCAGCCCTGTGATTGACTAGCTACCCAATGGCATCAGGGTTTGGCTCCAGTACCTTGGTCCCCAAAGGGATAAGTATAAACATTTAGTATTTGATGGATCAGTGAAGTTTGGTGTCCAATCTCTGATTGGGCTGGCAGCACATTTAGCCCCAGACTACAACCTCTTAAAGGTAAACTTGGGAAAACATTTTCTATGTAATGATTGGAGGGAAACAGCAATCTGTGTCCATTTAAGTAGCAGGACTGTAGTGAATGATTCATAACACTTTTTAAAAGCAACACAGATCAGATCCCTTCTTTGATATTATGATTCATTTGCCTTTTGAATTATAAAGCCCCCATGTCATAAAAAATCAACTTTCTTTGCTTTAATGCTGTTTAAATTGGATTTGGGAGCAGAAGAACATGACCCATTTTACAACACTCTCAGTTAAAAAAAAAAGTGCTTTTCTCAAGAAAACAGCCCTTAAAATGCTTTGTTTTTTTACTTCCGGGGTTTGTAATGCAATAGATTTACAGCCTCCTCCTGCATGTGTGGTTTATGGTCGTCAAAGGCAGACACCATGACTGTTTTAACAATCCCCTCAGTTATTGTTTGGCCAGACAATCAGCGCATGGCTCAGTATCACAGCCTGCTGTAGCCTCCCTGCTCTCAGAACCGAGTGTGAATCATCAAACACATCAGGGAAGGGACCTTTAAATTTGTTGTTGCATAGTTTTTAACCTTTATTTGACAAATTTAACATTTCTATGTCTTAGTGGGTTAATTTGGCCTTTTGTTTACTTGCCATATATACAGGATTTATGTATATGTATATGTTGTAATTTTTACCTTATATTTTGATTTTGTAGATTGCATTCAAATACATTCTCTGCTCTACATAAAAAGAAGAAATATATAATGTTGCTTGAGTGAGTTTACAAGATTTGTGCATTAACACTCACCATATTTGCTTGTCTAATTGCTTCTTGAAGAGTCAACATACACAACAGGCCTCTCACTCATATCTGTTTGTCTTTGTTTAGCCCCGTCTGGTTTGTGCAGCATTCATCAAACTGATAATTTGGCTTTAATGACCTATCTTAACATTTCACCCCATCTATTTTTCATAATTCACTGCCTTAAATTACACCCCACAGCCAAATATAATCACAGCATCTGCCTCATCCACACTGCCATTAAAGCCAATCTGTGTTTTTTTTTATGTGACACCCAAAGTTGCACGCGGATTGTGAAAAATGGTTGGTTGGGGCACTTAAGTGTAAGACAATCATGTTTAAAATGTCAGTAAACTGCTCCATGGCTGGACAATACCGGGCGACCGCAGTTTGTAAAGTCCAGTTTTAAATGAGCTCTGACTCATCCCAACATATTTAACTAGAGCAGAGAAAGAAAAAGGTCACAGAGGATGAATAAATCATTGAGATATTATGTAAAAGTCTCAGCTGCATCAATCGCTCTGGTACTTTGCCTTTGTGCTTTGAAACTTGGCTGTGATACTGCAGGGGGGGATCTAATAAATAGGTTTTTCCACCAAATAGAAATACTTTAGGGAAACTGACCATCTCCTCTGTGACTCATTTAGTTGGACTTTGGATTTTTTCTGTAATTCTGCTCTACTTTGTGATTTAGCCTGATAAAATCTCTTTAGCTCTACATCAAAATCTTTCCCACTGAGGGCTTCTTATGTCATGTAATCAAACTTTTCTAAAGTCTGAGATTAAAAGGATCCAGCAGCAGACTGAGACACTTGGTCTGGCTTGTTTGAGTATTGTCCTCTGGTGTGTGTTTGAATATTGAATATGTGTATTGATCTGGCCTGCATGCAACTGGCACTTAAACCAAATGGTGGTTGCAGATCATCTTAGTGACACTACAGCACAATGGACCATTTACTCAAACACACACAAACACAAACATGCACAGCCCTGGACATAATAACCAGTCCAAGCGTGAATCATTAGCGTACCTTTGTGACTGCTCATTTGTTCAATTACAGTGGTGTGTCAGCAGAAAATGCACATGCGGACTTGTAATGTCACAATCAAGCATAATTAACCAACCAAACTGTAACACGGGTGTCTGGGTAATGACAGATCTGACTCAGGAAAAGAAACATCAACAAATGTTTTCATAACTAAAACTCCCTGGAGGTCAGACAGTTGTACAATGGCTAACCTGACAGACAGTTTAATATATCTTCAGGATTATAAGCTGGACGGTTCCAGCCCTCGTGGGGAGATGTAGTTTTCCCATGAGGCTTTAGTAAAGTATACCCCCTTCTTCAGCCTGGAGCTCTGCAAGATGGAACTGCCTGATGCTGGAGTTAAAAACAGCTGTCCTGCAAACTTGTAAAGTTTAGTGTTGGATCAAGAAGAAGGTATTATGTGGTTTTGTGATCATTTTATTTCAATCAATAAATCAAACTTTATTTGCATAGCACTTTTCATACAGGACTTTGTAATACAAAGTGCTTTATTTGTGAAAGTTTCATCTTTTATGGTCTTGGTTCATGCGTTGCAATACGCTAGAACATCCTGTTCTGTGCAGGGCTGTAAAAGAGGGTTTATGAGCATCCCAAAATCTGATAACTGAAAGGAAAGTTCTACAAGCACCTGGAACCAGTCTACAGTCGAAAAAATCAGTAAAATATGGGACTGATTGGTTTGTTTGCACACCTTAGTTATTTTTATTTACCTAGTGTAACTCTCACTGTGAAAACTGCATTTATACTAAGATTGTTTTTGTTGTTCATGGTTCTTTGTTATTAGTTTGAGGCCCCATTTTTTAAACATTTTGTTTAATTGCTATAGCTGTTAAAAGTTCCCAAGCTTGTTTTTATCTTCCCTTTTCAATTTCAATTAAGACTTGTATCTCATATAAATACCTATTTAAAGATATTTATATATCCATCACCACTGTTCCTTCCTTGGACCACTTTTGATAGATACTGACCACTGTAAACCTGGTACTCCCCACAAGACCTGCAGTTTTAGTGATGCTCTGACCCAGTGATTAAATCAACACAACCTGGTCCTTGTCAAAATCACTCAAATCCTTAAACTTGGTGATTTTTCCTGCTTTCTGGCATCAACTTTGAGTACAAAATGTTCACTTGCTGTCTAATATGTCCTACTCACCAACAGGTGAAGTGATAACCAGTGTCATTCACTTAAGTTTTATTATGTCATGCATTATTGATGTCTAAAATAGATCTGCAAGCTAAAATTCAAGCAGAGTGTCATACAGCACTCCTATGAACAGGACAAAAAGTCAGCAGCATCATCATTACCAGCTGTTTCAGAACATGTTGCAGGAATTACATTAAAATTCAGCTCGAACATTAAATATCTTGTCTTTGTAGTGTATTCACTTAAATCTAGGTTGATAGGATTTGCAAGTCATTGTAATCTGTTTTTATTACATTTTACACAATGTCCCAACATCACTGAAACTGAAGTTTGTCTATAAACAATAACATATTGATCCAATTTTCTCCTTAAGCTGGAAACTTTGGCTCAATCTAAGACCAATGTTTAGGAATTAATGAAAAAAAGCAACATTTAGCTTGTGGCAGCAGCCTGCTCTGCTTTGATAACACAGAAACTAAATACCCTGGAAAGAAATGCATCAATTACATCACACTGCCTGACACCGCCTTCATTATTCTGTTGTATGTAAATCCCCCCGCCTTCACCACCCCTGAAATAAGCACTGTAGCTCTCTGTTTGAATGACAATATCGCAGTCATGTAGGAGCCTGTTACTTATATTACGGTTGTATGAACTTGTATGAGCCGATAACACATAATCCTTTTGTATACTAATGAGTCGCCGCTCTCACTTTCAATCCGTGTGCCAGGCGGCGTGTGCCTGCTTTGTAAATGTGTGTGGGGATAATGGAGAACCTGGTGATTGATGGAAAGGTTAATCATTCCAGACAGATGGTATGTGCTGCTAAATCAGCATTAGGTGAAGTCAGACTGTGGATATACGCTTGTGTGTGCGCGCAGCAGTGTGTGCATGCCTGCTTAAGTCATAATGAGCGGGTGTCCACTGCTTGATTGGATGCGAGTCGAGGGGGACCGGGCAAGTGAGGCATCATGGGAACCAGAAGCGTAATTATTTCCAGTGTAAGGAAAACTGTGTACACTTCCTAAATAATACTCTGTCTGTATGAGTAACCGAGAGCCGTGCTGAGACAGGACACGAGGCACGTTTCGAGGTCAACAACTCATCACGCTTAGAGCGCCATCCGAGCCTACGGAAACCCGCCAAGGTCATTTTATGGCAACTGTGAGTCAAGTGGTGATTGGATTGACCCTAAATGTCGAGTGTGCGGGTGTGTGTGTGTGAAAAAGTCTGATGAGGGTAAGTGAACCTTTTGTCTAAGCCTCATAAAATCTGTCGACCTAAGGACACGGCTTCACTGCACGCACGTTTACACTCACACAGTTCTAATGTACAGCATGTTGATTCGCCACGACATGCATTACTGGCGCCATGCTCCCATGCATTACATACATAAAACATGATGCCGTGTAAACCGAACGCCTCCACACCAGTAAACTCATACTCAGCCCCTCGTGTCCTCACATGAGTGCGCACATAAACACATTCACACATGAGATGGAAGGAAGCAGGCGGCAAGAGGTGGCAAGAGGGAGTAAAAGGCGGCAGGAGGCGACCAGTGTCAAGTGATAAATGTGTTTGTACAGCTTGTGTACACGCAGAAGTGTTTATATACAAATATACAGGTACTTATTAAAGGTGAATGACAAGACTTTAAAGGAACATTCGGGTGGATCTAATTTTCCTGTTTGAAACCATTTTAAGCATGGGAAGAAGTTTGAACTTATAAAACAGAGAACAATGATTGCAAACCTTTTGATCTTTATTCAACTGAATCCACAGTGAAGATAAATCATATAATGTTTAAACTAATAGATGTCATTGTTTTGATTGCAGATATTTACTTATTGTCAATTTGATGCTAGCAACATGTTTTTAAAAACGCTGTGAGAGAGGCAACAAAACACTGGGAAAGTCGGGGTGCTGGTTTGGCGGAGTGGCTAGCAACCAGGCACGTCCCATTGACATATTTCTGCCGGCCGCGTTGAATCTAGCCTGTGGCCAGTTTTCAGAGTGTCTTCACCTACTCTCTCGTCCCCTTTCGCAAGCCTATCCACTGTCCTTCTCTCTTTCCTATCAATAAAGGCACAAAATGCCAAAAAAAATACATTTTTAAAAAAGAAAATACTGGGAAAGTTGGGGAATGTTTAAAAAACGCCTGTTTTGACCATTACACTGGTGAACAGGTGAGTGTCAGGTTTGGGTATCAAAGGAGCATCAGCAAAAGGCTTGGTCATTCACAAGGAAGGATGGGGCAAGGTTCACTTCTTTGTCAAGAACTGCCTGAGCAGTCCTCCTGTTCTAAAGGACGCATATTTGGCCATTCTGCTTTGGGCTGCTCACATTTGTTGTAGACTGGAGCTCGGCAAGATGGATCTACCCAATTATTACTAAGTATGGATATTGACTCCAGTCTTTGAAGAGACTCGTAGGCAAGAAGAATTGCAGACAAACTGTCTTCAATTGTGAGAGGATTTCAGAATACATTCTTTATGAGTCTTTAAAAAGTTTAAGTGAGGTCTGCCAGTGTGCTGGTGGACATTGGGTTTAAAAACAGACACATACTGCTTTAACACTAAAATTAGCAGGTCAACACAGCTTTTTTTCAATGTGGGCTAACCCGCTAAAAATCAGCAAGTGACTCAGACCCGGGTCTAATCAGCAGCAGACGAGCTGCTCGGCTGGGTTTTTTTCCTCTGATGTGTCAAGCTGATGTCACCACGTTGATGTCATCATCAGCGCCATGAAACACGTCCATGTAAACAATGGAAAGGAGCATAGTAGCTACGGACGTGGTGGTTAACTGTTTTCTGTATGTTGTACTTTTGTCCCTCTTTAAAAATGTACAAACTCAGCGCAGACTGAACGACATTTGAAGGCTGATGATACAAAGGCGGATTGAATGTGCTGCTGAGATGCCAAAAAGTCACGTAAGTTACAGATGAAGAGGGTGGGCGGGGTATTATGCCGTTGGCACGTTTCACCGTCGAAATTAGCAGGTTGACCCGGGTGTAATGTTCCCACTGAAGCTGATCGGAGGTGAGCTGATAAAACCTGTGTCGCTTGCAGGGTCAGTCAACCCGAGTCGAAATGCTGATTATGGCCCTTTTCCACTAGCACACCTTGGCCCTACTCTACTCAGCTCTACTAGATTTGCAGTGTGTTTCCACTAGCCTTGTACCTCCTAAAACAAGCTAGTTTTAGTACCTACTCCGCTCTGGTTCCAAGTGAGCTGAGTCAATACTAAAAGATGACGTCACCGACTGCCGGCTACTGATTGGTCAGACAATTGTCATGAGCGCGACGACCTAGCATGCTAGCTGTAGCTGCCATTAGCTTACCCTCATACGTCTTTTCTTTGCAGCTCTCGTCCTCGGCTTCATTCTGCTGTATAGCTTCCAAAAGTCTCCTGTGCTTATCAAGGCGTATTTCTTCCTGCCACCTGCAGCCTTCTTCTGCTTTCCTTTTTTACTCCGTTTGTGACAAAAAGCCACAAATTATTGTGTCGCGCTCAAAATGACGTCACCACAGTGCCGCTCAGCTGTTTACAGCGACACTGCATGCCGTTGGGCAGGCGACTGGGACTAATGAAAAAGCAGCACAAGGCGAGTAGAGTAGAGCCGGGTAGAGTCGAGTAGAGTAGAGTAGGGCTAATGGAAAAGTGCCATTAGACCTTTTCAAACTGCTGACAAGAGCTGATTGTTTCTGGGTTTAAACAGGTTTTTTGGCCAGTCTGAAAGGGTACAAGTGGAAATTCCTGTCTTTTTACACAAAGCCTCATAGTGTTGTAACTTAGATCTAACCAAAAAATAGATAATTGAAGCAAATTACAAAACAGTCACTTTCTCCTGATTAGAAGAAAACTCAAATCTCTAAGCCACAAACTGTGGCGGTGAGGTAACAATAAAAACCTGGAATTGCAGTCTGAATGATGTTACGTGTGACAAGACACTTTGAACGTTTTGCCAAAATAACACAAAGAGACAGTTCTGCAGTCAAAAGAGATGAAAGCATGTTCACACCTCCACTCTTTTTGTACAAACCTCTGTGAAGAATCGCTTACCCAAACCAACAGAGTAACAGCTTGATTGACACGTGGGAGCGAGCGAGTTGGAGGTGCTGCATCAGAGCTTCATCTCCCCGCTCACAGTTCCGCTCAGACACAACAATGCTGCTAATAATCTGTCTGACCACCGTCACATTACTCCACCGCTCCATGTTTTGTTGTGCCAGCCTCCTCGGATCCTCTGCAAACTTGGCCTACATTCACATATATATGACAGGATGATCAGCTCAGCTCAGAAGAATGGATATGTCTGAACTCTTTTTATAAACAAGATAAAGTACAAGCATGAAATCTAAGACTTCTACAACAACAACTGTCAAATCTGAACAAACTTGTCCCCCCAAAATAAAGACACAAGAATTTGACTTCAGCGTGAGTCACCCCCTCCGTCAAATTCCCTATCTTCTTAAGAGATTTATGTTTAGTACCAATGATTTTTTTCTCCTCCACAACATTCTTCCTATCACAGATAAACCGGCTGTGTTTGATGTATAAATCCCTGATAGAAGTGAGACTAACATTTGTTTCTGGAGGCATTTGCTTCTTTGTTTTTCACCCTGATGTGTTTGAAAATGGTGCCTTTAACACTTTTAGAACAGAAGGAAAAAAATCCTCTACATCTGATGTGTGGATTCTCTTATCTCTGCGGTGTCACATTTTCCTGAAAACATGCAATATTGTGTAATTCAAACCCTCACAAAGCCTCTCCTGCTGAGTTATAAATCCATCCTCCTCAATCCTTCCTGATCACATCTCACATCTGCACGGCCCTCGGTGTGTTGAGAAGCGGCATGTTCCTATAGCAGCATGTGACCTTTGTGTTTCTATGTCTGAACAAGAGGCTATTATTACCTCAACAACATGCTCCAGCTCTGCTTCTGTGATTGAATACAAAATACTGGGATGTATGTTTAATCCAGGGGGAGATTTGGAGTCGTAGTGTTTGTTAATGTTATTCAGATGTAAATATTAAACCTTTAATCTCTTTATATTTATCTAGCAGTTGTATAGAAGCGCCACAGAGCATTTTAAACACGGAAGTTGATCAAATATCAAATTCTACTTCTGCCTATGATTATGTGCCTTCAAAATGGAAATAAATATTTAACAGTGATGGCAAGAGAAGCACACTGGATTTGTAACAGTGATGAATAGGATTCTTACTATTTGTCTTTGAGGATATAGGTACATGTTCTTCGTCACACTTTGGAAAAAAAAAAGCGTAAACACTTAATGTCAACAGTAAACAAAAACAGAAAATGATGAGATGGTTGATTTTATATGATGCCGATTGCCTTGCCCCTGAACTGTCTGTACCTTTTTAATCCAAAAGATGTAAAAGTGATCTTACTTTATCAGCATGTGAGCAACAGGTGTTTAAAGATGTTGCTTCATGTAGATGAATCCTTATCTGCGTGAGGGAAGAGAAGGGGTGGATCCAAATAGTCCTTCCTAAGTCCTTTCCTATACACTTCACTTTAACCCCAATAAAAAATGTCACAGGGTCAAGGGAAGGAGGGAAAAGACGAGAGGAAAGGAGGAATGTGGCTAAAGAGGAATTCGACTGCACTTTCACTTTGGTGTCATATTACTTGTGACGTTGATAAGCCACAACGAACTACAATGTTCCAAAAATGAACTACAAGAAGCGCATTTGTCCTCTGCCTTATCTCACAGGGTCGTTTCGTGTCTTCACTGGTTAACATCAACAATCCATGATCAGAGGATTTACCTGTGATGGTGCTTTGTCTTTGGTCATGCAGCTGTGAGGTTCATGAGAGCGTCTATAAATGTTGCCTGATAATACAGCAGACTGTCAGAAGCACTATTCCCCTTGTTTCATTCACATATATCATCATGAACATTGTTTTAATGTATTAAATTTGGAGTATTGTAAAAGTCCTCGATGTCCTTCTTTTATTGATTGTTTTTAATAAACGTTATTAGACCTTATCGTTCTGTCTCTTCTCCATTGTAATGGCGTAAGTCATTATGGGGTGTTTTCTTCTACTTTCCTTTTGAAAAGGATGGTCCAGTGTTTCCTAAGCTAAAGGAGATATTAAGGGAAGCAACGACCCTCCTTTCCTTAACTTTTGGAGAATTCGACCAGCACTTATCATGGCCGACGTTTAAATGCTTCCGGGTCATTTCACCATTAAGGAAGGTTCCTTATCAAAAAAGGACTATTCAGATGCACCCAAGGTCTCGGTTAGTTGGCAGCATGAAATACTTCACAAAATCCTTGCATGATGTGATCTTGTAATGTATGAGACCTCTTTTTCTCTTGTATCCACATCTTATTTTACTGTTAAAATTATTGCTGCACTCCTTAACTGACCTCCTGATGGGTCCCAAGGTTAAAAATTCAACATGTGCACAATGGTTGTGCATCAAAAGAATCAGTGGCATTAACAGTACTTTGAAGTTAACAATATTTATTGCAAAAAAAAACAAAAAACAATTGAAGGCACACATATATTATTATATGTATGTGTGGCATTAAGACCTTAAAATTACAGGAAAATTCTGTAAAATTATATTATACTGTTTATGCTTGCATATGAAATTTGCAATAATGTAATATGATTCTACAACACTGTATTTTATAATAAATTAAATTTGGCTGCCATTTCAACATAAAAACATTTATTTTCGTCAGTGTTGCTATGAAATAATTAAAATACTTTTCTGTGATTTATTTGTAATTGTATACCCGATATTTTCTGTGAAAATTATTGTGATATTTTTAACAGAACCCTCTTGCTGCGGTTCATCTTTGGTTTTAAAAGTCTGAGACTTTATTCTGGAAGCTGGTTGTTGTTCTCGGTGTCCTCTTTAAGTTAGCACAGATCGCCTTTGATGAATTTTTCAGTTGCCGTAAACCAGATTAGTTTTTACACCAAAAAAGTGTCTGCTGAGGATTGGGGCAAAGCAGTTAAGGCTTAACAAATGTGGACAACAAAACATAAACAACGATCTGAATAGTTATAAAGCTCAAAGGACGTCAGCCCTTCATCAGAGTCACGATGACTGACATCTCCTCCCTGAACAGTCACCTGGTGTGGAGCAAACAGCTGCTTTATGTGAAGATCTGAACCCTTTTCCACCATTTTCCTCCTGCATGAGACCAAAAAAAATCTTCAAAATGAATAAAAGAATTTGCCTCAATCTCTAAAATATTCTGAACAAAGAGCCTCACTCTCCCAAGTGAATATTCATGTGGTGAAACACTGCCGAGCTCTTGAACAAATTTCAAATAAAGCGTCTCTCAGGACTCTTCTCTCCAACAGCGTTTAATGCTGAAAAATGAGCCCCTTCTCTGCACCTCACCTGCACAAACATCTGCACAGCTTATTTGCTTTGCCGCTGCATCAGACGGACATTGTTTCGGCATTTTGTTGCATTTAGAGTCGAGCTTTAAAGCAACAACAAGGGGGGATTATTCTATTAGTCAGTTTCTCCCCGCCAAAGTAAAGTACCGCGGAAGACTTAATGGCGTTGGGTGGAAAGATCTGAGTCGACGGCAGGTTTACAGAGAGGGTTTCCGATCGCTTTGCATAATCCCAAGAGACATCTGTCTGTGAGCGTGAGTCCCACCTCGCAAATTTCACATTTGAAGAATTTAAATTAGACGCTTGAGGACATGACACACGAACAGCAAACACATACGGGCAAGGATGCTAATTTCAGGCAGATAATCGGCTATTTGAAGCTAATCTTTGCTGCCTGGGAGCATGTTTTGGCACTTTGAAATCTGATTTTGCTTCTAAATAAACCATAACTTTGTTAAGTGGGAGAGTGAGCTCTAAACTTTGAGCTCTGTTTATCACTCAGTTCAGATGATTTGTTCATTGGGTTTTACGTGTTTGCAGAATTTAGCAGATAAGGAGCATTTTGTCTCATGCTCTCCAAAGTGCACACACGCCCATCTGTTCATCCCTCTGCATTGTTCCTGGTGTTTTCTCAGCATATCTCCCTCATACTTCCGCATGACTCCTTTTTGTTTGTTTGTTTGCTTGTGTTTCCTCTCGTCTGACACATCTCAGAGGCGTCACCGAGCACGTGCGGCACTGATGTGTGGGCCCTCGTGTTAAATGGAGGAGAAGTTATGCCGCTGATTTTGATCTTCCTTAAACTGTCAGTGGGCTTTTCATCGATTCCTCTCCGTCTGTCTGTCTCTCTTTGTACACCTGTCAGCGCCTCGCTGCCAAGACAAATGAACCAGGAGGGATGCTGACAGGATGTTCTCGGGATGTTTTTATCCTCGCACCCATACGCTGTGGCTTTGGCAAAGTTTAGCATTTTAACTGAACACATCATTGCTGCGTTCATATGAGGGGCTTTTAAAGGATAAGTTCGGTTTCTACAGCTTTCACATTGTTTATAGAATGAAGTAGAACAATATACTCACCCATCCATACGGACATCCGTATAATGGTAGCACACTGGGCATGTATAGCGCTGCTCCTAAAACTGCATAAATCGTCCAAAAACTCATTAGTTTCACCAATATTTCATCATGGTCCGCTCGGGCTACTCCTCCAACACAGTCTGGGGTCACTCCTCTCATTTTTTCGTGACTGTGCTGACCTCTGAACTGGAAACTTTCTTTACGGCTGCCACACATGCGCAGCACGGCTTCCTCCTTTCGATGAGCTCCTCATCTGTAAACTCTGGCTCGAAACTGTAAGGACACCCATCATATTCAAAGTTCTCCTCCACAACATCTTCATCCAATAGATATTTGTCCATTTTGCACAAAACAGGATGAAGAAAGTTGTTGAGTAGCCGGCGGTCACCCCTGAAACAATGAGCCGTACTGCGCATGCGCGGCAGCCGTAAAGAAAGTTTTCAATTCAGAGCTCAGCACAGTCACGAAAACATGTGTGGAGCGACACCGGACTGCCGTGGAGGAGTAGCCCGAGCGGACCATGATGAAATATTGGTGAAACTAATGAGTTTTTGGACGATTAATGCAGTTTTAGAAGCGGCGCTATACATGCCCCGTGTGCTACCATTATACGGATGTCCGCCGCTCGATTTTGGATCTAAATATCTCCCGAAGCACTGTTTGGATCAGGAAAGCCTTCTGGGTGAGTATATTGTTCTACTTCATTCTATAAACAATGTGAAAGCTGTAGAAACCAAACTTATCCTTTAAGCAGAGGGCAAACAAAAGCTAACACTAATAGGCAGCAGCAGTTTAACCATCGGACAGAAAAGAGCGATCTGCAGGTGCCTTGAGCTTTATGAGGCCTAAAGATACAGTTTGTCAAATATAAAAGTGTCTGTCTAAATGATATTCACTGGTTTAAAGACATGATTACAATGGCAAAGAGTGATGGGAACTCCAAGCCAGATTCACAAACATGTCCAAATGAGCATTGTTTGTCATCTTTAAGTAATGCAATAAAACTTGTGTGATCAATTTTGTTTTTATTTAATAATGTCGCCTTATTTGTGCAATTTGGACTGTGCTTAGAGATGGTGGTTTCAAAAACGATAGTAATTAATCCCAACATCCGTCCATCATCTATACAGCTTATCCCTTTCTGGTCGTGGGGGGCTGGAGCCTATCCCAGCTGACATTAGGCGATAGGCGGAGTACACCCTGAACCGGCTGCCAGCCAATCGCAGAGCAATATGAACGGTAGGAAATCCATTCCCTCTCATACTTAAATCTGACAGCAATTTGGAGTCACCAATCAACCTAATGAGCATATTTCTGGTCTCTGGGTAGGAAGCTGGAGCACCCGGAGAGAATCCACACATGCATGGGAAGAAAATGTAAACCACACAGAAAGGCCCACATCAGGATCAAACCAGCAACTTTCTTGCTGTGAGGTACGTACACTATCTGCTGCACCACCATATTTGAGCAATTTTACAGCGAAAATGCTAATTACTTTGGTAAATGAAATTTTAGAATTCTGTATTTTCATATTTTGAAATACTCTTAGTAAAGCCTGAAGATAGCTGTGTGTGAAAAATCTTTGAAATCATCAGTTCCAAAATTCCTCGACCTCTCTGGCACTAACCATGTTCAGATTCATTTAATATGGGCTTCATCGGTTGTGCCCTTAAAAATGTGCCGCTGGTGTTTTGCTACACAGAGTGGCAGCATTATTCAGTGTCAGCCCAAATTTAGGATCAAGTTCCATGAGACCGGTGAAGTAAAAGACAGACTGAGAGAAGTGCTTCCCAACGTGGTAACACCCCAAGAAGTCAAGTTAAATGTGTTTACAATGCACATTTAAAAACATGTGCTGACTAAAGTGCTGCACAAACACAGAGACAAACAAGATAAAAAAGACAATGAGAACCACCATGAGGCATAAAGCAAACAAATTAAAATGGCCAAATGGGATGAGAAAGCGCAAAGGCTAAGAGCAAACAATATAAAAACTAAAATGCAATAAAACAGAGGGCATGGGTCAGTTTAAATGAAGGCCATAGAAAATAAATGGATATTGGTTAGTGACCTGAACTGGATGAGGGATTAAGCAGATATTATGGAGAGGGAGTGAGGTCCAAAGCCTGGGAGGTTAAAATTGAAAAGAAAAAGGCTATTATGATACATAACAGAATTAAATTTGTTTTTTTTTTGTATTTATGAAGGTATGATTTATTTGCAAAACATAACAGAAATTCAATTTTTAAAAAATACTATTTATGTTGTTGCTCAGAGGCTCCTTCAGGGCCTCCAGGTGCTGTGGGCACCCTGTTAGCTACCCTGACCTATGATGTTCATAAAGAATGAAATGATGCTGGAAACACTCAGAGTGGTGGGTGAACAGGTGAGGGGCAAGGGTTTCCAAATGTACCAATATTTGTGCATTTATATCACTGAATAAGCAAGATCATTTAGAAACACAACCTCTTAAAACATACTTTAAAAAGATCTGCAATTCTCCAAACATTGTCATAACAGCATCAAGTTGGCAATAATGGACCTACAGAGAAAGAATTAGGGAGAGAAGGTTGTGCACCAGTTTTGCCCACTTCTTTTCTCTTGGTCAAGCCTCTAAATGTTCTATTTACATGCAGTGGTTGCTAAATGACTGAAAACTGGTGGTCTTTTACTTGCCCCTTCATCTCTCTGTAACCAAATCTACATCTGCGTTCTTACTGTAACATAATTCAGGGTCAATCCTCACTTTTATCAGAGGGATATAGTGTTTTTTGTGTGAAAAATCAACATCAGGAGTCATGTTTTGATAAAAATCAGCCTTCATATGAATACTCAACTGGTTTTATCAAATCGGAGAGCTCCCAGCCCCTGACCTTTTTATGCATTCATTCAAAAGCTCTCATCACTCCTGTTGCTCCACATAAGAGGCTTTGACGTTTGCTTCTGTGTGCATTTCCTAAAGATTTCAACCTGCTTACGTCAGGAGCTGCACTCTTTGCTAATCTAGTGCATCACTTTGCACTGGTTTTGGTCCATTACTGAGTCAGAAAGTCGAAACATTTTTGTTTTCTTAGAACAAGGAGAGAGAAAAACCTGCCTGTGCAGCTCCCTGCATGAATCATCATTTATGAATGGTTTACTGAAAATGAGCTAATATTTAGTCAGTGATTATTCTTGAAACTGCAGGAGTATGCTGGTGAATGAGGGCAAAAGTAAGAGCAGGAACATCTGTTTTTTTCTGTTTACTTTGTCTCAATTTTAGACCCTGTTCACATTTGAGCCACATTACTTAAACCCCTCTGTTCTGCCTTCATTGTGAATGTCATGGAGAGACAACTGGAGAAGGTGCTGAACGCCTACCTGTTCGATCTCCAGAGGTGATATCAGAGTTACTAAAAACAGCATGAAGAGGAAGCATGCAGCGCCAGCGAGGGAGCACAGCACCGTGGGTGTTGGTGTCAGTCTGTGTGTGTCAACATAGGCAATCTCCTAAAGCTGCTTTGTGAATAGACACAGGAGCAGTATCTATCAGGCTTAAAGAGCTACAGGAGTCCAAACATTGAAAATAAAGGATTTAGTTCTTTCCAAAGATAACAACATGATTTTATCCAAAAAATGTATCCAGCTCTGAACAAAACAACACTAGACAATGAGTACATTACTTAGTTATTTTGAGATGAAACATTTTGTAAGTTTACAGACAGCCTATTGATATTACAGTTCAGTTTTTGCAGTCCTGGTATTTCACTTTTTTTTCAGTAAGACCTATTAATTGTGATATTGGGTTCACCTTTTCGGCATTCTGCAGCATTGTTAATGAGTTTAAATCTCACATGTCATAATATAATGCCTGTATGTGCAAATTCAGCCAATCAGAGTGCCAGTTCTTTTTTCTCGGCCACTGATTGGCTGTTGTGTATCACGTCTTTGCATTTCGCAGGGAGGAGAGATGCTTAGCTGGTTATCTCTCAGTTCCACATCTCTCTTCAGTGATTGGTTTTCTGTCTAACTTTAAATGTGTTTCTATTGTTTTTAGCGTGTTTAAAAACCTTAGAT
Source organism: Scarus forsteni (assembly GCA_036419115.1). Taxonomy (NCBI): domain Eukaryota; kingdom Metazoa; phylum Chordata; class Actinopteri; order Labriformes; family Labridae; genus Scarus; species Scarus forsteni. Next base: position 7,547,912 of record JAZDUH010000098.1, read on the forward strand.
TTTTTTTTAAAGTACCTTGGAAGTTATAAAAACATGCCCTGGGAATATTTAAATAAGATATTTCTATTACGCAAGTAGGTCTTTAAGCCCCATGTTGGAGGGGGAGCACTGTATATAAGCATCCATTTTCAGTAACATACCCTTCAGTGTACATCCACATTTGTGCTGTGACATTGCTTATGAACTGTAGTCTGTTTCCTGTACTTAGCTGACAGGGCTGACACCTTTTTGATCTACTGCTGCTGTAGCCCAACAACTACAAGATTATTTTATTAGAGATCTTCTTCTTCATACCTTGGTTAGAACAAGTAGATTTTTATGTTACTGTTGCCTTTCTGTCATTCTGGGTACAACTGGCCATTGAATTCTGACATGAACAAGGCGTTACAACCCAGGGAACTATAGCTCATATGACACTGACTCTTTTTGGACCATTCTCTGTAAAACCTAATAGGTGATTGTGAATGAAAGTCCACATTTTGAAATACTTAGACCAGCCTGTCAGGCCTCATACCATGCTTTTTCCCATTTTAATACTCTGTCTGAAATTTAGCATGTTTCCATGACCATGTCTACATGTTCAAATACATTGAGTTGCTGTCATGTGATTGGCTGTTTATCATCTTTGTTTTTGTTTTCAATTGGCACTTGTATAAGTGTACCTAATTTATTGGTCTGTTTGTGTATAATAAAGATTAGACTTTGTCGGGCATGCATATAAGGCCCAATTTTAAAGGGGACATATCATGCTTGTTTCTCCTTTTCACTATGCCAGACTAGGATGCCTGTAAAGCATTTCTGCCCTCAGTACAAGTCATTTAGTTCCTTCATTGCCCCACAAAAGCATTCTCAAAATCCTCATTTTAGGCCATTATCAAGCTCTCGTTGAAATGCTCGGATCTGAGGATGACCTACAGTTACCTCGCAACGTCACAGCCCTTTGTGCTCTGATTGGTCAGTTCTATCGGGGGTTGAGCCAGCCTGTCCTTCTTCTTCTACTGTATTTTCCGGCAGGCTCAAAGCAGCGACCGCGTATTGAATCCCCCTACAGGCCAGAGCTGGTAATGAGTGAGTGTGAGCTAGGGAGCTATATACCCCTGCTGGTGGATGTGTTCCTGGGTGACGGTTTTGTGGCTAACGGACATCACAGAGGAGGAAGTGTTTTATCAGATTACTCCAATAAAAAGAAAGGTACCTCGTGTCGTCACGACGTTTGAAATCTCGCGGACATCTCGCAATGACCCATTTTCAGAGGCATCAAATCTCGTTCTAGGATATCAGAAAAAATACAGTATCTCATTTTTTGAAAATAAAGGGGGTGTAAGGTCTTGTTTTCAAATTTATTCTATTATATGTAAGTATTAAATCATGCATCAGCATGATATGTCTCCTTTAATGAAGTTTATACATTCTGTAAAATGTGAATTAAGGGTGTAGTCTGCGATCTTCTAATCTTCTGATCTAATGCAGCATTTGTCAATATCACCGTATTTCTCCGAACCATCCACAAGATATCACCACTGACGGCATGTTGAAAAAAAAGTCCAGTTTCAATACACAGCCTTGGCTCTGAATTTCAGGAGGTAAATACTGTGGCTCGGGCCGAGTCACCAAAACAGAGTGCACCCCCCCACATCCGGGGGGCGATCATACTCATGCGCAGATCAGACAGAGGGGGGAGGGTCAACATTGGTGTTGCTTTCCGATGGTGGAGGGAACTCCGCAAACTGAAAGACCTGAAAACGGACGCGGATGTCGCCGTCTTTCTGCTGGATAGGTAAGCAACATTAGCTTTGTGGTGCTTCACATAACAGTAACAGCCGTCGGGCATTCATCTTATTGTCTAATCTGCCAGAATGTACTGTTGTCGTGATGTTATCAATATTGTCAGTCGAGTTGTCTGACGAGTCGGGGTTACCTTAGCTACGTTGGTCAGCTACGCAGTTTCTTTGGCCATTTCCACGACGATGCACATCCATCAGCTTTCAGGGGTGGAGTCAGGGGTGAGGTATGAAGGGAGAGGCCGGTCTAAATTAATTTATCAACAACCTCTCCACTCATTTTCTCTCACATCGCTGACTAGACCTTTAAAGCAGAACTTGGCAAATACCATTAAATATTCAGCTGAGTAAACTACAAAGAAAATATACTTAATGTTTAAACTGATAATCTTTGTTTTTGTTTTGTAATTATTAATTTATTTGAAAATGTATGTCTGCAGCGCCTTCCAGAAAAACTGGGACAGGGGTGCGTTACATCACCTTTTTGATGATATTACTGTAGAAGATAAAGTCCCTACATCCCCTGCAATTGTACTGGAGAATTATTGTTCTCTAACTGTTGGATTATTTGCCATTGTTCACAAAGCGATGAACCTCGCCCTGTTCTTGCTTGTGAATGAATGAGCCTTTTGGTGAAGCTTCTGTTATACCCAATAATGATTCTCATCAGTTTCCAATTAGCCTGTTCATTGTTGAATGTTCCAAACAAGATAGGTGGAAATTTGCAAATCACTGTGTTCTGTTTGGTTTCTATTTTACACAATGTCCCAAGTTTATTGGAATTGTGGTTCATGTTAAACCCTGACATGGTAGAGTTAATACACAAAACAAAAGTTTGAAGCCTGAATTGAATATTGTGCTGAGTTGAAGCCTTTTACAGATACATTTCTATGTTTTTCTGTTATTATGAGCAAATATATTCTCTTTAGAGGTAAAAAACCCAATCAATGGGAACCTAAAAACGGTCTGCTTTTATTTTGACCTGCTGAAATAACATTGTTCTTTAAACTTTTATCAAAGGTCATATTGATAAAAAGAGTTTTCTGACAGCAATGAAGTCCAGATAAAAAGATGCACTGCTGCTGTATTCTCTACTCGAATGAAAAAGCTGTACAGCGATTAATTTAAACATCTTTACCTCTAGGAGAAAATCCATAGCCAGAACATATGCAGATAAATTCAGAAGGCTGACAGAAAGATGGATATTGACATCTTTATAATCATATTCATGAGAGATGTCGTCTTAATTTGAATAGAAATAACACCAATGAGGACACAAGAGGCTTTCAGATGTCTGAGCAATAATCTCCATTGTAATTAATCCAAGCTCGTGTAATTCACTTGACACAGATGTATGGGTGTTTACAAATGGCACCTGTGCACTCAGGTAGATGTATGGATAATTAGAGAGCGAGGCTGATGATAGCTGAGTGCTGAAATGATTCTGCTGCTGCACATTATCAATAAAACCAAGATGGATCTGCCCTTTTAGCAGCTCTGACTCCTTTAATTTGGACATTTATTGGAGCGTACATCCAACCTGAGTGATATCGGATGACTTAAATGGTATCAGATCAGCCCGAGCCGACTTCTTCATCTGCTTATCAAATCGGTGTCAGACATGTTAATGGAAAACACTCTGCTTTGAATGACTTCAGGGAAATTTGTGGGATTGGCAAAGAAAATAGGAGAAGTCAAAGGGTCATGCGGAGGAAATAAATGTTTTAGAAGGGGGAAACGTTTGCCTTCACAACCTTTAAAAATCCGAAGGCTGCTGAGGAAATGTAGCTAATTTTTTCTTGGGCTTTTGCGTGACAACAACTGCTGCATAAAGTATCTCTAGTGTAAGAAAATAAATATAAAGTGTAACCAAGGTGTAAAAGAAAACAGTTCTCTGAGTGTCCAATTGAGGCTGCAGAATCATCAGAAGTCACACTGACATTCATGTTAAAATGCAAAATTTTGAGATAGAAAAAAAAATGTTCACAGCCTGACTTTGGACATGGTTTTATTTGGAAATTATCTCCTCACACTGCACCATGGGTAACCTTTTTAATGGCTCCTCTGTTCTGATTTATTATGGATTTAACCCTTTAACTCCCAGCTTAACTACTTGGCAGAGGTCAATAAATTCAGGAATATTTACTATATTAAAAAACTCAGTAATTTTTTCACTCAGTTTATTACAATACAAAAAAAAACTGCAAACAAACCAAAAATAACTGATATTCTCTTTTGTGGGATTTAAAGGTTCAAAAAGCTAAAAGCTGTTATTATTATTACCATAGTTATTTTTTCAATACTTAAACACTGATTTGATTCATGCATTTTCAGTAAGACAATTTACATCAGACAAATTTAAATTTTAAGGAACTTTTTTGTAGCAGCTGAACATAGTCTGAGTTTGGCATTGGGGTCTGACATCATATCCCCTTTGAGTTAATTTTTATTCATAGACTTTGAAGAGTGAATAAACCTCAAACCTCTGTTCTAATGTCACTTTCATCCAGCAGACTTGGTTCAAGGGTAAAGTTGCAATTCTATGTTTTTTGTTTGGTTAGCTCTCCCACTACACTTCGTCAATCATACCAAAGCCTCTGAGACAAATACTGTGTAATGGAGCCAACTGCCACTAGGGGCTGAAGCTGTGGTCATTATTCCTGCTTATTTAAGCTGCATCAGGTGGCACTTGCATATTGACTAAAGCATTGTGTAACACACCCACTGTGCACCTAATCTTGTTCCCCTGAAAACCCCCAATGAGACCGCCAAATTCAAGCAGACCAGGGTTTTGTTGTATGGTCCACACCAGAGTTTGTATGAGCGTTTACAACACCCCCCAAAAAACAACATAACATGTTAAAGGCCACACCAAACCTGTTAGGTGTTAAAGTGACCCATGTTTTCACAGGTGGACCCTGGGATGGTGGAGGGCTAAAAACAAGAGCACAGTACTAATGCAGGGAAGTGCTGGCAGAGTCAATGCAAAGAAATACAGCAAAATCCACCTGCTAATTGGTGGGATTCTTGTTCGCAGATTGATTTATGACATCTGTCAAGTGATATTTAGATGACTGGAATTGGACTGTTGTGACAACTCTATCCAGGTATTCATTATTTTTACACAAATAGAAAACAGTCAGGTCAGTACTAATGGGAGGAGTATGTCCATATGTCCTGTTCCTTTATGCACCAGAAACTGCTGATATGTGATTGATCCATTCAGCTTGGACAACAAACGCATTACAAACAGAAACCTGAACATTTCCTATACAGACAATCCATAAACCTGAATAGATTCTGCATTTCTTTGTAGAATCCATGAATAGAGATTAATGTATTGGAGCTTAAAAGACTTCAGTGCATGCAGATCCTCCACCATAAATGCCCATCGACACGCCTCTGTTAAAGCTCCTCCAAGCACTAACTTAAATCATCATCATATGTCAGATCATAACTCGCTTCGTCCTCACTCTTGCACAGTCAGCACACAATAACAGCCCCGCTGCAGCCATTGTATCATTACGCACCATTACATGCAGCCAGTCATAACAGGGGGCTGATTGATGGCTCGGGAGCAGCTCTAATTTATGATCTGATGTGTTTTACTGCATGTTTGGAGTGACAGCGCGGAAAAAGCCCTCACTCTGACTGGAATATGATTCAAGCCTGTGGAATCACATAGTATAAAAGTCCTTTGCCTCTGTGAGCAGATTAAATTGACACTGTGGAGATTCTGACCACTGTTAGCTGTGCACAGAAACATCTCCATGGAGAGTATAGAATTATGAGTAGAAAATTACATCACATTGAAATTTAATGATGTTATTAAGCATTATCATATTTAGGAGAAATTAGATCAATTAAGCTACTTGAAAACACTGAATCTGTTACTTATGAGCTCTGTTTTTTGTCATCACCTGCTCTCTATCAGCCCACAAAAAGCTTTGTTTCTCCCAAATTCTGTCTTCAAAAGTAAAAATCTTCTTGTAGGCACTTCCTGTTCGCCAAGATAATCCATCCTCCTGACAGGTGTGGCATACAAGATGCTGAATCATGTTTTTATGTGTGTACCTTGGAGTGTTCACATTAAAAATCTCTATAGTATGTGCAGTTTTATCTCAAACTCAACAGCACAGATGCTGCATGTTTTGGAGAGAAGTGAATTCGTGACTGTCTGCATATGCAGGAAGTGCTGCCAGTCAGTTAAATGTCCCTTTCACTGCCATTCACTTCGAAGTCCACAGAAGCTGACAGTACATCGTATGAGCCCAGAACCTCAGCAAGCACAGTAAAACATCTCCACACACATCAGCAGCTCCACCTTTAAAATTGTCTTTGGCCAGAATACAGAAAGCTGATGCAACAGTTGTCATAGATGGCTGTGTAAAAAAGATGGACAACATGACAGATGCCCATAGGTGAAGTTAAAATATTTAGAGCTTATCCTTCTGCAGCAGCATCAAAAGTTATAATCCCTGCCTTCTAAGTCTTAACAGATAGGATATAATAAAGTCTCATATTTTACAGGATAAGGTTTCTGCTATAGGACTTTGTCTTATCATGCTAATTTTAGTCAAAGTGGTAACCTGTCTGAGGATCTAGCCTTCGTTACTATCTAATGCGGAAACAGTGGAAAAACAACTCGAATTAGAGCTCTAATATGGCTCCTGTAACTGTCTTAAGCCTTTTCTCAGAGTAGACAAGATGAAATGTTGTAAAACTTTGATGAAACATTCTGTTTACTATTTGCAACATTTAAATTCTATAAACCAGATTCAGTTTTACAATCTGTTAGTGGAAAAACAGGAGCAAAATGACAGATGATCTTCACAGTAAGTATTCAGCTTATTATGATCTTATTGTAAAGACAGAAGATCAGTTTAGCTTTTGAAAAAACAGTGTATGTTCATTGTTGTGGAGCTATTATCAGCAGTATAGTATTATTATTATTTTTCTACATTTTGCTATTTTTTTTACTTTGCATGCTAACCTTTATCTTGGATGACATGATACGAGTGTTCTCTGTAAAATTAAGTCAGATCATATTTTTATTTGTTTGCTTCTGGTGGAAAGACACGTAAGGTGTGCAATTTAACAAAGTAGTGCCAAAATAAACTGGCTTATTTTTTGTGTCTTTCTTTATCCCACAATTATTTTAATAACACAGAGTCTGTGGCACCATCTGCAGCAATGTATAGCCCTAGCTACTGCACTTACTTTATCTCCACAGAGAACTGAACTGCATCACTTTGACTTGTGCCTCATACAACCCCACTCTAAATCCTGAACTATCCCTTTAAACTGAGCACTGGGTCATGAATGCTTTGACTTCTGCAGCACTTTCAGGCCTTAAGATGCAAATGTAGTGTTTTTGTGCATATGAGTCAGTAATTCATCCACTTGCTGGGATTCATTGGATGCACAGAGCAGTATTTGAGCTGAAAAAAAGGCTCTAAGCTGTTAGCTACGAGGCATAAGGCCTGCCTTAGCTGCAGTGTTTTTTCTGGTGTTTTTTGACTGGAAGAAAGCAGGACAGAATATCCAATAGGGCATAGGACAGGGATGTCAGAGTCAATCATAGAAGAGGGCTACATTTAAAATACCTTCTAAGATGTAGGTCAAACTCGAGTCTAAAATGGACTATGTTTTAATCAGAGGTAAGGGCCATTCATTTTGTGTCTTTATGGATAGGAGAGAGAGAGTGATAGTAAATAGACTTGGGAAGGGTGGGTGACAGTGTAGGTGAGGACACTCTGAAGCCGGTCACATACTGGATTCGAACCCAAGCCAGCAGAAGCTTGTCTCCCTGTTGTGCCTGGCTGCTTTAACCTGACAAGACAGATGGACAGCTCCATATATCTGCCACAGAAATATTTCACTGGTCCATCTGGGTAGGAGCCCTTTAAATTTGTTTTAAGGGCAGCACGTTAAAGAAAAACACATGCTTGTGATTAGACAATCGTTTGGCTCGTCACATTCATCACAGACCAATCCACATCAAGCAGGGTTGCCTCCTATAATGTAGCATAGCAGATAATGTAGCAGCTAATTGCTAAAAACAGTTCATGGACGTTAGCCATAGCCACTTACTTAGCTGCAAACAGCTAATAACAGGTAATGACCATTAGCCGTTAGGCGCTAACTTAGCTGCTAACAGCTAACGGCCTTATACTATCGTCTTACACTAAATTGTACCACACCGATGATTCATTTAAGACTTATATGTGACATGAACCTCGTCAAAGACAATCTCTACAACTAAACTTCTGAGGAGGGCAGATTTCGCCAAGTTTCACTGAGTAGCCATGAGGACAATAGGCTAATCGGCATGTCCATTCTCAACTTCCGATTCTCAACTTCCGGTTGCCGTCACGTCCGCATTCTACAGCTCCCGCCTCTCTTTCCTGATTGGGCCGTTAAGAATTCAGCCGAGTGAATTCATTGGACAACGGAGGCTGGCAAGAAGGACCTGCAGGACTTCAGAATCAGGCAGGTCTGTCTGCTCTGCGAGGCTATGGCTGCTTACCACTCTGCCAAACCAGAACCCCAGAGGATCATCAATAATGGAGGTATGAAATTATCTCAGAACAGATTCTAATATCATGTTTAGATTGACAGATTCGGTCTGTAATATGGAAACTACATCAACAGTTCACCATGTTTTATATGTTTTTACTGAAAATTCTGACTCAAAATATGCACTATATCAGCAACTGTTACAAGAACTACTTTGGCTCACTTTTGCGCATGAGGAGACACTTCCTCCATCTTGTGTCACACAGGACAACAAAATGTATGAGCAAGATTGAAGAGGAAAAGCCTTTTGTAAGCTCGATAAAGTATTAGATCTTTTGTTTCCACTTATAAGAAGTAAGAGTGCAAACAAAAGTGCTGTGTCTGTATTTTGGTTCGCTGTATATGGATGAGGGTTGGCTGAGAAACAGAAAAACATCTCACTGTATAATGCATTGCATATCCAAAAGTGATTTCACAAAGTGCAGCCTCCAAACTGATCAATCAAAAACAGCTTCAGCAAACATGATTGTGTCATCTGCGTATAAGTGCATCCAGCTTTTATTTTCTTAACAAAAAGCAAAACTCTGAGTCAGAAAAAGCATATGCATTGTTTTTGTGCGTGTGCATCATTTATTCATCCACCTGCTGAGCTCCACAGGATGCACAGAGCAGTACTTGTCTTTCCTGTCAGATTTATCTGCCCTTGTGTAATCTCAAATTCCATTTTTCTCCCTAAAGGAAATCACTCGTCTTTCAGCGCACTCGTCTGTTCACACCAAGCATTCATTCTTCCTGTCTGCTGCCCTCTTTCTCCTCCCTCTATCTGTCCTTTGGTCTTCCTCCGACACACCAAGTTAGTAGATTTGAGCGCTCTGTCTTTCCTTCTGACACACGGAACTGAACACAGCCTGGCAAAAATAGCACTCATCTCTGTATCCACCTGATTCTGGGCTCAAAGATGAGAATCCATTGGCAGGAATTTCTCTGCCACACACAAACACACACTCTTTATCTTTCTCTTTCTATCTAAACACAAATTGAATCTGCAGTCTTGACAGGACAGGAGGACAGGGAGGACGAATAAAAATGACCTCATTACGCACACCCTCACAGATACACATCCCCTCTCACAAACACTTTCAAACACACAACGGTCATCCACAGGCATTAGGGATGGAAATAGAAAATCCTTGGATCCTGGTTAAACAACGATTGGTGTGTAAATGCTGACGGACGAGGGCGGGAGGCCACATGTGACGGAATGATCAGATACGCTGTTTGGCAGAGAAGGGAAGAAGAAAAACAGAAGGACAGGCGGTAAGGCAACAATGGTGCTTGCAGAGGCCACAGTAATGATGATTTTGTTGAAACAGATGAGTGATGAAGGTCACGGTGACAATATAGTGATGAAACCAGGGATAATGATAATGATGATGTTCTCTCAATCTTTATCTCATCCCCTCCCCTCAAACGATGGACTCCGTGATGTTCCGACTGCACGTGAACGCAGTCGATGGTCTTTCGTGATAATGCCGGTTCTGACTGATGACTTCCCGCAGTGCAGCCGTGACTGCAATTTAGAGTCAGGGGTGCAGCTGAAGAGATTATTGATCACGACACACCAGACTGATATTATCTGAAAAATCCCCTGCTGTTAATTTTCTGTGAAGGAGCTTCATTCGTGCTTGGCTCTGGCAGGAAACAACAGAAGCTGGCAGGTTTCAGGGCTGGGTTTTAGATCATTTTAATTGCTTAAATAGATCGTTTGCTCCACCAAATGAGTTTCAACAGCATACAAAAGAGGCAAACAGAAGAAGTAACCCTGAAGTATGGAACAAGAGATGTTAAATCTGAATTACCTGATACTACCTAAGGAATTTGTCTTTCTGTTATCAGTTACACATGTATTTCTCATAACCAAGTGTGTGAAAACAAAGCTTGGCCCTAACATATGTTTAGAAGCTGCTCAGCAGATCAAAAGACAGTGTTAAGTGTTTGCACAAAGCAGAATGGTCTTGCTTTCTTACCCTGGATTTTCATATATAGCGAACGTGCAGTGCTTTGAAGTGCCACAGTTTTGCACTGGCCAAAAGGCAGGCGACATCGCCCACCTGAAGTGCCACAAAGCCCCGTGAAGCTGAAAGGGGATGGCACAAGATCCCCAGAGAGCCACAAGCTCTCATGTGAATTCAGAAACCACATGAGAAAAGAAATAAACAACATGACTTCACTTCACTGAGGTCGCTTTGGTGGTCCCAACCATAAAGCTCAGTGATTCAGTGATCTGTATTACTTCTAGCATGGGTGATAGATGATTTATTCTTTGATCATATATGCCATATTTCTCCACCTCTGTGATTAGCTTTTCTTCAACCTGACCGACTGTTAACGTGATACTTGTACCTCCGTTTGAGAAGTAATGACAACTTATTGAGGAAATTCATGATCTGGAGTCTGTGCAATGTATTTCATTCTGAAAGCACAGGATACTCCACAATTTAACTTCCCTTTCTGGTGCTTTCTGAACAACTGAAATTTACGAGGTTTGGCAGCGGTCGCACTGATAATAGACCTGCAGGGGGCACTGGTGCTCCAGGAAAACGCTGGCTGCGGAAATGCTCTGATAGACTGGAAAGAGAGTAAAATGCTCTGCAGTATGATTTGCCTGGCTGTTTGCAGCGCGTTTGCTCAATGTGGAAATTGGGGGTTACACAATTATTATTACTTCATATCATTGTATACTTGTTGTCTTAATGCATCCATAACAGTGACAGTAGGAGCTGTAGCATTGTGTTTTGGTTTTTATTCTTATTAGGGTAGAATCTTAAAGTGATCCACCAACAATTTTTGTTCCCGTTTGCCTCACTTAGGAGTAACTTAAAAGAAGAAAGACACCAGTGCAGTAACAAGAATGAGATGGGCAGCACTGCTTTCTCACTGATTAGCTTAGCTCAAACACTGAGAGTCAATGGCAGGCGTTCGCCTACTACTGCCTACAGTCATCAGATAAACTCTTCAGCAACTCTGAACAGTTGTGTGCTTGCTGTGACTTTTTTATTTTTTACCGCATTGTTATGTTATCTATATTTAGACTAAGATTCGCACTTTATTTTAACATTCTGAAGAATTTCTTCTTCTGCGAACTCCAGTTCATAAAGACAACCCTGTGCATCAACAGTAAATTGAATGTCATGATCACTTGAGTCAAAATCACTCCGTTTTTGCTCAGCATCAGTTTCCCCTGTCGTCACTGTGTCTTCCTGAGTCCATAAAGTGAACCAGCAGATTGGCAGAATTAATGTGTGGAAGAACACAGAACACAGCCATTTTCTATATCATTAAGTAGTGCCAAACACAGAGACTCCATGGAGGCAAAAAAAATAAAATAAAAAAGCTCTTCCACTTTCGAGCACTGCTGTACCTTTAAGAAGCCTACCTGACGCAACCAAACATACTGAAATACCCCTTAAAGATGATTAATGTAACTGTTTAGAGTACTTCCAGAAGTGTTTGATGTGTTACTTAAAAAAGAGGCTAATTTTTAAATGATCTTCCAATATGGAAATTAGCCTGTGGATATAATCTGGCATATTTAATGTTCATTAATGTGCACTGTCCTCTATTTAAATAAATAGATTAATGAATTAATTTAAATGAATAAAAATGCACATTAGATCTATATCACCAGATGTTACGCCTGAATGATAGTCATGCTACCAGTGCATGTCTATCATTCTGAAACTGCTTCAAAGTTAGTTGATTTTATTGGATTATATAATCCAGTGCAGACCATTGATTGCAGATAGCACTGCTATGCTAACAGGCTGCTTATTTGTGGCATAATAAAGGAAAATAAGCCTTGGTAGGAATGATCATAAAAACTAAACAAGTGTTCATCATACTGTAGTGTTCGTTTTGAGGTTTATGATGAATAACAGCATTATAGTTCGGTACACACACATTTAGCTGCATAAACATTAGGTACTCTATGTTTTCTCTGCTACAAATCCTGTCGTCCTTGGGTGGTTGTAACCCTTAAACCTTTGACAGCTCACAATTTCTCATAAAGGGGAAAAAAATAGGCCTTCTGCTCCTTCTCCTTCTCTTTCACAAGAACACACACACACAAAAAAAAAGAAAAACAGACTTGCGTTTGAACGTTTCCCTGCAGGAACTCAACATAAATCATACGATGAATATCCCGTCCCCCTGCAGTGTGAGTGCAGCGTACATTCGCTCATCTGTATGCAAACCCTGTATGCATACTGTAGGTGTAAACTTTTTTGTACTTATTATCTGCTGCATGCCATTTTCTGTCTGGACGGTTAAGTGTGGTGTTTTGTATTCCACCTGCTGTCTTGTCATCTCCCAGCCAAGGTTCAGAGACAGAGAGCAGAATTGAAATCAGCAAAAGGAGGGGAAACTTTTACCTCTGCAGATGGAGGACCTCCCGCTCTCTCACCCTCTGCAAACCAGCTGAACCTTCCGTCTGGGCACGCTGTCTCACATCACTGAAATGAAGAACAGAATATAGAATTTTAGACACAATTTATCATAAAAATCCACAATCTTAGTGCATATATACGTTCAGACTTTATTTCTAAATGTTAGGGACTCTGTCATTCCTATTTCCAGATGCATTCATAACATTTTGATAGCATCTACTTCCCCAAAAAATACCAACTACTCAGTCACCCTCCTTAATTTCTTTCTAATATTTGGTGCACCATGCTGTGACAGTTATCACACACAGTGGCTGTCTGCTGTCTTCCTGCTTGTCTGTACATGCCGCTGCAGTCAGAACTGCCTATAGACTTCCTATAGACTATAAAAACACTTAAATGAAGCCATGTGACATCAGCGGGTGTTTATCACAGCAGCCTTTGGGATGTTGTTGGAGCCCTCTAGCTGAACTTCAGCTGAACCTAACAAACAGAAAGGTAGTTTTGAGGCAGGACTTGAGGCTGTCTGACTAGTTGTGATGCCCTGATTTAAAAACTTGACATTTGCAATAAATCCAAAACAAATAAAATGTCCATCCTTCCATGTATTATCTGTACCACTTATACCTTTCATGGTCACAGGGGCTGGAGCCTATCCCAGCTGATGCTGGTAAAGTGGGTACACCCTGACCCAGTCCACAGCCGATCGCAAGGCATCATAGAAAAAAGAACAACCGTTCTATCACACACTCATCTAATGCTGCGTTCACAACGCATATCATATATCACATAAAGGGATGTATAAGCGGACATTATTCCAGGTGTATCCTTTTCATTCACTTATCAAAGACAAAACACTGCAGCTGATGCCCTGCAGCAGCATTATCTGTAAGTTTACCGCGGTCTGTCTAGGCGGAACTAATGTCAGTGAGGACATTAGTTCCGCCTAGACGGAACTCATCCGCCCTTTAGTCCAGATGAATAACTGTTTGTCTAGGGTACCGTCACACGTACACACACCGCTGATTGGCTGATGCTGCACAGCCACACACGACATCGCCTGAATAGATCAACATTTTTTTTTAACTTTGACATCGCGCGACGAGTGAAGTGATCGTCTTGTACGCGGCCATCGCATCGCGGGAGGGTTAGCCCCGCCCCATCGCGGCTGTACATTGACTTTGAATGGAGAGTGATCGCCGAGGTAGTACAAGTAGCGTCCTGTGTGAACGCACCTTAAGGGCCATTTGGAGTCACCAGTCAATCTAATGAGCATATTTTTGATAGGTGACCTTCATACTAAGATGCAGGTGCACTACCTGCTGCTTCCCCTTGCTGCCCACAAATAAAAATGGACAAAATATTTTTAAAAATTCCCCCTCACCAGTATTAATTCCATTAACTTATTATTTTCATCATAGTTGTTGTCGACAATCTTTTCCTCTGACCAAACTAGACTATAGAAAAACAAGAGTACACTGACAAAATCTTGAACTAAATTTACTGGCATTTTTGTCAACAAATGAAAACTAGACTAAAATGTTTGACAGAGACTAAAGCCAATCAGACCTAATTTGGTCATGCAGAAAGTTAAGAATATACCCAATCACAGCTAATTTGTCCTAAAAGGTTGGATGAGTAAATAGAGACATCCAATCACAAATGCCTTGGCTTCATTGTGGTGGGATCACCAGAAATTCAAGAGAACATAAAAAAATATTTGAAAAATCCTAACACTTTATATTTTAATTGACTAAATTTACAATTGATGTTGTCAACTTAAATGTCGTGCAATTTCATCAACTAAAACTGGACTTAAATTAAAACAATTTAAATAACTTAACTATGACTGAAACTGAAAGATATTTTAGACGAAAAACTAAAACTAAAACCAAATTTAAAAGTGACGTCAAAATTAACACTGCCTGGGGTGCTGGTTTGGCGTAGTGGTTAGCACCCCATGTACTTGCTTCTGCCGGTCCAGGTTCGAATCCCGCCTGTGACCAGTTTGCAGAGTATCTTCCCCTACTCTCTCACCCCCTTTCACAAGCCTATCCACTGTCTCTCTACTATCAATAAAGGCACAAAATGCCCAAAAAATACATAAAAAAAAAAAAAAAATTAACACTGCCCAAAACAGTGAAAGTACAAGAATGTGTCTTATATTCAGACTGAAGCTGTTTCTTTAGCCAAGCTGTAAAGATGCATATTTAGGTGGTTAAAAAAATACTTAAGCACACAATAATTTGGGGGTCAGGTTTCTGCGTCCAGCCTCAAGTGGACACCTGCGGTATTACAGGGTACAGTAACTAGAGGCCCAAGGCACAAAAAAGAGCTGAACTTCCTGATGTGGAAGGATTCAATTCAGAGGTAGGAACTGATAAGATATCCATCAGCAGTCAACAGAAAGATCAGATCAGCTCAGACTGTCGACAGCACAATAAAACACACACCTTACACACTGTACACATGCTGTTTTCACTCCAGTTTCCACCATGGTCAAAGATGTAGTGGTTTAATTGGATACTGTGTCAACAGGTGACTTCCAGCCAACTAAACTGGCTGATAAAAACAGAGCCAGTGCTTAAAAATGTCTCTTCAATTGGAGTTGAGAAACAGGTGCAGGTCTCTCTCTGATCCTAGGTAATGGGTAAGAAGGTCTGCACAAGAAATGCCCCACAGAAAACTGGGAGTCCTCTATCGTTGCTCTTTATTAACAATTGTGTTCCACTTCAGACTGATTCAGAGTGCACTGTTGTGATGTCACACATTTATGTAACTGGTGTGACCCCGCTCCAGGCTCAAGTAAAGGTAAAGGCAGTGAAAGCAAGATCAGGATTAACTGCTCCAAACTGGACCAAACTTTACTGAACCAAAGCAGACCACTTGATGGAAACTCAGCTAAAGGATCAATAGTGAAAACTGTAAAACTTAATATTAAAAGGCAAAATCAGATTAACTTCAGCCAACATGATTAAACTGAAACAAAATCTGATTACATGAATATAAAATTGTCCTCTTCCATAATGAATGTAGGAATTTATGTCATGATTTAAAACCATTATGTCCTAACTGATCTATTAAATTTTAAGAGCCCATATTATTCTTTTCAAGTTTTCAAATAAATCTAACCCTGTTGGGTTTTACCATTATATCATCATCAGTTAAGCCCATTGTTTTTAGAGGGATGAGCTCAGTGCAGAGAAAAGGATTCAGAGGAACTTACAACATGGTCACCACTTAATAGACCCGTCCACCCCTGCTTTGAACACAAGCAGCTATGAAAATACTCCAGCAATCACCAAATTTTGGGCTCTATATTTTATACTTTGAAGACATGATATAGCAACTTGAGACCCAATGCATGTGTTTCTAAAAAATAGTGAAAAATAAGGATTGAGAAAGTATGCTGATCCCATTTCTCAAAGAGGAAAGCTATGATTTATATTTTAAAGGTGCTATGAGGAGAATCTATTCACGGTGACATATAGACTCAGCTACCCATGAGCACATGCAGCGACTGTCGTAATGCTGCGTTCCAGTAACTTCGGAACTGGGAGTGACATCATCTCCGACTTATCGGCGTTCCAGTTGAAGTCGGGAAAAAACATGCCAATCTACCAGGCTATTGTTAGCTGTTGTTAGCACGCCCTGCGTTGTTGTTCACAAATATCACATGAAGAATGTGATTATCACTATGGCAGCATTTTTGTAAATATAAGTCTAACAATACGATGGATACAGCAGATTTAGAGCAACACACCCCAGTCAGAAGTGCAAATAAATTGATTATTACAGGAGCTAAATAACTGATTACACTGGGGGCACCCATCTTCGATTGTCAACTCGGGGGTGGAAAGGTTTCACCGAGTTCCCAGTCGGAAATTCCGACTTCGGGGGATGTTCCAGCTGTAGTTTCCTACTCGGAACCCGGAAATTCCTACTTCTGACTACAACTGGAACGCACCAAACGACGTTGCCCAAGCCAAAGCGTGTGTTTGTTGTGATGCTAATGAATGCAGTTCGGACCTTCCTCAGAACTCTGTATTGCTTTACAACTTCTTTTTTCAACAACTTACAGGATGCAAAGCAACAAGGTAATGTATCTCTTTCTAGTTATGTGGCGGTAGTTTTTGATGTGTGACAACAAGCAATTTTTGGAAAACTTAGTAATGTAGTTTTGTAGCCGGCTATATATAGCTACTTACAGCCCGGTGCTCTCAGAAGTGTCCGAATAATATAATAATATAAATTTGCTCTAGTTTTAGTTGCCGTGTTCCCGAAGTTGAGTATCCAGGCCAGTCCAGCCCTGTCCGACCCGACCGGAAGGCTAAGGAATAGCATTTATAGATAACCTATTTTGATGCTATAAAACTCATCTTAAAGTGTGTATTTCGATCACGCATATATCTAAAAGTGAGAATTTTTTTGTAATTACTTAGAAACTCCTCACAGTCCCTTTAGCAAGAATTATGCAGCCTTAAAGGATTTCCTCCTAATCAAGGATCAGAGAGAGGACGGCTAGATGCAGACTGATGGAGGTTAGGATGACAAAGGTGAGAGAGTTCTGAAAATGTTTTGGCAGGAGCTCAGACTGACAGCGTGAGGCATTAAAAACCTCAAACAGGGACAGATTAGCCGCATTAGAGTGAGAGAAAACCCAGGGGTGGAATTTAAGTTCGGACTCAGCTCCCCCCCCCCCCTTAAAAATGTTTGATGATAATAAAAATGGCCTTATGTAACACAATTAATAGGACATCTCAAAGCCGTATGTGTGTCAGAGGGGGAGGAGAGACCGACAGAAATGGGGCACTAAAGAGGCAGGAAACGGCAAAGTGTTTGTTGGAATAAGGGCTGTGTGGAGGGAGAAAACAGAGGGGGGAATCCCATTAGAGAGACAGATGAAGGGACGGCTGAGGATGACAGCAACATCTGACAGTTGGCGAGTCCATGATGGACAGAGGGAGAGGGGAGACGGAGAGAAAGAGCTCCCATTTCCAAGGCTAATCCGGGGCCTCTGCCTCACAGGAAAAACACAATCTCACACTGAGAGAGTTTACAACCTTCTGTGTCCTCTCTGCCACATGACTCCAACTCCTCCACTGACAAGCAGACCTCTGTACGAGTGTGTGTGTGTGTGTGTGTTTAGTCTATAAAGGGATATAAATAAAGCTTCAATAAGTCAGACAGAGGGTGATACAATGAGAGCGCTTCTACAGAGGCACAACAAATAAAACTGCCGGCAACTGTTCAGATGATTTATCCAGATATGGAAAGAAATTTGATCATAATAAAAACAAGAATGGGTTGGGGGTGCTGGTTTGGTGGAGTGGTTAGCAACAAGGCACAACATGTACATGCTTCTGCCGGTCCAGGTTTGAATCCCGCCTGTGACCAGTTGGCAGAGTGTCTTCCCCTACTCTCTCGTCCCCTTTCACAAGCCTATGTCTCTCTCCTATCAATAAAGGCACAAAATGCCCCAAAAATACATTTAAAAAAAAAAAAGAAGGGTTCAGAGAGCACAAACCTCGACCAAGGCATTTCTAGCACTGTTGGGCGAGTTGCTGTCAAAATGTGGAAAACTGTCCTCTCTCACACTGTTGATGAATGACTTAAAACATTCCTGAATTTACATAAAGATTTAGATCATCACCAAAATCTAATAACTTCTTTCCTGTTGAATGATGAACATTCCCTGAAAATGTGATCAAAATCTAATGTGTGCTTTAAGGTGCTATGAGGAGAATCTATTTCCGGGGACATAAAGACTCAGCTACCCATGAGCACTCGTGGTGACTGTCGTAAAGACATGACCCAAGCCAAAGCGTGCGTTTGTTGTGATGCTAAAGAATGCTGCTCGGACCTTCCTCAGAACTCTGCATTGCTTTACAACTGCCTTTTTCAACAACTTACAGGATGCAAAGCGACGAGGTAATGTATCTCTTTCTAGTTACGCAGCGGTAGTTTTGATGTGTGACAACAAGTAATTTTTGGAAAACTTAGTATCGTACTTTTGTAGCCGGCTATATATATTGTTATTTACAGCCCGATGCTCTAAGATGTGTCCAAATAATATAAATTTGCTCTAGTTTTAATTGTCTTGTTCCCGAAGTTAAGTATCCAGGCCAGTCCAGCCCTGTCCAACCTGATTGGAGGCTAAGGAATATTATTTATAGATAACCTATTTTGAAGCTATAAAACTCATCTCAAAGTGTGTATTTCGATCAGGCATATATCCAAAAGTGAGACTTTTTTTGTAATTACTTGGAAACTCCTCATAGCATCTTTAATAAGCAAATGTGTTGAAAACTGTCCTATCTGAAAATTTTTTTTAACATTCCTCTATCTGCATCCAGGCAAAAAGAGAGCATGAAAAGAAGGGATAGAAAAAATTCAGGATTCATTCTGATATCTATCAAGGGGAAATTAATACTTCAGTATCACTTAACGGTTAAATGAGGCCAAAGAAAAGTTTTTTCTGCCTTCAAATGGGCCCTGATGTACTGAAGTTTGGAAAAGGCAGGTTTAATTAGATGAAAGAATCCCAAAATATGAAACATAATGAGCTTGCTGTACTAATTGATGCCGAACCATGACTGGAGAAGCTATGTTGGCAGAGAGAATCAAAAGATCTATTTTCTCCTGGAGGTAAATTAAATTATCTTATCAGTGTTAATATTTTGTCCAGTCTGTTAGTCTATTACAGCTAATCCTTTAATGATAACAATGTTATTTGATTCCTTTGCAGTCCAATTCCAAATGCCTGTTTAGATTAAGAATCATGAAATCATAAATTGACCTACATAATCTAATTATCTTCATTATTCAGGATCATTTCATGGAAATTGAATTATATATTGGATTATGTCATGCATGCACCAGTCGACAAACTCCCTGCATTAACCTCTGTGTTGAACAATTTTGCTGTGCTTCCTCTGATGCTCTCTGATTTCAAATCCAGTCTCTAAAAAGGTTTTACATTTCCTGACCTCACATTTTGTGAGTTCAGGGCCGGCATCGCATCAGGAAAATGAACTGTAAATACTTTAGGGAGCTTCAGTTGGAAAATTTGTCTTTGACATTTGCATTAAATTGAATTCAGCTCTTGTAACTTGCCTCTAGTTCTCAGAGGTTTGACTGAATACACGTGCAGCTAACAAGGAGTGACATATTTGCCTCAGGACATGTTCAAGTCAATCAGGCAATATTATTATGAAAAGCTAAATCACAGGAATCGTTTCTGATTATACTCAGTGCACTCTAAAGACACAGATTTAAAGTAACTTCTTTTTTTAAGATTGTTTTTGGGCATTGCGTGCCTTTATTGACAGGAGAGAGAGACGGTGGATAGGCTTGTGAAAGGGGGGAGAGAGAGTAGGGGAGGACATTTTGCAAAATGCCCATAGGCTGAACTTGAACCTAGACCAGCAGAAGTATGTATAAGAGCCATACCTGCTTGCTTACCACTCTGCCAAACCAGCACCCCTTAAAAAGTCAACTTATAAAGACATTTAGAAAAATAAATCTCTCAGGCCACTCCTCCAATGTCAGAAAGAAATGGCGTCATGATATAGAAGTAAAATACTACAAAATAAGAGGCTCCACTCCATAGACATTAAATTCATACACACTTCATTTCATGCTGGAGTGTGATCCAGTGTCGCCACCATACTGGATGGGTCTCTTCAATCCGGTCTAGCACCAGAAATAACTGGAGTGAACGCATTTATGCTTGTATTTTGTGCATCCTAAGGTTACAGTAAACGGTGAAGTATTGAAGCAGATCATGTGTTTTAGTTTCATTCCAATACAGCTGAGTAAAAAACTTATTTAAAGTTTAATACGCATGTCAACAGGATTTATAAGAGATGTCTTGTTTGTGTGTGTGAGCACGTACATGTGCCTGTGCCTGCACTAGTAACATTGAATATACTTACTGTTATATTAAAAAAAACAAAGTATAAAATGCAACTCATCAGTAGAGCAACATAAGTGTGTGGGCACCTCTGTTTGGTGTAATAATCCTGAGTGTTTTCTTTTCCTAGAGAGGGAGACACAATTGTATTGTTTGCTTGACAGTCCTATCACAACCTCTGTGTTACATTCACGGCTGTTTTGACCGTAAAACAGGGATAGAGGAAGCATCAATTCAAGGTTTAAATATATGATTAACTTAATATTATACGCAACACATGAAGGTACAATAAGTTAATTTAAGTCAGTTTCATGATCACTCTTTACAGATATTTGTTAGTCATAGTTATTGTTTATGTTTACGTCATGTCCGTCTTACATTGGAGGTGGCTTCCAATTCACTTTGGAGGAGCTGTTCGCCGAGAAAGTGAAGGTCTGCAGCTTACATGTATTTAGAAGTGAAGAGTATGTGTTTATCTACATTGTCTAATGTCACACATCATGTAATATACTCTTTTCAGTGGTTGTAATAATCAGTCAATCATTTAATCTGTAGCCTGTTTTGTTGATTGTTGTGCTTCATTTGTTGTCTGTGTTTATTTTTCGCCTCAGATTTAACACTGCTGTTGCCATGTTTGTAGTTTACATCACAAAACAGGAAGTCATGCATCTGTTATGGGGCAAATTTGACTGATAGAGAATGGTTCCTTCTGTTGATATATGAGGTTCATTCAGGGAAACAAAAATACAGCACTGAATATGGTTCAATTTATTCTGCCTAAAAATCTTCCTATAGATCACATTGTATTAAAAAAGCTGAACTTTAAAAGGTTTGATATTCAAAGCTTCTGGGACAGCAAAGTCTTTTGCCGACACTTTTCTCATTCAATGCACAAAACCAATGAATAATAAATGCTAAAAGTTTGGTGTGAGACTGTATTCAAGGATGTTACCGGGTCAAAACTTATCTGAATGCTTTTGCTTTGAAGTCGGAAGTATTTTGCAATTCAAGACTCAGCTGGCAGGTTTTTAGTTAAAAATATCGATCCTTCAAGTCTGCAGGTACAGCCCTTTTATTGCTTCTATATATGTATCTTTTTTGTACCTGAGATAAACTTTTTTTTACAGTTATGCCTTGGCATAAATTTCACAAGAGGGAGGACCAAGACAATGAAATAGACGTTAAAGACACCAGGTCTTAGCTCATCTAATAATCTAATAAGAATTGATGTTTACAGTAAACACATTTACAAGCAATAGTATCAACTCATTGTTTCACAACAAAACATGTATGTACCTAAGACAGATTTTTTTCTAGCTTTAATACTTTAATACAAATGATCATCCAACCTGAACATGTCCTGCCACCTAAAGGCAGACCAAGTCAAGTCAAGCCAGGACCTCACCTGACACCTTTAAATCCCATCAGACGAAACAGCATTTTTTCCTAAATCTGCAAGTTTGATCAGTTTTACCTACAGTCTTCTGCCTCAACACTTAGCTGCATTCAGGTCTCAACTGATCAAAGCAGTGCAGCAGGATCTCTTCAGAAAGTTGTTGTTCTTTTCTTAACCTATGATACAAAGTCAAACCTGTTCCCTTGAGCACATGTCTGGTCTCAGGAACGAGCAAACGTTGCAGGGTGCTTGATCAGGTAAGACACTGTTATTGGTTTTAGGTCCAGAAACTGCTTTACCAAGACCTCAGTGTGTGCTGGTGCATTGTCCTGAAGAATGAAGCCATTTTTCCACAGTTGGGATTTCTTTTATTAGACTCTTTCTCACAGTTTCTCAAACCTGACTGTAATAATGCTGATTCACTGATGACACTTCTTGAACCCAAGCCTCTAAAATTAAACTCATAATGTCGAAGAAAACAACAACATTGCCTTGATTTTGGACTTCATCTTTGATGATCATGGTGTTTTCAAACTCATTGACTGACGTTTTGTCTTTGGAACATATGGAAGATCTGAAATTCATCTAATGGAATGACTCCTTAAAAATGTGAATAGTTCCAAAATGTCTCCACAACTTTGTCGATCTTTTTTCCTTTTGATCAGGGGTCAGAAGTTTTGGGACAGCTTTTGTCATGTTCAAATTTTCATACAAAATATGCTGAATTGTCTCTTTGTCAATGGAGACAGTTGCTGCTGTCATCCTCACACTGAGAAGTTCATCATTTTGATTTCAGTTTGCTCAGTGGTTTAGTATGTTGAAGGTTTTCAAAAGTTTTTGAAGTGCATGAGTGCCAGGGATGTTCAACGCCTTGGACATCCTTCTGCCATCATGAAATCTTTTGTGCCGTTCTAACACACCTGTGCACATGACATGCAGTGTTCTCCATACACTTCAGAACTGAAAGAAAAATCAAGCTAACGCGTTGTTCAACTCTGAAGCTCATCCTTTCCAATGCTATAGTAAAGCACATGCACTTCAATCAGTAGCTAGCAGTGAACTAATGACACCACTTATTGGAAACTTAAAGCATCTGTGAGCAAATACACAACCTTGGGGCAGCAGTTCTTCATTCTGGAAGAACTTGGGTTGAGGACCAGCTGGTTCAAGTCCTGATCGAGGTGCCAGCTGACTTCCCAGGACAAAATACAGTAAGTAATCACTCTGCCATTTCTCCATTAATGCGCGGTCATAGCAACTGCTTGTGCAAGTGCATGTCTGTGTCCAAACGACTGAATGTAAAGAACTGAAATTCTCCGTGAGGGATTATAAAGTATGTCTTCTTCTTTATTTTATATACATGTATAACATCCAGAAAGGCTGCCAACCACATGCTATTCCCCACATTAACACAGTCTTTCTATCTTATATCCATAGTTTGTATATTACTGTAACACCAGTTGATAATCTCACATAGTCTAACTCAGTTTACCAATGCATTTCTCTGACTAGAAATTAAGACACCTTTAGATTTTAATGTTAATACTCTAGAGCTGTATCCCCTGTCAAGACATTAGACCTGTTTTTTTCCAACACTGTGCTCTAATGTCTACTATTATGGAACAGAAATGTGTAGGCATGCATCCTTCCACTGCAACTGAAAAGCACCTGGCTCAATGTCCCCGATCTGTGGAAATGGTATGGACTGTGGAGTGCACATTTTCTGGAAATTGGAGAAATAAAGGGTGAATTTTTCCTTATTGTGAGTTCAGGGGCGGGGTCAACAGTGTGTTCTGCATAACAAAGGACCTTTAAATCAGTCTTTCCTGTGGGAAATACTATGTTAAAAGTGGGACTAGACTCAAAAATTGACAGAACAAACCGAGGCTCTGAGGAGACATGCATGCTCATGGAGGGTCATGCTGGATTTTAGCTCTAATGGAGGTATAGTTATGGCAGTGTTGCAGGTCTGAGGTTTTGGTGAAGGGTCTCAGTGTGAAATCTTTCATGAAACAAGTAATCCTTGCAACACTGCTGTGTGCTTGTGTGTGCCTGAGCAGCCTAGTGACTGTTTAAAAGAATAAATTGTCAGGCACCAGTGATCTAAGCTGCAGAGATCAGCTTCTTCATCTCAAACATCACAAAGATTCTTAAATCCCTGCAGGAGGTGGACGAAATCCTTCAGTATATATGACTGTACACGTAGATGGTACGTGCACACAAATGTGAGGATGAAAAGTTGTTTTTGGCTCAGTCTTCCAGGATGTTATCAAACACATTTTACGCTAAAGACCCCCTGAAAACAGCCCAAATGAAAATTATTCAGGTGAAGCAGCATGAAGTGGAAAAGAAAACAGAGGAGGGCTGGTATCTTTAATTTAAAAGGAGAGAAACTGAGGAGAAATAAGGGGAAAACATGAGGAGAGAGATGCAGAGCCTGCAGAAAAACAAAGAATCACTTTAAAACAGAGGCTCTGATGCATTACTGCTGGCAAATTAGCTAAACATAGAAACTACTACTCAACTGTCACACACATACACACACACACAGACACTCTTTAACTATTCCTTGTGCATCAGCAGCGTGTTTGCTCCTCTGTAGTCCCCTTGACTGCGACTGGAGAGGACAGCAGAGAGAGGAGTGGGGTGTTTATTGTTATCCCCTCAGACTGTGGGGGCCCGTAAAGGCTAAAAACACAGTGACCACAGAGCCCAGGAGCAGTGTGAGTGACTCACACTCAGCTGGTCTCCATCAGTGGGAGGTCTGCAGAGTAGGATATCTGATTTGTTGTGAAAAAAAAATCGGTTTAGCCCGAGGCGAGCTCAGGGCGCAGTGAAGCCGGTCATGGCAGCCTTGGTCTAACTCGTCTGAATGTCACGTCTGCTGACTGCTAAGATGCTGCAGACAGCGTGCGGTGTCGGTGTAATTTAGCATGTGAAATGTGTTTGTCTGACTTTATGTTTGATATAGAGAGAAGGCCAAGCAAACATATGAAGAGAATGTGATGTGCTTTTTGGGTATGCAGCCAAGGTTAGCAGTATTTTAATCCATTAAATGAGCATCAAGAGTGTTCAGGCTGCATCAGATTATGACTACCTCTAACTTAAAGACTCTAATCAAACTTTAAGACTTGCTAAGCCTTGTCTGACACGTTCTCACATCTTAAGAGTTTACAGTCTCAGACTGAGATTTTGCATATAACCAATTCCAGTGAAGTTAGGATGTTGTGTTAACAAATAAGAACAGAATACAGCGATCCAAATCCTTTTCAACCTTAATTCAGCTAATATGCTACAATGATATTACATGGTCAAACTCTTAAACTTCACTTTTTTTGCAAATATTTTTTCATTTTTGAGTTTGAAGACTGCATCATATTCCAAAAAAAGTGGTTGTTATGGCCGCTGCCACGCCCCCTCCTCTCTCGCTAACCTGTCTGTCAGTGCTGTGTGTGTGTGTTTGAGTGCGTGAGTGAGACAGCAGATCAAAGATCGTCGGGCAATTAGGAGCAGCTGTGGAGGTTGCGGCAGCCAATCGCTCTGCTAGAGGAAGGCCGTCCATCACTATAAGAAGCTCCAGAAGCCTGATGACGTGGAGCTTCTCAACAGAGCCTGCAGCCTTAAGGTGCGTTCACACCGGACGCTACTTGTACTACCTCAGCGATCACTCTCCATTCAAAGTCAATGTACAGCCGCGATGGGGCGGGGCTAACCCTCCCGCGATGCGACAGCCACGTACAAGACGACCACTTCACTCGTTGTGCAATGTCAAAGTTAAAAAAGTTGATCTATTCAGGCGATGTCATGTGTGGCTGTGCGGCAACAGCCAATCAGCGGTGTGTGTATGTGTGACGGTACCCGAGACAGACAGTTATTCATCCGGACTACAGGGCGGATGAGCTCCGTCTAGGCGGAACCAATGTCAGTGAGGACATTAGTTCCGCCTAGACGGACCGCGGTAAACTCACAGATGATGCTGCTGCAGGACATCAGCTGCAGTGTTTTGTGTTTGATAAGTGAGTGAAAAGGATACAGCTGGAATAATGTCCGCTTATACATCACGCGCTCCCTGAACTATGGAAGCCGTCTGGATTGGTCTGCCGCGGCTTACGTAGTGCAGGGAGCGCGTGTAGACGTGCACTGCGGAAGTACGATATAGCACTGTTTAGGCTCAAAAAATGTACTAAATGACCTCGTTTCGAATTAATTATGGACGTTACCCGCTCAGGACACTTGGATTACAGCGGACGAGCAGTATGAAGGAAAATAGGCACGTTTTTGTGGACTTTTATGGACCTTTTTCTTACGGGCGCCATTGTCCCCTGTTAGATGGAAGTTTGTTGACAGCGAAAATCCCCCCGGACCTCCGGCTGCATTTGAGACATCAAAAAAGTGCTCCAGAGTGTTGCTCAGCATGAGGGTGAGTAGAAAATGAAGTCATATCATTCTTTGGGTGAAATATTCCTTTAAAGGATGTTTCTAAACATACAATTGCAAAATATTAAATTTCTTAATCTATAGTCCATAATATCATCCAAAAATTTAAGAGAATAAACAGAAATTTCTGCATATAAGCAGCAAACAAACACTGAATGCCTGTGACCTCAAATCACTGAGGTGGCCCTGCATTAAAAACTGACATTATTCTGTAGAGGATATTACCATTTGGGCTCAGGAGCACTTTAGAAAATAATTCTCACTGAACACGGTTCATTGTTACATCTACAAGTGCAAGTGAAATCTCTACCATGCAAAGTCAAAGCCATAAATCAGCAACACTCAGAAAAGCTGCCAGCTTCTCTGGGCCTGAGCTCAGATGAGATGGATGGAAATAAAGTGGAAAAGTTCAGTTCAGTTCAGATAACTTTATTTATACCACTAGGAACAATTCATTAGTAGCTGTCCAGTGTACATTCATGCATACGCACAGTCAAAATAAATAATCTATCAAGTGAACATATTTTAGGCAGCATGGGACAGATACAGAGGTGTTGGACATTATAAGTAGCCTAAGTATGCAAATCAGAGAGATTGCTTTTGAAAATCATGCATGTCGACCAGATTATTCAGGCTTGTGGGTTTGGTGTAATGATGTGAGAGATATATTCTTGACATGCTTTAGACCACTTGGAACCAAATGAGCATCATTCTAATACCACAGTCTGCTTTGTTATTGTATCTGATCCTGTCAATCCACGTATGGCCACAGTGTGCCTTGTTGAATGGCTATTTAATGGCTGATGAGGGCCCATGTCTCAAAGTTCAAATCATATCAAGCTGGTTTCCTGAACACAACAATGAGTTCACTAAACTCCAGAGGGAATAAATCAAATCAAGTACTTTTGGGACACAGGGGTAAATAAGATTTGGCATTCAAACAAATCTGTGGCACCTATGTGATGCTATCATGTCACTTTGTATGAAGATCTCAGAGAATTTGTTGGATTTATGTCAGAGAGAGTTAAGGTAGCTTGGAAGGCAACACTGAATCCAACCCAATACTTGCAAGGTGTAATAAATTGGCTGTTGAGCCTAAAGTGCTGATGCTGAGCCATGATAAGTTTCATATGTATTTTTCTATGAACCAGACCAGGGCAATAAAAAGTGCATTGATTTTTTTATCAGTAAAAGTTCAACATTTGATATCACAAGCCGGCTTTACGGCAGAGAGGTTTTCATATAGCATACTGTTTTTTTCATTTGTTTAATGTTAGTTCGAGGTAGTATATCTCATAAGATTGTTGGCATTCCTCCACCTTATGTGCTTAAAAAAAATCCAATAAAAAATGTGTCAAGGCGGCATATCAGCTGTCAAGAGTGACACTGAATCTCAATTAGCTGATTGTCAGGCGCAGGTGGTCGAGAGGATGTACTTAAGTTTATCGTTGTGTTTTAGCAGCTTTTAAAACTTGGCAGAGGCACATCAGCACCTTGTGAGATGTGTTAAAGTTGCTATTTCCATGTGTGGAGAGCCGTTCCGGGTCGTTGTAAGCAGCATGCATGCCAAATCCAAGTGAGGTGGAAATGATGTCCACCTCGTCCCACTTCCCCATTTAAGCTGAAACTCCTTCTTGTCGGGACAGTGAGTGTTTTGGTCCTTCCTGAGTGTGTGACGGCCTACAGGAGTGTCAATGAATGCACAGGAGGCTCCGAACCTGCTCAGTGGGACATCAAAAGGACTCTCCCACGGTGTTACGGCTTACCTCAGCCTCTGTGTGGACACATAAGATTTCCACAAAAAAAGTGTTTTCTAAAGGACAAACCGCAGGACCACAAAGACATGAAATCCTTCTTTAAATAGGAAGAGGGAGAGCTCTCAGGGCTTTGGGACAGAGAGAGGGGAGTTAAGTCGTTCTAAAGGGAGCTATAAGAGGAAAATGGAGGATGGGAAGAACACCTACGATGAGTGGAGAGAGGACAATCTACTGCAAAAACAGTCTGAAGGAGGCGTGGAGTGCCATGAGGACAATCAAGTAGGCAGACGGGCCAGGGAGAGACAAGAACAAGTGGACAGCTTACAGGAGGAACAGCTAGCTTGTAAAATTTTCATGCAGACTATGAGCTTGAACTTGCACAGGATGACCCTCCCTTCCCACTTCAGAAGCACTAGATTACACACTGATAGCAGTTTAACTAAAGTTCATTGTCAGTGCATTCTCAAATTCCCATTAAACGGCCCAACATTAGATGTGACTGAACTTTTCTTTCTAGAGAACAGGATGTATTGTCTTTGTAACAGAGTGGGAGGGTCACAGAACAAACTTGACCCAGAGCTGAGCCTGCATAAACACACTTACAATGAACTCTGGATGTCAATGTAATAAAATATACACAAAAGGCAGCACTCTTTAAGCAAAGATTTACAGGTATGAGAGGTGGGAGGAGTTATTTTGGGCATGTTTTATAATTTTTTTTTTTTACACTAGGAGCACTTTTAAAGCCTGGATGGGTGTTTTAACGGATCTGAGAGTTTCACTGTAGCACACCACACTTCATGAAGAAATGTGTACTGAGAAAGCAGGATCAAGGATGGGAAGTACTCAGTCATTGCTGGTGACTCTTGCCAGAAAGGGAAACAACAATGTCCAGTTATTAGGTTATGAATGTGCAACCTTTTACTACTTAATCTACTATTGAAAATGGCAAGGAACATAATCTAGTTATCCATTGGTTAAATAGTAGAAAGAGAGCAAGTTCTTATCCGAACCTTTTTGTTGTTGTTGTTTTTTTCCTGTGTTTTAACATTTTATTCTAATTTTGTCAACTCTTTTATTGTCTCTATATTTTTTGTTTCTTTGTTAAATCTGTTTATGTTTGTTTTATTGTTGATTATTATTATTTCTTTTTGTTTCTTCACACATGGTTGAACACATGTACGCATGTATTACTTTGTGTTCTGACTGAAATCCTGACCGCTCTCTGCTTTTTCTTATAGAAAGGTGAGGTCCTTTGCATAAGCCCAATGGCTTCTTGACCTCTCCTGACACATTTCTTTGTCTTGAATATCTCCAGTTTGATCTTATGTATCTTTTATAGTGCAAAATCTAATAAACAAATACACAAACATTCCAAATCAAGAACCTGAAGTTCACCAAGACAGTAGGTTGAGAAAATGTTGCCTGGTCTATTGAGTCTTGATTAATGATACAACAAATGATGGTAGGGTAAGAATTTGAAATAAACAACATGAAGGTATCAATCCATCCCACCTTGATTCAACAGTTCAGGCTGCTGCTGGTGGTGTTATGGAGTACGCAATGTTTTCTTGGCATTGTTGAAATGCCACTGCCTACCTGAGCATTGTAACTGATCACGTCATTCCCTTCATGGCCACAGTATATATCCGTTCTCTGATGGCTACTTCCAGCAGGACAGCATGCAATTTCACAAAGCTCAAAGCATCTCAATGTGGTTTCTTGAAAATGCAATGAGTTAACTGTTCTCCAGTGACCTCCAAAGTCACCAGATCTCAATCCAAAATACCATCCTTGGAATGTGCAGAAAGGAAAGATTGATATCACAGATTAACCTTTACAAGGCAGCTTGTATTCCAGGTCTGTCATCAGCCTGATCCACCGTGCAAAGCTAAAATAATTCAGTCTGAAAATGATCAGGCTTTTGCTGTCGTTCAAGGACAAAGAAGCAGTTTCTAAGTTGTGATGGAAGAGAAAAGCGACAGCAAGCCTCTGAATGGTCCATGAAAAATGAGAGAGGTAAAACAATTGTTCAATCACCTTCCATTTTTCTCTTGAACGGTCCTGTCCCACCCTGTTACTTTCACTCCATAGGATGTTGCCCAGTTGGACTTGAAATATATCCGATGGGCAAAAGGAACAGTCCACCTGCTTGTGTCAGGTTAATCTGTGTGTGCATTCAACAACACTGCTGCAACTGTGTGATGCTACCACGTCAATAGAGAGCCAAATCTCTGAGAAATGGCTCCAGCAGCTTGTTAAGCCTGCTCCAAGGTTGGGTGGCTCAAGGTTAGAGGGAAATAGACATTATACTAAATATGTACCTAATGAAGTGGCCACTGAGTGTACAAGGGCCTGTGTCCATAGCTGAAGTTTTTTACACAGATGGTACTCTCAGTCAGATTCAGAGTGTTTTCAGCAATGCTTACTGTTGCCAGGCTTGAAGAGTAGACTTCTGCTACCCCTCGTACTATGAGGCAGTTCAAAATAACTGTGTCCAACGTTGCCTTTTATCTTCTGAAATATTACATGGAAAACAAAGTCATGTAATCATGTCCCCATCACCAAAGGCAGCTTAAAGGTGCTATGAGGAGAATCTGTTTCCAGCGAAATAAAGACTCTGCTACCCATGAGCACGCGCGGTGACTGTCGTAATGCTGCGTTCCAGTAACCTCAGAACTGGGAGAGACATCATCTCCGACTTATCGGCGTTCCAGTTGAAGTCGGAAAAAAGCATGCCGATCTACCAGGCTATTGTTAGCTGTTGTTAGCATGCCCTGTGTTGTTGTTCACAAATGTCATATGAAGACTGTGATTATCACTATGGCAGCATTTTTGTAAATATAAGTGTAACAATACTATGTATACAGCTGATCTAGAGCGACACACCCCAGTCAGAAGTGCAAATAAATTGATTATTACAGGAGCTAAATAACTGTTCACACTGGGGGCATCCATCTTCGATTGTCAACTTGGGGGTGGCGAGGTTTCACTGAGTTCCCAGTAGGAAATTTCGACTTTGGGGGGAGTTCCAATTGCAGTTTCCTACTTGGAACTCGGAAATTCCTACTTCTGATTACAACTGGAACGCACCAAAAGACGTGACCCAAGGTATGTAGTGGCAGTTTTTGATGTGTGACAACAAGCAATTTTTGGAACACTTAGTATTGTAGTTTTGTAGCCGGCTATATATCGATACTTACAGCCCGGTGCTCTAAGACGTGTCCGAATAATATAAAAAATTTGCTTTAGTTTTAATTGTCTTGTTCCCGAAGTTGAGTATCCAGGCCAGTCCAGCCCTGCTTGACCCGACCACTTAGCTAAGGAATAGCATTTATAGATAATCTATTTTGATGCTATAAAACTCATCTTAAAGTGTGTATTTCGATCCGGCATACATCTAAAAGTGAGACTTTTTTGTAATTACTTAGAAACTCCTCATAGCATCTTTAAGACCAAGAGAGTGTGTTAAATATTTCAATCTTATCACTTCCTCTTTTGCAATTGTTGTTTACAAAGCAAATATCAGAAGTCCTCATCTCCCCTTCCTTCATTTTGATTGGTCAATGACAACCACATCGTCATTCCCAAGGCTGATCTGAGTTCACCTAAGGGTACTATAGCAGGAGAAAACGCTGGGCTATATTAGCTTTGTATGTAATTTTTGGCCATGTGAAGGATGTTCTTACATGCAGTTCCTATCAGGTTGGGACAAAAGACCATACAGCAATACATCACTATCTTGACTTGTGTGATACAATAACTGAATAGCTGGTTCAAATTATGACTCTATAAAGCTTCAAATAAAAGCATATCTCAATTTAAGGCCCCAGTTACTTTCACTCTCCCTCCGTAAGTGCACACTCTGCAGATTTCTGTTTCACCTGAACTAAAAGGGTCATTACTTCATGAATCTCTACGGCGACGTTTGTGATAAGATTGAGGGTTACAAGAGTTGGAGTTAACAGGCAGGAAACTCAGCTGACAGCAGTATAAAAGAAGAAGAGGGCAGTGGAATAATGCTGTACGGTGGTTAAAAAAGTCAAAGGATGAATCACAATGCAAGGTTATATGTGGCAAATAAAGATATTAATCTTGCACAATCAATGTGCATTTTATCCTTCTGTCAGTCATACATCACTCTTATTTAGATAATTTTATGATAACTTAAATACTACTGTATCTTGATATCGTAATCATTGGAGGCAATGCACTAGTATTGTTCATTGCACCTTACTGTGGCTTCCCAATGACTCTCAGCCTAGAATCTATGCAGCTAGGACATATAACATCTTCCTACCATTGCCTTCTGACCTCTGATCCTCTCCCAAACACATATGTCTCAGTCTACAATGTATGTGTTTGATCTTAATGGCCCCGACATATGACTTATATTCTGCTGCCCAGAGGACTGTGGGTCAGAAAAACAAAATAAAACACAGGCAATGGACGTGAGTTGACAATCTGGTATTGTGACACACACACTGCACTTGATAAACATGCATTGGGACAAACTAAATCTCTGCACGGCAAAGCGAATAGTATGGGACCGGAAATGTTGCTCTGGGTTGTGTTGTTTACAAGTACAAGTTGGAGACATGCTTTTTCGTATATTCTTTTAGAAGTGGGCAGTGGACCTTACTTTGTGAAGAAGGAACACAGTGACAACACTTTCCTTACATCAGACATATTGAGCAACATCTGTTGTTGATTAGTACGCCATGTGGTGACACATCTGGATTCTTAGAGAAGAATTGTGTTTCCCTCGTTTTAAGTTGAATGGATTTTTGCTGAATTAGCTTTTATTTAAGGACAGAATGTAAAAAGAAAGATAGATTTTCATCATACAATCACTTCCCAACTTCTGTTCATGTGTTGCTAACTGTGCAGTTCAATAAGAGGAAAACACAGTTTCAGGAATAGAACAGATTCAGTCAATCAGATAGTGTTCATGCTGGTTCGTAAGAGGTGTTATCTCAGGACACTTTACAATAGAGCAGTGTGAAGCAACACTCTTCATTTTACAGATACAGATTTTATACAAATGTAGACATACATCCAGAGATGCATCCTCCCAGGCAGAGACAAAGGGGTTAAAATAAGAATGTATGACAGTGACAAACCCATGGATGCCCAGTTCATAAATCTGTCCTCATCACATCTGTCATATTTGAATAAAGACTCAATCAATCAATCTTTATTTGCATGGCACCATGTTTGTCTTTGATGAATATAGATTTATTGAAGGTAAGCCCCTGTCTTTATGGTTGTAAAAATAGTTACTATGGGGGAGTAGCCAGTACAAACATGGATAAAGAGATCAATCTAATATTAAAATTGAAATGTTTAGTGAATATAATCTGAAGAGGAATGCTGCTGGTTAATAAAGCAGCGCCTACCTGAACTGCCACGAAAACTGGTAAAAGTGGAAACACAACCAAAGGTCAGAATGAACTTAAACAGGGAAATACGCTACAAATTCAATAACGTGCTGCAAGACTAAAAAAAAAGAAATGCACTGACAGCAAATGTGTTGCCAATGCTTGTATGTCTTCTGATTGTAGTTATGTACTTGAATTTTTCTCTTAGTGAATGGTTGAGGCAGTTTGCAGTGTTGGCCACCGTCGTATCAAAAACTAATCCCTCATTTCCATGCAAACTGTACTGACAAGCATCTCTGTGAATCTTGCATCTGTAATTCTTGTTCAGCTTCTTCCAACTGCAGGGATGGAGACAGAATACGGTTACTGGGCCAGCAAAGACCTTTCAATATTCAATTATGCACAAAACACTTACAAATTCAAATATGTGAATACAAATGGCCTAATATTTTACCCAGACTTCACCTAGAACAATTTATGCCAGCATGTGAAAGCACATCTTCCATATAAAGTTGGGGCAAGCTGATTAATGAAAAAGCAGGTACATTTCTAAAAAACTTAGCATGGGCAAACATAAAGGCGGTTTGACATCTGTTTCCAGCAACTGGGGCAATATCATAGACTTAAGTTCTGCAACCTTTTCCATCAAAAGAGGCATTTTTTCATTTCTTTTTCAAAGCTTTATCCCCCTGATCATGTATTCATCACAACACCATCATATTGATGTCACAAGTTTATGAAGCCAGGACACACAGTGAGAAGCCAACGAACTAAACTCAGTTGCAAAGTACAGAAAAAACACTATATTTTATGCATTTGTACAAGTATAATGCTGTCAGTGCCCACAGCTTGTCTGCAGACTGTTTGCATGAGGATTATATGCATATGATGAACCCATCCAACAGCAACAAAGACAGATGGGTGACTGACTTACAGCCTTTTCTGTCCATGAAGCTCTGACCAGCATGTAAAATCCTGTCCACCAATTATTCAAAAAGCATGAAATCTCAATTTTAAGAAAAAAAAAGTTCAGAGTTGTTGCTCGAAGTCCTGGATCCATGGTGGTGTGACAGGTAAAGCTGGTGCCACACAGCGAGAAGTTTGCATGTTCTCCCCTGTATTCATAGGTTTCATTTTGGCACCGTGGCTTCCTTCCACAGTCTCCTGCATGACATTTATGTAACTGCTGTATTTTGCACTTCATAATGCAAAAGACATTTTCAGTGGGAGACAGAAGTGGAGTTGCACCCTTTCAGTACGAAGCCTTCCTTGGTTTTTGGCCTTGCTGTGTTTATGGAGATGTCTCCAGATTCCCTGAATTGCAAAACAAACCAAAGCTGACTGCAATAATTAGAAGAACAAGAAATCTCACATTCTGCTGTGAGCGACGGAGCACAGTGAGACAGACACAAGAGGTGTCAGCAGAATGTGTGATTTCTTGGGTTCTTTTTTTCTTGTTCTACTCCTAGTTATTGCAGAGTGCGATTCCTTTGGTTTATCATGATGCCCCTGTGAGGGCACCCGTAAGTGTATCATAGAAATGCTAAGTAGTACTGTTTAGGCTATAAACATGTGCTAAAATGATGTCGCTTTCGAGTAAATGGTGGACGTTATCCGCCGACATTTGGATTACAGCACGAGCAGTATGGAGGAATATTGCACTTTTTGTGGACTTCATAGGTACTTTGGACACCGCTGGCTTCGGCTTCCACAGTCCAAAGTCATGATATCAATGTCTCTGAAGTGTGACAGCGAGGATTCCCCAGATCTGCATGCATCCTAGATGTTCCAAAACTACTTCCACAGTGTTGTTCAGCATGAGGGTGAGTAGAAAATGAGGCCAAATCGCTTGGTTTGGCCTTGCTGTGTTTATGGAGATGCCTCCAGATTCCCTGAATGCTTTAATCCTTTGACTTCCAAACTAAGAAATACATTTGCAACAAATTATCTGTTGGTAAAATTGTGTTCCTTCCTCTTCATTAAGCAACATTTCAGCTTGTCATTTTTAGATTACCCAATCAGGAAACATATGTAAGTCAACCAGCTAGTTGGATGGCCTGTGAAGGATTATCCTGGGCATTTATTTTCTTAAACTAAATTAGGATTGTTGTAGGATCTGGAAATACGTAAACGTTTTTTTCTTTCCCCAACGTATGCTCTCACTGTTAAACTTCTGAGGAGCTTTGAAGCAATGATTCACTTTCGAATTCTTCTAGTTTAAAAATATATATTCATGTACAGCAGCATCACCCAGTGATAACATATTAGTGTTACTAACACTATTCAGAGAGGGGAATGAGGAAAAACAGAGTTGGGCTTTCAGAGTTTTAAATGTAAGAGTATGCGTTAAAAAGTCAACCGTACGGTTACAATGCCAGTTAAAGAGTTAATAATGTAAAGGACTGTTGATGAAGAATCCCTAAATTTCTTGGAATTGTACATCAACAATTATTCTTAAACTGTTCAGCTAATTGCTTACACAAAGTGGTGAACTTAACCTTATCCTGGCTTGGGAATGACTTAGCCTTTTAGGAATTCCTTTATACCCAATCATGCTTCCACCTAATCTGTTCGATTATGGAAAGTTCCAAACAGATATTTATGAGCATCTCTCAAATTTCTCAGTCTGTTGTTTCCCCTTTTCCACCTTTGTTGAAAAGCACTGATGACATCAAATTTAAAATGAGTGAATATTTGCAAAAACACAAAGAAGTTAATCAGTTTGAACAATAAATATCTCGTCTTCGCTGTAAATTCAATTGAATATAGCTCTAAAAGGATTTGCAGATCATTGTACTCTGTTTTTATTCATGCTATACACAACATCCTAACTTCATTGGAATTAGTCAGGCCACCCCAGCATAAGATGGTGACTTAGTCACAAGAGTCTGACTCTACCACCGATCCCTTGTGAAAGCAGATGAGGGTGGTGGGCATTAAAACTTTGAGAGCCATTCTCTGCACAACACTGAAAAGTAAAGTCAAAAGTATGAAAAGAAATGGCCATGAAAAAGGTTCGAGATTGTCAAGGAGACTTTGGTGTGTTTGTCGGGAAAACTTTTGAAAGCGCGGTGGTATTCAGGAGGACTAAGTGTTATTCAAATCGATGTCTGGCAGCTGCTCAGCAAACTATAAAAAGCACCGTGGAACAAAAAAGATCCAAGAACAGACCACCAGTCTTCATATGTACCTGAAGGTAAAGTTTCTTAAAACCATCAAAATTCCACAGCAGGCTCTTATCTCCGTCTCACAGGGATGTGAGTGGATGTACTGTATGTTGGCAACACATTTAAGCTATTATGCAGGAAAAAATGTGTTGAATAGCAGTGAAAGAAGCAGCTTGTTAGGTTTAGTAGAATCAAAAAAACGAAGGACAGGGTTGTAACAGACTGTCAGCCACTTTTCCACAAAAATATTAGAGAACACAGGGTGGCTCTACAAGTAATTAGCAACTACAATGATGCTTTTAACACAAGAGATCAGAAGGTGACTATGTGTCAGTTCAACAGTAAGACTCTAGGTCTTCCCTGCTCTTTAACTCTGTAAGGTGCACACAGCAGAAATCAAAGTTTCAGATTATTTTAAAAGTTTGTTTCTTCAGTATTTCATTTTTTCTCAATGTTAAAGTTTTTATCTTTTATTTATTTAATTTTCATTTTTAGTGTTATTCTTGATGCCTCTATGTTCTTATTGTCATGAATGCCTTGTTCTGGTGCCTCAGGCTTTCTGTATATGAGTTTGAGTCCATTCGTCCATCCATCCTACCATCATGACAGTTCTTTTAAGCCTAATTTGGGAGTTTTTCAAACTTTGCACACCAGTACAATTTGACTCATGGAGAAAGTGATTCAGTTTTGGAGGGCATATTTTAGTGGTCATAGCCATAGGCCCTCATTTTCATAACTGGCAGACTATTTTAATATTTGATGAACACTTTTGGGAATTTCCTCCAAATTTTGCATTAATATCCACATAAATGTGTGAGTCGGACTGTACAGTTGTCTCTGGTAGTATGTCATTATGACTGACTTAAGTCTAGCAGGTTTAATTTTTGTCCTGCCTCCATTGATATGCCGCTCCATGTCAGAGGTATGGCAAATGGGAGCACTGGGAGCTCTGCATGACAAACAAACAAACTGAGGTTGATGCCTTGAGAGCTTCTAGACAGAGAAAAAGTTTGCAAAGCCCTAAAAACAACATCCCTGCCCTTATGAAATGTTTTAGAGGTGCTACTAAAGACTGGAAACAGAGAAGTGTTGGAGAGAAACAGCAGAGGAACATAGGGAGTCACTGCTTACATTTATTAACCTAACCTCTCGTTCAACATGTTCTTTGTAGATAGAAACTAAAGTACTGTACTCTCAGTACCGTGTGTTTGTTTGTGGTCTTCTGTGTTGCCCCTCCTCACATCACTTTGTTCAATGCAGTCGATTTCAGTTGTATAGTCTGTCTCTGTTGAGCAGGTCTTAATTCTGTGGTTGCCTTGTCTGGCATTATGACCAAAAAAATCATGCAGCCTGACATCAGAACAGCATTAGAAAAAACTGATTACATTTTGGAGATCATAGGTCAAAAGTCAAGGTGCTTGGGATACATACTTATCGCTTTTTTAAAAAAAATACATCATATCCCAAGCAACTTGTCCAGACTTTTCAACAGACCGGGGATTATTGCTCATTCCGGGTTTGCTTTAATCCCTCATTTTGGTTTGGACCAAACGAACTCTGGTTTGCTTTGCTGGAAGGTTTGTTTATTTGGAGGTGGTGTGGAAGCTCTCGTGAATTTTAGTGCACACCAAAGAACTAAACTCTGAAAACAGAGCTCTTATTTTGCTACCAAGCAAATCAGAGTTCAGTTTGCACTTGAGTTTGTACATCAACAAACAAGTTGAGTGAACAACAAGCAATCAGTTGTGGCTTGAAATTCTATGCATGTTGATGTCTAGATGCTTTTACAATCAATGCTACAAGTACTGTAATTGTATGAGCTGGAACAAAAACAAAGCAAAACTGTGTGCAAAGAAGAACCACCACAGGCTAGTAAGCAGGGTAGGAGTCTAAGGTCTTCCATACCAAAAGTCAAGCAGACTAGGTGCCATTTAGCAGTAAATTTGCAACATCTTTTTAATTTTTCCCTTGGTTTGGATTTCTTTTGCAGTGCTCTTCGTCATGCAAATGTCAAACGTTGTGTAATATATAGCTGTCTGCCTCTAGTTCAGCCGTAATCTTCATCCCTGCCATTAGGCCCATTGTTGACCAAGGAAGACTGAACTGGCCTCATGTGATAATAATGCTAAGCATTAGTTTTCAGTGTCATAAAATAAAAATTAAGCTTGATTTAGGCGGTCAGGGGAAGTTGCATGTTTACCAGAGAAGTTTGAACCTATATTCTACACAGACTTGTACAGAGTAGATGTTGATTTGTTGGGAGGACTGGAGTTGCTACAAATGTTAGCCACATTCTGCTTATCATCACAAGTGAACACTTCATAAGATCAAGCCACAGTTAACTGTTGTTTGTTTGTCCTTGGCTTGTTTGGTCTTTGCTTGGTTTTTATCATCCATCACACCTAACACATATGGAACTGTGGCACACTTAGAAGAGAACTCTGACCCCTGTTTTTAGGCAGACCGGGTTTCAATCTTTATTCCGCATCACAGTTTCTGTAAATTCCCACCACTCCAAATGACCTGACCTTTCCAAAAAGCAAACCAGAGCTCCTGTGGTCTGGACCAAATGAGTCAGGTGTGTGAAAGCCCCTTCCAAATGTCACCTTGTTGGGCTATTGTGAGTCAGAATAGAGGAGGTCATCATAAATGACTCAAAGCTGAAATCTGGTCAGCCTAAAACAATTTCACTACCAGTAATAGCTAAAACATCAGAAGGAGTGTCTTTTCTCTGGCTAAGCTCTGCCCTCTAAAATAAATCTAACTTTTCTCATATAGAGTCTGCTCATAAATTGTTCTTGACTTACCAATTCGACATTAAAATCCCATTTATCAAGCCTGATCACTGAACCAGAAAAGGTTTAATGAAACATTTTTTTTCAGAATCATGTGATTTTTTTGTCCAGGTTGAAAAGACCTGTTGAAGAAAAATATTTTATTCAATTTAAAATAAAATCTTTTCAGAGATACAGCAAGTAGTGATCATAATTGAGCTTCCTCACTTATGACGCAAGTGCTCCATTGTTCATATTCATTACTCCCAGCATGCTCTGCTGGGTCTCTCTCCCTGGCAGGGTGTCAAACCCGCTTCTCTGCGTCGCCTGACGATGTTTTGCCAGGCGTGGAGCTAATCTCTGCAGCAAACACATGAAAATGGATTCAGAGGCGAGTGCAGATACAAAAATGCCACAAATCAGAGCTTGCATTCCCCTCGTCTATCTGCATGCACAGTCATGAGAGAGAAAAAAATCCATTTCCTGCTAATAGCACCGCTCTGAGAGACATTCACATACACACAAATACACAGTTGGGTCGCTGTTGCACACGAGCAAAGTTATGAGACATCGCAGCTGCACACGTCCACAGGATAACACACAAAAACACACACATGCCTGAATGCACTCTGCCTGAAAGCTGACTGCTGATTTGCTAATGAGCTGTCATGGTGACAGATACTGCCATCTAATTGGCTGGTAAAAGAGGCAATTAGAATTCAGCGTATAGGTTCACATCAGAGAGGGAGAGGGTGATGCTTTCTGTACATTATGTGCAAAGAGTGCGCGCTTCAAAGTGAAACATACATCCCAAGACCACAACCATGTCACACAGGGCTGTAAATTATTAACTCTGATTATCCTATTTAACTGCTCTGTGATCAGATCCTCTCTCAGTGTGAGTGTGTGTGTGTTTTTGTGTGCAGTAAAGTGTGTTACTCTGCAAACTGTTTTACTATACATCTATTTGTTTCCAATCTTACAACTACAAAAGTCTATCAGAAAAGTCTAAAATAATCAAAATTGACCAAATAAGTGTTTACATAGATTTAGTCAAGAACCTATATTTCTCGTTGTTTATTTGGCCAGAAACTCTTCTATTTTAGAAGTTGGAAAATGTTGTATGTTGTCATGGATATAATACAAATGAGCTTGGTAGAGTTTGACGGGTCCATGACAGGAAAGTACAGTGGCATGTCCACCCTCATGGCTCCAGTGAAGTTCAAGGAAACCTGACTGCTTCTATTTTACAGGATATACAGAAGAAATGTTTTGATTACCATGGGAAGTTCAAACAAATAAAAAAATTGAGAGCAAAAGCAAATCAAAAACAAAAGCTTATTTCAAATGCTCATTGTCTTGAAGTTGGTTGTTAACTGGCTGGAACTCGTCAGCCATTTGGCTGGGAGGGGAAACTGAAGAGGCCGCATCTTTATGTCCAGGATCATTACTGCCTATACTCATTCAAATCCCAAAAAGAAACCAGAAAAGCACTCACACACAGACCTCCGCCAGCACCACAGGCCTCACCCATATTGTGATTTCACCATGAATATTAGTCCTACCTTTATTTCATCTAAATATTTCGATTTCTTGACCATGAAAACATACCATTAGCAATTGGATTCATAATAATATCTATTCTAGTTCAGTAGTTATTCA
The DNA here is from genome assembly GCA_036419115.1 of Scarus forsteni. Classification (NCBI taxonomy): domain Eukaryota; kingdom Metazoa; phylum Chordata; class Actinopteri; order Labriformes; family Labridae; genus Scarus; species Scarus forsteni. The sequence continues at coordinate 7,589,143 of JAZDUH010000098.1, forward strand.
CGAAAAACACTTTTTTCATCATGGCAGATCCAGACGGTGAACTTTCAAAAATCTACTCCTTCAAACAAACTAACAAAAAAACAAATGCCACAATGCAAAATGTGTTTTAACTATTTCCGTTGATCAACCATAAGCAAGTACAGAAAGCACATTAGGGCATACATCTTATAGTTGATATTCAAATATCCATTCAAGCATGGGTATAAAAATCCAAACACGAACTGAGAAAATAACTAATGAAACATATATAGTTCTGGAGCACACTGAACTGCCCAATTGGCCATTTTTTTGCTCTCTTGACCTCAACAACAGCTTGAGAAAATGGTGGACAGGCAAAGTCACTCCATGGAAACAGTTTGGGCTCCACGCCACCAATGGAAGGAAAATAAAAACAAGTCTGGTCTTTGAGTCTTTTATGTGCAAAGCAGCTAGCTTACTCCTAATCCACAACAAATCTGCAGACACATTTGTCGGCCTTCCACCCAAATGGGGTAGTGGAGTAATGGGATGTTAAAAAACCCTTTTTGGATAAAAGTCTTAAATTAGGTTTATGAGAAAATCATCCATACAAGAATTTAAAATCTATTGCAAAAAAATAAAATGGATCTGATTTTGCTATGTTTTTGAATATCAAAGTGTTATTGTGTTGTTAAAAAGAGGATTGCCAATAACAAGGTACAAAACTGTCTTAGGACCATGCTGTAAGCATCTCTTCTGACTTTCAAATAATACAATTACAGTACACTATAGCCACAGCAATAAGATCCAGTGTGATTTGTTTAAAACGAAATTCTCAAACAAGATGTTACTGTGTGATGTTACGTGTTGGAAATATTGCAACTTCTCCTAAGATGACCCACCATGTTGTAGTTCAATAACAGCTTAATATCTACTTAGTCATTGATTTTGATTGAGTTTACATTCACACATCAGTGGGTATTTTTTAAAAAGAGTTTTTTTAGTCACTGAAACTGATATTTTTGAGTGCTCCAGCCAAGGTGAAAATTTTTGAAAACCCTGTATTGCATATCTCTATGTGGAAAGGGAAAATGGGAAAACTGCCATTTAGGAGCTAAAATGTGATGTGCGTTTTGTAGTAAACATGCTTCAGTGGATGTTGAAAACTGTTGCTGTATTCAAGTGTCAATAACTTATTTACACGGCAACACAGACTTTCTGTTTCTTCCTCGCCATGATGTTGGATTAATATCGCTCTATACAAACACTGCTGACATTTCAAACAAGACTCTGGATTATTGTTTCATATGTGACCGTATTGACTGGATGGCTGCTTGTTCTGTGTTTTAATCGTGGTTATAACAGTTAAAGAAACCAACAGGAAAACCCACAAAATGTTTTAATAACAGGATTTGATCAAGATTTTCTGATATGTCTGCAGTTGATATAAAAATGGGAAAAATATTTTCTCAGCACATCTACTGTCACCAGTTAACATAGACACATTTTATACTGTAACACTCGTCAGACACGGTGGATGGATATGAACACAAAACTGCTTTTGCATGGAAATAGAAAAAAAAGTGAAAATCATGGACACAACATTCAAGAGTAACAATAATTCATTTTGAGTTTTCCTGTGGATGGGTAACGTCACTGACACAAGGTTTGTTCAAGTTCTGTGAAACTTTTAACAATAAAACCTCTACATCATGTCCCTCTATCTCCTCTATTTATCATTGTGTACAAAAACTTTGTTCTGCTTTATCTATTTCTCTCTTTTGTCTCTCTTCTTTCATTGCCCTTTTTGTTTCCAGCTCCACCATCTGCTGGCTCAGCATGCAGCATCTGTCCAAACCATTTTCCATCTTCCTCTCTTCTTACTGTTTGCTCTCAGTCTTTCACTTGGCATTTTCTCCTCTTGTCAGTTGTCATTTCATTAATCCTCTCCCTCTCTCCCTCTTTCTCTCTCTCAGCTCTCTCAGAAAACTTGCATTAGCTCTCCTGACGTCACCACATTAAGATGAGTGTGTTTCCAAAGTGGGTTAAATAAGGTTCACTAATAGTAGTAATTTAGGACTTTACCTCAATGAATGCAGCTTATGCAAGAGCCTGTGCTTCAGAGCTTTGTCCAGTGGATACAAACATGATCTCAACATTGGAAACGGACTAATAAACTGAAGACAGATAATTGGATTAAAGCGTTGGCCACGATTGTGCCTCTGGAAAATAATCCTTACATTAAAGGGATCCAATACGTCCAAGGAAACATATGGCTGCTTTTGTGCACAGGTTTCAGTAAATGATGAAAAAAGAGACAAAAATGTGTTTAAATCCTTCGAGTACCTTTTGTTTGATGAAAAAAACATAAAAAGAAATGAAGCTAAGATTTGTCAGATGAAAGCGTGATCTTCCAACCCTCTTATGTAGTTTTTTTTCTCATATTATACATGTCAAGTCAAATTTGTCCCTACACCTCACACTGTCTCTTCATATTGTTCTCCCCTGAGGTACACACTGATGATTGAACTGTAATTTGAAAATGTTGCCTCGTGAAGAATGTAATTTCATATATGCATAAACCTTATCATACCGAAATATATTGCATCAAAACATCATAAATAAAAATGTGAAAGATAATAAACAGGGACATTAAAGGAGGGAGATAAAATAAGAATCAAAAAGTGGAAATGAGAAAACTCATAACAGTTTGATATGTTTTTCTGCTTTTGTTGCTGGACAGTGACTTATTTTGGCATATTTTTCTTTGAGTAAATATTCAGTTGTTTTGGTGAGACAACATAAAGTTTCCTGAGTTTCTTAAGGTCCAGTTGCCCCGATTTTTTCCCCTTACACAATCCCCAGGTTACCTGCTCTCACATCTCCATACTGTCGGAAAAATCCTGAAAATATCCTTAATTTACTGGTGTGAGCTAAATGTGTGAATGCAAACAGCACAGTTTTTAACCCAGACTTTACGCTTAATTTATACCCTGCTGATGATCTTGAATCCCCTGGGTAGGTTCTGCGGGTATTTTCTGTGAAATCTCAGGATTGCAAGTATGAAAAACAGTGTTGGGTCAGTAAGCAACAGTCAGTCAGAGTCAGAAAACTGACAAAAAAATCAAAAATCAGTCAGAGTAGTGTAATGCTTTAAGCCCTAGTCACACATTCCCATTTCTCATGGTGATTGTGCACCATTGTCATAATCCTGATGAAACGTGCTTTGGTTGTGGTGCATTCGCTACTTGGTCTGGATCACCCTTATATAGTCGTGGATGAATTTGCCGGGAATGTGGAAGGGTCCCGACAGTTTTAAGCTGTTCAAAACTGTCGTGGAGAATCGCCACTCTCAGTATAGTGGGATGGAAGCTTAATGCTAAGGCCACACCACACGCGAATTCGCAAAGACGCGAGTTGAGATTACATACAAAGTCAATGTAAAGACGCGTTTGGACACAGATTCGCCCCAGGCAACGCGTTGGACGCGTTCGGCGCCGCACGTTTGGAGCGTCCAGCACGTTTGGGGCGTGAAATGCCTCTACGCTCAAGTTGAAAATATTGAACTTTCGATGCAAATTCACGTGACGCTGTGTCGCGTCAGCCAATCAGCGATGACATTCCCCCCCAAAGTCATTGATTTGATGACGTGTGACGCTCTGGCCACCTGCTGCGGCTCAAACCCCGCTGAAAGATGGAGGAGAGGATGATCTGCGCTGTTTGTCATCATCTGGAGCTATACGATTCGACGTGCGTACTCTACAGAGACGGGAACAAAAAGGAACAGGCTTGGGTGAAAGTCTCTGAGGAGACAGGTTTTGAAGGTAAGTTCTGTAAATATTCATTTCCATATTCATTTCTGGATTTGCCTGCCTGGGTCATCACTGAGTCTGACTGGCTCCAACTCTCTACTCCGCCTGCGCGGTGACGCCGGTCGCTCCTCAGCTTGTCAAAAAAGGTCCAGCGTCCAGCCTCGGGCGTTACGCGCAGCACGTCACAGGCACTACGCGCGTTTAAATTTGCCAATTCGCGTGCAGTGTGGCCGTAGCATAATGCAGTCCTAAGGCGTGTAGGCTTGTGTTTGCCACAGACCATGTTTTGGATATAGAGCCTTAAATGCTTTTTTGTTTAGCTGCTAGTCAGAATCAGCTTTATCAGAAGATCAGAATGTTCATATTAGAACCACCATAACTACATTTACAGCCATACAGACATGAGGACCCTCTTGAAAACAAGATGCCACATATTTATGACTTGTCAAGACCTTCAGTTCTTACTTTAGTCCACCTGTCTCTGCCCATCTTCTTTCCTTCGCCCACACCCCTAGCACAGCTGTGGTGGATGGCTGTTCAGCAGAAGACTAGCTCCACTCCAGATATAAGTTTTTTTTTCTTGCCACTGTTACTGTAAGACTCCCACAGATTCACTATGTTGTGGAAAGTTTGGTTTTATTTCTCATATCACAGATACACTACTGAATCAATTATGCTGAAGCTATAAATCTCAGTAACTAGATTGTTCTCATTAGTGTTACTTTGTTTCTCTTACAGGAGGTTCCTGAAGTTAATCATACACAGATGTCTGTTCTGGCTCACAGGAACTTTAGCTGGACTGTACTTTGCTGATAGTTGTAGAAGCTGCCGTATCAGTTTGTTTCTGTTATTCATGTAGAGTCAACTCCCACCTTTTTATACAAGGTTTTAAAATAATTTGCACATCTTCACAGCCTTTAGACTTTTTGGTATGAGGCAGACCGCCTGCACATGCTTTTGATTGTTTCTTGACTTTCAAGCTTGTATTCTATTATTTTGTATTTTCAATAAAAGAAACTCATGAAGGCAGTGTTTGGTTAAAGGTCCTTCATTTTTCATTTCATTTTTATGGAAAGACAGATGGCTAATATAACAACTGTAGTGTTTGGCTTAGTGCTGCGCTCATGGTGGATAAATGTTGGATTTGGATGTGTGTATTCATGTATATGTGTATTTTATACTTTTTTATATGCTTATATGTGTATCTATAAAATAAAGAGTATGACCCCAGCCTTCTTTTCTGTAAAGGGTCTTGAGAAAACATGTTGTGAATTGGCTTGATACAAAAAAAGAGTGCGCATCAATTGTTTTATTTTTGCTGGTTAACTAAACAACTCAAAAAGTTGCGAGCAGATTATTACTGTTTCATTTATAACTCAACAGTTTCTCGATAGATTTTGCCAACTTTTTCAGGGAGTGTCGGTCATGGCACAAGAGAAAACTTTTTTGATTTTGGTGGATCCATTTTTTATTTAACTTTTTTTTTGCTCAAAGATGTGTTCACAGTGTGAGGACAATTTTCCTCATTGTTGACAGTGTTAGAAATGCTTTTTTAGAGGTTTGTGCTCCTGCAGCAACCCTCGTTTGCTCTTTTTGAGTTTTTTTTCCCAATGTTTCACATAATTTTCTTTTTGTTGGTTAAAATTTTTATCATAGCTACCTGAATGTTAATGTATTTGAGCTTACAGGGAGCTTTTCTTTTCTCTGACTACTCAAAGCAGCTTAACATCACAGGTCACATCTACCCATTCACTCCCCCTGATGGAACACTGTTTTATAAAAGTCATTCATCACTATCAGCTAACACACTGGTGATTTCTTTCACATTTGCATTCACATCCCTTTGTAATACCCATTCACACTCTACTGACGCAGCAGTGGAAAGAACTTGGCGTTACGTGTCTTGCTGAAGGACAAACAGCCATGTGGTAGCTGGAGCTGGGCTTGAACCTGCAACCTTCGGATTACTGACAGAGCGCATGACGTCCCTCTTGTGGAGTTGATTGTGGTCCAGAGGCTCTTGCTGCCAGATTCTCTCTCTCTGTCTCTTTCTCTCCTGTTTCCTCGTCAACCCCCTCATGCACATGATCACTCTGAAAAAAACCTTGCTCTCAAAACTTCATCTATAATTTCTGCAGCTTTCTCTGTTTTTCTGTGTCAGTGTGTCTCTGTGTTGGTGTGTACACGCGTGTGTTTGTGTAGAGTGAGAGAGTGTGCACATGTGTCTGGTATGAGCTGGAGAGATGAGAGGACCAGAGGAGCGCACATGGATCAGTGACCTTCGCTCTGTTACATTTTTAAAACAGGACGTAAATAATAGATAACGTTGGAATAAAACAGCAGCGGATGAAATATGAATTAAAATAATCTGAATTAGTGGGGAGGGGGATGGAGCAGGAGGGTGAGTATATGTGCAGGGATGGAGGGAACAGGATTTGATAGATCTCAAAGAGAATGGACGATTGGTTGTAGATGAATGACACTACAGAGGATGGTTATTTATAAAGATATGAGGCTCTGGAGTTACATGATGTTCTGAGGACATTAAAGGTACAGTTCACTCAAAAGTACATGTGCGCTGTGAGCTTTTTCATGCTGCTGAGCATGATTGTAAGGGCAAACGTCATTACATCGCTCAGCGGTTCATCCTCCGTTCAGGCCATTCGCAAAAGCATAATAACTTCAGGGGGCTTGGAGGGATTATCTCTGATCTGATGTTCACTTTAAACCGAGAAGAATTGATCAGATTTGTAAAACATAGATTCATGGTCTGGGTTAGAGAGCCTTGTATTTATCCTTTTCTCATGGGAGGTTGATTTTAGGTAAAAGGAGGCAAAGATACACAAACATGTCCACCTCATTGGAGATGAGGTGGAGCAAGTGGGCAGTTTTCAGTTTATGGGAATCAACATAAGGGAGAACCTGCTTGGGCTTCACATGTCTCTGCCCTGGTTACGAAGCCCCCAGATGGCTGTATTTCTTAAGGAAACATAAGAAAGTAATACCCATGCCGAGTTCCAGTCAGCTTTTACTGGAGTGATTGAAAGCATCCTGACATGGAAACAGACAGGAGGGCTCTGAATCAAGTGACTACCCAATACCTCATTGGTACCCACCTACTGAGCATCGATATATTGGAGAGGTGAGGTGCCCAGGCAGAACCCAGAAGATACTGGAGGATAACATGCACCCTGCCTTAGCCTGTTCAACCCGCTGCCATCAGGCAAAAGACACAGAAGTATCAGCTGTTGTACCACCAGACTGCAGAACAGCTTCTTCCCTCAGACTGTGAGATTTCTTAAAGCACCATCCCAATCCTCCATGTCTAATGGTTGTTGTTTTGTCTCGGAACCACAAAATAAACTTTCTTGTATCTTGAGTTTGTATCTGAAGATGAATTTAAGAAATTTCCTTTAAAGTTTGCACAAAGGTTCACTCCAAACTCTCAAAGTCAAATATCTCAAGAACACTTTGCAACATTTTCCATTATTTCCACAGAGAAGCCATTTTGCCTCATGTTAAACTATTGCTTCAGGATGCAAAATCTAAAAAAGAGCTCTCAAGGATTGTCCCAAACTTTGCACAAGTGTCCTCCTACACCCAAGAATGTCCTGTTTGTATTCTGATTGTAAAAGTTAAGGTGAAGGTTGCTTGTGAATGGGATTGCGAGATAAATTTGAGGGATTTTCTTTAAACACTTCACACTTTAGCTCAAGTTTGAACACAAAAGATTAGGGCCGTAAAGGTCAAGGTTAACTGACATCATGTTCATTTCTAGCTGGCTTGTTATCTCAACCAAACCTGACAAGCCAGATGGACAGCTCAATATATCTGCCACAGAAAAATTTCACTAGTCCATCTGGGTAGGAGCCCTTTGAATTTGTTTTCAGGGGCAGAACGTTCAAAAAAAATACAAGCTTGTGATTGGACAATCGTTTGGCTTGTCACATTCATCACAGACCAATCCACATCAAGCAGGGTTGCCTCCTATAATGTAGCATACATAGCGGCTAATAGCCAACAACAGTTACCAACAGTTCATGGACGTTAGCCATAGCAGCTAACTTAGTCGCTAACAGCTAACAACAGTTAATGACCATTGGCCGCTAGCCGCTAACTAAGCTACTAACAGCTTACGGCCTTATACTATCGTCTTACACTAAATTGTACCACACAGATGATTCATTTAACACTTATATGTGACATGAACCTCATCAAAGGCAATCCCGACAAGTAAACTTTTGAGGAAGGCAGATTTTGCAAAGTTTTACTAGGTAGACATGAGGACAATAGGCTAATCGGCATGTCCGTTCTCAACTTCCGGTTCTCAACTTCCGGTTGTCGTCACGTCCGCATTCTGCTGCTTCCGCCTCTCTTCCCTGATTGGGCTGTCAAGAATTCAGCCAAGTGAATTCGTTGGACAACGGAGGCTGGCAAGACAGACCTGCAGGATTCCAAAATCAGGCAGGTCTGTCTGCTCTGCATGGCTAATCTCAACCTGCAACACTTCCACATTAAACACTCCTTCAATTCGTTTCACCCAACCCTTGGCTGCCACCATCCTTGTACAGATGAGTAACAGTAGCTCCAGGTCTCGCTGTGAACACGTGAAATTGTTTAAAAACAAAGTTCATGTTTGTAAGTGTCCTTCTGTTTGTCAAAATCTGTCCCTGTGATGTTTTTGTAAAGTCACTTTGTATACTCAAACACCACCAACCTTCATTTAATGTCTATAAATGAAGAAAAATCACAAACAAAAGCTGTTTGCGTGCACTGATGGTTCTCAAGGTGAGAGGGAAACAGCTTTAATGTATTTTTTATGGAAAAAAAGTGTCTTTAAACTAATCAAATGAAAAGCTCACCTTGAAGTAATGATGAAGATCACTTAATGGAACAAACATACTGTAAATGTGTTTTTATTTCATTTCAAAACCTGAATATTATGTTGAATGCTACTTATTTTCCACCTCTGTTGACTGAAAGCATCTAAAAATAATTCCAACCTCCTTTCTGTTTCCATTATTTAGTTGATTTGGGATAGCGACTCCACTAAAATTGAATTTGCCTGGATTGAATTGCAAACAAAAAAAGGCAAATTAAATTTAATATAAAGTCTTTGTGTGAAAACAAGTTACAGCCAGTGCTCCCTAATAGGCTTAACAGCTGAAAATGTGTTATGAAACGAAGCAAAAATAAATAAGGAATTCATGGATGGTAAAACTGAAGAAGCACAGGATATAAAAATGAAGAGTATTTTCATAAAAGTGGATTTCTCTAAAAGAAAAAATAACTCTGATATAGCCACAGTGCATTTTGCATCCTGAGTTCAGAAACCTGTAAAGCCTGGAGGGCCACGACACTGTAGCTCAGACTACTGTGCCGTTACCATCAATCACAATATCTGACATTCAGTCCAATAAATGTGGACTGAATGCTTTGACTTGAGAAGCAACAATTGTACTTTTGTGACAGTAATGGACTTCGCTCTTCCTGAATATCCTGAAGGCCACATCCTTGTTATCTACAATGGCGTGAAAATAGAGGCACATGCCAGTGGTTGGGCTCTTGTATGCCCTGGCTTGCCGACCTTTGGTTTGTGCTTTTCATTTAAAGTGGATTGATTGTGTATTTTAAAAAACCCAGTCCATATGCAAGCCTTATTACAATCAGAAAAGAATATCTCTCCTCAACGTTCTGTTGATCCGACATTCTGTGCAGCTTTTGGAGGAACTATTGAAGAACAGAGTCAGACCATGAGTCAATGCTTTCCTTTTATCAGCTGGGACACTGAAAAACTTTCCCTTCTGTAGCTCTTCTAAACTCAGAGTTCTGAACTTTACAGCAACAGCAGCACCCCCAGGAACTCTTTTCTTTTTAAGGTGACGGTTTGTTGGAAAGAGTGAGACTGTTTTAAATTTAAAGATTAATTCATGGCATCAAACTTAGCAGCATGAGTCATGAAGCTAGACCAGTTTATCTAGGATTTCATGGTTCGACTCCCACAGTTCATCACGACCTCTCTGCCTTTATGATCTCCTCCTTCTGTTTCTCCCATCAGGCATTGATTCCAGTAAAATTAGTCTTTTACTTTTCCTCGTGACTGTAACTTTGATTTGACATTTCAGGAACTATCCCTCCTCACCAGAGATCCTCTGCCACTCCATTCAAAGAGAAAATCCATCCAGCTTTCCAACTTTGAAGCCCATGATCAAAACAAACCAGTTCTTGCTCATCAGCACAGCAACGACTGCTTGGCTGCAGATGCTCATTAAAGTCAGAGATTGTAAAAATGAGCGGAGAGGGAAGACAACCTTACCTCGCACTTTAGTTGGTGCAGAGGAAGGGAGAGGAGAGGAAGACGGAGCGAGAGGCTGTGAGGCTGTCTGCGGAGCTGTCAAACCTCATCCCATCGACAACAGATCATCCCGGAGAGGGAGAGCGCCAGCTTCTCTTCGGATAGTTAACGTCGTTTTGAAGGCAAACTTTGCTTTGTTTTGTTCACTTTGCTTCCTACAAACAGCCTGCCGGTGACAGCGCCCAGTCACAGTCGGTCGATCAAACAGTCCGTGGAGCAGTCAATCAACAAGTCAATCTGAGCCGCAGAGGCTCCAATGAACAGAAACAAACAACAAAATAACACAGAGGCTCAGTCAGTGTGTGATAGATTAGAGACCCTGAGTGAGGGCAGAGGTGTGGGGCCCGCCTGAACCTCGAGTCAGCACTGACAGGGGTTGGTCAGACTAAGAGACCCCGAGCAAAGACCCATAAAAAAGGCCCTTCTCCATTTATTTAAATGGAATTAGAGCATTCAATCATTTTTAAAGATTCTTAAGTGCATTGAAATGCAAAAATATAACTAAATAGTCATCTGTCATATCTTAAAACAACAAACATTAAGCCCATAGAGGAGACCAGATTCTCAACCACCCAACACAGCCAAACCAGACCCAGAACCTCATCCTCCCATCAATTAGATCAGTCAAATTATTAAAAACCAGTTAGGAATTTCTGTAAAATACTGATAAGAAACAGCCCAAAAACAAACCAAAAAGAAATGCAATTTGGCCCAAAACAGAGAATACAGACTGGCAAATTATCTCAGCAATGTGAAAGATCCTTTACTGAGAAAAGTCCTGACAAGGTCCAGACTCAGGGACAACAGATTATCTAAAGAGACAGGCCGTCACAAAAAGAGCTGGCTCCCTGAGCAGGACAGACTCTGCCCACTCTGTGACACCTAGCAGCCAAAGACAGAGCTTCAAGTGATACAAGTGATGATTTACTAGGAAAATGTTAAAACTGTGAGATTATCTAACAATTATTTTAAATTGTGTGAGAATTTGAGGACAGCCAATGTAACCTGAACACATATTTATACTTATTTTTATATTGTGTGATTTATTTCACACATGCTTAAGCGTAGACCTTTTTATCTCCATTTCTTCAATCTTTAATATCACAACATTCCTAATTTTATCATATTTGCCTATTTCCCTTTCATTGATTTTTGACTACGCCCCACATTCTTACCAATAAAGCTCTTGAATTGTGAAACTGTATATTAAAGGGACTGTGAGGAGAATCTGTTTCTGGCGACATTAAGACTCTGCTACCCATGAGCACACCCAGTAACCTCAGAACTGGGAGTGACATCATCTCCGACTTATCCGCGTTCCAGTTGGTCAGAAAAATACATGCTGATCTGCCAGGCCATTGCTAGCTGTTGTTAGCACGCCCTGTGTTGTTGTATGAAGAATGTGATTATCACTATGGCAGCATTTTTGTAAATATAAGTCTAACAATACTATGTATACAGCTGATCTAGAGCGACACACCCCAGTCAGAAGTGTAAATAAATTGATTATTACAGGAGCTAAATAACTGTTCACACTGGGGGCATCCATCTTCGATTGTCAACTCTGGGGTGGCGAAGTTTCATCGAGTTCCCAGTAGGAAATTCCAACTTTGGGGGGCGTCCCAGTTGCAGTTTCCTACTCGGTACTCGGAAATTCCTACTTCTGACTACACCTGGAACGCACCAAAAGGCGTGAGCATGTTTGTTGCGATGCTAATAATAATGCAGCTTTTTCTAGTTACGTAGCGGTAGTTTTTGATGTGTGACAACAAGCAATTTTGGAAAACTTAGTATCGTAGTTTTGTAGCCAGCTATATATCGCTACTTACAGCCCGGTGCTCTGAGACATGTCCGAATGATATAAATTTGCTCTAATTTTAATTGTCTTGTTCCCGGAGTTGAGTATCCAGGCCAGTCCAGCCCTGACAGACCCAACCTCGAAGCTAAGGAATAGCATTTATAGATAACCTATTTTGATGCTATAAAACTCATCTTAAATTGTGTGTTTTGATCAGGCATTTATCTAAAAGTGAGACTTTTTTGTAATTATCTAGAAACTCCTCAGAGTCCCTTTAAGAGCTTCGACCAAGTCGGTGCTTCTCAAAGTGAGGTGTATGGCTCTTCGGTGTGGCGTAGCAATGCTGCCAAGATGTGGAAAAGGGGTAAACCTCTCTAGGAGCCTGAGCTTAAAGGTTTTCAAAGATGGTCTAACCCAAAGAATTATTTTTCCCTGCTGAAACTGTGTAAGGGGTTCAATATATTGAAAGATTATCAGAAATGATATATCTCAACATGTGATAAACTAAGGAATATTAAATGGTTCTGATATGGCACACTGTAGGACTAATGTATTGAGTCGGCAGCTGACCGTTTGTCAAGCCCCACCTATTGCAGGAGGAGGTCCTTTATCAAGCTCCACACAGGCTAGAATTGTTACTAGGTTTGACAAATTTTGTTTTTGCTGGCCTCTTTCCCATTTTTTAATTAATGCAAATCACTCACTTTTGAACTATTATTCATAGTGAAAGAATAATCACGGCACCACAGCGGCCTTTTTTAAGAAGATTCTAAATAAGCAAATAAAACTCTGCCAACCTTAATGCTGGAAGTGACCTAAAAATCAATATTGATGTCTTAATAATCTTAAATAATTATGAGTGTATGCTCCATATCTGTATCTTGAAGCCCCTTGGAGCCCAAGCCGTTGCCATTCTTTCATTAAACTGCCTACAAACACTGATGACATTTTGTAAATCTTGTCTTTTTTATAGAACAGAGAGGGAGAAAGAGACAGATAGCGCCATCAAACTCCTGTTCACCAGGGGGAGGAGAGACAGAGGAGAAAAACCAATTGAGGCGACACCAGGAATAAAATAAATCTCACTTCCAATCATCCTAAATGTAAATTGGCTAGAAAATGATTTTCAGAGATTGTAATAAATGCATCATGATCTCACATCATTTCCAATTTTGAAAATCTGCATTGATGCTGGAGGGGATCAGCGTGAATCTAAACAATGGAACATAAATACAACACTTTATTTCTGGCCTGTTTTTAAATGAGCTGACTTATGAGATTTCAGAGTGTTTCTACAAACAACAGGATTATAACCGTCAAGTTAAGCTCACATAAAATCCATTACATGATAACCGTGACAAGATGATCATTTCAGAGCTACATAGCCTGTTTCAGCTCGTTATAAAGCTGGTGCTTCATATGTCGAGGCTACAGTCCTTGATGCATTAGCTGCAGGTTTGACTCCTGACCTGAGCCCATTTGTACATGTCTAGTCCATTCTTTCTGTGTGAATCAGATATAAAGGGATATTTCAGGGATTTTTAAAGCTGGATTGTATGAGGTTCTTGAGAATAGTCAGTAAAGAAGCTAATACGGATCAAGTTCAGTCTACTGGTATGGTAGATGGTACAGTTAGAAAAAAAATAGAGCCCTTTATTTATCCTCCAGGGGGTCTGTGTTTGATACTTTTTCATTAAAATAGTGAAAAATATGGCAAACTCTTTTAACCAAACAAAGTTTTGTGGCTTGTTTTTACTTAAAACTTGAAAATTATGCAAAAAAACGGTACCTGTCAACAGTAGTGTACCTTATTGGTAGTCTGGGCTTGTTCTCCTTAAAGGGACAGCACTGCCGAAAGCCCTTTCAGCAACTTCATTTGTTATTGTCAAGAACCTGATACAACCCATCTTCAAACTTGCTGAAACATCCCTTGAAGCAGAATGGCTAAAAGGAAAACATTACTACGACTCAGGTGAGTACAGGGCGTTCATTCATTCATTTTCTTTTTTTTAATGTATTTTCTGGGCATTTTGTGCCTTTATTGATAGGAGAGAGACAGTGGATAGGCTTGTGAAAGGGGTTAGAGAGCAGGGGAAGACACTCTGCAAACTGGTCACAAGCTGGATTCAAACCTGGACTGGCATAAGTATGTATATGGGACGTGCGTGGTTGCTAACCATGGACAACCATTCATGCTCACACTCATGCCTAGGGGCAATTTAAAGTCACAAATCAATCTTAAGAGCTATCAATCTGTGGGAGGAAGTGCCAGAGAGAACCCATGCATGCACGGGAAAAATATGCAAACTCCACACAGACAGACCCAGGGGATCAAACTGGCGACTTTCAAGCTGTGAGGCACATGTCCTATCTGCTGTGCCACCATGCCGCCCAAGTTTAAGGCATTCAAACAAAATGAAAAAGGATAAAGCCGAACTCCCAAATAAAACGACCAGACAAACTACACTGAAAGCGCCACACTGAGCCGTGCCGCACCATGGCGCGCAACCCTGTAGGGCGTAAGGCTGATCCCAGGACAGCCACAAGCTCTCATGAGAATAGCGATGTCACATGATAATTAAACATGTTATAGACTAAAAAAAGACATAAACAACACCTCACTTTGCTTTTATAAGGTCCCTGTGCTGGTCTCAGACTTATAATTTGGTGATGTATTACACTTCTGTCTGTAAATATCTTTGTAGAAAGGATGTTTGGTGTCATAAATACAATGTTATATATTTCTGTACCTCTACAATTCACTTTAATATGTCCATGGCGTTTTGTTGCCTCTGGGATCCTCTGACCAACTGCTTATCTGATGCTCATGCCTCCGGTCTTGACATAATGACAACCTATTAAGGAAATTTACGTTCAATAGTCAGTAAATTCGAAACTTCCAGATACTCCACACATTGACTTCCTGTCTGGTGCTTTCTTAATGACAGTGAACTTACGAGGTTTGAAAGCGGCCACGCGGAAAATAGACCTAAAGCGAATCTCCAGCACCATAGTGTGTGCCGCCATGTGTGGCGCTGGTGCGTCGCAGCGCATGCAGTGGAATTTGCCTGGTAGACTAGAATGGGAGCTAAGTGCTCTGCAGTATGTTTCAAGGGCGCTGCGCTTTTGCGCTATGTGGAACTTGGGGGTCAGAAACATATCATTATGGGAAAGAAACTTTATGTTTAATGCCAAAGTAGTCACCCTTTTTGACAAAAATGTATCCAAAAATGAAAAAAAATGTCGAAAGTAAAAAAAAACATGGACTTCACTGGAATCAGGATTCGTTAACCATCCTGGCCTGCCCAAAGATTCATTCTTTATGTTTCAGTTTTTTGGTATTAATCAATGGCAACAAACAAATTGGCAGCTATAAATGCAGGAGTCTTGATATCCACACTAAAAATCAAAACTCAAAGTTAAATATCCAAAGATGTCGAAGCCTCACAGACTCTCAGTGTTCATTTTGTCAGCAGAACATGTTTCTATTTAAAGAGCACGCAGAGATCTGTGAGGAGCAGGCCGGACGTCACCTGTACTGAGGCACAGCTGTCCTGTCTTCTTTTATTTTTCCCCTCTCTCAGCGAGACTCTGCCTCCTGTTTCCTCTCCGTTACCCCCCCTTGCTCTCTGTCACAAAAACACACACATATACACACCTCTGATTTCACGTCTCATCACCCCCGTGACCCACATAGACCAGGAACTCATTCGCATGGGGGCAGGAGGAGGAAAAAAAGAAAGAGAAACAGAAAGGTGATGGGAGGCAGAGCGAGCAGGAGGGCCGGCGCTAAATTAGAGAACGCAGAAAGCTAAAGCAGAAAAGACAAGGAGGCGAGATGAAGGGTAGGAGGAGGGATTGGTAGGAGGGCAGAGGGCAGAAAGAAAAAGAGGAAGAGGGAGGAGAAACAGAGCTAGATAATGTAGACGGTAAGTGATAGAGTGAGCAGAGGGAGCAGTAAGGCCAGGTCAGATGAGAGGAGAGGGTAGAGGTAATATCTTATGATAACTGCACATTTTTAAAGGGAGGAAGTGACGGATTTCAAGTCAAATGATTAAATTAAAGAGCCTGTATTTTGCCTCAGCTATGTTAATATATTACATTTTGCTGTCTGCTAGAGAATGCTAAAAAAACTCCTAGTTTGCATAAACAAGTACTCTGTCCAAAACACTGTATTGAAGCCCTGGTAGCTTTAAAACAGTGTTAAATCTGACAGCACTTTTAATTTAGATTTAGCTTTAGTCGTTTGTCTTACATATTTTAATTTAAGTCATAATTAGCCATCTAAATTTTATTAATTTTAATCTGATTTTAGTTCATAAAATTACACAATATTTTAGAAGACAAAATAAACTGTAAAGTTAGTAAACAAAAATATGAAGGGTAAGACATTTTTTAATGTTTCCTGAAGTCATGTTTTACACTTGAATACCACCACCACCATGCTAATGCAGCTGTGACCAGATATCCCTCTTAACTCATCCAACCTTTCCACACAACCAAAATAACTGTGATTTGATATATTCGTATTTGTCACTACTTTCTACATGACGAAATTAGGCTTGACTGGATTTAGTCTCTGTCAAACATTTCATTCTAGTTTTTGTCTTTTGATGAAAATATCAGTTAATTCAGTTTAAGTTTTGTCAGTGTACAGTTGTGTTTCTTTCCTTTTTTAGTTTGAATCTAGTTTTCAATGGGGCAAAACGGTTGCTGATAAAAATGACAACAAAAATAACTAGATGACAAAATTAACACTGTTTCCATGCTTCTCAAATTTTTAAAATCACACGGTTTAATAAGAGTGGTAACAGGTATTGGTTTATCATGTCATTGGGGATCTTACAGACCCAAAGGGTAGGCAGCTCCAATCACTGTCCTGACACAGACCTGCCAAGACTCTGCCAAGGAAAGTAGGGAAAATTTAAGTTGTTCCATCTGTACTGAGAGTTTGTTCCTGCATTTTTATTTATTGGCATCTTAAGCGATTTTGTTCGAACCATCCCTGACTCAGATAGTAACACATTTTCAGCTGTGCCTCAATCCAAAAGTTGAATTCTCAAGCTTTGTTCATGCAATACACAAGTTTCAGTTTGTCAGGTGATTAAAATACATTGAAAGTCAATGGGATGAAGCATATTGTCATATGTACGATGCAATTTTTTTGCCTCTTTTGCCCAAGTTGATTGAAATTTGGCAACAAATTCTCTTGTAGCTCCATCACAAGGGTCAATAAGCATGGAGACTGAGTGGTGACAAGGATGACTTTACGGACATGTCAACAACAGAGCTCCTCTTCATGGTTATTGTAGTGTTCAGAGACAAAATCATTAAGAGAAGAAATTTAAGTAATAACAAAAGCAATTAAGTATGAATAACTAATTCAGTAGTACAGCATTTTTCACATTTCATGAGAAGTTGAAATTCTGGAAATTGGAGGTCTTAGTCTGACAGGAAAATATGTTGTAATGTCTATAATGTGTTACTAAAGGAAAGCTAAGTATTTCCTAGTTCTAATACTTTGCTAATGCATAGTTATATCATTTATGTGTTTGCGTTTGGAATTAAATGTACAAATCAACATTTAATACTCTAATGATCATCAAGTTTTTGCCAAGAAATACTTTCTTTTTTGTGGGATCTTGTCATATTGTTTCACTATCAATAGTATTGTTTGCAGTATAATGATTGTTTTATTTTTATCATGGTTGAATAACAGTATTTTATGTACTGAATAATATGTTGTAGCTTAGAAAATGGACACAATCCTTCAGCTGGGTCTCAATTCAGGGGTGGCATCCTTAAACAGTCTATAAAGGGCCTAAACTAGAGTATTTTTCCCTTATATAACACTTGGGTTAAACTGAAATGATACATGTATGTTTTATAAGAGATTTCCTGTAAGCGACTCCATTTTTGTTAGCCAAGTGCTTCACCTGTAGTCAGAACTAGCAAACATTACCGTCTTTCGTAACTTAAGGTGTCTCAAGAAAACATATCTCCTTTTCTAATGTTGGAAGTCAATTGTTAGATATACTTTATTGAAGTGAAAGCAAGTATAAGTAGAAGTTATATTGGCTGCAAGCTAAGTTCGAATGCTTTTCTTCTACCTATAAAAAGCAAACAGTACATCGCTGTTTTTAGAAATGACACATGTTAAGCCCTCATGCTTTAAAGATGATCTGTTAGTATTAAAGAATAGCATAACTAACGCTGAAATGTGTGAAAGTGACGTAAAGTAATACTGAAGAGAGCAGAGGGCAAGAAAGGATGATGGGAAATTTGGGTCGACGGAGTGCAGCTGCATCAGAAGAGAGGAGGGGGGGTAGAAAGAATGAGAAAGGGAGGGAGGAGAGGGAGGAGGGAAATCAGTTGAGCAGACAGAATGTAGAGTATGTGCAGAGGAGAGGATAAATGAAGGGGGATGAGGATGAGAGAGAGGTAGAAGGAGAGGAGGAGGGAGTGAGTGAGGCGTCATCAGTATTCCATCCTTGTACTCACTTTCCAGCCAAGACAAATGAGAGGCAACATCAGTGAGGAAGTGGATCAGCTGAAAACACACCAACCTCTCCCTCTGTCACCCTGATCCCCTCTCTCCATATTTCTACCTAACAACACCCCCCTCTCTTTCTTTACCTAAAGCAGGGAGGACTGTATAGCTGCAGTAGCTCAAACTGTCGGGATGCCGCCACACAGCCTCGTAAATAAACAGCGCTGTTTTGGTGTGTCATGCTCACCTCGTCTTCGAGGTTATTTCAGCAGCTCGGGTGTCCTGCGGTAAGAAGGTGAGAACACTAAACTCCACACGCTTATGAAGGACGCATCTAAGGTGTCATTGAAGCACAGATTTTTATGTTCAAGTGTCTAAGCTTTGTGAATATCAAGGGGAAGGCATATAAACAAAATTGCTCTTGAGTCTGCTTTAAAGGATATTTTAGGATTTCAGAAGCTGGGTTGTATCAGGAACTTGATAAAAGCCAGTGAAGAGAGTAAAGAGAGTGAGCGCAGGCACAGCAATGGGAGAAAAAATGTTACTGCACATAACTGTGTGAGTTTTATGTCTAACAAGCCTCAATGTTTTTGGGTTGGGAACTATTAGGCATAATGTTGCATTTTTTTATGATGTAGCAATTGGCTATGATCGTACACATGAAGATCAGCGGAATCAATGCACACAGGCGTAAGTACACATAGGCATTTTCTGCATCATAAAGAAATGCAAAACACAGGAAATATGTGATGTTAAAATAGAGCACTTTGAAATGGGTGTCCAGTCATACATTTGATCCAACATTGATGTGTGGCTTATTTTTCCATAAAACTCACAGATTAATGCAAAAGAACTACCCACCAGCAGCAGTGTACCTTACTAGTACTCTGAGCTTATCCTCTTTAAAGGAACAGCGCTGCCGGGAGCCTTTACAGCCACGTCACTGACTATTGTCTTGTACCTGATATAACCCAACTTAAAGTATGCTGAAACACATTAAATGGGCAAAAGAATCCACTAACAAATCTAAATCACTGAATTCAAGTGTTCAAATCACTTCCATGGCCACAGGTGTATAAAAGCAAGCACCTTGACATTCAGACTGCTTCTAGAAACATTTTCGAAACTAGAAAAGCACTCGGAGAGCAAAGACCTCCACCAGCACCACAGTCCTCTCCTACATTGTGATTTTTACCATAAATATTAGTCCTACCTTTATTTCATGTAAATATTTACATTCCTTGGCCATAAAAGCATACCATTAGAAATTGGTTCCATAATGATATCTATTTTAGTTCAGTAGTTATTCATGAAAATCGCATTTTTCGTCATGGCGGATCCAGACGCTGATCCGGATCAACACCAAAATCGAATCAGTTCTTCCTTTTCCCATGCTGAACATTTCCCGAAAATTTCATGAAAATTCATCTGTAACTTTTTGAGTTATTTTGTTCACAGACAGACAGACAGACAAACAAACTCTCCCGAAAACATAACCTCCTTGGCGGAGGAGAGCTCAGTTAATGTCAGCATGATACCGTGATAAGATGCCACCTGAGAAATAAGTCAAGTCCTGAAATTTCCTTGCTATTAAATATTCCACTTTGTTATAATGCCACTAACAACTGTTAGTGGCATTATAACAATGTGGAAGATATTCAGCCACAAAGTGGGCGGCCACCTTATATCAGAGTGGGGTCGGTTGATGCTGGGATCGTGCACTGAGGCTGCCTACGTGCAGAATCAACAGCTTTAGACCTCAAAACTTTATGTGGCCTTCAGATCAGCCCAAGAACAGTTCTTCTTGTTCCAACATGATTGTGCACCAGTGCAAAAAGCAAGGTTCATAAAATCACAAATGAGGCAGTTTGGTGTGGAAAACTGGCCTGCACAGAGTCCTGACCTCAACCCGGTAGAATACCTTTAGGATGAGTTTGAACAGAAACTGCAAGTCAGATATTTTCATTCAATATCAGTGTCTGACTTCATAAATGTGCTTATGGAAGAATGGTAAAAAATTCCCGTAAACACTCCAAAACCTTGTGAAAGCCGTAAAGGTGTAGTCAGCGATGTGGGAGAAAACGAGTGGAGAGGTTGTTTATAAACGAATTTAAGCTGATGGACGTGCATTGTCATGGAAACGGCTGTAGAAAATGCGTAGCTGACCAACGTAGCTAAGGTAACCCCAACTCGTCAGACAACTTGACTGCAATTATTGATAACATCACAACAGCAGTACATTCTGGCAGATTAGACAATAAGATGAATGCCCGACGGCTGTTACTGTTATGTGAAGCACCACAAAGCTAATGTTGCTTACCTATCCAGCAGAAAGACGGCGACATTTGCGTCCATTTTCAGGTCTTTCAGTTCGCGGAGTTCCCTCCACCGTCGGAAAGCAACACCAATGTTGACCCGAGTCTTCGCTCTTTCATGGTCATAGCCCTTCTTTTTCACTTTTCACTCCTCTGACCTTTTTTTTTTGGGCTGTTTTTCAGCCATTGCTACTGCACATATTGTATCTCTCTTACTCGAACTGCGCACACTACGCAACCTACTACTCCCCCTCCCCCCTCTGTCTGATCTGGGCATGAGTATTACCGCCCCCTGGATGTGGGGGGGTGTACTCTGTTTTGGTCACTCGGCCCGAGCCACAGTATTTACCTGCTGAAATTCAGAGCCAAGGCTGAGTATTGAAACCGGACTTTTTTTCAACATGCTGTCAGTGGTGACATCTTGTGGATGGAGAGGAGAAATACGGAGATTTTGACAAATCATGCATTAGATTAGAAGATTAGAAGATCGCTGACTACACCTTTAACAGAAGTATTGTAGGTGTTATAGCTGCAAAGGGTGGGCCAACATCATAATAAACCTAATGGATTAAAAATGGGATCTCACTCAAGTTCATATGTGTGTGTAAGCAGTCGAGATAATATTTTTGACAACATAAATTATATTCTTAATTTGCTGCACAAAAAACAGCTTCACTGACATAAACCAGTATTTGATAAGATCCAGCATGGGAACAGTCACTCCACCATCAACTGGAGAGTTGAGGGTCTGAGCCCAGCCCCAGCTGTCACATAGGGATGTGTCCTTGGTCAATACCCTTTACAGCCAATTGCTCCCACTGCTGTATCAGTGGCGTGTAATTGGTATGAAAGCATGTGGGTATGTAAGTTGATACAGAGGGATAACATATAGAAACCTCACCTGTCAGTAAGTGAATGTGAAAGCAAATTGGTGTGAATGCAATGCACTGTAGAGGCTCAATTTGAGCTGTCAGATAGGCTAGAAAAGTGTTATTCAAGCACAAGTCCATTTATATAGGGCAACACATATAAAATGTAATGCTAATTTTGAACTCTGTGGGTGGAAACAGAAATGTAGGCTGACGTGAAGTCAATATCTGTATGAGGGACTTTTCATAAAAAAAACTTTAGACATTTGTTGACACTTTGCTCTACATTAACTTCTACAGTGAAAGAACATGGCTTATGCCTTAGCACACATGATTGTGGGCGTTAATCATGTGTAGCAAAAGATTCAGTCTCTCATGGTGGGCTGACACAAACAAAACTGACATACAGCTTCAGGATCATCCTTGCAAATTTGCATAAACAAACACATCACAACTAGGAATGCTCCTCTTTGGATTCATTACCTCCACCAACGACGCTATTTTTTCATCAATGTTTGTCTGTTTGCCTATTAGCAACATAGTTTGAAAAATTGTTAATAGATTTTGATGATATTTGCAGGGAAGTATTGGTCATGGCTTCAGTAAGGAGTGCTTATATTTTGGGGCTGATCTGATTCTGCATGTTGATCCAGGAATATTTCCAGGGATTTCATAACAGTGTGGCATGGTGCAGTGTTTCACATGTTTGCTGATAATACAATATGTGTTCAATGGATTTTGATAACTTTCTCAGGGAATGGAGGTCATGGCACAGGGAGGAAGTACTTAGGCTTTGGTGCTGATCTGATTTTGGATGGTGATCCAGGAATGCTTCCAGGTTTTTTTATGTGTCATAGCGCAGTGTCCCACATTTTCACTGATAACTAAAACTTTCTTAAATAATTCTGATGATATTTTTAGGGAGTATTGGTTATGGCAGAAGGGGGTATTAACATCATTTTGGTGGTGATCTGAATCCAAATGTGGATCTGGGAATGTTTCCAAGGATTTGTTAATATTATTTTGCTAATAAAACAATAAGCTCTCAATGAAACATTTTCAGGGAATATTGGTCATGGCAGCAGGAAGTGAGGAGTGCTTACATTTTGGTGCTGTTTTGATTCTGGATATAGATCCAGGAATGTTTCCAGGATTATAGGGTGTAGTAAAGTGTTCCACATTTTTGCAGATAACTTAATACCTTCTAAAATAGATCTCCTGATATTTTTAGGGAATAATGGTAATGGCACAAGGGAAAACTGATAACATTTGGTGATGATCCACATCCTGTTGTGGAGCTAAGAATGTTTTTCAAAGATTTGTTACCCATTTAAAATAGGACAGTTTTATACATTGTAGACAATAACTCACCAAACAATGTTGAACATGTCTATGTGGAGGTATGTGGGCTCTCACACTTCTAGTTTTATTTATTTCTACTTAAGTGGAAGTAGGGATGTAAGGGTTACCGATAAAATGGCAAACCGCGGTAAAATTTCCCATGGTAATCATTACCATGTCCCATTAAAATTACCGTTAAACTGTGTTTGATCACCATACTGTGACAATAACTCATGATCATGCTGCTCTTTGCCTGGAAAAGCCTGAACTATGTGTGTCTGCTCCTTGGTGAAGCAGCCGTCTCTCACAGACGGAGGAGCAGTTTGGCCTCCTTAGTTTCAAGTTTGGCCTCAGAAAGTCCAGCAGCTGGAGCCTCGCTCAGACTCTTACAGGTTTTCACACTGGAAACGTCGAAAGTCT